>JARHVA010007654.1:0-632909 GCA_037957365.1 Torreya grandis | reverse complement strand
TTGGAGAACCATGGGCCAAGATTTCACCAAATAATGATAGCATGGGTAGACAAGTGAATAGTACCATCCCATGTTTGAGCATAATGTGACTATCCTAAATTTTGGGTTCATGACACTCTTTTTCCCTATAATTCATCTTAAAATATAATTTATCTAGCTACCATATTTATCATGGATCAATGTTTGTGATCTACCACTTTAATTTAAAAACATTATCTTTTTCCCAAATCTATTTGTGATCCATTTTAGAATTAAATATTTTCAACTCTTTCTATAGGCTGGATATTTGGAATTAAAATCAATGAAACATGTTTAAATTTAGGTATTTGGAATTAAAATTATTGTCTTGGTTAAATATATAACACTTTGACAAAAATATTCTCTCTTCAATTGCTTATGATATAATATAATGTTTCTCTAAATCTTATTTTATATGGCCTTGTAACATTGATTTGAAGTTTATAAAACCAACATAACTTTGATTTAGATGACTATTCACAATTATGAGGATGATTAAATATTGGTGGCATTCATGCCTTTCTTACTCAACTGATATGGTTATTTACTTAATCTTTAATATCCACATTGATGAGGGTAAAAGGAATGTCATGAACCCAAAATTTAGGATAGTCACATTATGATCATTATAGTTATATAATGATCAAGAAACATGTATGAATATGTTTTTCAATCCCATTAACTCACCATCAAGCTCACCACTTTATAAAAACCTAGTTTCCTTCATCAAGGTCATGATATCATTCATTTGTCATGGGTATTTATCCCACATTTACCCCCTAATATTAGAAAAACACCTTATCACCAAGTAAGCTCACAATAATCATTAGTCTTAAGATACTAATCTATGCTCAGAGTCATGAAAATCACTAACCACCTATCAGTTTTGATGTAGCCACATGGTGATTGGAGAGGTATCAAGGCCCAAGAAAACTTTATTTATTAATATTTAGGACTTTAGTCCCACATGTGCCATAATAGAGAGTGTTGATGGTTTTATATTGATGTCCACTTGTATTTTAATGTGAATAGGTGTCAAGGCCCCCCTCCTAAAAAAAGTGTCCCCAACCATAGAAGCATATACATAGGTGGCCACATCTCCCTCCTATAATAAATTGGGCCCCTTCAAAGGTCAAAGACTAGGAGTTATAAGGAGTCAAAACCAAACACCCCCTTTTGCCTGTCCAACACATGAATATAGATTTTAAATATATTACAGTATATATTATATGATATAATATTTATATAAATTATATAATTAATGTTTAATATATATAAATATTATATTATATATTATATAATAACTAATGACAAGGTATTTACAATGATATCATACACCAAGTATCCCATATCAAATACTAGACCTTTATTTAAGGTAGTTACTTAATTTAGTGTTTCTTGATGTCTACATTCTCCTATTTGATCATAATCCCATATTTAACTCATTTACCATCACATACTTTAAGGTTCTTGATGATTATATCAGTTGTTCTAGGGGGCATGTTTAACAATCCATATCTTTAGGGGAAAATAATTTTGTTTTTGGGTGTTCTAATTTTGAGTTAAATAATGTGATTTTTTACTTACTAAAGAAAAATGATAAAAGTAAAAATAAATTCTTAAGAGGGGTTTTTAAAAGTAAAAGCTTGTAAATCAATAGTAAAACCTGACTAGAAACCTATGATTACAAACTACCCTAATTATTTCCTTAAGGTCATTCCATCACAACTCCTTTTGATATTTTTATTGTTATATTGGGAAGATACATTGTTAGATATTTCTATAAAATAATGTTCTTTTCCTGGAGGAAAGTATTTTTTTCTACAGATCACAATGACACCTTGTCAACTTAAAATTATTATTAAATACAAATATATACCTTATTTGAATCATGTGTTCTATGTACACATTAAATTATTTAAATGGATTGATAATATTTAATGTTATCTACTTATATTTATTTTTATATCTCTCTAAAAAGTATTTTTATTTAGAAAATGGATGAGTCAATAACCTTTAGGGGAAAGGATAACACTATAGTTCCTTAGATGATATTATCCCATGATAGTTTTTAGAATGATTTGATCAACTCTATGGGTTATTATTTTTACTTCAAGCTCATTATGCTCATATTTTAATTTATTCTACTCTACTTATAAAAGGGTCATTGGGAACTTTTAGGGTAGGTGCAACTATAGTTCCTTGACTTTATCATATGCTTTTAACATTGTATGTGAATACTTTATATTATTCAATAAACTATCAACCATTTTTATTTCTTCTTTACATTATAATTTATATTTGGATAATATAAATAAATAGTTTGTTTTAATGCATGATTTTTGCACTTTATCTAATATTGCATATCCTTTAATGGAATCACTAATGATATAGCATCACACTCTCCAACCTATATTTAATTCTAAATTTTAAAAATTTATATAACCATTCGAGTGAATTACATATTATCTAAGACCTTGTGATAGTTACTTATTAATATTTTGGTTTTAGGCTATTTTACAACAAACTTTTACCTCTCAATCAAGTAGATTTAATTTTGAGCTTAAATTTCTTGATAATGTTGACCAAGGTCTACATGATGGATAATTTGTTTCAATTTTAGGGTATGTTATGGTGATGTAGGGGGATTGAATGTAATTATGAATAGAGGGAATCTATATAGATTTATATAAGTACCATTTTCATGGTTAATGTGGGATGTGTATGGATTTTAGGTGTAGGTGTATGATATGGGAGATATAATTATGAGGTGGTAGGGTTTTCCTAATAAAAGGTAAGTTAAATCGCACAAGAAGTAACCCAAAATTTAGGAATAACTACGGGAGACAAAAGGAAAGAGGAAGAAATAATATGTATAGATGAAGAATAAGAAATAATAACATGAGAAGTAAAAACAAAAAAATAGATAAGGGGAATGATAAATGGTTGAGAAACCATAGAGAGTGTTGAAAATATCAAAAGAAAGTATATGTATATTATTCACCATTTATATATAGTTCATTCTAGTAACTTAGTTCAATGGTTCAATGATAATGTTTATAATAGATAGATTAGAAGTTTGAGAGCTCTCCTATTGCCCAATTTTGTATTCTGCCATATGAGAATTTCCCTCATATTAATCTTTCTAAAAATAGGGATAATTTTGTGAGGAATTTTATGAAGGATGTGATGCCCACCCTCAAGTCTATATTTGGTGATAAATTCAACTCAATGGAAGATGTGAAAGCTATTTAAAATGAAGGAGTCTTGAAGGATATTAGCTTTATTATAATTTCACACATCCCTATATTTAATTCTCAAATTTATAACTTTTTTGAAAAATTTGAGTGAATTACATATTATCTGAGACCCTATCATAGTTACTTATTAATATTATGGTTGTAGGATATCTTTAGAAATTACTTCAATTAACATCACTAATAATCTATGCAAGAACATTACCCTTGTTTGAAATGATATAACTTGTATGCATATCTCACAACAATTCATCTTGAAATAATCTTCAAGATAAACTTGGTTGTAGTGTGGTAGTCAATGCATATATAAAGTTTATTGAAGACTATAATAATTTTTCTAGGGGGTGTTTAACAATCTAAATGCAATTTCCAACTTCTCACTATAATGGTAGAGGAATTATTATTTCCATCCTCCTCCACATCATTAAGTACATGTTTTGAATCTAGAAAATACCCTATGACCTTCATCTCCCAATTCAAATTCTCCAACTTTGTATAGATCCCATGTGTCTTTGGGTGTGATCTATCTCCTACACAAAAATCACGTGCCATTTTATGAACTTCAATCTAAATACATCTAGGTGTCTTATTAATTCCTCTATATTTCATCAATATCCTTACTTTTTAACCTAAGCCCACCTTCCCACTTATGTATAAATGTTTGATAAGTGAATGTAAATCATAGAACTTTTAGGATCCAACTCAAAAATAGAGTTGCATTAAATTTTCATAACTCTATATTCTTATGTGAACTATAGGTAGTAAGCTAACACATCTAGGCTAATATCTATGGGTGGTTGTGAATTACAGAGTGTTAGAGAGTGTTATATCACACAACACACATCAAACATAAAATTAGAGAGTTTCAACTAATGAAGGGACATGGAAGATAGACAAAGAGTTTGCATGCCAAGCTCTTTTGGGAAATAATTTTTTTGGCCTACTTGGTTTAATATCAAGTTAAATTTTGAAGAGGTATTTGAATATTAATTATAATACTCATCTTATACTCTTCAACAAATATTTACACCTTATAATAACCATAATTTGTTATATGATTTGTTAATATTCATGAATTTAGTCCCACATGCACCAAAATAGAGAGTGTCAATGGGTTTATATTGAATTCCACTTGCCTTGTAATGTGTATAGGTAGTAGGGCCCCACAAATAAAAAAAATGGGGTCCCAACCATATGAACATATACATAGGCAAATGATCCCCCTTCTTATAAAAAAGGGGTCCCATTTGCATGTCAAAGACCAAGAATTATAAGGAGATAAAAACCAAAACCCCCTTTTGCCTATATTACATGTGAATATTGATTTATAAAATATATTAAAATATAATTATATAATTTAATATAGTATTAAAATATATATTATATTAAATATATATTTTTATATAATTAATGTTTAATATATAAAAGCATTATATTATATATTATATAATATTTACATAATAACCAATGATAAGGTATTTCCAATGATATTGTACATGAAAGCCCCATATCAAAAACCAAGTACCCCTTTTAGTTATATAACAGATCACTAATTGATTGGTTGATGAAAGTGAACCTTGATTAGATGGAGGGATAATAATCTACACACCTAGACCTGAGACACTTCTACATTTAACATATAGATGACATTCAACAAACCCAAGAATTATATCTCACTGATAGGATTCTGATATTGGGATAAAATGGCCCCTTCTCATTAGATACTCCTTTGTGTGTAGGAATTAGTTGAGAACTAATTGAATTGAATTCAGAACTTAAATAAAAAACTTAGAATGCTCTCCCTTGACCCAATCCATTTTGACATAGTCATTCAATCTTTTATGCATTATCCATATCCTTTTAGGGACCAAGAGCAAATTATGAATGCTTATAAATATGATGTAAGATTGAGGGATAGTAATGTGATTAATAATCTCCAATTGGAAAACTAGTTGATTATGCATTCAATTATCAAGATTG
The DNA here is from genome assembly GCA_037957365.1 of Torreya grandis. Classification (NCBI taxonomy): domain Eukaryota; kingdom Viridiplantae; phylum Streptophyta; class Pinopsida; order Cupressales; family Taxaceae; genus Torreya; species Torreya grandis. The sequence goes on along the minus strand of JARHVA010007654.1, from coordinate 627,654 downwards.
GTCAAGCTTTGCAGAGAAACACAAGGAACAAGTGCACTTGTTAGGATTAGCTTCAAATTGATCTCACATAAACCTATTGGGCATACGCCCATCTCAAAATTCATAAATGAAATTATATCAATTCAAACATGGTGAGCTTTGTAGAAAATGAAATAGGGTCACTTCATTATTTTGAATAATCAAAACACCAATCAATCAATATTAAGATAGAACATCATATAAACATGCCACTCTTTGAACAATATCAAATTCATTGGGTATGAAGACAAATGTATGGTAAGTAACTAGTCAACACCGAGTCTTATCACCATTTGATTTTCAATATATTCGAATAGGTATCCTATAGAATGCTTCTATCAAAGCACAAAAAACTAAGATCAAATCTAAAACATCACTCAACAACTATCAAATGGTTTGTATTTCACCTACCTAAATAGAGTTAAACCTTATTTCTAATCCAAAATTCATTATCAATTAGTAGAATATTATAGACCAAGTTAGAATCAAGTATAATAATATGAATCCTAACATAAATACATAACACCCATGCTATGAATAAACCTTGGTGAGAAACATAAACCCAAAGGCATAAGATCTAGTCATAACATACTTATAAGGAGAATACAAACTAACCATTTGAAGGAATTTGAGAAAGAGATATAAAATATAATATCAAGAGTGAACACTACAAAATGGGCTCCAACTAGTCATGAAGACATGAGTAAAAGTATAAAATGGAGCACACATAGAATGCACTACCACCTAGGCACTAAGGGAAAATGTTTAAACTATTGATGAAGAATCCAATATGCAAATTTAATCAAATAGGGTAAATTTTAGAAGCAAGGATACTAAGGACTAGACTATGCTACATAATTTCAATACAAGTTAATGGAATCTAATAGTTAATTCAAACATCAAATGTTTATGCATATAACAAATGAGGGTTCATTGTAGTCAAATACTTATGATTATCCATTTTCAATTCACAAGTCCATTTGGATTGATGTTAAATAAACTCAAAGATTGGGTGGAGATTATCTAATAAACATGCTCTTGTGCACATATTTTATTCCACCTTCCCAATTAAAACTAATCTTATCATTAAATTCTTATCCCAAACAAACTCAGAGAGATTATCAAACTAGTCCATTGATAAAATAATGTGGACACAAGGCAAAGAGATAAACAATCAACCATGCTCAAATGAGGGTTTCAATAAGTGGGGAATGTTGGCATCCCAACACTAACTATCTTGGGGAAACATTACAATTTTTCATCAAAATGCTAATTAAACCTATGGTGGTTGTGTGCATGTGTTTGATTGATGTTTTTAGACCATATAGGAATGTAGAGTTAGGATAGTCTTTTTTTTTTTTTTAAATTGGTATACTTTTACCAAAAATTTATGCATCAGTGGGGAGGTGAGATTTATGAAAATTTGGATAAATTGTCTTTGAAGATGAAGGCAATAAGGTATTTTATAGATTCAATACATACACTTAATGTTTTGGTTGATGAAAAATCATTTCCATATTGTATATATGCATGATCTACACTAAAAATTATAAAAATTGCAATTCAAACCTTCAGGAAAAATGTGTCATCTAGATTTCATGTTACATTGCATTTGTGTCATGTAGATTATGTTTAGAATTTACATGAATTACATCCATAAAAAAGGGATACACATTTTACAAGGTGGAGGGTTTTTTTATTAGACATTTTCTATCATGAAGGGTTGTTGAGGACAACATGATACCGATGGTGAGAAGCAAATGCAAGTTAGTCATCATGGGTTTTGAGTGAGATTTAACTATCGATTTATACTCTTTCTCTTTAAAAACCCCATATTCCCTATATATATATATATATATATATATATATATATATATATATATATATATATATATATATATATATATATATATATATATAGAGAGAGAGAGAGAGAGAGAGAGAGAGAGAGAGAGAGAGAGAGAAAGAGATAAAGTGGGTTTGTTGAAAAGGCCTTTGAAAATTTTATGCAAATGGAATTGGTAGGTGTAAATCCAAACTCTAATGGATATAAATACTTTAATGGCATGAGTGAGTTCAAATGCATTACACCTACTAATTGATCATTATGTGTGCATGTTTAATGTTCTTGCTCATGCTAACTATCTTGGGGAAACTCTAAAATTTATCATCAAAATTCCAATTGAACCTATGATGGTTGTGCAAACATGTTTTCTTGGTGTTTGTAGACCACATAAAAATATAGAGTTAGGTTGGATCATACAAATGTTGTGACTGTTGTTATTTTGTCAAAAATATATGCAGAGGTGGGGAGGTAGGGTGAGGTTCAAATGGTAAGGGGTTTGATGCAAGATAAAGTAATTAAAAAGACACAAACACACCCACAAACATGATATCTATGCAAAGTTGTAGAAATTATATTCACATATGAAGGCAAAAAGGTAATTTATATATTTAAGGCATACACTAAATGATGTGGTTAATGAAAAATCATTTACATATTGTACATAGGCATGATCTACTCCAATAATCATCAACATTATAATTCAAACCTTCATGTGAAATGTGTCATCTAGATTTTGTGGTAGATTGCATTTGTGTCATATAGATTGCATTTAGAATTTACATGACTTGCATCCATAAAAAAGGGGTACATAAATTAAAAGGTTGTGGGTTCTTTGATTGGACATTTTCTATCATGAAGGTTTGATGAGGATAACATGACGATGATGGTGAGAATCAATGGAAAGTTAATTATCATGGGTTTCAAATGAATTTTAATTGTCGATTTACACTCTTTCACTTTATAAAACCCCTCTTCCCTCTCTCTCTCTATCTATATGTATGTATGTATGTTAATAATTATTATTTTATATTAATATGTCTATATCATATTAGCATAAATATAATATAATATAGTAAAATTCAATTTTTATAAAATATGACATGATACACACACATATATGTCACTAATTATTATTTTATATTAATATCTATATATTATATTAGTAAAAATATAATGTAATATAATTCAATATCTATAAAATATGAATATGAATTAAAATATTTATAAAATAAATTCAATTTCTATGTTATAAATTCTAATGATAAATAAGTAGGATTTTTTGGGACATAGTAGGATTTTTTTTATTTTTTGGGAGATGGTGCACAATTTGTGATTTGACTACTTTTTGAATCTCATCAACTTTGGGGATAGGGGTTTGGAATGGGTAGGAGTTTGGAATAATTTTAAAATACCTATTAAAATTTCAAATGGATCTTATGATTTTTTTGATAATTTTGATAGCTTAAACAAATCAGTGTCATATAATTCAAAGATTTTGAAATAATAATTTTCTACAATATATGCACCCTATAGGGTGATGATAAATAAGATTAGAGAAGATTAGAGATTAGATCAGGGAGATACAAATATTTAGGGAGTTTTAGGTACCTTTTTATTTCCTAATTACATTATATTAATGTAATGCCATATGAATAATGTAAGCCTAATAGTGGCCACTCCAAATAATTCCCTTATGATTTGATAATAGTTGTCTTTAAGGGGCATGACAACCCAAGATATAATTTACTAAAAGTGGCATTTATAAATTTCATTTCATTATCAATCATACATTATATGGGAGTATGTCCCCCATTGATTCACCCATTATATTCTTCTATTTTATAGGGGTTTCTAGTTTATCACCTCCTTTCCCAATGATCCCAAAAGCCCCGAATAACACACATCTCACTAGGATAGATATGATTTTTGACTGACCTACATACTATAGATGGTGCATATTATTTTGGTAGTTTTTATTTTACCCCTAATTTATTTATCACCTAGTCCCATATACATTTTGTAAATGTATATTGTAACCTGACCCATAGATATGAAAACATGGACTTAAAAAAACAATTGAAAAAAAGTCAAACATGGACTTTAGAAAACAGTTAAAAATGTATGGAAACCTCTGTATAATTTCTATGGCTAACTGTGTTTTTAGAATTTGAGGCTCAGTCAACTATAATGTACCTTCTTCAACAAGGCTTTATACAAAAACTATGAAGGTTTCCAGAGTAAGTCATAAAGTCTTTTATCCATTAGATCATGTTTCAACCTTTCCAAAATAAAGGAAATAATTGTCTATAACATGATTAAGATAAGGGTGAGGTTGAAATCAATAATGTCTATGTTTACTTATTATTTATGTCCCAAAAATATGGTTCTCTAGGACTCTTTTTATGCAGTACAATAAGATCATTTGCAAAGGAATAATACAAAATCTCAACTCATGAATAAGATCAAAAAAGAGAACAATCCATAGTCTTAAGTTGATTTAACATGAAGTCATCTCATTTTATTCTTCACCAAACTGGCTCAACTTATGAATAAGTTTAAAGAAGAGAACCTACCATAGTCTTAAGTTGATTCAACACCAAGTCATCTTATTGTAATGTTCACCAGAATACAAATATTAGTAATCAACTCACAAGTTGCATTGTACTTATTATAATACTAATATAATTTCAACCATTGGATATTATGATACTTGGTATCAAATTATTAGTATGTTTTATGGTTATTTAACTTATATTATTCCTTGTCTTTAAATACTAATGTTCCTTTCCAAAATATTAATATCTTAGGTATGAAAATAGTGATGAATCATGGTTCTACTAATGGAGTCTTATAAATATTGCCTTTAAATGACATAGCCATCAACACCTCAAACTAATTAAGAAAATCATCAACACTTTAATTTAATGAGTAAAACATAGAAATTGCCAATAGAAAAAGTAAGGATACTAGAGTTAAAACTATCAATACAATACCAAGAGAGTTAGTGAGAATCACCTACAAAATGTAAGATTGGCTCATATAGTATCTCCACCTATGATTTACCAAGTGCTGGTTAAACATCACTTTATGAGCCTAGGTGAAACTACCTGTTTTCATATCCCTAAGTTTTTTGTAGGAGTCTGTGATAAATAATTTTATCTAGAGGCATAAGAATGCCACTTATTTTTATGCCTTTAGGATTGTTAATTTATTATTTTACCTATTTTGGAGGCTATTCAATTGTCTTCAATCTAGAAGATGATGGTATTTTTTGGCATTACCATCTTCTAAAAACATCCCAGAATTAAGTGAATTGAAAATCTCAATCATACCCATAGCTAGCTAAGATTGAGTTGTGCATTGCTAGTGTTCTTGTTGAGTTAAGGCTTGATAAATCATGTCAATGGTATTGGATTAAGACACAAAATTCATTCCCATAAAATTCAATACCATTATCAATAAGAATGCCACACAACTATCAATTTTTTATGCAGTCAAGAAAAGGTGTCCAAGATAAACAATTGTCTATCATTGTATTTGTCAATGACCTTAATCAAACATACTGTCATAATTTGATTATAAGTATTGCAAATTGTAACATAAAAATAAAAATAATGTTTTATGCAAGTGGCTTACTAGCATTTATTAACTATGGTAAATTTTGATTTAATTAGGCCTATTTCCTAATTATTCTTCTTGAAGTATCTATCTAGATTTGATTATCTTTTTAAGATTGGTCTTTACAATACCAATGAGACTATTAAAATATATGTATTATCTAATCATGTTTATACTCATTACTTAACCCATGATTCTTAATCTCTAATTCATAGGCAATCAACAACATGTGTCTAATAAAAAGATTCAGACTTCCTCTTATTGAATCTTTCTAGTTCCAATGATGTAAATCACCATGGTTAATGGGTACATAACTTACTCTGGGGGTTCATGTCTACGCACCCCCCTCAAAACCTTCCTCGCATCTACATGGAATTGTAATGGGAGATCTATTATTGCGTGGAACTCTATTTTTACCTCATATTTCCATATTGTGGATGGAACCCAGGTTGGATTTCCAGCCTGAGTTGGACTGCCATCCCAATCTAGTTTGCAAAGGAAATAGTGAACAGCTAGGGGAAACTTTGTTTCCTCTACGTTGGGGTGCCTCATGCGAAAGGTGGTTCACTTTAGAACCATGTTTTATTTAGCCTGCTTGGCCTTTGGCAACCAGATCTGGTTATTTGCCATCACCTTCTGTCGACTGGGATTATGGCTCATGTTGATGTGCTTCCAGACATCAAGGATTTATTTGATGATGTTTTGATTCCCATGGTGGTGAATCCTCTGATCTTAGAAAAGGGGGGGAATGGGAAAATGATTGGGTGGATGGATTGGGCATTAGTGACACTAGTTCTGGGGTTTGTTTCTTTAAATGTGGTGATATTTTTTGTAGGCAATGCATTTTTAGGGTTTGAGGGCATGGTGGAACATGGCCTTTTTATTTACATGGCTATGGCTATCATTTGGTTGTCTTTATTGCTGGATTTGATGGTGTATCCATCAAAACATAGTGACAGAGAAACCAAAGGTATTTTGGGGTTTTTTATTGTCATAAAAAATGCTTGTGTGTCATTATTGCAATGGCAAACTGCATTGTTGGCTAGGGCAGAATGCTAAAGATATATATTTTTATTTATCATTCTTTTCCCTATGTTGTAAGATTTTTAAGGTTAAAGGTCCTTGTAAAACTTGGGTACTTGTTTTAGGTTGTAAAACTTGGTTTTGTTAAGGTTTCAGGTCCTTGTAAAACTTGGGTACTTTTATTGATCTATGATTGTGGTTTCAGGTCCTTGTAAAACCTGATTTTGATACTGTTCTTCTGTAGGATTTAGGAATGCTTTTCCTAGTGGTTTTTAATGCTTTATCTTTCTTGATTCTGTTAAAGGGTTTTGGGGTCCCTTCAGACCCTACTTTTACCTTAATCTAAAACTTACTCTTTCTAAGTTTAGGCTTAATAATTATTTATTGGCCTTCATTCACAATCAATAAGTATTTTCATTAACTCTTAACATGAACCCTTATTCATAAATAACCTCAACTCAGGCCTTATTGACTTATCAATAAATCCTCTATCTCAACACTATCCTTGCTCCTTAAGCTTTTTTCTTACATTTAATTGATATAAGTTTATTCATGACAATATTTTTTGTGTAAATGACTCTTAATACCTTGTATAATGATTTATTCTACCTTACAAACAAACCATTCAATAACTTACAATAACAAACTCACTACTTTGTGTATAGTCTATTAGGATTTATTCATGACACGTCAACTCATTCACTTAATATTTTTTCATGAAGTGATTAAATTCTTGGAAGGGTTCATAACATTCAACCCAAATATGTATATCTTTAAATCACCCTTTACACAACTCACTCAGACCTTATTATTTGAATCAGGACTAACACACAGAGTTTTATACTGAGGGATAAAAACCTATGACTATGTTTTTAGGTTTTTTATTCTTTCATAATGACCTAGACCATGAAAACACTCTTAAAAAAATATAAACATTTTCTCATATCTCTCTATACATTCTTAACACTTTTTCATGGTCCAAAATTTAAATATGAGTGTTTTGGTTATAAAACCCTAGACAAGGTAGTTTTGTGTAGGTCAAGAGTATTCATAATTATATATTTCACATTATAGACACCAAAAAATCTTATGTTATTTATACTCAAGATCATCACAATCCTATCTTAGCTCACAATCATACTTTAAGTTTGAATAACTCTAAAATGAAAAAAAATATCAACTTTTTATTTGATTGTTACATAACCATATAAATTGAAACCTAAAGGACAAGATTTTAGATAAATATTAGAGTTTAAAAAAATTCAAAGACTTATATCTCTTGTATTAGAATGTAAAAATTATCCTCTATCCCTATTATTAATTCCTTAGTCTTACCATTCAACAGACCACATAGAAACATATCTTTTTCCTTGACTGTATTAAAAAAATTCTATGATTAGACATGTGTTGGATTGTAAATAAAATTCCAAAATATTAAACATACTATATAACATTTAAACCATATAAAATAACTATTAGTAACACTATTATTCACCAAATATCATGATAAAATCCTTATTTACTCATAGAATTCAAAGTTATTACATACATACTCCATGTACTTCTGCAAACCCTTAAACCTTTATCCATCCATCCAGGCCTTCTCTAACCCATAGATATGAAAACATGGACTTAAAAACAAAAAGTTAAACATGGAATTTAAAATCAATTAAAATCAAAATAAAGTTTGAAAACCTCTTTGTATTTTTTACAGTTGGTTATGTTTTCAAAATTTGAGCCTCCATCAATTTTATTGTATCTTCTTTATCAAGGCTATATACAACAACTATGAAGGTTGATAGGGAAAGTAAATAAGTCTTATAGCTATTGGATCATGTTTCATCCTTGAAAAAATAAAGGAAATAATTATCTATAACATGATAAGATGAGCAAGAGGTTAAAATCAATAATGTATTTTTTTGCTTATTCTATATGTCCCAAAACAATGGTTCTTTAGGAGTCTATGTATTGCATACGGTAAGATCATTTTCACTAGAATAATAAAAAATCTCAACACATGAATAATCTCAAATAAGATAACATGACATAATATTAATTTGATTTAACACTAGGTAATCTCATTTTATCTTCACCAAATTAGGTTAACTTGTGAATAAGCTTAAAGAAGAGAACATATCATAGTATTAAGTTGACTTAACACCAGGTCATCTCATTGTAATATTCACCAAAGTATAGATATTACATTTTATGTGATAAATGATTCAAATAATAAACTAAAATAAGTTATTTATTTTACTCAGAATTAGTAATTGACTCACATGTTGCATTGTACTTGTTATAAGACTAATGTTAGTTTGATTATTGAATATTATGATATTTGACACTGTATTATTAGTATGTTTTGTGGTTATTTAACTTATATGTGATTAATAATAATAAAATGTCAAACATGGAATTTAAAAAAAATAAAAACAAACTAAAGTATGAAAAATTCTTTGTATTTTTTATGGTTGGTTGTGTTTTCAAAATGTGAGCCTTAGTCGATTCTAATATATCTTCTTTATCACAGTTGTATTCAACATATATAAGGGTTACCAAATCAAGTCAGCAAGTCTTCCAACTATTCAATCATGATTTATCCTTGACAAAATAAAGGAAATAATACTTTTTAACATGATTAAGATGAGGGAGAGGTTAAAATCAATAATGTCTTTTTTGACTTATATATCCCCAAAATATGGTTCTCCATGACTCTTTTTGTGAAATACATATGGGAGGATCATTTTCACAGGAATAATATGAAAGATCAACTCATGAATAAGCTCAAATAAGAGAACATACCATAGTCTTAATTTTATTTAACCCCATGCCATATAATGTTAATCTTAACCAAACTACAAATATTGCATTTTATATGATATTATGAGTCAAATACTAAACAAAAATTAGTTACCTAGTTGACTCAAAATTAGTAATTGACTCACAGGTTATATTTTTATTTTTATAGACTAATCTAAGTTTGACCATTGTATATTAAGATATTTAGCATTGAATTATTAGTATGTTTTATGGTTATTTAACTTATATGTGGTTAAGACTAATAAAAATTCAAACATTAGACTTCAAAAGACAATTAAAAACAAAATAAAGTATGAAAACCTCTTTATGGTTTCTATGGTTGGTTGTGTTTTCAAAATGTGAGCCTCAATTGATTATACTATATCTTCTTTATCAGGGCTATATATAATAGCTATGAAGGTATTTAGAGCAAGTCAAAAATTCTTCTAGCTATTGGATCATGTTTCATCCTTTCCAAAATAATGGAACTAATTTTTTGTAACATGATTAAGTGATGACAATCCTAGGATCCAAAACACAATATATTGTATTTAAAGGCCCATACCCATTAATAACTCATATTAACTTGATTAAAATATAAATTAGACTAATTTTTAGGCCCCTTTATGTATGTTTAACTATAATATTTAATTATATATAATTGACTTCATGGGATTTATACATCCCACTCTTTGTCACTCAACTAATCACCTATGCCTTGATCTTAATACCTTTACCAAATTGGGTTAATTCATGAATAATCTCAAAGAATGGAACATGCCATAGTCTTAAGTTTACTTAACACTAGGTCATATCATTGTAGTCTTTACCAAAATAGGTTAATTCATGAATAAGCTAAAAAAAAAGGAACATGCCATAGTCTTAAGTTGACTTAACATCATGTCATCTCATTGTTATCTTTAGCAAACTATAGATATTGCATTCTATGTGATATTATGATTCAAATACTAAACTAAAATAAGTTATGTATTTGACTCATAATTAGTAATTGACTCACATGTTTCATTATACTTGTTATAAGATTAATCTAAGTTTGAATATTGAATATTATGATATTTGACATTGAATTATTAGTGTGTTTTGTGGTTATTTAACTTATATGTGGTTAAGACTAATAAAAATTCAAACATGGACGTAACAAAAAATTAAAAATAAAATAAATTATGAAAAATTATCTATAGTTTCTATGGTTGGATGTATTTTTCAAATGTGAGCTTCAATCGATTCTAATATATCTTCTTTATCATAGTTGTATACAACATATATAAGGGTTGAAAAATCAAGTCAACAAGTCTTGCAGCTATTGGATCATATTTCAGCCTTGACAAAATAAAGGAATACATGTTTTTAACATGATTAAGATGAGGGAGAGGTTAAAATAAATAATATCCTTTTTTACTTATATGTCCCCAAAATATGGTTCTCCAAGACTATTTTTGTGAAATACATATGGGAGGATCAATTTCACAGGAATAATATGAAAGCTCAACTTGTGAATAATATCAAAGAAGAGAACATGCCATAGTCTTAATATGATTTAACCCCATGTCATATCATTCTAATCTTCACCAAACTACAAACATTACATTTTATATGATATTATGAGTCAAATACTAAACATGAATAGGTTATCTATTTGACTCATAATTAGTAATTGACTCATAGGTTGCATTTTCTGTTTATATACTAATCTAAGTTTAACCATTGAATATTATGATATTTGTAATTGAATTATTATTATGTTTTGTAGTTATTTAAAGTATATGTGTTTAAGACTAATACAAATTCAAACATTAGACTTCAAAAGATAATTAAAAATAATATGAAGTATGAAAACCTCTCTACAGTTTCTATGGTTGGTTGTTTTTTCAAAATTTGAGCCTCAGTCGATTATAATATATATTCTTTATCAAGGTTGTATATAATAGATATGAAGGTTTTTAGAGGAAGTCAACATCTTATAGCTATTGGATCATGTTTCATCCTTACCAAAATAAAGGAAATAATTTTATGTAACATTCATATTAAGTGATGATAATCCCAAGATCAAAAACATAATCTATTATATTTAAAGGCCCATACCCATTAACAACTCATATTAACTTGATTAAAATATAAATTAGAGTAATTTTTATGCCTCTTTGTGTATTTTTCACTATAGTATTTAATTTCATATAATTGACTTCATGGGATTTATACATTCCACTCTTTGTCACTTAGCTAATCACCTATGTCTTGATCTTAATACCTTTACCAAACTAGGATAACTTGTGAATAATATCAAATAAGAGAACATGCCATAGTCTTAAGTTGAATTAAAACCAGTTCATCTCATTGTAAACTTCACCAAAATTGGTTGACTCATGAATAAGCTCAAAGAAGAGAACATGCCATAGTCTTAAGTTAACTTAACACTAGGTCATCTCATTATAATCTTCACCAAACTATAGATATTGAATTCTATGCGATATTATGATTCAAATACTAAACTAAAATAAGTTATCTATTTGAATCATAATTAGTAATTGACTCACATGTTACATTGTACTTTTTATTGTTGATGTTGGAGGAGCAGCTTCGGGCTCCCACTTCCAGCCCAACATCTTGAACTTTTGGTGGAGGTCAACAGGGAGATTGAAGTGATGTGTCTCTTTACCAATAGGGAGATTGAAGAGATGTGGCTCTTTCCTCTCACTTTTATATATAATTATTCCTCATTGTTCAAGATATAGATATATTTAATCATAAGTATAATTTTTAAGATAGAGCAAAATTCTAAAGAGTAAATCAGATTTATATTGTTGTGTTCATTATTCATTGTGTTGCAATTTTTGATTGTTTTAATTTTGATCATAAATCTAATATGGTATCAGAGCGGGTTTGAATAAGATCATAATTAGAATTGTCATTGTATTAATACTCTCTATTGTTCTTTATATCTCTTGTCTATCCCTATTTTAGTCAAGATGGTGAACAGTCTTAAAATTGAGGATAGACTCGAAGGAACATCCAACTTCACATCATGGAGGTCCAGATTCATGATCACCTTAGAAGAAAATGACTTGGTTGAGTTTGTGGAAACCAAAGCTCTCAAACCATTGGAGGAAGAAGAGAAGTTGCAATGGAAAAAGAAAGACATCAAGGTGAATAAGATATTGATTGAATCCATTAAAGATCATATTGTTTCAATTGTCTCCAAGTTGAAGATGGAAAGGGCCATGTTTAAAACCTTGGAGGAGATGTACGAAATAAAAAACACCAAGTAGGATATTTCATTGAAGAAACAACTGCATCATGTGAAAATGGTGAAAGGAGAAATAGTCATTGCTTACTTTATGAAGATTTTAGAATTAAGAAATCAACTCTCTATAATTGGTCATGTAGTTGATGGCAAAGACTTGACCATGCTTGCTCTCAATGGCCTTCCTTCATCATGGGAATCCTACATTCAAGAAATTAGTGCAAGATCAAAACTTCCCAAGTTTGATTGATTGAGGGTAGATTACATTCAAGAAGAGTCTAGATTGGTTGCTAGAGGAATCGGTCAAAGCTCTACCAATGAAGACATTCATGTCCTTGCCTCTCAATCATTTAAGAAGAAAAGCAAGAATGAGAAGAAAGGATTCTTCAAGAGGAATAGAGATAATGGAAATGATGGTGCTCCCACTTTCAAGAAGAAGAGGGACCTCTTCAAAATCCAATGCTTTAGGTGTGACAAGTATGGTTAAATTGCCAAACATTGTCCTTCTAGGCCTAAGCAATAATCCACAATTGCAAATGTTGATGATGCCTATCCTTAGAAGGAACATTTGAATATTTATTCTATTCAGCATTATCAAGCAATGTACCTACCGACACCAACACTTGGTTTATTGATAGTGGTGCATCTCGACACATCACTAGTTTTAATAAGCATGTATCAAAATTGATGGAGAGAAATTCTAGTGAACAAGTTATCATTGGAGATGATGCTAGCTATTCAGTGAAAGGGATTAGAATCTCTACTCTCCATTTAAAATCTATCATTACTCTAAGGTTAAGTGAATTTCTCTATGTTCCAGGAATCAAACAAAATATGGTTTCCATTTCAGCCTTGGAAGATAAGGGTTATCAAGTTGCCTTCTCTAAAGGCAAAGTTATTGTGTGGATGAATAATTCCAACTTTAAAACTGCTCAAATAATTAGAGTTAGACATGAGAGCCTCTATAGGCTAATCACTTGTCCACTTTAGGCATTAGTACATGATTTTTCAATCTTGTGTAATCTTTGGCATAGAAGATTGGCTCACCTACACTTTTGAGTTCTACCTATCATGGAAAACATGGTCACGAGTCTTCTAAAATTCAACCAGGAGCATGAAGGTAGTTATGCCATGGGTAAGAATACTAAAAGACAATTTTATACCAGAGAAAGTAGATCTAAATGTATTCTAGATCTCATTCATTCTGATTTATGTGGTCTAATGTCTATTGCTTCTTTAAGTGGTTTCTTGTATTACATTATTTTTATTGATGACCACTCTAGAAAGACTTGGATTTATTTTTTGAAATCTAAAGAATCTAAAGAAGTACTTGAGAGGTTCAAAGAGTTTAAAGCTTAGGTAGAGAACTTATCTAGGAAGAGGATCAAAGTTATGAGATCTAATAATGGAGGGGAGTAAACCTCTAATGAATTCCATAACTTTTGCATTGAAATGGGGATTAAGAGGGAGTTATGTGTTCCTTATAACCCTCAATAGAATGGTGTTACAAAAAGGAAGAATAGATCTATTGTAGAAGCTGCCAAAGCTATGATTCATGACCAAGATCTAAAAATATTCCCTTAGACTGAAGCATCTAAGACAACTATTTATGTTTAGAATAGAAGCCCTCATTGCATTTTAGAGAACATGACTCCCAAAGAAGCTTTCACAAGTTTGAAGCCAGAAGTAAGTAAATTGAGGATATTTGGTTGTCCAGTATATTTTCACATACCAAAAGATAAAAGGACTAAGCTAAATCCTTTTGGAAAGAATGGAATATTTGTAGGCTGTAGTGAAACTTTAAAAGCCTATAGAATTTACATTCCAGGTCAGAAGTTAATTGAGATCAGTAGGGATGTTACATTTGAACAGGATGTTGCATTCAAAAGATCTAAGAGCATTCATATGGAGATAGATAATGAAGACCAAGAGTCTCCTCAGGATATGGAAGTTGACCATACTCCTGAGATTCAGAGGGAGGTTTTTGATTCAAAAGAAGATGATGTTCTAGTTAAGCCTTTGGAACCAACTGATGGACCTAGTGGCATTGTTATAGTATAGAAAAGGCCTCAGTGGACTCAAAAAAACATGCAAGAGGTAGGAAAATATATAGCTCCCTAAAGATCTCTTAGAGAAAGTAAGAAACCTCATAAGTTCTCAGATTATGTGTTATTAATGAGTCAAATTATTGAGGCTGAGCCTTTTAGTGTTAAGGAAACTACTAGTCAACAAGTATGGAGAGATGCTATGGTTGAAGAGTATCAATACATCCTCATGAATGATGTTTTGGATATCATACCTAGACCTGAAGGAAAATCTATTGTTTCTTCTAAGTGGATCTTCAAGATCAAGCATGTAACTGATGGAAGCATTGAGAAGTACAAGGCTAGGTTTGTGGCTATAGGATTATCTCAAAAAGAGGGAGTAGATTATGAGGAAACCTTAGCTCTAGTTGCTCATTATACATCCATCAGAACCATCATTGCTATTGTAACATTTAAAGGATGGAAATTACACTAAATGGATGTGAAGATAACATTTCTAAATGGTGTAATCAAGGAAGAGGTATATATTAAGCAACCTGATGGTTTTGAGGTTCATGGGAAGGAGTCTCATGTTTGGAAGATGAAGAAGGCTTAGTATGGCCTTAAGCAGGCTCCATGTGCTTGGTATGAAAGAATTGATTGATACTTGATGATCTTAGATTTCTCCAAGAATGATGTTGATTCAAACCTATACTTCAAGCTAATTGATGGAAAAGCATTAATCTTGGTTCTATATGTTGATGATCTACTTATTACTAGAAAAAATCACCTCATTTTCAAATGTAAGGAGTTAGCTTTATAATTTGAAATGAAGGATCTTGATCTCTTACATTACTTCCTTGGTTTAGAAGTATGGTAGAACTAAATGAGATCATTCTAAGTCAAGGGAAGTATTCTATTGACATATTGAAGAGATTTGGTATGATAAATTGCAAACCAATGCCTACACCAATGGAGTCAAATTTGTTGAAGTTAAAAGAGGATACAACTAGTTTAGATCTAGTGGATCCTAGCATGTATAGACAAATGATTGGTTCATTGATGTATCTAGTTAATACTAGACTAGATATTTGCTATGCAGTGAGTGCACTTAGTCAATTCATGTGTGAACCAAGATAAATACATTCTAGTTATAGTGAAGCATATCCTAAGATAGTTGTGTGGCATAGTTGGGTATGGCTTGAGATATTCTTATAGTGTAGACTTGAAACTACATGGATATACTAATTCTGATTGGGTAGGATGTGTCTCTAATTGGAAGAGCACCTCTAGATGTTGCTTTAATTTGGGAGCTACTATGATTTCCTAGTGCAGTAGGAACAGTCATATGTATCATTGAGTATAATAAAGGTAGAGTATATTTCATTTTGTATGGTAGCTTAAGAAGCAGTATGGCTTCATAAGCTCCTTGTAGGATTTTTTGAACAATCAATGGAGCCTATAATCATTCATTGTGATAACCAGAGCTATGTGAATATTTATATGAATCTAGTGATTCATGATAAAACCAAGCATGTTGACATCAAATACCATTATATCAGAGATATGCTATTGAGGAAAGATATTGAGTTGAGGTATATCAGTACTTATGAGTAGATGACATACATTCTCACCAAGCCTATCTCCAAGTTAAAGTTTGTGTACTTTTGAGATAAGCTTGGTATAGTGGAGAATATAGTCTTAACTAAGAAAGAGTCTCAATATCAGTAATCTCTTGATAACGAGTTCTTCTCTGTGAGAGAAGTTTGAGGTGAAATCCATTGATAACGAGTTCTTCTCTATGAGAGAAGTTTGAGGTGAAATCCTCTGATAATGAGTTCTTCTCTATGAGATAAATTTAAGGTGACATCCCTTGATAATGAGTTATTGTCTATGAGAGAAGTTCAAGGTGAAATCCCTTGATTCCACACTCTAAGAGAGCCATGATGGATGTCATCCATTATGGTTGACATCACAATGAGGTGATATGTCTTATGTAGCTTGAAGTATCCTCTCTAGCTGAGAGGGAGTGTTGATGTTGGAGGAGTAGCTTCGGGCTCGCACTTCCAGCCCAATGTCTTGAGCTTTTGGTGGAGGCCAATAGGGAGATTGAAGTGATGTGTCTCTTTGCCAATAGGGAGATTGAAGAGATGTGTCTCTTTCCTCTCACTTGTATATATAATGGTTCCTCATTGTTCAAGATATAAATATATTCAATCACAAGTATAATTTATAAGATAGAGTAGACTTCTAAAGAGTAAATCAGATTTATCTTGTTGTGTTCATTATTCATTGTGTTGTAATTTTCGATTGTTTTAATTTTGATCATAAATCTAATAGTTATAAGACTAATCTAAGTTTGAATATTGAATATTATGATATTTGGCATTGAATTATTTGTATGTTTTGTGGTTATCTAACTTATATGTGGTTAAGACTAATACAACCTCAAACATGGACTTAAAAAATAATTTAGAATAAAATAAAGTATGAAAAATTCTCTATAGTTTTTATGGTTGGTTGTGTTTTCAAAATGTGAGCCTCAGTCAATTCTAATATATTTTCTTTATCATAGTTATATACACCATCTATAAGGGTTGTAAAGTAAGTCAATAAGTCTTCTAGCTATTGAATCATGTTTTAGCCTTGACAAAATAAAGGAAATAATTTAAGATGAGGGAGAGGATAAAATAAATAATGTCATTTTTTACTTATATGTCCCCAAAATATGGTTCTCTAGGATTGTTTATGTGAAATACACATGGAAGGATCATTTTCATAGGAATAATATGAAAGCTCAACTCATGAATAAGCTCAAAGAAGAGAACATGCCATAGTCTTAAGTTGATTTAACCCCATGCCATCTCATTTTAATCTTCACAAAACTACAAATATTGCATTCTATATGATATTATGAGTCAAATATTAAACATAAATAAGTTACCTATTTGACTCATAATTAGTAATTGACTCACAGGTTGCATTTTGCTTGTTATAGACTAATCTAAGATTTACCATTGAATATTATGATGTTTGGCATTGAATTATTAGTATGTTTTGTGGTTATTTAACTTATATATGGTTAAGACTATTAAAAATTCAAACATTAGACTTTAAAAGATAATTAAAAACAAAATAATGTATGAAAACCTCTTTGCAGTTTTTATGGTCGGTTGTGTTTTCAAAATGTGAGCCTCAATCAATTATAATATATATTCTTTATCAAGGCTATATACAATATCTATTAAGGTATTCAGATCAAGTCAACCAATCTTATATCTATTGGATCATGTTTCATCCTTTCCAAAATAAAGGAAATAATTTGTGTAACATGATTATGTGATGATAATCCCAAGATCAAAAACATAATCTATTATATTTAAAGGCCCATACACATTAACAACTCATATTAACTTCATTAAAATAGAAATTAGACTAATTTTTAGGCCCCTTTATGTATGTTTCACTATAATATTTACTTTCATATAATTGACTTCATGGTATTCATACACTACACTCTTTGTCACTCAACTAATCACATATAACCTGATCTTAATATCTTAAGAGAACAATCTCAAGTAATGCCTCAACCCTACTTATTTAAGGAAAAATAATTAGTATCCTTATTTAATATAATATTTAATCTAAATACATCTTCATCATACTTAGTTACAACCTTCATAACACATTCAATGTATTGGTAAACCTTCAAATGAAGACCTAGACCTTTTTGATATATTAAACCCTACATATTCTATATTTTATCAGCCCTGTAGCATACAATCAATTATTTATTGTCTCATATTATTTATATATCATGAAAAATACCATTAATATATTACATATTATAAATCTTAAATTATTTAACTATGACACATTATACTAGTCAATCTTTAACTCAATTTAAAAAACATAATTCTACAAGATTTTAATTTTAATTCTCATAAGTGATTGTATTTTGGTGATATATCCATTGATATCCACAATTGATCTATAAATAGACTCATTGGATTCTTTATTCAAAGGAACACCTACAGACAAAATTTCATAATTTTTCATTGGTTAAATCTCAACATATAATCATTTATCTAAGTGTACTCTATTTCTAATTTTTAACACGCTGGGAGTACTCTTAAAGGAATTTAAAATAATATTACAAGGTTTTATACATTTATTTTAATTTTAACACATCACATTCACTTGTTATCATATTATCTAAGCATTAAAACATACTCATGTTAAAAAAATACATTCAACCATGAGGATTTCTTTGACTATAACAAATTGGTTATTAACCTTCAAACCTGAGAGAGAGAGAGAGAGAGAGAGAGAGAGAGAGAGAGAGAGAGAGAGAGAGAGAGAGAGAGAGAGAGAGAGAGAGAGAGAGAGAGAGAGAGAGAGAGAGAGAGAGAGAGAGAGAGAGAGAGAGAGAGAGAGAGAGATTAAAATCATGATAAGTTCCACACATAGAGATTATTAAGGATTATTTTTCATCAAAAATAATATTCACTAGTTCCTAAAACTATGTTATCAATTATAATCCTCAAATCACACATTAAATATTAACAAATATCTCATTTATATGAATATTACAAACTGTATGTATTTTTAGATCTGAGAGCTTACATATAAGGACATTTCACACCATAAAGGTTTTAAAATATTATTTTATCCTTATTAAATGTCTATACAAGTTTATATAATTTACTTCAATAATGCATCTTCTCCATTCAATATAAAACATGTGATAATTTGCTCCTTTGGATCAAAACATGTCAATAATTATAGGATGTACAAACCTTAAACACATTATTATTCATCTCAAGAACACATAATTGAGAAAAAACATAGAGGATAACCTACTTACTTCTTTATTGGATATGATAATTTCCTTAAACTTACAACATCCTTCCTTTTATTGATTAGTCTTAAATATTTACATACAATCCTACTGCAAACATACACAAACATACAAGCCTGAAGGCCTTATTCACTCATATATCCTTATATACTACTCAAATACTATATTATTCAACCTTATTTATTTTATTTATTGGGATCCAATTTTAATGGTATGATTTCTATCAACAAATACAGGTTTAGTCTGATCTTAAATTAAGACCAAGATTCACTCATCATCCCTTATCTCTATTCTTTCAACATGGGATTATTTATAGATGAGACTTGAGAGATAATTGGTATAAAATACATTGAAAATATGTAAATAGGATTTTAGGGATAATTTAATAATATTTATTCACTTTGTAACATTCCATTGACAAATGACCATACCCTTTACAAACCTTTACAACATTTCATATATTCAAACTTTCCCTTTTTGGAGGGAAAACACAAACTAGCTATATTTACCTATGAAAAGATAATTGAAGCATTAAAATTTTCTTATTAATTCTTAAAATACCCCTAAGACATTTTACATATCCTCCTTTCCCTTTACATTAGGGCTTATTTAACTCACCTAGTCTAATATGTACACTTTTACATCTTATTTTTGATATTCCTACATTATTAAGATGAGGGAGAGGTTGAAATCAATAATGTCTTTGTTGTATTATTATTTATGACACAAAAATATGTTTATCTAAGAGTCTTTTTATGTAGTATAGTAAGATAATTTACATAAGAATAATATAAAAGCTCAACTCATGAATAAACTCTAATAAGAGAACAAGCCATTGTCTTAAGTTGATTTAACACCAAGTCATCTCATTGTAATATTCACTAAAATGGGTTAACTAGTGAATAATCACTAAGAATAAAACATGTCATAGTCTTAAGTTGATATAACACTAGGTCATCTCATTGTAATATTCACCAAATTATAGATATTACATTTTATGTGATATTAGGAGTCAAATATATTTGACTCATAATTAGTAATTGACTCACAAGTTGCATTGTTATTTTTTAAGACTAATATAATTTCAATCATTAAATATTATGATATTTGGAATTTAATTATTAGTATGTTTTATGGCTATTTAAATTATATTGTTCCTTGTTTATAAATACTAACATTATTTCCTCGATTAATAATATCTTAGGTATAAAAATAGTGATGATTCATGATATTGATAATAGAGTCTTAAAAATATTACCTCCAAATAAAATAACCATAAAAACCTCAAAATAACCAAGGTAGTTATCATCACTTTAATTTATCGAGAAAAACATAGGAACTGCCAACCAAGAAACAAGGATACTAGAGGTAAAAATATCAAAACAAGGTCAAAAGAGTCAATGAGAATCACCTACAAGATATAATATTGGATCATCTGGCATCTCTACTTATGAGTTTCTAAGTGTTGGTTAAACATCACTTTATAAGCCTGAGTGAAACCACATGTTTTGATATCCTTGAGATTTTTGTATGCATTTAAGATAGAAAATTTTATCCAGAGGCATAGGATTATCACTTCCTCTTTTTATGCCTTGATGATTATAAATTTATTATTTTACCTCTTATGGAGGATATTCAACTAGTCTTCAATTTTGAAGGTGGTTGGCTTTGCTATCATTATCTTCTTCCAAAAGCTTCTCAAAATTGATTGAATTGAAAATCTCAGTTATACCCATAGATATCTAAGGTTGAGATGTGCATTTTCTAGTGGTGATAGTGACTTATGGAATTATAAATAATGTCAAGTGTCTTGGATTAAGACACGACCTTCATCTTCACCAAACACAGTACCATTATCAATAAGAATGTCACCTAACTACCAATTTCATATTTCAATTGAGTAATGGCCTCCCAGATAATTAACTTTATGTTATTGTATTTACCATTGACCTTCCTCAAACCTCCCACCATAATTTATTTATAAGTAATGTGAACCATAAAAGTGAAATCAAAAATAAATTTTGATTCAAGTGAAATACTTAAATTTATTAATTATGATCAATTTTGATTCAATTAGGCCTCTTTCTTAATTATTCATCTTGAAGGTCTCTATCTAGATCTGATAATCTTTTTAAGATTAGTCTTTACAATACCAATGATACTATTCCCAAACTAACTAGGTATTTTACAATATTATGTAGAATCATTCCTTAACCCTTTATTCTCAATCTCTGATTGATTTACAATAAACATGTGTCTAATCAAAAATATTTAGACTTCTTTTCATTGAATCTTTCTAGTGCAACTAATGTAAACCACCATGGCTAATGGGTCAAAAACTTGATCTTTCTAATTTTAATATTAAGACTTATTTCTTATAATTAATTCACCATCACTTAGTCTTTTTATTGTCTCTTAACATGAACCCTAATTCATAAACAATCTCAACTAGAGCCTTACTCACTTGTCAATCAGTCCTTATCTTAGCACTACCCTTGCTCCTTAAGCTTATTTCCTACATGTATTTGAAGTAGGTTTATTCATGTCAATATTTTTTAGGTATGAATGACTCTTAATACCTTGTATAATGATATATTATGCCTTAAAAACAAACCATTTAACAAATTAAAATAACAAACTCATTATGTTGCCTATTGTATAGTTTATTAGGCTTTATTCATGACACTTCAACTAATTCACTTAAGCTTTATTCATGAATTGATTATATGATTTAAATGGTTTATACTACTCTTACCAAAGATGTTTTACACCCTTTAACAACTCACTCAAACCTTATTCTTTGAATTAAGACTAATACACAGATTTTTACACTAAGGGATATTGACCTATGACAATGTTTTTATGTTTTTTATCTCTTCCATAATGAGCTAGACCATGAAACCATTTTAAAAAACTTATAAACATGTTATCAAACCTATTTATACATTACTATCACTTTTTCATGGTCTAAATTTAAAATCTGAGTGTTTTGGTTATAAAACCCTAGACATGATTTTACACAATTATGTGTAGACTGAGATTCTTCACAATTTTATATTTCACATTATAGACACTAAAAAATATTCTATTAGGTATATGTAAGGTCATCAAAATCATATCTTAGCTTGAAATATTACTTGAAGTTTGATTAACTCTAAAATGAATGAAAAGATCCACTTTCTATTTGATTATTACATAGTCATGTATAAACTTAGACCCAAAGGAAAAGATTTTAGATAAATCTCAGAGTTTAATAACTTTCAAATATTTCTATCTCTTTTATTATGATTTAAACATGATCCTATGTCCCTATTCTTAATTATCCAATCTTATTATTCAATAAATCACACAGATATATATATCTTTTCCTTATTTGTATTAATAAAATTCTTTGATTAGACCTTTGTTCGATTTAGAATCAACTCCAACAATATTAATCATACTAAAAAACATTTAAACCATGTAAAATCACTATCAAAGAAGATATGATTCAACATATCATGAAAAAGTTATTCTTTATTCATATAATTCAAAGTCCTTACAAACTCACTATACTTTTCCAAACCCTTATACTTTTATTTCTCCATCCAGGAATTTTTTAACCCATATATATTAAAACATGAAATTCAAAAAATAATAAATAAAAATTCAAACATGGACTTAAAAAAATAATTAAAAACAAAATAAAGTATGAAAACCTCTATATATTTTCTATGGATGGTTGTGTTTACAAAATGTGAGACTCAATTAATTCTATTGTAACTTTTTATCAAGGTTGTATACAATAGCGATGAAGGTTGCCAACAAAATTCAACAAGTCTCCTAGCTATTGGATCATGTTTTAACTTTTCCAAAATAAAGGAAATAGTTATTTGTAACATGATTAAGATGAGGGAGAGGTTAAAATCAATAATGTCTTTATTTTATTATTATTTTTATGTCCCAAAAATATGGTTCTCTAGGAATCTTTTTATGCAATACAGTAAGATCATTTTTACATGAAAAATATGAAATATCAACTCGTGAATAAGCTCAAATAAGATAATAGACCATAGTCTTAAGTTGATTAAGATGAGGGATTGGTTAAAATAAATAATGTCTTTGTTTGCTTATTCTTTACATCCCAAAAATATGGTTCTCTAGGACTCTTTTATGCAATACAATAAGATCATTTGTACATGAAATATATGAAAGCTCAACTTGTGAATAATCTCAAAGAAGATAATAGACCATAGTCTTAAGTTGATTTAACACCAGGTCATCTCAGTATAATCTTCACTGAACTATAAATATTACATTTTATGTTATATTATGTAATATTATGAGTTGAATACTAAAAAAAAAAGTTACTTATTTGACTCATAATTAGTAATTGACTCACAAGTTGCATTGTACTTGTTATAAGACTAATCTAAGTTTAACTATTGAATATTATGATATTTAGCATTGAATTATTAATATGATTTATGGTTATTTAAATTATATGTGGTTATGACTAATAAAAATTTAAATATGGACTTCAAAAAAAAATAAAAATAAAATAAAGTATGAAAACCTCTCTATAATGTGTATGGTTGGTTGTGTTTTCAAAATGTGAGCCTTAGTCGATTCTATTATATCTTCTTTATCAAGGTTATATACAACAACTAGGAAGGTTTCTAGAGAAATTCAATAAATCTTCCATCTATTTGATCGTGTTTTAACCTTGCAAAAATAAAGGAAATAATTGTTTGTAAAGGGGTTAATATGAGGGAGAGGTTGAAATCAATAATGTGTTTTTTTGCTTATTTTGTATATCCCAATAATATGGTTATCTAGGAATATTTTTATGTAGTACATCTAGTAAGATCATTTGTATATGAATAATAAAAAGTCTCAACTCGTGAATAATCTCAAAAAAGAGAACATGCCATAGTCATAATTTAACCTAACACCATGTCATCTCATTATAATATTCACCAAACTAGGTTAACTCATGAATAAGCTCAAAGAAGAGAACACACCATAGTCTTAAGTTTATTTAATACTAGGTCATCTCATTTTAATCTTAACTAAACTAAAAATATTGAATTTTATGTGATATTATGATTCAAATACTAAACAAAAATAAGCTACCTATTTAACTCAAAAATAACATATCAACTATGATGTGAGATTGAAATCCTAAGTTTTTGATATGATAATCTATCTTTCTAACTAGACTCCACTTGAATTTTTAAATGCATCACTTATTAGTGTATTTATCTTTCATTAAAAAAATAGTGTTTGTTCATTAAATAAATAACTATCATCAAATTTTATCATGACTAGCAGGGTAAACCATCAAAATTTATTCATATTTCCACACTTGCCAAATCACTAATATTACAAGGACTAAGAGATACCTTCAATGTATCTCTTAGGATATAGCTTTAAGGTTTTTGAAATACCTTCAAGGTATATCTTAGGAGATTACTTTGAGGTTACTTGTATTACCTTGAAGGTATCTCCTTGGAGAAATATTTAAGGTATTATAACAGATACATAGAAAATATTACCAAGAACTTAGGAGATACCTTAAAGATAACACAAGGACATAGGAGATACCTTGAAGGTTTGTGTAATACCTTCAAGGTATCTCTTTGAAGGTAATAGTAATACCTCCAAGATATCTCCTAGGAGATACCCTAAAATACACATAGGCCCCTGTAATACCTTCAAATTATCTCATAAGAGGTAACTTAAAGGTGTTACAATTTAAGTTATATCATAACAGATACATAGAAAATATTACCAAGAATTTAGGAGATACCTTAAAGATAATACAAGGACATAGGAGATACCTTGAAGGTTTTTGTAATACCTTCAAGGTAGCTCTTTGAAGGTCATAATAATACCTCCAAGATATCTCCTAGGAGATACCCTAAAATACACATAGGTCCCTGTAATACCTTCAAATTATCTCATAAGAGGTAACTTAAAGGTGTTACAATTTAAGTTATTATAAAGAGGTCCTTACAATTACTTCAAGATATATCCTATAAGATACCTTGAAGGTATTACAAGGACTTCTTTCTAATACCTTGAATTGTAACACCTTCAATATATCTCCTATGGGATACCTTGAGGCTCCTTGGAGATAACTGGAAGGTCCTTACAATATCTTCAATATATCTTAAAGGAGATACCTCTAAGGTCCTTGTAACACCTTCAAGGTATATCCTAAGAGATATGTTAAAGTTCTTAGTAATACATTCAAGGTATCTTCTTGGAGATAAATTATAAGTTTTAAATCTCTTATTATTGATGATATTTGATTTGAGGGATAATTTGTCTCTTGTGTGATACCTTGAGAGGTCTCTCTTGGGTGATATTTGAAGATACTACATTTTAATTCCTAATGGTAATGGATTTGATTTTATTAGTTGATGGTAATCGATTTGAGGGCCAAAGTGTCTCTTGTACGATACCTTAAGAGGTTTATCTAAGAAACACCTCTCAAGGTATCACTCAAGAGCTACCTCTAAAGGTACAATATAAGAGATACTTTGGAACTCAAATAGATTACCATCAATAATAAAAAAATTAATTCATTTAAGGTATCTCCTAGGAAACACCTCTTGTATCTAAATTATATATTTTCAGAATGTATCTATACATTAAAGTATACCTATACATGTATCTCTCAAAAGGTACCTATTCCACCCAATATATATATCTTCAAATATACCTCAACATATGTCTTAAAATATACCTCGGTCTCATATCAATCATTCTCAATGATAAAATAACAATTTATTAATGTGTCTCCTTACTAAATTGATACGACTTCAAAGCTAACATCTTGTATCTCATTTTTATATTTTAAAAAAAAACACTTAAAGTATCATCAAAGAGAAATGTCTTAAGGTATCATTTAATATATAACTTTGACCTCAAATATAACACCATCAAAAAATACATAGAAATACTTTTAATCTATCTCCATATAAAAATCTCTCAAGGTCTCACTCAAGAGATATCTCTCAAGGTATCTCTTGAGAGATACCTTGACCCTTAGATCCACTACCTTACATAATAAAATATAAAAACCCTCAAGGTATATATTATTGAATATAACATCTATAAATTATGTTCTGAAAACCCATCCATATATAAATCCCTTTGAATTTTCATAACTTGCAAGTTATTTACCAATGTATTTTCATAACTACCTCTTAAGGATTGTATTTTGAGTGATCATTTTAAAAAGTGTGCATTTTATATGGGGGAATCTAAATTGAGAATAATATTAAAATTTGGAGTTATCACCTAGGTAAAATTAGGATTGAAGTATAGTATATGATAATTTTTTAGATTGACAACTTCATCACGTGAAATCTATTTTGAATATCTTTTAATTGGAAATGTTTATTTTTTGACAAGGAATCCAAAATTTCCATTATATTTAATTTTAATGGTATCCAAAATAAATAAATAAAAATGTGTGTGTGTGTGTGTGTGTGTGTGTGTGTGTGTGTGTGTGTGTGTGTGTGTGTGTGTGTGTGTGTGTGTGTGTGTGTGTGTGTGTGTGTGTGTGTGTGTGTGTGTGTGTGTGTGTGTGTGTGTGTGTGTGTGTGTGTGTGTGTGTATTTTTATAGGGAACCTAAATTGGGAATCATATTTAAGCTTGGAGGATTTATCACTTAGGTGAAGAGAGGATTGAAGTAGTATATGATAATCAAATCTATTATTTTATAGACACACACACACATACACATACCCCACCTATGTGATATATCCATTAACAATTTTTTAATTAGTGTCATTAAAACAAATGTGTTATACATTACCTTTTTAATATTTTTAGGTTTAAAAAATATCCATGTTTATGTTATGCTATAAATAAAGTTTTTTCTCCTACATATAAGTATAAATTGAACTAATTCTATAATTAACTTGATTAATAATCCTACATGTCTTTTGTAAATGTATAGAACAAAAAATCACACATAGATGGAATTAAAATGTGGACACTATGTTTTTATCATAAATAATGGAAAGGTCATTGGTGAAGGAAGAATACACAAAATTATGGAAGTAGATGCTAACTCTTTGAAGTCCATAAATACCACTTTGACATGACACAATGAGAAAATATCTTTTGTATGTGTAAGTGTTAATGTGATAAAATATTCTGATCCAATTTTACCACTTCTAATTCCAAGAGATTTTGTAGATACTTTGGGGGATTTGGTTGATAGTTTTAATATATAGAGAAAACTAATGATGCAACATGTCATATATATTTTTTACATAGATGATTGCATGGAATAAGGTTAAAATAATTTCATTTGAGTTATGTATATAAAACCATTTTAATAATAAAACCCTTTCTTGGATTAATTCATTTGCTATATCTATGATCTAATCATATTTCGTAGCCTGAGAAATGAGTTTATTAGAAAAAGGGTACATTTATTGCACAAACATATAACTCTTGAAAATGACAAGAGAATTGCTTATGGTTATATTGAATATGCACTTTCAAGAAATATTTTTGGTTGCATTCTATTCCCAATGGTGTAAAATGAACCGATAATTTATGTAAGGCACATTATATAAAATTATGAGACTTGAATCATATAAATAACTAAATCATATATCATTATATGGACTTTAAACAAGATAATGGACATTGAAGGTAAAGAAATTAATTTACCATACATGACACCAAAGGAGAAATAAAATGGAAATGTTTGGGAAGTAATAGATATTGAATTCATTTGTTGAATGAAATTCCTAGAGTAAAGGAATCCATAAAAATTAACTCATGCCTAAAATTATTCTAGCCAAAAATGATTATATCCAAACACTTCATTTATCCAAGTAGAGTTTTATGCAAACATATATAGTGAGACTAGAAAGTTATATGAAAAAAAAGTTGTGCCAAAATATGTCTTCAATCAGGATTGTCAATTGAAATGAAAAAAATAGAAAGGATAAAGTTAATTTATTCCACCATAATGAATAGTAGGCAACATGTCTTAGATGCCCTTTCTACCAATATTTTTAAGAAAAATAAAAAAACTACCATTTATTTTCAAGGTAGTGATATTTATTTGGAAGGTTGGATTAAAATATATATAGTGAAGAGAAGAAACTTTTTTTACATTCAAAATTGTTACAAAAATGGGGAATTAATTACATTCCATACAAGGTAGTTTTGATAAAATCCACAAAAGAAATCAATGGTAGCTAAAGATTTTTTAGACCAATTAGTAGATGATTTTGTAGATGTTTCTCCAAGACTTACATTCTAGGTAGATATAGATGGTGTAGGAGGAAATGTTCATCATATTCCATTATATGTCACTCAAGAATTAATGGGGCACCACATCAATGCATAACTAGAAGATATGGAATATGATCCAATATCCCAACCAAATTTAAATAACATGTAGAGGATTAATTTTAATGATGTGACCATTTCCAAGTATGATGACTTTGCTAGGTGAAAAACATGTATCTTGTTGACTAAAAAAAATTCTTTAGGTCCCTATCTAGAGATTTGGTAGAGCACATCAATAAAGAATTCACGATGCACTCAAATCAAATACTTTATGCAAGACAAATTTATTACACACAAATGAATGTATAAGAAGTAACCTAAAAATGACTCAGTTTCATTCATGATAATTTTGAATGCCAAAAAACATTTTTGCCATAGACAGTGATAAAAATCAAAGTAGTTACCAAGAGAATAGTAGAGTTTTCAATGGTAGGTATTATCACATATGGTCATGGTGCAGGTGGATATGGACATTTTTTACCATAAGTTCATGGAGGGTTTAAATTTACTATCACCACATTGAAAAAGCATTTTAAGGATATGGAAATAATAATTCCATAAACTTATGGATATTTACTATATAAACCTAGATCTTGAAAATATCCATTGTATGATGCATTTTTGTCTAATAATTACTACCTTGAATATAATAAATACATATATGAATAACACTCAATTGGCGCCTTTAAAAAACTTCCTTCTAGGATATACCTTCAACTAGATAACTGTTGTGGAAACAATAAGAACAAGTACTCCTTCACATTCTCTATTTGAAAATTATGTTTTAAAAAATAAATATATAATGTTTCATTATTACATCTTATATTCCCATAATAATTCATTTGTTGATTATGATTGTTTTTAAATAATTAGTCCCAACCAATCCCCTTTGTCTTCTTATGTCTCTCAAGTGATACATTTATTTTACCCCTTCTAAATTATCAAATAAACTATAATTATACCAAATTCTCAAGCCATACATTTGTAGTATGCATTGAATATCATCAAACAAGATGTATTCATATCACATCCACTTCATTTATTTTTTCTAGGTGTGTCTTAAGGTTTTTTTTTTAAAATTTATTCCTTGTATATTATCAAAAAATGGTGTAACATTACCATAATAATTTTCATTAAATATATCATTTGAGAGATAAGTATAGAAAAAAAAATAAAAGTGTTGTGTTAAGAACATATTTTATTTTTTAATATACATGGGATAATACCAAGGTATCACTTAAAAGATACCAATGGATACCAAGTATGTATATTAATTTCCACTATATTTTATGTGATAATTATTGAAGTATTAATAATAAATTATTTGGTTTGATATACATAAGAAGTCCAATAAATATGACTACATGTGACATGGTATAATGGTTTTAAATGAAGGTATCACTTTTGAGGTACCAAAATTCCATTTTATATTTTCTCACATAATGTAGTGGTAACTTAATCTCATTCCATGATCATATATGTATCTCTTAATAAATATATTATAAATTATAAATTTTATATTAATATAAAAAAAATTCTAACCTTATATGGACCTAAATTTAATTCTATTAGCTTTCTAATAAACAAATCATGTTTTTTTGTATAGATTTGTGTTATAATATTTATCTCTCCTTGTCTATAAATATATGATCCTCAATGTAATGGTTGGTCTTTTCCTATAGGACATACCCATAAGGACATCGATGAAAAATTTGGAAACCTATCTAAATGTATAAAGAGGAAATATGTATGGAGTGTGGCAGGGATATGGACACTTATAAGCCATGTAAAAATACAAAAAACTTACTCCATATTTAATTGAATAAGTACCTAATTTCAAATAATTTATTAATAATCACCAGTTGAAGGGAAGTAACAAAATAGTAGGCTTGACAAAAGGCTATTTTTAAATTCTACAAATAGATCAAATTTAGCCCTTTATGCATTACAAACACTCTATATAATATAGAAATTGTTCCCCCCCTATGATTAAATTATAGGGAATAAAAAAAATGGTGAGCCAAATTTTCTATAGGGTAATCCTATGAGAATATTATTTAAAGACTTGAAAAATAGAGAAAAGTCATAAGAATCCATTGTTTTAAAAGACTCAAATATAAATAGAAAAAAGAGTGAAAAATAAATTAAATATAACTTGATGAAGTATGTAAATAAATTCAATGAATTTGTTTTGATTGGAAATAGTAAGTGGAAGGATCTATCATAATAATTCAATAATATCCATGGCACAATGAAAGAAGAAATTTTCCCTTATGAAGTTGAATATACATGATATTTTTAGCCTATAAATCTCCACGAAATACCCCTACATAAATATCTACACAAAATGGTTCATGATAAGGCCCTTGATCTCAGAGTGGCGTTAACAAATACATATGTTGGTCCAAGAAGTAAAAGACCAAAAAATTCATTTGATCCAGTTCAAGATGTGCATAAGGGAGATATGATGTTTGCTAGACCCGATGATTATATAGGAGTGAACTAAATAATATGGGTTGATAGAATTGAAATGCAATATTAACATACTAAAAATAAATGAAGATTTAGAACAAAGTGTAAAAGTAACTTGATTCATCCCAATTATTGTATAAAAAATATGTAGAAGAAGAAGAAATTTATTTAGGTTATTTTAACAAGAAATGGAAGCCAAACCCAATAGACACATCTTTACCATCCATTCTTATAGATAATATCATATATGCTTGGAAACCAACAAAACATGGAAAGATCAAACACTTGTTCTCATTATTTTTTTGAAAGACATTATAATATACTATTTGAATGTAACATCAAATTAGAAACTTCAAAAAATAGAGATAAAGTTTTGTGAGATATCATTTTATTTAATGACATTGGAAATTTGAAATGGCATTCCCTTAAATTTGGAATGAAAAGTATGAATGGTTTTTTTCATATTATAGTGCATATTTTTGGCATGTAAAATGTTTTATTGGAATCATAGCATGCATGCTCATTTCAATGATTCATTTTTTTTTCATATATAAAATATCATAGTCATATTACTAAAAATATTCTTCTCTAAACTTTGATGGATTATATTTCATAGTCGTGAATATATTGATCAAATGTATGTATACTATTTATAATTTTATATTTTATTATTACTAAACTTCATTTAGTAATAAGTGATTATATTATTGATATATATTTATGTCCTATTTTGTGCAAAAATGATATTATAATCTCAACATGGCTATATAATAAAATAAAAAATTATTAAATATTAAATATATATTTTTATGATGTAGTGATTGGCTAATTATTTTAAAAAACATTATTCCATATATCATAAATTCTATTTATGTTTAATTGTATTTAATAATATTTTTTTCAAGAATTTTGATAGCTTATAACTATCCATTAGAATTATTATTCTCAATTATGTTTGAGTCATGAAATTTCTCCTCTCTTTATTAATTACAATTATCCACTGCGTTCCCAATTATTTATTGAAATTTTTATAAAGACGTCTTGTAATTCTATCTATTTATGACATGAAATTATATAAACTAATATAATTTATTATAATATAAAAATGTAAAAACTTCCTATTATGTTTGGACACTACCTAGATAAAAAATTTCTACTATGTTTGCACATTTACTACTATGTAATGGTCATTATTTGTTTTAAATTTTTTGGTGCTTGGAGAGTTAAGAAGTGCAATAAAATTTAGGATTAAATCATTGTGGTGGCACATTGGAACCAAATAGAAAGGAAGGATGCAAATTTTCCTATTTTCTGGTTTTACATTTGACTATGTCATGATTATGAACTTAACCTTTATTCCCTTTTAAACATTTTTTTTTAATTATCTATCATGGTTAATGACATGGTGGAATGTGGAAAGGGGAGGTCATGATTTAATTGTGATTTTTATCAACCTCTATTAAAAGTCAAAGTATTTTAATTTCTTCATAATTTTTTGGCATGCCTCTCTAATCAATGCACTTTGTGGGAAGATAATTTTTTGTAACCATAAATTTTCACCCCTTTATGATTAAAAATTTATGATAGATCTAGACATTTAATTAGGGGTGAAACCATATTTATTTATCTATTTATAATTTGATCCTTGTATACACAATATTTTCAAATTTTATCAAATAATATCACTTTGCATCTTTTAGGAACCCATCGAGACTCAATCTCTCTGAGTGAAAACCCTAATAGATACACCAAGAAAGGGTTGGGTAGACCATTGGTGCTCTTCAAGATTATTGTCCCTTATTAACACATTATTACCAATCCAACTAGCTCCTAAAAACAATTCCCTACGCTATTACTCCTCATTTGTAAACTCCTTTAGTCTTTTTCCACTCTCTATCCCTCTTTTCCTCACCTTAAGTCCCTTTTGTTAGTCAGATGTACTAGGTTAACTGGGTCAACCCTATATAGTTTCAAGATATTTTCAATTAAGAATTAGGTTAGCCTTTGGCTGACCTAGCTTATGACCTAGTGAATAATTATTTTAAATTATGCTAGGCTAATTGGGTTGACCCTATTAACTAAGATTTTTGGAAGGGCTTGGGTCAAATATGCCTATAAATACAAGATCATTTCATCATTATTTAATATGAAATATAATTTCTACTTTGAGAATCTAGTCTTTTGGATAAGTCTTGGATGTTTTGACCTTTCTTAGTGATCCTTAAAAACCATAAAAACCTCTTAAGAAACCCATTTGGCCAAAGGAGAGATTGAGTCTCAACAAGTTCATATTCAGGTAAGTATTCTCTAACTTTATTCCTCTTTTAGTAGATATAAGTAACATAAGTATTAGCTTCAAATAATATCACTCTTCATATTCTATGCATTATGGTCTCACTCATAATTAGCTTAATTGAGATTCTCTTATACATGTTTTGATTGTTTAATAACCCTTCATGTTGTGCCAAAAGCTTTGGTGAGCACTAGGTTAGATTTGCTTTTTTTGTTACTAGTATAAGTGAACTATGAAAAATTAGGACTTCATTAGGTTTATTTCATGATTTTGGTAGACTAGAGGCTTTAGAACCCTCCTTAGCATAGTGTATTGTCATAAATGATACCCTAATCAAGTCTAATGGATCCTCATATTGATTATGCTCCCTTTTAACAAATGTGTTCCCAATCGAAAGTGTAGGTATGTTATATCTTCTCCAAGATAGGATTGATTTATAGACATGATGCATTTATGATTGAATAAATTATGGTGAAACCAACATAAAAATTACCTTTTTAGGATTTGATTCAATTATTTCATCATTTTATGATTTTTATTATCATATATTCATAATATTAGGTCAATTGTGTTGACACACTTCTAACTTCTATGTGCAAGTTTAACACATAGTCACATCCATACGACTATGTTATTTTTATGTAGGTTATTTTCTAGGTATATGCTAATGGATTGACTTAGTTTACATAGTATTATTTTAAAAAAAAATTAGACATCTAGTCTAGACTACTAGGTCAACCTTGTTGACCCTGTATATTTTAGACACTCAGCAATAGGGTTTTATAGTGATAGGTCAACCTAGTCGACCCTATTAGAAGTATTTTCAAGCATTTATCAAGGTTATTTTATATCAATCTCACTTATATCCATATTTAAACCCACCAATGTTCCTTTCTATCCTTTCTCTCTTTCCTTACAGTCTTTCTTTCATAGTTTATAGTCTTTAAAATTGCCCTTGTATAGTCAACTAGGTTAACCTTATTGACCTAGTTATGTATTATGTGTGCTATCTAGATAACTAGGTCAACCTTATTCATTTTCATACCTTTTATTACATAGTACATATGTGACACTATTGACCCTATTCTATATTTTTTGCTTATATTGTTGACTACATCAACATTGTATCATGTTTCAAATTTGGAATTAACCCTTATATGCTAGTAATTAGCTCACACTTTAATTTTTTTGGCTGGCATGCTTATAATAGATCACATAGTCTAATTAGGTGGTTTTAAATATACCATTTAGTTTCACTAATTTTTGTTTTATGAACACATGAACAAATCATAAAATCTTAACAAGCACTTTAACAATTGTCTACCCAAGGTCAACCTCCTTGGATTTCATCACTAAGGGAAAAGTTGACTTGGTTTTTTGGCCAAGTATAAACACACATTAATGGTATATTTTGGATAATCACCCAACACCCTTATCTCTATGATGTGTGAAGTGATGGGGTAGGCCCCAATACCAAGCTAGTATTATTGCCAACATAGACTCCTTTAAGCCCAAATGCCCTAAAACTATCCTTAGATTGATTTTTAGTTCCTTGATTATAATCCAACTTCCTATCACATTTAAAACTATATTCTAATAATCTAAAAACATTTAGGTTGACCATTTAGCTATCTTTTAGTTTCTAAGTTTATTGATTGCTCTTTATTCAATTGTGTTGTATTGTATTAGCCAACATTGGGGTAGGGTTTTATGTTGTGTGCCTCAATTAAATCAACCTAATTAATCTAATTGATTATTTATTTCCCTTCAATTCTTACATTTTAATTGAAAAATTATTCTTGTTTTAGTACATAGTCATTTTAGTCAACACAAACTGTTATAAGCTATCTAATTTTCCCTATCTGCTATGCTAGGTCAATCCAGTCTACCCTATACACTTTTTCATCCTATATTTTATGTGATAGGTTGACCTAGTTGACCCTGTAGTATTTTATACCTTCCCTATTTATCAATCCAATTATTTATTTATTCTTCTTAGCATTTTGTTCATTTCTCTTCAGTCATAATGAACTATCCTATCAAAATCTTCTTGGATAGATTTAATCCATTTAGATACTATATGGGATGTTAATTTATACCTATCTTTTCCTCCCAATATCACCATCACTCTTGGGGAAACTCTTCCCCTCTTTCATCCATGACCTATAATATGGTGAAATCACACCTCAAGATGAATTTGATGGGTCTGATCCTTACTATAATTACCAAGATAATTCTCATCTCCAAAATTTTCAAACTAATGTGGGAGTAATAGACATAAATTTAAACAATATTCCCAATAATAAACCTTCTCCTAATAACCCTTTCCCTAACACCAATTTAGGGAATACTCCTACTAACACCAACCCAACTCCTAATAAAACTCAAATTCTTACCCAAGTTATTTAGAAAGTGAACATAATGAAAAAATATAACACCAATAAAATGATGAAACTTTAAAAACATTTGATTAATATGGATAATAAACCTCTAACTATCTATCCTCTAACTAATCCTAATTACAAGCCTCTTCCTCTTAGAGATGCCTCAGGAAATGCTATTCTTAAACCCATAATGAATAATAAGATGTTTCAAACTATTCAAAATGAGACTTTAGATCCATTTATTGTATCCATTGATATTGGTAACACATATCCAACTATAAATTATGATGTTACTAAAGACCTTGCCTCATTTATGAAAGCCTTTAGTATTATTTACAAAGAGTGGATCCATATTAATACTTTCACCATTACTAAAATCTTAGTCAAAACCTTTAGTGGTGATGTATTATAATGGTGAAACCAATTACCCCAAGATTATATTTGTAAACTTTAAGATTTAGTTAATCTCTTAGTTAAAGATTTTTAACACAATTATCATCCCAAAAATTGTCTTAGCCACTCCATCAATGATAAGCAATCTCCCACTGAATCAACTCATGAATTTATCAAAAGATGGAAATCATGGACTCATTAATTCTATCATAAAATTATTGATGATAAAATTTTCAAACTCTTTATCACTTCTTTGAGTCCTCTTGAATATAAGGTTTGAACCTTTACTCCCCAAACACTTAATGAAGTTCTTGATCAAGCTAAATGTCAAGACTTTCTCATGAAGCAATTCCAACCTAATATTAAGATTATAAAAGGATAATTTCAAACATATACCAATGATATCACTAGTAATACTTCAAAAACCAATCTTTGAGTTTCCAAAATTGATATTCCTTTGCCTTCTCATACACCTCTCTTGGTTCAACCAATGAAATAATTTTTTCCACTCTCTAAACCTTTCATTTATCCTGATAATCCCCCCAAGTGGTATGACCCTAATTTATTTTGTTGGTTTCATGTTGACATTGTTCATTCCCATGAATCTTTTATAGGTATCACTAAATTTTATGTTTCTTATATTCTTGGTGATTTATTTAATCATGAAGCCATGATCAACCTTCATCATCAAGAGTACACTACTACTTCCCAAAAATGATAGGTTTATAAAGATTCTATCTCTAATAACCAAAAATATTTTTCAAATAAACAACCAAATGCCAAGGATGTTTTTTCCATTGATGTCACTTATGATCAATATTATAATAATTCTTAATATGTTAACACTACCAAGGTCAACTATCATCGTAAGCTAGATCACAAAGATCTTGTTACCAAACCTAAGCATCCATATTTAGAAGAAAAAATTATTAAAGATACTACCACTAATAATCTATATTTTTAAGCTCATGAAGAACCACTTCCTCATTATAAATCTCTAACCACATTTATCCCTTCAAAATTTACTTTACCTCCTAAACTCATGTCGATTCTTCTTCTAAATATCATTGGAACTTTATTAAAGAACTTAATTCTATGTATTGTAAGATTCCAATTATGGAGTTGGTTCATAATTCACCCTATCATCACAAGTTTCTTATGAAACAACTATAAGAAATTTAAGATCCATATTATATCGATGAAGAACCACCTTATATCAAATGTCAACCTACCAATGTCAATACCATTGAAACTATGTGTCTTTTTTCCAAGAATTCTATCAAATTTATTGAAGAGGACATGATAAATGATGAAATTATTTTTTGTGTTGATGATCCACCATTTTTTAATAAAAATATCCATTAATATTACCCTTATCCACAAAGTTTTAGTTGATGAAGGCTTTGGTATTAATGTGACATCTTTGTGGCTTATCCAACAACTTGGTTATAACAAGGATCATCTTAAGCAAACCCATATTACCTATTATGGTTTTGATAATACTAATAAAAAAACACTTGGTTGTATTTGGATTCCATTACCCATAGGACCTAAGACTATTCAAACTAAGCTTATGATCCTTGATTTACCCCTCTCTTATAATATAATACTTGTTCATCTTTGGACTCATCACATGAGGGCCATTGCTTATTTCGGTAGCCAATGCATTAAATTCTTAAATAATGGAAAATGATATAAGCATGAGTTTTATCCCAACCCATAGAGTATTTAGCTTCCCCTAAATATAAATATCATATTCTTACTATTCCTAAGATCAATAGTTCTCCTTTACCCTAATTCATCAACATAGATCCTAATTTACAAGTTACTCTTATGGATTATAATGATGACGAACCCAATGATATTCAACATACTTGAAATAACACCAAGATAACTCCATACATTTCATAGTGTCTTCCTCCTTATTTTTACCAAGAGACCATACTACTCTTATTGATGAGATTACTAATTTTCCCCTCTATGCAATACTCAAGAGTCTTTTTTACTATAAGATGAATTCACTTGTAATGATCTTAGAGTGGCCAAATTATTTCAAGATCCTCTCATCATGTCTCTTCATATATTTAGTAATATTAGGATTTCACCTTCTAAAACTTTGCCTTACTCTAAAGCGTGTATAATTTCTCTATCATATGATGATAATTACTTAATGTCCCAAGTTCAATCTTGAGACTTAGATTTCCAAAATTATAAGAAAACCTTAGATCAGATTCATGATTTTAATTAGGATGTTCATAACATTTATATCAATCATAACTTAGATCCTAAAGGTTATGTGCCTCCTACCAATTCTCCACTTATTGATACTCCTTGGGTGGTAGATCAAATTATACCTATCGAATCTCAAAAAACTCTTGTATCTTGTTTACCACCTTTGGATCCCATCATTACCTCCAATATTTCCCCTATCACTAAAACCAATGCCATTCCAAACTCTTTTGATTTATCTCCTTCTCCTACTCCTGAGATTACACTCAATGCCAAGGCAATCAATATTCATCAGATACAATCTAAGTATGATCACCATGGTAATAAAACTCTATATATTGAAGTAGATGTTTATTATTATGGTCCTCTTCCCATCTTTCCTAGTGATGAAGCTATTCTTGAAATACTTCATGCCTGAGAACCTCAACTTCCTCGACAACATCATAAACTTGGAAAATTTAAAACCAAATCTTTTTGTTTCAATAACTTCATTACTAGCATTGATCCTAAAAATAATCCTATGTATTCCTAACCTAATACACCATACCACTTTAAATATGTTAATGCAATGCTTATTGAAGAAACCACTGGCATAAAATATGGTACTTCATCTTTTCCTTGACTAATTATAGTATTTCATGAACTCTCACCTACCAAATATGATAATTTTAGCTTATTCTTTGATAAGTGTCATGAGGTTTTTCCTTGGTCCTATGAGGACATGCCTAGTATTTACCCTATCATTTTGGTGTATAATATCATTACTTATCCTGATGCGAAGCCTATGTATTAAAATCAAAATAAAATTCCACCTGAGGTTTCCACATTATGTCACAAGGAAATCATCAAATTACTTGATGTTAAATTTATCAAACTAGTGGATTATTTCAAATGGGTTTCTAACAATATTCCCATTAAAAAAAAGTCATTATGGTCATTAAGATTTGTATTGATTTCAAAAATCTTAACCTTACTTATCTCAAGGATAATTTACCTTTACCTTAGATAGATGCCATTGTTAATTCCATAGTTGGTTATGAAATGATATATCTCATGGATGGATTCTTAGGATATAATCAAATTCATATTACCCTCGAGGATCAACATAAGACCACTTTCACCATGAAATGGAGAACCTATTACTATGTCAAAATTCCCTTTAGCCTAAAAAATATTGGATACACTTACCAAAAAGTGATGACTCACATCTTTCATGATCTTATCTACAAAATTATTGAAACCTATGTGGATGATCTCATTTCTAAATCCAAAATTTGTAAGACTCATCTATCAGATGTTGATATTATTTTTGATCACCTTCTTAAATATCAGGTTAGACTCAATCCTTATAAATGTGTCTTTGGTGTCACATCTATGGATAACTATGAAGCTCATTCCTTTAACATTTTGCTTCACCTCTGATGTCACCAACAATATGGCTAAATATGAAGCTCTCATTTTAGGCATGAGAGTTACTCTTGATTTAGACATTCAATATTTTCATGCATTAGCTAATTCCTAGATTATTTACTACCAAGTCAAAGATGATTATCAATGTAAAATCAAAAATCTCATTACCTATCATCAAATTTCCACTACTCTCACTAAGGATTTCAGCTCTTTGACTATTGAGCCTATTCCTAGAGATCAAAATTCCATTATTGATTCTTTTACCTCTTCAGCATCTCTCTTTCATCCACATCAAGTTATTTTTTATCCTAATTTTCTTTTACAAATACAAAAAATCTTCATCTTCAACTCAACCACAAGATTCACATATCTGCCACATCAAGGCTATTACCATTTGACAAGGCAAATGGTATAAAGACATCATTAAATTATTGAAACATCAAACTTATCATTTTAACTTAGATTCTCATGAAAAGAGTCATATTTATAAAAAGGCTTTTAAGTATATATTTAGACAAAACATCCTTTACTATCACAATGTTGAAGGTACATTAATTCATTATGTTTTGCAATATGAGGTCCCTCCTATTCTTAAACAAGAACATGGGGAATTTATGGTGGCCATTATAATGGACATTCTATAGCCTAAAAATACCTATGTATGGGTTATTTTTGGCCTACTCTTGAAAGGGATGCAATCTAATTTTCTAAAAAGTGTACTCCTTGCCAAATTCATGATGATCTAATTCATGCACCTCTAACTGAGCTTCAAAGTATCGAATCTCCTCGGCTATTATCCATGTTGGGATTCAATCTCATTAAAAAATTACCTCATTCTCAAAATGGGCATGTTTTTATCATCACTATCAAATATTTTACCAAATGGGTAGAATCCATGTTCCTTATTTATGTCATTGATCTTACCATTTCCAAATTTATTCCTAACCAAATTATTTGCCACTTTGGTGTTCTCCATACCATCATTTTTGACAATGGTGGTAACTTCAAAAATAAACATGTTAAACAACTTTGTGCTAAATTCAAGATCAATCACAAATTTTTCATGTCTTATCATCTGCAATGAAATGGTCAACCCGAGGCCACTAATAAAACTCTCTAAAAGGCAATTTTTGAAACCTACATAGATTGACATCTTCATCTTTACACTTCTCTTTAGGCCTATTAAACTAGAACATATCCATTGGGCCAACACCATTCTCTCTAATATATGGTTCAAAATAAGTTCTTCCATTAGAAGTTGAACTTCCCTCTCTACATATATCTCTTCATGGAATCATTACTGATGAATAATTACAAGAAGATTTCCTTCATGACCTTGATCTCCTTTATGAATTCCATATTTTTGATTTATAATATAACTTCCAATACAAGGCTTGTATCATCAAACAACATAAAAAAACATGTTAAAGTCTACACATTTAATTCTAGTGATATTATCCTTAAATTAAACTACACTCATGATAAAGAAGGCAAATATGCCCCAAAATGGTAGGGACCATATTTAGTCAAAGATATTCTTGGTCCAAGCACATAAAACCTTCAAACTAATAAAGGCCATGTTTTTGAAGAGCTCACTAATGCATAATTCTTTAAAAAGTACTTTGCCTAAAACATTTCCTTATTTTCATGATTTCTACCTACATCTATCTAAAACTTTTTGTAGGTTACTTACATGGGTCTCTCCCTCTATAGTAATTCTCTTTTTTATGAACCTTTAGTCTTTCCTTTTTGGTATCTTGTTTTTCCCCTTTTTTATCTTGAGTTGCATTGTAAAACTATGGATAGGACCTAGTCTTCCTCATGATGTACCATAGTCTTTTTTATCTTTACTCTTTTTAGACACTTTTTGAATCCCTTGGATTTCTCTTTTTGTGAGTTGCCTTGTAAAACCATAGATAGGACCCAATCTTCCTTAAAAAATACCATAGTTTTGTTTACCTCATTCATATTTTCACATGCTTTTTGGCACACTCATGGGTTTTTATTTTATGAGTTGTAGTGTAATACCATGGATAGGACCCAACCCTCCTCATAAAATTATCATCTTGTCAATCCTTTTTAAAAAATAAAATGTTATTGATCCTTTTTCTCAACTTTAGCATTTTTTTTTTCTTTTGATAGATTGAATTTACACAACAATCTATGTTATCATGTTTTCCTCCATTTCCCTCATTCTTATGATAAAGAATCACATTTTTTTGTCATTGTATCCATTTTTACCTTTTGTCACATTTTTTGAAATTTTAAGTAATTCAAATTTGTTCCATTTGTTCATCCCTCTTTATTTCCCCTTTCCTTTCACTCCACATTAGATAAAACAAGGTCAAAGTCAAGATATCACTTTTATTTTACCTAGATTTATGAGACTCTTAGAACCCATGCTCTTTGAAGTTCTCTCTCTTAGAAACTAAGTCTCAAGTATTCAAATGATAGTCATATTTATCACCCATGTTTGGTTTTCTAAATTCATATGGAGGAAGAATAGAAAAATCCATCAATAAAGTTAAAATACAAATCATTTAAAATAAAAGGCAATGATATATAAA
Source organism: Torreya grandis (assembly GCA_037957365.1). Taxonomy (NCBI): domain Eukaryota; kingdom Viridiplantae; phylum Streptophyta; class Pinopsida; order Cupressales; family Taxaceae; genus Torreya; species Torreya grandis. The sequence continues at coordinate 585,145 of JARHVA010007654.1, read as the reverse complement.
AGGCAACATACAAATCTTAACAATTAAATTCACACCAAAAGATGTGATTCCAAGCACATCTCTTATCTCTAGTTGAAGCTAAAACTCCAAAATTGGCCTCACATAGAGCTAAGGTCCATTGGGGTGTGATAGGATAGTAGATTGGAAAAGGGGAATTCAACAAACTCTATGGTGCTACCTACTTTCTCATGTAATTACCCAATCTTCATAGTAGACTAATGGCTCTGTAAGGGGTCTTGAGTAATAGGGAACACATTGTGAGAAGGTAGGTATATTTTAATTTTCATGCATACAGCCTTCATGGGATGATATTTATATTACATTTTTTTATTTAAGACTTGTGTGGCTAAGAGAAGTTCTTCAGAGTCCTTAAGGTCAAAATTCCTCTTGTTTTGACAAACCTAATTTGAGTGTCTTGACTTCAATAAAGATTTCCTCTACCTTGGTTTTTCCTTCATTATCCCCTCCACCTATTTCATTTCCCACTTACCAACAAAATTGTGATTCCAAATCTATTTTCCCTTCTTCTTTAATTCCTTCTTCTTCATCTCTTAAAAACATGCTAACACTACTTTGTTTCAATTTTATCTATCTTTAGAGAAAAATAATTTATTTGAGAAATTATGGATTACTTTATTTATACCATGGTTCTACCTTTATAGACTTGTTTTTCTTTCCTTCTACCATTTTCCATTTATTATACTATCCTATTATTATAAACACCTAAGTTCATATCCTTTTTACATTGTTGAGTGAGGTTGGTTTGTTACCTCTCACTTAGCAATGTTATTTCCCCCTTTTTTAATGTACCTTTTTCCATTGTTGAGTGACATAAGGATTGTTATTGCTCACTCATCAATTTTGTTTTACCATTTCTTTTCTTCTTTTACCATTGATATTTTATGACCTTTCTTTTTGATATGTATCCTTGGTTTGACTTGGTGAGTTTACCTTTCTTACCTAAGGTTTACTTGTTTGAGTCTTTTGGTATTTAGTAGCCTTGGATTTTTGGTTACCTAATCTACTCTTATTTTTAACTTTATCATTTTGTTTAACATAGAACTTATCACCCCAAATTGTTGAATTCTAAAGTGCATCCTATCCACATTGTTGTTCCGAAAATCAGCTACGCTCATTTTTGGAACAACCCCTATGAAACTTGTTTGTTTCATGTTTTTCACTCTAGATTCATCTTTTGAGGCAAGTTTTTTTTGATCTCATGTTTGCTCAACTTGCATCATTCAAAGTTCATGATGTTCCCTTGTTATGTTTTCCCAAAAACATGAAAATTCTTATGATCTTGATGTGATCAGATGAAAAATTTTCCCTCTTTTCAAGTTAGGTGTTTTCTTGAGTTTACATGTAAGGGCAACAAATTTTGCCACCACTACATGTAGTTTTCTAATTTTAAGGCAAAGGTGATAATTTTCACTGCCCTTGCATCCTTCATGCAGGAGTGGAAAAAAATTTTGCCCTTACATTTTTCCATTCCTTCATGCAGGAGTGGTAAATTTTGCCACCCCTGCATCTTTCTTCCAACCTCACATGTAGAGGGGGAAAAATTTACTGCCCTTGCATCGTCTCAATTTTCACATGCAGCATTAATGGCCACATGCACTGAGTAGTTGGGGTCAATTTTCACCCCATTTAACCCCCTTTTGCCTCATTTTGATCCATTCCTCTTTGTTCTCTCCTCCCTCCTATGTCTAGATGATTGTGCGTGAAAGAGGAATCATGTTTTCATCAGATTCAAGCATTGTTTCATGTTTTTCCAGGTAGGGTTTCAGTTCTTGTTTTCCTTCTCTTTTTCCTATTATTTATCTTATTTTTCCTTTTAGTCTAGTTTTTCTACTATTTTGTCTTCCCTTTTCTCCATTTTCCCACCGATAAGGTAATCTAAATAAGGTTTACTTTCTTCCTCTTCTACCTAGCCCTCAACCATTTAAACCCCATGTAATGGCAGTGAATTTTGCTGCCCTTACATATTGGTCATCAAAACCCATATAAAGGTAGTGATTTTCACCACCCTTACTGATCCTTAGCTAATTTATGCAAGGGTAGTAAAAATCACCACCCTTACATGAAAATCTACCATTTTGTGCATACCCAGTGAAATTCACCATTGATGCAAAAATATGACTTTCCACATGCATCAACGGTGATTTTTACCACCTATGCACAACTTAATGACTTTCCACATGCATAGGTGGTGAAAATTACCACCGATGTAAACCTTCCTTCCTCAACATGCACAGGCAACAATTTTTGCTGCCTATGCACAAAGGCATTCTTCAACATGCAAGGGCGGCAATTTTTGCCGCCCATGCATGCAATCTCTCCATTTTTTACTAACTTTAGGAAATTTTTTATTTTCCTTTTTTCTAAGCCAACTTCCCTTGCACTTTTTGACATGCTCATACCTTATCCCTTTCAAGCACATTTCCATGATCATGATCATTCAAAGTGTAATTTTCCCAAATTCCCAATATTTCCCTTAATTACGTGATCATGATTTTTATTGCAGTTTCTTCAAGATCCTTATTCATAAATATACTTTAGACAAAGGCTCATCTTGATGATTGAGGTTTCTCCAAAGAAGTCAAAGATGATTAGGGATACAGAGATTGGGTATGTAGATATGGCCGAGATCATAGAGAGAACCAAAGGAAATAATATTAGCTCTAAAATGAAGAGAATAATTGAGAGTAATATTCATCTAGTCTCCTCTTTTCCTATGGGGGCTCATCACACATAATTCATTCTCCAGTGCACCCAATTATATAACAAAGATACCAAGGCTATGGTAAATGCTAGTGGCAACATAGTAATTAGACTAGACCCTGAGTTCATCAACAAAGTATTTATGTGCCCTCCCACTACTGATGTTTTAAAGCTTGACTTTGTTGAGGCATAAAAGGAATATGGTAAATATCTTGAGAAGGCAAAGAAAGTGGTCAATAATAGATGGCTCAAAACTCCCAAGGAAAACTTGTCCATATGGCCATGGAAGTTTCCAAGGAGTGATTTTATAGAAGAAGTTGGCGACTTGATTACTCTTCTCAGCAGAGTATGAGGTTTACCTTCTTCCTCTTAGTTTCATGAATGGATGTATCCCTTCATCAAGATAATTCTTTAGGGAAAACAAGTCATCTTCTAGGGGGAACAAATTAGTAATGCTCTGCATGAGCAATTGACAAAGATGTCTACTACCTCAAAATTCTACATGACTTCATACGTAGTATACATTATAGCTTCAATGAGAACCTTTTTAGGCTTAACATCAGAGGGAGATAAGAAAATGACCCCGGTATATCAATTTTACCCTCAGTTGACATTGAAAGGTTCAATCCATCATATTAGGAGGGTAAATGACATTTTCTTTGTAGTATTTTTATGTCTCTTCGACCCCTAATTAGAACAAAAAAGAGTGTCAAATGAAGCTTATAGTTCCCTTCTTTTTGTTATCAATGAGTTGGATTTTTCCAAGGTTATCCCTATATGCTCTCAAGATTTCCCTCAAATAAATTGGTCCTAATGGAGCTGTGTAGGCAAATTATTGTCATACAAAATAAGCAGATGGAACTCAAGAAACCTAGTTTTATGTTCCCAATTGAAATTGGTAGGTACTCAATATTAACCGCAACAAAAGATAAGATAATGGAGACCAAAATTTAACTTGTAACCATGAAGAATTTCAAAAGGAGACCAAATTTTGACTATAGATGTGTGAAGGACATGATCAAGAGGAAGACCTAGTTCCATGAACCTATGATCAAAGACATTTGGATTGATTTGAGGATAGAGGAAGATATCAGAAAGGCGGACTATAATAGACTATCTCTTAAACAAATAGAATATCTAGGGCTCACTAATATCCCTACAAATCTAGTAGATTATAGAGATCTGATCAATAATAGATATCATGCTAAACAAGTCACTAATGCTCCTCTTCCCTCGATCCAATGGTCTCAAAAAGAGTTGACCTCCTTGAGGATGAGATTTGAACCAATATTGGCAAACACCAATGATTGGTTAGAAAATAAGAGAATCACCTTAAAAGAGATCATCACGGCATTGGAGGTTCAATTTCAAGAAGAGACAAGGAGGAGAGCAGAAAATAGAATGAAGAATATAAGTGATATTCCTTCTCCTTCTAGGCCCCATAAGCCTAAGATCATTTTTGTATCAAAGAAATCAAAAGTTGTAGAGAAAGTGCCAAAAATGATAGATATGGGGGTTGAGAAACAAAGCACTGAAGAACCAGAAGTAGAACAGATGGAAACTGATGACAGGCCTGCAGGTCAAAAAGGAACAAAAACTCTATCTTCATGAGAAGCTACGTAGCCAAACACAAGAATTTCTTCTTTTCCACCCCACTCACCTAGTGCAACTCCTTCACCTATTTATCCAATTAGTATTCCCTCTTTTGGAGCCACCTCTCCTTCTAAAATTATTTTTGGTGACCCTCAAAGTGCTTCTGGAGATGTTCTTCATTCATCAAGATCCATCCCTAGTTTGCCATCTCCATCTTTTAACATCAAAGATAGTTCTACCCTTGATCATTCAACATCAGGTGTCGTTTTAACTGATACTATGCCCATTATTCCCACCAGTAGTGTAGGTGCTACCCTAGTGATGCCAATTATAAGGACTATTGCTAATGTAAGTGCTTCTACTCTCCCACCTTGGTTATTGGATTACATGCCCAAAAGGAAAAAATAGGCCATCTCTCCAGATGACATTGACTTTGGTAAAATGGTGCTGGTAAAAACTAAGACCCCCAAGAAGCTAGAGATCCTTTTGAAGATGATTGGAGATAAAGGGCACAAATTTCTAGAAATAGCCAAACCACCATAGGATGTGACTCTTGAAAATTTTGATATGAGCAGCTACTCTATCTCTCAAGTTGAGTTAGGGAAGATAACTCACAAAGGTGATAAGAGTTATTTGCAATTAGTAATGGATATTATGGTTCAAAAATTTTATAGGGAAAGAGAAATGAAGGATCATTATAAGGTGATGGTGGAATAATTGACCGCAGTGATAAGGAGATTCACTTTTGCTCCAGAAGTGGTAAATCTAGAGGCTTTCTCCATAAATGATCCCATGATTTAGAAAGTAGAAAAGACTTATCTAAAGGGAAAAGTACTTGAAGACTACTTGGATAAGATGCACACATAGGGGATTTCCTTGCTTATAGGGTTGTCTAAGAAGACGGGTAAATTGAGGAAAATGAGAATAGAATTAGATGATCTTATCAATGTCATTTCTCAAGAGGTTGAAAGCACAGATAAATATCTTAGCAAATGGATAGAGATGAAGGAGCTAAAAATGTGTACCCTAGTATCAATCAACATCATTGTCGATAGAGATTCTTATATTGAAACTAAAGAATCATTGATATATAGGATTCAGGTACTGAAGGAATTGATCAGCGACCTCGAATCTTCCAAGGATCTCAGAAAACAAAGTGATATCAGTCTATTGCACAAATTGGAGGAGTTGCCTTACAGACTTACCTCTCAAGACAACCAATTCATTTTAGTAGAAGAAATGATTCAGGAGTCTAAAGGTATGATCCGAAAAGAATTTGAGGAGAAAGCATTCTCAATGGCTTCTATGGACAATATTTTAGATAATCAATTAACTCTAGACAATTTGAGAACTAGGTTAACTAATCATGTGAAATCAATCACAGTATTGAGAGACACCATAGTGAGGGCTAAGGTGGTCTTTAAAAATATTATTGCACTAGATAGTATTGGGATATAGGTAGCTATCACCATGTATGATGCTCATCTAAAGAAGGCTGGCAACAAAAATTGAACTATTCTTCCATACTTTCTTCTCCATTTTTATCATACACTTTGTAATTGACTTGGAACATTTGCACATGTAATTTTATCATGTGTAATTACATGTAAAAATTTGAGAAAGTCCCAAAGTCAATGAAGACTCTCATCTTTGACTAGGTTATAATATTTAAATATTTTCTCAATTCTTAGGCTTTTCCCTATATATATAGAGGGAGCCCCTTTTGTAAAGGATCTTTTTTTTATAATTGAGAGCAAAAACTCTACCAAAATTGAGATGCTTCTTGAGATTTTGATCTCAGATTGTAAATCATATTTTTTTGAATGAATGAGAAGAAGGTTACTTTCAGACTTTGTGTTGGAATAATTTGTGTTATTTAGGATATCATTCTTATGTTCTTTTTCCTAATAATTTCTCATATATTTGATTAAATAAGCAAAGTGTCTATGGAAATTATCTGAAGATGTTTTGAAGTTAATTATGAAGACTTTAAGCTACTATAATTACCTTTATTTCATGTTTTCCATGTTTTAGTGGAAAGGATATTAGAAAGGCTTTCAACTACTTTTATCCTTTGTGATCTTACACTTTGTTGTAGTTTTAGATGAAGACTTTGAGCTATACTTCACTATATTGTTACGTCTATTTCAAATTAGTAAGGGGAGCAACAAAAGACTTTGTGCTTTCATGGGTTCTCATTGATCTAGTTACTATTCGAGAAGATTTTCTGCTATTTGTTGAACATCATTTTTGAAAGCAGAGAAATGTTTTCTATTAATCAACCAGGATTTCTCTTTTGCCTTGAAAATATCATTCTAAAAAAAGAGAGATGGATGGTGTAATCTCACCCTTGAGTCTATTTTCAGTTCATATTAATATATAGGTAGGTTATAGGGAACCTCCCCTTGATGAGAGGAGAGATTTATCTCACTATGATGTGGTAAACCCACACTTTTTGCCATATAAATATCCTTATACTATGGTTTATATACCCATTTTTCCATTGGTTTCTTGACAACAAAATATTCACCCAACAACTTTTGGTGACTCTGTTGGGGACATTACGTGTAGTTTGAAGCCTCAAGATTCAGATTGAAGTAGTTCTTATCCTTATCCATTTCAATTTTATATTCATCTCCATTATATAGCCTTATTCATACTCTGGTAGCTCCACACTCCACTGGAGATGTTACATGTAGTCTAAATCCTGAAGCTTTAGATTGAAGCAGTTCTTATCCTTATCCATTTCCATTTCCATTATATAGCCTTATTCATACTCTGGTAGCTCCACACTCCATTGGAGACATGAACATGCACTTTGAAGCCTCAAGCTTGAAATTAAATCATTTCCAGTCCTTGTTTAGTTTTTCACTCTGGAAAATCCACCATACACGTGAAGCCAAAGAGCTCAAGGTATTGTTGATCCCATATTTTATTTAGTGCGGTGAAATAATTTTGAGATCTCTCCTCCACCATCTCATCTTTAGCATGTTAGGAGTTTTCTTCCTACCAATGTTAGATCTCCAATACCAAATGAAGCTTTTAGTCTTAGTGCTACTAGAGTTTTATCTATACTTACCCCACCAAGATTTTTTATTCCTCCTTTCAATCGTCATCTCATGGCAGCCCAAGGTCCTTGGGGCAACTCCTTTGGTCCTCTCAATCTAGCCCTACCTTTACACAAACTACTTCATAGTTTGAGAAAGAATTTCCCCAAATTCTATGGCAATAGGAAGGTTTATCCTGATGAGCATATTGCTTCCTTATCCATAGCATGTGGTGTGATAGGTGTGGAATATGAAGATATAATGGTGAAACTATTTGTAGAAACTTTGCAAGGTGCTGTTGTCGATTGGTTTTATCACCTTCAAGCTTAAACTATAACTGACTGGAATACACTCAAGCCTAAGTTTGAGGCCAAGTTCAAACCCACCAAAGATGCACATGCCTTGTTGGCTCAGCTTACACAAATGAATAAGGAACCTCATGAACCTATGCGAGAATTCATTGCTAAGTTTGATAAGTTGAGAAACCAAATTTCTATGATCACTCAGCTTACACCGGAGAACCTCAAGTGCTTTTTCATCAACTCGTAACTTCTTGAAGTAAGTTTTATATTGAGGTAGGATGGTCCTATGGATCTCGTTGTAGCCCAAAATTTGGCTACTGAGGTCGAGTATGATCTTATTCTAGTGGGCAATATTAGAAAAGATTCCTATAAAAATAAATTTTCTTCATCTGCTAAAAGTTCTCCCACGAGCACCACATATCCTATTGTGCAAAAGTTGATAAATGAATTGATAGCCTTGAAAAGACAAATGGCCCAAGGTATGTCTATTCCTCCTTATTGGGATATACCAAGGAGGAAATTTTAGAACCAGTCATATCAAGGCAATGCTACCAGAAATCAAGGGCAACCAAATCGTCTACCTCCCCCATAAGGGAAACTTGCCATTGAAGCAGCACCGACCAACTCAGTAGTTGGTTACCTTGAATCTAAACATGATTTCTCACTCTAACCTGAGTTAGACCAAGAAGATGATGCTAATATATTTGTAGAACAAGAAAAATAATTAGCTAGCGACTCCAACATTGGTTTCCTAGATTATTAGGATAAAGCTAGAAGCAATGGAGAAGTGTTTGATGGATCGTATGCTATTTTTACCAAGTCTCAGAACCATTCAACTCAATAAGCTGATAAAGAAAAAGTAGGAGAAGAACCTTAGCTATTAGTTTTGATCTCTAAATGAGGGACTTCACTACCTTTCCAATCAGAGGACCCAGTGACTAATAAAAAAGTGAGTACCTCAAACCATCTTGTACCTTCTACTTCTATCTCTCATACCAGTGCCACACCCAATAAAGATCAAGATGATGGGCTTCCCACCTCTATCTAGTTCATTTCAATTATTTTATATAATTGATCATGCCAAAAAGACCAAGATTTAAATGATCGAGATTGAGTACTTGTGAGCCAATCTTGAATAGTTGGATAGACTGGCCAAATATGTAAAAAGTAAAACTACCCCTATAGGACAAGATTTTCTAAAGGTGACTCATGATTCCTCTAAGAATAAATCCACCCAAAATAATCTTGTCGCTACTCCTCTTATCACCCCCAGGAAAATAGAACCTTTCTATGTTTCCTTATTGATAAATGGTCATAAATTGAGTAATTGCATAATAGACTCTAGAGCTTCTGATAACGTTAAGCCTACCAAGCTAGCAGATTCTCTTGGTCTTACCTTAACCAAGACTTTTTGGAGATGTTTCTCCATGGAAAACAATCAAGTCCTACTCTTGGGCCAAATCAAAGATGCCCAATTTTTGTTTGCAGCTTTTCTAGAGAAAAGGATCAAAATGATAGTCTTAGTTGCTGATGTTCCAGTCTTAGTAGTTGATGTTCTACTCGGGCACAATTTTTGCAAGGATGTAGGTAGAGAATTGAATATGGATCTATTGAAAGTGAAAATACCTTTTAAAGGTGTTATTAAGAAATTGCTTCCTAAGAAAGAGTCAAAATATATAATCACCCAAACATCAGATCCTGAAGCTCAAATTTTATTTGAATCATCAAGAATGGGTAATTATTTCATGACTACTGAAGATATTTTCACCTCATCAGATGAAAGTACTTTTAGTGATGATTCAAAAAAATTAGATATAAAGTCAGAAGAATTGTTAGAGCAAAGTTCAGACAACAAAGGATCTTCCCTGAATAATGAAGAGAAGTTTTTGAAAGGATCAAATTCTGATAATGTCTAAATTTTAGAGTTTGATGGTAGTTGCTCTTCTACTGGTTTTGGAGCTAGAATTGTTTTGATCTCCCCTCAAGGAGAATTTTTCCCTTATTCATATAAGTTGCAGTTCAACAATACTATCAACACCACCGAGTATGAGTTTTTAATGCTTGGATTGAAAGATGCTCATGCTAAAGGTATTAAGATTCTTCATGCTCGGGGAGATGTTAAACTGGTGGTTTGTTAGGTAAGGAACCTAGACCAAACTAAAAATAAAATGTTACAAAATTATCATAATCTAATATGGGATTATATTGAAAGTTTTGATGCTTTCAATATTTTTGCCATGTCAAAAGAATTTAATGATCACGCAGATTCATTGGCAGTCTCTAAAACCCTCATGGTTCCCCATAAGGATTTTAAAGGGGACAAGTACACCATTGAGTTGGTCTTTCAACCAAGTGTACCTGATAATTCTAACCATTGGGAAGTGTTCAACAGTGACAATCAAATCATCACTTTTCTAGAAAAGATGGACAACTTTAAAGATCTTTATTTTGAAGGAAGTGATTCTCCACCACAGGAATTAGTTCCCAAAGTAAATTTTGGAACTAGTGAAGAGTTCCTTCAACTCAAGGGAAATAAAATACCAAAAGGTTTGGTTTCTCTTGAAAAATTATTTAATAAGCAGGACATATATGTCAAGCAGTGATAAGTGGATTCAACTTCCTCCAAGGAGTTCAAACAAATAAATTTGAGTACGAAAGAAAATACCAAAATGGTCAACATTGGAAATTTCTGCACTTTTGATGAAAATCTCAAATTTTTTACTCTTATTCACCAATACATTGATGTTTTTTCATATTCTTATGATAATTTAAAATCTCTTAGGCCTAAGGAAATTTAGCATGAAATTCCTCTTAAAGTCGGGTCATTGCCTTACAAGTAGAAACAAAGGCAATATAACTCCAAAATATTAGGTACTATCTTTTCCAAGATCCAAAAAATGCTGAATGCAAGAATTATTTTTCCAATCCATCATTCCACTTGGATTGCTAACATAGTTCCCATGAGAAAAAAGAATAGAGAAATTTGTATTTGTGTTGATTTCAAAAACCTAAATCAATCCTCTTTAAAAGATAACTACCCTCTGCCCATTATGGATCAAGTGTTGCAAATAGTGACTAGTTCAAAAATGTTATCAATGTTAGATGGTTTTTTTGGGTACAATCAAGTAGAAGTCAATGAAGCAGATCAACATAAGACTACTTTCACTACACCTTGGGGCACTTTTGCATATCACAAAATGCCTTTCAGTTTGATCAATGCTGGCACTACCTTCTAAAGGGCGATGGATCTTGCCTTCAAAGATGAAATAGGGAAGTTTATTGTAGTATATCTTGATGACTTGACCATTTTTTCCAAACATCATCCTAATCACGTGCACCATTTACACCAAGTGCTAGAGCACTGTTGGTAAAATGGTATTTCTCTTAATCCTAAGAAGTCAATTTTTGGGGTTACAAAAGGTAAACTTCTCAGTAACATTGTATCTCAAGAAGGCATAAAAATTGACTTGGAAAGAGTCAAGTCTATCCAAAATCTTACTCTTCCTACTAGTAAGACAACAGTTCATTCTTTCTTCAGAAAGGTGAATTTTCTATAAAGATTCATTCTGGCATTCGTAGAGAAGACTCACAAAATTGTTGACATGATGAAAGTCAAATCCACTTTCTAATGGACTGCAGAAGACAAGTCAGCATTTGAAGACATCAAAAAAGTGATTGCTTATGCACCAATTCTAGTTTGTCCAGATTATACCAAAGACTTCGTAATATACAGCTATGCTTCCGAGCATACACTTTTGGCTATTTTGGTTCAATAAAACAAAGAAGGTGTGGAATATCCCATATCATTTATGAGTTTTCCTCTCTAAGCTCATGAATTAAAATATTCAAATATGGAGAAACATGCTTATGCCGTGGTTAAGGGAGTAAAGCATTTCAAATTTTATATCCTAAATTCACATATTGTTGTTTTGGTGCCCGATACAACGGTGAAGTCCATTCTAACTCAATAGGAGTTTGCTAATAAAAGGGGTAATTGGATTGCCAAAATTTAGGAGTTTAATCTTGATATCAAACCTAGCAAACTTGTGTAGGGAAAGGGGCTCTACCAGTTGATTGGTAATAATATCCCCAAGGAAATAGGAAATGAAGAAACAAAGGTTGAAGACGTGCCTATGATCCTCTTCATCGCTACTACGGATGAGTGGTATTCCAATATTGCACATTTTCTTACCTATGGCTAGTGTCCCACCCATTTATCCTATAAGGAAAAAAGGAATGTTAAGTTAAAGGCTACTAATTATGTCTTGTGGGACAATGGTTTGTATAAGAGAAGCCTTGATGGGGTATTTCTTCACTGTGTCGATAAGGTACAATAAGGTAAAATTTTGGATTCCTTCCATAATTTGGATTGTGGAGGACATTTTTTTATACTAGTGATGGCTCATAAAATTCTACGAGTGAGATACTATTGGCCTACACTATTTCAAGATGCTTACAAATGGGTACGTAGGTGTGAATTATGTTGGTAGTTCATCAAGAAACCTAAATTGGCCACACTACCCCTCAAGCCAGTGGTAATCTAAGAACCTTTTCAATAATGGGGTATTGATTTGATTGGCATAGTGAACCCATCCTCAAGTGCTAAACATGACTATGTTCTCATCGTGATTGATTATTTTACCAAATGGGTGGAGGCCATTCCAACTAAGCAAGCTACTTCAAAAGTGGTATGCAATTTTTTTAAGAAAAATATTATTTCTTAGTTTGGGGTTCCAACTAAGATTGTAATAGATAATGTAGCCTATTTCTCTTCTCATGAGATTACCCAGTTCTAATTTTATTATGGAATTACCCTCTCTCACACTTTTACTTATTTTCCACAAGAAAATGGCCAAGCAAAATCGAGCAACAAGAATCTGGTTACTATTATTAGAAAACTGGTAGATGATAATCAGAGGACTTGGCATAAAGCATTATTTGACACTTTGTGGGTAGATAGGATTACACCCAAGAGGGAAATAGGCATGTTACTATTATAACTTTTGTATGGTTTAAATGCAGAGATACCAATCACCTTGGAACTACCAGCACTCAGGTTGACAAAAGCAATCAAAGATTCAACCTTTGACAATTTTATTGATAAAAGGATCATGTGCCTAACCAAATTAGATGAGAAATGAACCATGGTATTGGAATGGATTATTGCACATCAAAATTAGGTGAATAAAATTTTTAACAAGAGGGCAAGGATTCATGATTTTTAGATTGGAGATCAAGTCTTATTGTGCGACAAGAAGAGAGAAACAAAAGGAATGCATAGCAAATTTGATTCTTTATGGAGAGGTCCATTTACCATTCATTAGGTTTGTGGTGAAAATAGCTTCTTACTAAAATATCAAGATGGAGTACCATTCTCACTGCCTCACAGTGGGTAACATCTAAAACACTTCAATCCTTGAAGTATTAGATGAGTTCACTTATACATTTGTATAGTTTTTATGTTTATTTATTTATTTTTAGTTTTTTCATGTCTTTTCCTTTCTTGGCTTTATTCCATGGCCCAATGGCCTGGTTGAAGCCACCTAGAGACTGGTTTCTACTCCCATCGATCTATTTAATTAATGGAAGTTCCCCAACAAGAGCCAGCAGTTGTTTCCAAAATCAGCTATGCTCATTTTTGGAACAACCCCTATGAAACTTGTCTGTTTCATATTTTTCACTCTAAGTTCATCTTTCAAGGTAAGTTTTCCTTGATATCATGTTTGATCAACAAACATCATTCAAATTTCATGACATTTCCTTCTTACATTTTCCCAAAAACATGAAAATCATTACAGTCTTAATGCGATTAGATGACAAATTTTCCCTCTTTTTAATTTAGGTGTTATCTTGAGTTTACATGTAAGGGTAGCAAATTTTTCCACCACTACATGTAGTTTTCTAGTTTCTGTGCAAAGGTAGCAATTTTTTCCACCCTTGTATCCTTCATGCAAGAGTGGCAAAAATCACCACCCTTGCATTTTTCTATTCCTTCATGCAGGAGTGGAAAATTTGGCCACCCCTGCATCATTCTTTCTAACCTCACATGCAGAGGCAAAAAAAATTGCCACCCCTGCATGGTCCCAGTTTTCATGCATGGCATTAATGGCCACACATGCCGAGTAGTTGGGGTCAATTTTTGCCTCATTTAGCCCCCTTTTCACCTCATTTTGATCCATTCCTCTTTGTTTTCTCCTTCCTCCTATGTCTGGATGATCATGTGTGCAAGAGAAATCATGTTTTCATTGGATTCAAGCATTGTTTCACATTTTTCTAGGTAGGGTTTCAATTTTTGTTTTATTTTTTTTCCTTCTATTTTTCCTATTATTTTTCCTATTTTTCCGTTTAGTCTAGTTTTTCTACTATTTTGTCTTCCCTTTTCTCCATTTTTCCCACTGACAAGGAAATCTAAATGAGGTTTACCTTCTTCCTCTTTTGCCTATCCATCAACCATTTAAACCCCATGTAATGGCAGCAAATTTCACCACCCTTAGATATTGGTCATCAAAACCCATCTAAAGGCAATGATTTTCACCGCCCTTATTGATCCTTAGCCAATCCATGCAAAGGTAGTGAAAATCATTGCCCTTACATGAAAATATACTATTTTGTGCATAGGTGGAAAAAATTGCCATTGATGTACAAAATCATAACTTCCCAGATGTGCATAGGTGACAAAATTCACTATCGATGCACATCTCTAAATTTCCACATGCATCGATGGCAATTTTCACTACCTATGCACAACCTAATGACTTTCCACATGCATAGGTGGTAAAAATTTCTACCGATGCAAACCTTCCTTCCTCAATGTGCATATGCAAAAAAAATTTCCACCTATGCATAAAGACATTCTTTAACATGCAAGGGCGGTAATTTTTACCACCCATGCATACTTTCCCTTCATTTTTTACTAACTCTAGGAACTTTTCAATTTTTCTTTTTTTTGAGCCTCGCTTCCCTTTCACTTTTTGACCTGCTCATGCCTTATCCCTTTCAAGCACATTTCCCTGGTCATGATCATCCAATGTGCAATTTTCTTAGATTGCCAATATTTCCCGTAATTGTGTGATCATGATTCTTAACACAGTTCCTCTTCAAGATCCTTCTTCATCAATATACTTTCAACAAAGGCTCATCTTGATGACTGAGGTTTCTCCAAAGAAGTTTAAGATGATGAAGTACCAATATCAAGGTGTTTTTCTAATCACCTCAGTTGCTTCTAATGTCAATGACATTAGGGATACAGAGATCGGGCATGTAGATATGGCTGAGTTTATAGAGAGAACCAAAGCAAATAATCCTAACTCTAAAATGAAGAGAATAATCAAGAGTAATATTCATCTAGTCTCCTCTTTTCTTATGGTGGCTCATTACACATAATTCATTCTCTAGTGCACCTATTTCTACAATAAAGATACTAGGGATGTGGTAGATGCTAGTGGCAACATAGTAATTAGACTAGACCCTGAGTTTATTAACAAAGTATTCATGTGCCCTCCTACTACTAATGTGTTGAAGCTTGATTTTGTTAAGGCACAAAAATAATATGATAAAGATCTTGAGAAGGCAAAGAAAGTGATCAATAATAGATGGCTCAAAACTCCTAGGGTAAACTTATCTAGATGGCCACAAAAATTTCCAAGGAGTGATTTTAGAGAAGAGGTTGGTGACTTGATTACTCTTCTCAGTATATTACGAGGTTTACCTTCTTCCTCTCAGTTTTATGAATGGATGTATCCCTTCTTCAAGATAATTCTCCAAGTGCAAACAAGTCATCTTCTAGGGGGAACAAATTAGCAATGCTCTGCATGAGAAATTGACAAAGGTGTCTACTACCTTGAAATTCTACATGACTTCATACCTAGTATACATTGTCAGCTTCAATGAGAACCTTTCTAGGTTTAACATCAAAGGGAGATAGAAAAATGACCCTAGTATATCAATTTTGCCCTCAGTTGACATTGAAGGGTTCAATCCATCATTTTAGGAGGGCAAATGACACTTTCTTTGTAGTATTTTTGTGTCTCTTTGACCCCCAATTAGAATAGAAAAGAATGTCAGATGAAGCTTGGACTGTTGTGAACAACTTTAGCTCTATGTTCTTACAGTTCCCTTCTTTTTGTTATTTGTGGGTTGGATTTTTCCAAGGTTATCCCTATATGCTCCCAAGATTTCCCTTCAGATAAATTAGTTATGATGGAGCTGTGTAGGCAAATTATTATCATACACAATAAGTGGATGGAACTCAAGAAACTCAGTTTCAGGTTCCCAATTGAAATTGGCAAGTACTCAGTATTGACCGCTACAAAAGCTAGGGCAATGCAGACCAAAATGTAACTTGTAACCATGAAGAATTTCAAAATGAGACTCAATTTTGACTACAAAGGTGTGAAGGACATGATTAGGAAGAAGACCCAGTTCCATGAACCTATGATCAAAGACATTTGGATTAATTTGAGGACAGTGAAATATATCAGAAAGATGGACTATAATAGACTATCTCTTAAAAAAATAGAATATTTGGGGCTCACTGATATCCTTGAAAATATAGTAGATGACCAAGATCTGATCAATAATAGATATCATGTTGAAGAAGTTTCCAATGCTCCTCTTCCCCTGATCCAATGGTCTTAAAAAAAGTTAATCTCCTTGAGCATGAGATTAAAACCAATATTGGAAAACACCAATGATTGGTTAGCAAATAAGGAAATCACCTTAAAAGAGTTCATCACATGATCGGAGGCTAAATTTTAAGAAGAGACAAGGAGAATAGAAAATAGAATGAAGAATAAAAGTGATGTTCCTTTTCCTTCTAGGCCCCATAAGCCTAGGATCATTTTTGTATCAAAGAAATCAAAAGTTGCAGAGAAAGAGCCAAAAATGATAAATATGGGAAAAAAGAAACAAAGCACTGAAGAACTAGTGATAGAATAGATGAAAATTGATGATAGGCCTATAGGTCAATAGGGAACAAAAACTCTATCTCTACGAGAAGCTGCATAGCCAGATGCAAGAATTTCTTCTTCTCTACCCCACTCACTTGGTGTAACTCCTTTGCCTATTTCTCTAATCAGCATTCCCTCTTTTGGAGCTACCTCTCCTTCTAAAATTATTTTTGGTGACCCTCAAAGCACTTTTGGATATGTTCTTCATTCATCAAGATCCATCCCCAGTATGTCATCTCCATCTTTTAACATAAGAGATAGTTCTACCCTTGATCATTCAATAACAAGTGTGGTTTTAAGTGATACTATGCCCATTTTTCCCACCAGTAGTGCAAGTGCTACCCTAGTGATGCCAACTACAGGGACTATTGCTAATGTAAGTGCTTCTACTCTCCCACCTTAGTTATCAGCTTACATGCCCAAAAGGAAAAAATAGGTCATCTCTCTAGGTGACTTTGACTTCAATAAAATGGTGCTAGTAAAAACTAAGACCCTAAAAAAGCCAAAGACCTTTTGAAGATGATTGGAGATAAAGGGCAAAATTTTTTGGAAATATCCAAACCACCATAGGATGTGACTCTTGAAAATTTTGATATGAGTAGCTACTCTATCTCTCTAGTTAAGTTAGGGAAGATAACCCACAAAGTTGCTAAGAGTGATTTGCAATCAGCAATGGATATTATGGTTCAGAAATTTGATAGGGAAAGAGAAATGAAGGATCATTATAAGGTGATGGCAGAACAATTGACTGCAGTGATAAGGAGATTCACTTTTGCTCTCGAAGTGGTAACTCTAGAGGCTTTCTCCATAAATGATCCCATGATTCAGAAAGTAGAAAAAACTTATCTAAAGGGAAAGGTACTTGAAGATTACTTAGATAAGATACACACACAGGGGATTTCCTTGCTTATAGAATTATCTGAGAAGATGGGTAAAATGAGGAAAGTGAGCATAGAATTATATGATCTTATCAATGTCATTTTTCAAGAGGTTAAAAGCACAGATAAATATCTTAGCAAATGAATAGAGATGAAGGAGCTAAAAATTCATACCCTAGTATCAATCAGTGTCATTGCTGATAAAGATTCTTATATTGAAACTAAATAATCATTGATATATAGGATTTGGGTACTTAAGGAATTGATCAGTGACCTCAAATATTCCAAGGATCTCAGTGAACAAAGCAATATCAATATGTTTCACAAGTTGGAGGAGTTGCCTTGCAGACTTACCTCTCAAGATAACCAATTCATTTTAGTAGAATAAATGAATCAAGAGTTTGAAGGTATGATCTAAAAGGAATTCAAGGAGAAAGCATTCTCAATGGCTTCTGTGGACAATATCTTAGATAATCACTTAACTCTAGACAATCTGAGAACCAGGTTAACTAGTCATGTGAAATCAATCACAGTAGTGAGAGATGCCATAGTCAGGGCTAAGGTGGTCTTCAAAAATACTATTATGCTAGATAGTATTAGGATATAAACAACTATTGCTATGTATGATGCTCATCTAAAGAAGGCTGGTGAAAAAAATTGAACTATTCTTCCATGATTTCTTCTCCATTTTTCTCATACACTTTGTAATTGACTCGGGACATTTGCACATGTAATTTTATCATGTGTAATTACTTGTACAAATCTAGGAAAGTCCCAAAGTCAATAAAGACTCTCATCTTTGACTAGGTTATAATATTTAAATATTTTCTCAATTCTTAGGCTTTTCCCTATATATATAGAGGGAGTCTCTTTTATAAAGGATCTTTTTTTTATAATTGAGAGCAAAAACTCTGCTAAAATTGAGATGCTTCCTGAGACTTTGATCTCAGATTGTAAATCATATTTTCTTGAATGAATGAGAAGCAGGTTACTTTCAGACTTTGTATTGGAATAATTTATGTTATTTAGGAGATCGTTCTTATGTTCTTTTTCCTAATAATTTCTCATCTATTTGATTAAATAAGCAAAGTCTATGTGGAAATTATCTAAATATGTTATGAAGTTAATTATGAATACTTTGAGCTGCTATAATTACCTTTAGTTCATGTTTTCCATGTTTTAGCAGAAAGGATATTAGAAAGGCTTTGAACTGACTTTTATCCTTTGTGATCTTACACTCTGTTGTAGTTTTAGGTGAAGACTTTGAGATACACTTCAATCTACTGTTACATCTATTTCAAATCAGTAAGGGAAGCAATGAAATACTTTGTGCTTTCATGGGTTTCTTGTAGATCTAGTTACTATCTGAGAAGATTCTCTTCTATTTGCTGAACATCATTTTTGAAAGAAGAGAAATTATTTTAGTAATCAACCAGGATTTCTCTTATGCATTGAAAATATCATTTTTGAAAAAAGAGAGATGGATGGTGTAATCTCACCCTTGAGTCTATTTTCAATTCATATTAATATATAAGTAGGTTATATGGAACCTCCCCTTGATGAGAGGAGAGATTTATCTCACTATGATATGGTAAACCCACACTTTTTGCCATATAAATCTCCTTGTACTGTGGTCGATATACCCATTTTGCCGTCAGTTTCTTGATGACAAAATATTCACCCAACACACATAACACTAGTTATCTTGGCTTTATTATGTTTATTTATTTTTTATCTTTAGTTTTATATTCTTGGGTTTGTCAAAATTAGTCTCTATGCCATCCAAAATAAAAACTAAAAACATAGTAGATAACCATCCAATGATAAAGGTAAGTCAAGGTACACATAAATTTACTTTTTAGTCATTTAATTTTGAGTCATTTACTTTTAATTATTTTATGCTTTTACAATACTGTAACTTTTTTTAGTATCAACATTATGTGTCCTTATGTTCTTTATTAAAGAACCATCCCCTATTGTACCTTGGTGACACATGATGAAATTCAAGTGGGGCATATGTATACATATAATATTTTCAACTTTTATTAAATATTGATGATTTACACCTTGTAAGAACCTGTCGAGACTCAATCTCTCTGAGTCATGCCCTAAAGGGTGCACTAAGAAAGGGGTGGGTAGGCCATTGGTGCTTCACAAGATTATTTTCCCTTGTTTCCATATTATTACAAATCTAACTAGCTCTTAAAAACCATTCCCTAAGCTATTAATCCTCATTTTCACACTCCTCCAGTCATTTCCTCCTCTCCATCCCTCTTTTGTTCACCTTAATTCCCTTTTGTCAGTTGGCTATACTAGGTCAACTAGGTCAACCCTATATAGTTTTGTGATATTTTCACTTACAAATTAGGTTAGCCTTTGGATGACCTAGTGAATAATTGTAAAAAAATATTCTAGGTTAACTTGGTCAACCTTGTGGGACAAGATTTTTGGAAGGGCTTAAGGTAAAATCCACCTATAAATATAAGATCATTTCATCTTTATTTTAATATGAAATAAAGAGTTATATTCAATAGAACTTATTTACAATCTACTCTTCCACCATTATACTTTAGGAGTCTTAGTTTAGGGTTTCTACTTGGAGAATATAGTGTTATAGATGAGTCTTGGATGCTTTGACCTTTCTTAGTGATCCTTACAAACCACAAAAACTTATTGAAAATCCCCTTTGGAAAAGGGAGAGATTGAGTCTCAACAGTTTCACATTCAAGTAAGTATTCCCTAGCTTCTCTCCTCTCTTTTAGTAGATAGAAGTAATATAAATATTTTCTTTGAATACTATCACTCTTCATATTCCATGTATTAGGGTCTTACTCATACTTATCTTAATTGAGATTTTATTATACATGTTTTGATGGTTTTATAACCCATCATGTTATGAAATAAGATTTGGTGAGCACTAGATTAGATTTACTTTTCATGTTATTAGTAGAGGAAAAATATCAAAAACTAGGACCCCCTTAAGGTTATTACATGATTATGTTAGAATGGAGGCTTTAGAACCCTCCTTAACATAGTTTATTGTGATAAATGATCCCCTAATTAGGTTTAATAGATCCCCATATTGATCATGTTCCCACATAAAAAATGTGTTCCCAATCAGAAGTGTAGGCATGCCCTATCTTCTCTGAGCCAAGATTGATGTATATACATGATGCATTTTTTATTGCATACAGTCCTCCTCATTCTTGGATGCTTTTCTGGTTACAATTTTTGACTTCATAATTGGTTATTTTTTCAATGTGAGGGTGAGATGGATTGAACCACGATCATTCAAGCAGACCAAAAATACTAATCTAGAAGTCTAGGACATTTTAAAGAAAGGTGGCCTAATTCAGTTCATGGAGAAGATTGAAGGACATGACTCTAAACTGTTTGTGGAATTCACTAAGTCCTGGGATGATAATAATGTTAAAATTAGAGGGATGTAAATTGTAGTTTATGAGGACATTATATGAGCTACTATTATGTCATTTTAGGGAATAAAATCCTACAAAGATAGTTGCAAAAAAGTAGAATTTCTCACAAAGTTATTTGAATTTAAGGAAAAATCTAAGTAGATAATTATGAGTTATGAGAGGAATAAAAATCCTTGGTTAGAAATAATTTGGACTTATTAAAAATACAAATTTAGATAGATTTGATTTATTTGTAATAACTTACAACTAATTATTGATAAAGTCCAGTTTATTTATGATAATTATTCAAAATTTGGACTACTAATAAGTCTATATTAATTTAAATTATTCAAAAAATGTCTTGGTTGGAAATAATTTGGACTTATTACAAATACATTAGATAGATGCAGTTTATTTATAATAAGTCCAACCAACTATTGATAAATTCCAATTTATTTCTAATATTTTTTCAAAATTTGGACTACTAACAAGTCCATTACATTTTAATTTGGAATATTAATAAGTCAATAATATTTTTCATACTTAATCCAGTTTATTAATAATATAGAAAATTTATTCTTCATTTGAAATCATATCAATTCTATTTAAGTGGTTATAAGTCCAAACTAATCCAATGGTCTGGAAAATTTTTAATAAATGTGACTTGACTCAGTTCATATAGAAGATTGAAGGACATGACTTTATTAGTAGTCTATGGAATTTACTAAGGCCTAGAATAATAATTATGTGAAAATTAGATGAATGCACATTGTAGTTTCTGAAGAGGTAATTGCATTAGCTAATGGTATGTCATCTGAGGGCCTAAAATCCTACAAAGATAACGACAAGAAAATGAAATTTATCAAAAAATTATTTAAATATAAGGATAAAATCAATCAGATAATTATGAGTTATGAGAGAAAGAAAAAGCATAGGTTATAAATAATTTAGACTTATTACAAATACATTAGATAGATGTGGTTTATTTGGACTTTTTGGAAATAATTTGGACTTGTTACAAATGAATTATATATATGCAATTTATTTGTAATAAGTCCAACCAATTGTTAATAAAATCTAATTTATTTTATGTAGTTTTTCAAAATTTGGACTGCTGATAAGTCCATGTTATTTTAATTTGGACTACTAATAAATCCATAATATTTTTCATACTCCATCTAATTTATTTGAAATGTAGAAAACTTAATCTTGGTTTGAAATTATATCTAGTCCAATTAAGTGGTTATAAGTATAAACTATTGGAAATAGTCCTTAATGGTGGTTACATAGTTGTCACTTACAAATAGGGGTAGTTTTGTCACTAGCTATTTGTTTTATTTCTAACTTATGGAACTTGAGTTTTTCACATGTTTTCATGTTTATCTTCACATTTTTTTTATTTTTTATAAATTGAGTCCACCTCATGATGACCTATTTATCTCCCACTTTTGTTTTGTTCACTCCCCATCTTTTCTTGTTTAAATTTCAATCAAGCAATAGTTAAACTCACCCTTGTAAGCTCCATGATTCTCCTACAAATATCTTAGTTTTAATTATTTTTAGATCCAAAACATTTTATTGGAAATTGGTGTTTGAATCTTGTTATAACCATGACCTATTTTCCATTGATTTTGAGATCCATCCTCGATTGTTTTTATATTAGACTGCACAATTATAGAGAAGAGAGGTCATTAAACTAGTAATTATTTCATTTCAATCAATTCACCATCTAGCCACAACCAATTGATCTCTTTTTTAGATTTGTATCCTTATTCATTCTTAGTTTTATAATGTTATTTTTATATCATCCTTGGTCATAGATTTCTTACAATCTTGTTTGAGTGGAAGATCTAGCACGTTGAGGATAAAGTCATATCAAATACATCTCTTGCTTTAGTTGGTCTCACCATGATCAAGTTGGGGGTTTCTAATTTTAGTTTTTTTATTTTATTAATATATTAGAGGAATTTTATTTATTTTTATTCATTAGATTAAATTTAATTTCAAAAATGTAATAGATATTAAAATAGATATCTCTTTCTCTCCTCTTGCATTAAAAATAATTGTTATCTTCTTTATTTGTTTGCATACACGTCATAGATCTATTAAAATCACATAGTTTTAAATTTAGGGATTGGGTAAATTTTAACAAACAAAAAAATAAATTTTATATTTTAAATTAATTCATTTTCATTATTGAAATAATTTTTGTCCACAAACAATCAAACACACAAGCATGTAAAAACCTTATAAGAATATAGACAAATAAAAGGTGTTATTTTAGCATTAATTTTATTTATTTGAATGAGATAAGAATGTTTATTTAAGATCTAAAAATTATAAAAAATAAATAAATATATATATTCACTATTAATTCATATTAGATCTTTCAAACTTGTGTGAATTCATCCAAAACACTGAAAACTAGTTTTAGCTTGTATATACAAATGAATCTCTAGATACTCAACAGTCTCACTAATTAGGATATAAATATCATTTTTTATTTACTTGAATATTAGAGAAATATTATTTTCATAATAAATTCATTCATTAATAATATGAAAATACAAAAATGGAAGTTTATTTAACTTACATCTAAGAAAGACAAAAATTTGCATTTTCACTATTAAACTATATTTTATTTTCTTAACATTGTGCATATTATAAAAGTAATAGAAAATAAAAAAAAATAAAACATCACACGTATATTTAATTTTAATTACAATTATTCAATTTTATTTTATTTTAGTCATTTATTTTTAACAATTAGTTTAGCTTGATCTCTTTTAGTTAAAACCTTACAAAAATGTAAAAACAAACAAACAATCAAAGCCTTATCCAAAGGAGCACAAACATCCTAAAACCTTGTTTCTTATAGAACAATAAGTATTATCACATACCAACTTAACAACTAGATCTTAGGTTTACACATTACATTATCTTTCCTTTTGGATGACTCTCCTAGAGTGTATTTATCTTCATAGAGCATGCATTTTCTATAGGGTTAGAGCCCCATGTACTAGTACCATATTTTAGTTTTACATTAGCTCTAAGCTCATGAGATATGTTTATGTTTCAAACTAATACCACACCTTATTTTATATTATATCAATGATTTAGAGGAGTAAGGGAAGATTCTTCAACCAACTAACATTATCCTTCCTCAAAATTGAGGCACCAATACGACATCATTCTTGCCTAGACATCCTCATCCCCTTTTTATTTTATCCTCTGAACTAGCCTCATTATATATCATTAAAATTTTATGATATTAACAAGGCATAATAAATCTAATATATTTAACCATATCTCTCAAGTCATTCATCCTGACCATTCTCCTTTTGACATTCCTAGTATCAATCAAGAGCTTTGCCTTCGTATCTTTACCAACATCGAGGGACCTTTAAGTTCTTTTTATACTCAGATGGATGCTCTCAATGAGTAATGTTACACAACAAAAAACTTTTTGTATCAGCTAGGGCAACCTTTTCCACTTGTAATTATAAACTCCATTCCACTAAATAATCAAACCAATCCCTAGTTTGACCCCTCATCCATCCATTATGTCAGATGTTATGGCTAAGCCTTGAGAATTTGAGTGTATAGGTTAGCATGTGATTTCCACATGTATATGTGAAATTGTAATTTTTTATTATAACATTGATCATTGTTTGATTTATTTTTGTCTTATGATTTCATTCAAATTTATGTACATTCTTGACACTAAAATAAATAATTCAACCTTGGATATAAATATGACACCATGAGCCAATCTTCTTTGACCTTAGATTTAATATAACTTTAAAGAATTTTTTTTTGTCCCCTTGGATAACATTTTACATTGAATTATTTATCTTTGACATTGGGTTCAAATTTATTGATCTTTATATAAAAAAATATTTTGATGTTTTATTCTCTTTCTTTTATATTTCTTGTTGCTTATTTTTAAAAACTATGTTTTGGCAGTTGTAAAACTCCTAAGTGATTTTCATTATTAGCTAAGTGGTGATATATTTCATATATACCATGGTATAAGGGGTACTAACCCAATACTCAAGCCTATGTACAACACTTTGCATGTATTTTAGTCTCTCTATACCTCATAGTATATTGAAAATACCTAGGTTTCTTTGTTTACACCATAAGAAACATCTTTATACATTTGATTTTTGGTGCATATAAGAGGATCATATCACCAAATGAATACTCTCACTATGTCCTTAGAGATGTGATAGTGGGATCAAGGCATGATTTAAATTTTATAGTGAGTGATTTGAAATATTGGGCCAACACTAATCTAAAAATAATAAAGTATAATTTAGAGCCCACATAATCATCCAAACACTTACCTAGATAAGTTATTACACATTTATTTTTCTTATGTTGTATTTATAATGGGATCAATAAATGAATGTTTCTTTCATATGTTACATAGAATTAAATATTTTTTTGTAAAATCTTCTTTTACTTTTCAAGATTTTATTCATTATATATGTTCACGGTTCAAATTAAATGATGTTCAAAGAGTTAGATTAGAGAAATAAATATTACATTATATTTTATCTTGTTATAAAATTCAATCTGAATTGATCCCCATAACTAATAAAAGTAAAAATTATTGTATGCAACCCTTTGTTATTGATAACCCTCAAAATGGTCATGTTTTTAATACTCGATGAGTTAGATTCCCTCATGTTTGTACTCCCTCCCTCAAATAAAATTACTAAATCTAAGGAATTGGACATCCAAGATCAATTAAAGAATACTAATGCAAAAAATTCATTTCTATATATCTTGAAGATAATTAAAATATATAAATACATCCTATATGAGGTATTATGTAATACAATTTTACCTATAAATGTTGAACCTCCTTATATAACTTATATTATTAATATTATGTAATGGATAAAATAAATTATTTATTTTGAAAAGGAAAAAATTACCCAAAAATATATCATCAATCATTATTTACCCTTTTATATTCAGGTATTTATAAAAAATAAAATGGTCAAAATAGTATTTGTTGAAAATAAATGTGTATTGACATTTGTAACATCAATTTCTAAAATTTGCTTTGAATAATGAAAAATGATCTTGCCCATTCAGATATGAACATTCTTGGAATTTAAAATATGTCATGCTAATTAATTTGGTAAATAATATTGAATATCACTTTGGGCATGTGTACTCTTTTCCACTATTTGTCAAGTTATGACTAATGATCTTAATTATAATCTTTTACTAGGCCAACCCTAGATTCATTATATATATATATATATATATATATATATATATATATATATATCCTTTGGACCAAGATCCTTTCAAATATTATTTAATGGTCCATCCTACAAACATTTATGTTTAATAAATAAAACCTTCATCCATTGAAGTACCACCATCTACTTCATCCATCAATTTATCCTCACTAGAACCAAATATAATTGACTCATCAATAAACTTAAATCAACATGGTTTTAGATTGAAATAATTACAAATTTTAAATAAAATGTTATATATGGATTGGGAAAACATTCTCAAGGTATCATCCATCCTAATAGTACTTTTGATAATGAGGGTAGGGAGGTCTTGGGTATAATGACAAGTCCATCTCTCATCAGCATAATCAAGTCAAAAAACCAAAAAAAATCATACCTACTACACATGCAATTTTAGCATAGTAATAAATTTAATCTTGTCTATTAATTATTATTAGTATAACCTCATCTCATTGACAACAAAATTTCACCTAAAATCTTAACACTAGATGAATTTTCAAATGATGTCTCTTTTGGAATATTTAGGTTCCTATGACGACATTCTTTCATTTCACCATAATTAAATATTTCATTATAAAAAAATTCACATACATATATTGGTAAAGTTGATCAAATACCTTTAGATGGACCACATATTATTCCCATAACACCATGGATGGAATATCAATCAACACTGATTAATTATGAAACAATTGAATTGTATTTTAGAATCAATAAAGAACCTCGATTAGTCCTCTTAGTAACAATGGTAAAAGATGATGAAGTAAAATCCCTTAGATAAGCTTTACATGATTATCCAAAATTATTTTTATGGGCATATAAAGACATGATTAGAATTGACCCAATAGTGGCAATGCATAATATTGTACTATACCTAGATGCTAAACCATTCAAGCAAAAAATAATAAAAATGCACCCAAAGTAGATTTTTTATTCAAATATGAAATACAATGAATTTTTGATGTTGGCTTCATTCAACCTATTTATATTCTTGAATGGGTCTCTAAAATCATGTTAGTGGCAAAGCTAAATTATATTTTATTACCCAATATGTGTGTGTGTGTGTGTGTGTGTGTGTGTGTGTGTGTGTGTGTGTGTGTGTGTGTGTGTGTGTGTGTGTGTGTGTGTGTGTGTGTGTGTGTGTGTGTGTGTGTGTGTGTGTGTGTGTGTGTGTGTGTGTGTGTGTGTGTGTGTGTGTGTGTGTGTGTGTGTGTGTGTTTGTGTGTTTGTGTGTGATTTTGAGTTATACACAAGATATAAAATGTTATCATTGATGGATGGATTTATGGATACAACCAAATCAATATTAATCCTAAGGATTAGGAAAAAGCATCATTCATTACACCATGGGGGTATTTTTGTTATACAATTATGCCTTTTGGGTTAAAAAGTATAGGAAAAACCTATCAATAAGCTACGCCACATTTTTTTCATGGTTATATATATATATAAAACAATTTAAGATTATGTTGATGATTTATTATCCAAATCAAAACATCAAAAATACCATGTTATCATTTTAAGACAAATATTAGAAATAATGAGGTAACATAGCATGCATTTCAATCTTAAAAAATGTGTTTAAGAGTATCCTTAGGCAAAATGTTGGGTTTTATCATTACTCAATGATTCATTGAATTTGAACCATATAAATTCAAAACTATCCTTGATATGCCACCACCAACTAATTTAAATTAACTTTGATGTTCACAAGGTTCCATTCAGGCTATTAGATGTTTTGTGGCCCAATTATATAAAACAGAATATTTTACAAGGTTATTCAAGAAAGATACCAAATTTTAATGGGATTAATCTTGTCAAAAAAAACTCAATGCAATTAAAGGATATCTTATTACTTGACCTATAATTATGCCTCTTATTCTAGATCAACCCCTCTTATTATGCATCTCCACCACAGTAATGATTTTGGTGCTTTGATTGCCAAGCTTGTAGTTAATAATCATGAGTGTTCCAGTTAATACATTAATCACACACTTTTTGATTATGAGAAAAACTATACTACCATAAAAAATCTATTCTTAGCCCTTCTTTTTGCCACACAAAAATTATGAAATTATTTATTTCATAATGAGATTCATGTCATCTTTAAGGTTCATCCACTCAAATATCTTATGTGAAATCCCCATTTGTCGAGGTGTATATCAAAGTGGGTAATGATTCTTATTGATTTTTATTTACATTTTATCTCACAAAAGTATATAAAAGGGCAAGTTATAGTAGATAAATTAGTTATCATCCCATTACATGATCCATTACCCATTATTGCCAAAATTTGAGATGGATTTACTTCTTATAATATTGACAATGACACATGGACCATGCATTTTGATGGATATAAATGTGCCACAAGTATTGGGGGTGGGATTAATTTTGTTAATTCCCAAGGTGAACACATGCCTTTTGGTTTTCGTTTTGAATTTCCATGCACAAATAACATAGTGTAATATGAAGCTCTAATACTAGATTTTTTAACATCACATACGTTGAACATTAAACCTTTATGTGTATATGGTGATTCATAACATGCCATCAATAAAGTTATAAATGTTTATTAAACTAAGTAAGACAAGCTCATCCCCTATAAATACATGGTCCAATTTCTTTTAACACATTTCTTGTATTTCTTCACTAAGAAAAATCCTCATAAATACAATCAACATATTGATGCAAGGGCTAGTGTTGCATGTTTAATACTAATTGACATTAATGATGATCAAGAAATATTTAATATCTAATAATTACATAATCATTTAGATGATAATGAAATTAATAATACATTATAAGTTCTCAATGCACTAAAATTGTAGTTATCTTGAATGGTGTGTGTGTGTAAAATTATCTATAAAAATCTACTTTTACTTAAAATTCTACATGGTAGGATAAAAAAGATTATAATGCCTATCCATGTGTTACATATTCATTGTCATATCCCTTTTCAAATGTTGTTTTAATGGAAAATTATTATGATGTCTAAATCATATAGCTCAAATTGGTTTACTTAAAGTTCATGATAGTGAGTGTGAAGGCCACTTTAGTGATAAACCCATATCTTACAAAATCTTGCATAAAAGATACTATTGGCCAAAAATGTAACAAGGTTATCAATTTTTTTCTAAATTATTTTTACAATGTCAAAGGTATAATAATATCAATCATGACCTATTATATGCAATATAGCCTATTGTCTTACCATGGCATTTTTCTCTTTGGGGATTCATATTATTTTGAAAAATAAATCTAGAATCATCAAAAGGACACAAATTTATCCTTCCACCAAATATTTTACAAAATGGGTAGAAGCTATATCTTTACAATCTAAATTAGGTGAGTATATTTTAAATTCTATAATAACATATATTATCACACAATTTGGCTTATCTTCTACAATTGTAATAGATAATAATTTGTCTTTTAAAAATAAAAACAATCAAAATATTTTATGCTAAGTTAAAAATAAAATTAACTTTCTCCACTCATTACTACCCACAATAAAATAGTCAAGATGAAGCAAAAAATAAAATAATCAATACAATATTAAGCAATACCATTGCAAAACATGGAAAAAACTGGTATAATCAAATCATTTATTCTCTTTGAGCATATCTCACAAGTGTATGCACTCCAAAAAAAGATACACCTTACTCTTTTGTTTATGAAACAAAAGTTACTCCCTCTTGAGATAGAAATATACTCTTTACAAGTATCATCAAAGAACATCATAAAAGAAATTTAATATTGGGAAAAAATCCTACATAAATTGGAAACAATTGAAAAAAATGCATACAGGCTCTGAAAAATTTAAAATTTTATCAAGGACATATCAAAAAATAATATGAAATGAAAATTTGTGGTTGTGAATTCTATATTGGTGATATTGTACTTAAATAAAATCAAAAGAATACCAATGCTAGCAAAGAAAATAAATTAAGTTCAAACCCAATTGGTTAGGTCCATTCATAATCACTTAAAATATTAGTACATGAGCTTAATGATTATCGACACTTGAGGGAAATCTTGCCAAAAATCCCATGAACATCTTGAATTTACATCATTATTATTTTTTGATCGATGCTCAAGAATTAACAGGTCTCTCTCCTTTTTAATATAAGATTCATAAAACAAAAGAGTGGTCTAGATTAACATTTAAAAATTTGAAGGCAAAGTGACCAAACCAAAACCAAACCGATTCAAGTTCATGGAAATAACCAACAGTCACTAATTAAACAAAATTTGTCCAATAGTTACCTTTCAACCTTAAAATAAACAAGTTGTTATATACTTTAGCAACTATTAACACTGTAAACTATCTTAAAGGAGCCAAAAAGACTATACTAAACATAGTCATTGTAAAATTACTAACTCAACCAATTTCCCATTACTAGAAAGGAATTTTCCCAACTTGCTAGGATTACTAGACTTTTTGAAATAGGTTACATGACCTTCTTGCACTTTTACCTCAAAAGCAGCTCCCACCAATGCCACCACCTTCCCAGACCCAGCCTCATAAGTGTCTTGCACCTTGGAAAATACCATCCTTCTTTGAGTGCTCACTAAGTCATTTAGCATAAAAATTTTACCTTGCCACCAAGGTGGAGCCTTGAAAGCCCCCCGTGCCACTCTCTTATCCAGCTACTTGATTGCCTTAACATGTTCTAGTTGCCTTCTTAATTCTGACCATTATTTTACACCCAATAAGGGTTTTAGTAAATCTTGAACTTTGGTCATGAAAATACCCATACTTCTTGACTCCTTTTTTTTATTTTCATAAACCTCATCCACCTCCTATGTAAAATTTACTAGAACCAAGAACCTAGATTCTAAAGCACAAAAAATAGACAAGGGAATGTAACCCAACGAGTCCCTTCTAGAGAAGGGGAGAGTGGGAGACGGATTGAGATGAATATTTTCAATCTCAGATAGGAGACCCTATCTATATTATAGCTAGATGAAGAATTATACTAACTTCTAGACCATCTCTAAATCAAATAAAAGTAAACAAAGATTACTAGCGAAAAGGGAAGCAAATCCAAAATTGAATCTTATCCTATTACTCATTACTAACATGTCTAACCCCAAAACCTACTCAATGGCTTCCAACACCTCTACCATCAAAATACAAAGGACATTAAATAGTTATATTAGGACACCAAGCCTAAAAACCCTTTTTCCCTATTCTTGGCCTTGCCAAAAACTAATGGCCACCCTACTGATTCCACTTAGAATTATTCCATCTCCTAAAAACTGCATGAAAAAATGGCCACATACCAAAAATCTAACCCCCCCCCCCGCCCCCCGCCAAAAAAAAATCCACCTTGTGATCATTGTGTTTTCCAAGCCAACCCAAATAATCATTGTGCACACTGAATATCTTACAAAACCATGATATCCAATACTGACAAGTATTTTTACTTGAAAATTAGATTACATCCACCTTTAAATCCCAATAAAACTCAAGCATGCAAACACATCATCAAAATAAATGGAAATCACCTTGCTCAAGAATTATAGGAAGAATTTAGTTCTTATTAAAAAAAAAAATTAAAGACTCCTATAAACACCTATTATACTTCAAAGGTCTATTTGATCAAAATTTCTACAATCTTCCTAGCTAGTCATGATGTTGTCCATTCTAACATCCATAGATTGGTCAATAGTGATATTAGCCAAAAAATCTACCACAATATTGATTTCCCTAAATCAATGAGAATAGGACCAAACATCAAAATTTTCCATTTTGGTCCTGATAATATCTAAGATATTAGCTATTTTCTAATATTTTTCCTCTAGTTAATCATCACTTAAATCATAACCTAAGAGTCACCTTCAATATCCAAAGTAATAATTCCACATTCTATAGCCATCTATACTCCAATAGTCAAATCTTGATCCTTTGATTCATTATTAGTCCCATATAGAAGTTTTAAAGACAAGGCTCTGATAAAATATCCATTGCAATCCTTTATCACAAACCTTGCATTAGATGCCCTTGGATTACCCCTACATGCCCCATCAAAATTAAATTTAAACCAATCAGGTTTAGGTGGTTTCCAAATTACCTCTTTTCTACTTTTATTTTCTTGCTTATTTATTATTGACCCTTGAATGGGATGTTATTTGATATTTTTCCAATTTGCACACATTTTCATGTCCCATTGATCAAGAATTACTTTTTTCCTTTGAAAGTGTGAATAAACCACTTCCAAAATGGAGAGTTTCATTTCTTTCAAAACTACATATAAAGGGTGAGATTTGTTTGCAAATATCAAATAATTTCTTTCTTTCCAAATTATCCATATTAAAATGGTTGGGCTACATATCCATAGGGTGAATAAATAATTATTTACATTCCCCGCCAACCATGAAGAAAAATCTTGAAAGAGTGTCTATGGCTAAGCCCAAAACTAATTGAATTTATTACATAGCCAAAACCAACACCAATACACAAATAAACACATATACAATAGATTATCCATAGATTATTCCTCTTGCTCACACAAACAACATCTAGAAGGGCCCATAAACCCAATTTTATTCAGATGATTTTGAGTCAGAATGCATCTATGAACTGCTAATGAAGTAAAAACCCTTGCTTTCTATAAACCTTTTTTATTCCAGCATAGAAAAATTTCCTAGCTTAAAGAGTCATCTTTTGCTTCTGCCATTTTATATCCTAAATGAACCAAATATAGACATATTTTAGCCCCAATCCAATTTAGCTCATCATCCCTATCTTTCAAAAAAAATCCTTTTCTTGAGACAAGATTCCAATGATCGATCCTCTTATAGGAGAACATGAAAGTCCTAAAAACTTTTCCATTTGCAATCCACTCTTCTTGAATGATTCTCCAAAATCACATAATCACTCGCTTTCACCTACCACAAATGTTCTAGAAGTGGTTTTATCTAACTATCTACAAAATCCTCCACTAAAGGTTGATGACCATTACAACAATAATTCCAAAAATCTGCCTTTATGACATTATTAATAGTTTAAGAAACATGTTGAGAAATGACCAATCTTTAGTTCAACATAAATTTACTAATATGAGAACCTCAAGGAGGATTCTTGATTAAAACCATTCTCTTTAGAGAGTTTGTATCCAAATACTTGGCTTTGAGAAGTGTGCACCATAATCTATTTGGCTCAAATACCATTTTTCAAACCAATTTGGCTCCCAACGCTATATTGTGATGATGAAGATCTTTGATACCCACTCCTCCTTTATTTTTCCTTTTGAAAACATGTTATTATTTCATCAATTGAAATTTGTTTTGTTCTCCACAACCTTGCCACATAAAATATTTAATAATTTTATTCATGGAGTTGATTACCTTTATTGGAGGGCTGAGAACTAAGAAATAATATGTTGAAAGATCACTAAGGACTACTTTGATAAGAGTTATTCTACCAGCAAAGGAAAGGCATCTTCCTTTCCATGAAATCAAATGGGCCTTAAATATTTCCAACAATTTTTTCCAATTTTTTGAGGATCCATTCCAATTTAAAAAAGGCAACCCAAAATATTTGCTTAGAAGTTTCCCAATTTTAAAGCTTAAAGGATTGCCTAGATTCCTTTCAATCCTATGACAATAATTCAAAAAATAAATTTTAGACTTACCTTAATTAACTCTTTATCTAGAGGCTTCTTCATAACTTCTCAATATTCTTTTAAACTCCAAAGCTTTTACTATTGATAATTTTCTAAAAATCAAAGTATCATTTAAAAATTGATAATGTGTTAGAGTATCAAAATTATCAATAATTTGTAAGCCATGAAGCTTATCTCAATCTTTTGCTTCACAAACTGGTCTACCCAAGGCTTCTACCATGATTATGAAGAGAAAAGGAGACAAGAGACAAATGATCCCCTTACCTCAATCCTATGGTAACAAAGAAAATACCATAGGGGTTAATATTTACTAGCACCAAAAAATTTGGGTTAGAAACACAACTAAAAACCCGTTCACACCAATCATTGCTAAAATCAAACTTTATCAGAATTTTAAACAAAAATCTTCAAATTAATCTGTCATATGCTTTGCTTATATCCAATTTTATCATCATATATTTTTTATGATTATGAGATAGAGGGTGCAATAATTTTATGTGCCACTATTATACCTTCTTGAATGCTTCTACTTGGTATAAAACCCACCTATTCTCCAAAAATTAGCTTATTCAAGAAAGGTTTCATTCTCTCAAAAAATGCTTTAGAAATGAGCTTATAGATTGTATTACACAATGCAATTAGTCTGAATTATAAGAAAGAATATTACACTTTCCATTTTTTAAATAAAGAAATAAAATTCATATTTAGATTAGGTTTAACTTTGTTCTTTTTTCTAGATCCTTCTACCATCTCCCAGACATCTATTCCCACCACCTCCTAGAAATGTTGAAAGAAGGCTACAAGAAACCCATGTGGGCCTAGAGCTTTATCTCAAGCCATATAAAAAACCACCCATCTAATTTATTCCAAATAAACTGGAGCCATTAATTTATCATTCATATCTTGATAAATTACTTCAAGGATGAATTGAAGAAATTCATTTTGAGCTCTCAAGTTAGAGAAAAACTCATCATTTAACAAGTTTTAGAAGAAATGAACTACTTCCAACCCAATATCTTTAGGTTTTTATAAATCCACCCATTTAATAGAAAGGATATGAGCTATTCTAGTCACATTCCTTCTTGTTTTAACTGATTGATGAAAAAAATTAGAATTTATGTCTAATTCTTTAAGCCAATTTTCTCTTGATTTCTATTTCCAATAAATTTATTCCCTAAAGATAGTTTACTTATATTCCCTTGTCAATTATTTCTCTTAATGATAAGCTTCCACATCCATCCCTTTATACTAAATTATATCATTTAACTTCTTCAACGCTTCTTTAATTCTTATTTTTTCTTGAAAAATATTTTTGAAGTGTTCTTGATTCCAAACTTTCAATTTTTCTTTCACAAATTTTAATCTCTTTAACACCTGAACCATATTAGATCCTTGAAATATCAATAATTAGATCCACCATTTTTTAAAAACATTAAAAAGGAGGGATCTTGTATCCACATCAGTTCAAATTTAAACAAACATCTTTCTAGAGGAGAGTCAAAATCAATTTTCAAAACAATCAGTTGATAATTTGAGCCTATAAACTAAGACACCCAACAATCCAATTTTCTATGTTTTTGATTTCAATTGGGAGTATTCAAAAACCTATCTAGCCACTCCAAAATAATATCCTTTCCAAAATGCCTATTATTATAGGTAAACCAATCTAAATTAGGAGAAACATCTTTTAGAGCATTCTGTTAAATGAGCTTTCTAAAATCTTGAATCACCTAAGAGTCAAATAATAAACCACTTTTTTTTATCCTTAACTCAAAATGGTATTAAATTCCCCTCCTAATATGAACTTATCCATTTAAAATTCTTTTAGAAAGGATGAAATGTCTGCCCATAAGTTAGATTTCAGCTAAACACCTTGAGAACCATATATATTACCCAACACAAATTGTGAATCTAAATTAAAACTAAATATTTTTCCCACTTACCAATTCTGCTCACTTACCAATTCTACCCAGAAGTTAACACTTCTACTTTGGAAGAAATAAGTGACCAAAGAATAGATAAACCCATTGATGCTCAAACTACATCCACAAAGAACCCATTCCAATAGCTCTCAAATGAAATCAAAAAACTTTCTCCTTCCTCCTTATCAATTTTGTTTTTTTGAAGAAATAAAATATCAAGTTTTTCAACATTTATTATATTCTTTACCAAGCATCTTTTGTTAGAGGCATTAAGACACCTAATATTATAATATATTAACTTCATGATTCCTAATGATGGATTTACACCCCCCATTTAAAACATCCATAAAGTTCTCTAGGGTAACCTACCTTCCTTTTAAAAATTTTCATTTAGTGCAATCTTTTTTCTTTTTTCTACCTCAAACCTACTTCAGTGCCAATATAGATTCATCTTATTACTATGGGACTAAGAGATGGATATAATTTATTTTGAATTTAGATCCCCTTCAAATTCATCTTTTGATTTTGATTCCTCATCTGATTCTTCCTCATCAAAACAAATGATATCTTGGGCTTCAACCTCCGCATTACTCAACACCTTATTATTTATGAAATTCATCTAATTTTTTAGGATGAAATATTTAATGAAAAGGGATTATTTATTAATAAATTTTCATATTTTTTATATCAAATCTAGTAAAATAACTTTATATGTTCCTATCTTAACTAACAGATCCTCAATAGCCTTAATTTTTTGAGCTTATAAAAGCCAAGAATCCTTCTTGATAGATATCTAATCACCCATTCTTACCTAATCTGTATGATAAGGAATTTTACCTTTTGTGGCCTTATTTAGTCTCCATTGAGGCCTTACCTTTATAGATTTGGTTTGAATCAAGCTCCTCTTATTTTTATAAAACTTATGAATATGCCCTAGTTGATGATAATTATAACACATAAAAGGAATATTTTCCACATATTTTATTTGATTCCAAGACCTATTTTCTATCTTGATGATCATAAACTCAAGAATCTCTTAATCCAAATCTAATTCTACCCTAACTCTCACAAAGGTAACTATGTCACCTATAAGTGAATCTACATCAATTTCAACTACCAACCCTCTTAAAAATGCCAAATAATATTTGCTCCAATATTTTAGGGGTAGACCATAAAATCTAATCCAAACTAGATTATTTCCCTTTCTTGAGTTAAGTGGGTCAAATTTAGGGCTCCAATTTTATAACCAAAGACCCAAACCATTTATAGACCATGTTTTAACATCAAAAACCTTTTCTTTAGCTTCAATCAAACTAAATACCACTACAAAAAACCTTTTAGTAAAAAAATTACCTTCACCTCCGAAACCCAATTCTCTTTAATCCATAGTTCAACTACTCCCACTGTTGGACATATCCCACCACATTTTATGATTAGGGCACATTTAGACAATTCTTGAATATTCATATTAAATGGCTCAAAATACCTTTTTAGGGTTTTGTCTTCTCTTATTTTCACTCCCTCCCCAAAGAGAACCCCTTTTTTGAACTCCTAATTTGCCTACAAATGTTCACCAGTTATCCCCTACTAGAAATCTTCTAGTGATTCTGACCTAGCATCCTTTTCCACTTTGATAGGCTTAGATAATTGATTGATCCATTTATATTTATTTAGATAATACTAATGCCCTCATACTAGCTTACCTTTCCAATTTTCCCCGATCTTGATTGCATTCACTTCTGCATCCCACCATTCTATTTCTTCCTCAATCGTAGATTCCAAAACCTTCCTTTGATCTTTTTTCCCATGATTACCTCCAATTATTCCTTTCAAACTAACAAAAATTAAATTTTATGTTTGATCCTCTCTTCACTCAGATCTTATTGCCCTAGGTTTCACATGTAAACCTCCTTTCTTCTATTATTTCACCTTCACTCCATCTTCCTTCTCCTTCACTCCAATCTTTGCCTTCTCCTTTATGCTCACCATTTCAAATTTTAATTGATAATGGATAATTGCTATATACATAATACATATATAAATATTTTATTTCTAAATATTTTAAAAATTAAAAATTAGGACCTCAAAATCCATTTTCATATGTTTATAGCTTACTTATTTACATATGTTATTTATTTCATGTTAAGTAGATAACATATTTTAGTTTTCAATAGACACTACTTTTCATGAGGTATGCAAGTATCATATAAGACATACTATTACATGGTTAATTGATGTTGGGATTTCCTTTTTACCCAAAAACATTTCTCAGCTTAGGGCATCTCTTCATTCTTTGTGAATACTTGAATAGGTTGTATATATCCACAACCTCTCTACCATGTTCAGTTATATATTATATAAATATTTTGCTAATCACTCATACTTTACATTGTATTACATGAACATGTTATTTATATTAGGGATAAGGTTAGCCTAAAACTATTATATCTCTAAATATCTAGACTTGGAGAAGGTTAGTGCCACATTTGGATAGATTCACCATGTGGCTCTAGTGTCTTGATATTGGCACTAGTATCTTATATTCAAGACTATCCTAAACTTTTGGGTGCAATTATGTATTTATTTTGGGTTTTATTCCTATAAGCATGAAGTATAAAAATCTATATTATGATTTTAATGATTTATTTTTTATGCAAATCCTAATACTCCTTCTAAGTAGGGTATGAGCTAAAAAGTGTGTTTTTAGTAGGATAGGTTAGATATCCTCAACACCCCTCTATGAAAAGAGTTTTCTAAATTTAAATACTCTAAGGAGGGATCAATATTGATGTAGTTCTCCCTACTTAAGTTTTGGTCCAAGTGTAAGTGATAATATTATGGTAGTGGCCTTGAGTTCCTTAAGTGTTCTTGAGATTGTAAATTTTGAAAATTTGAGGTTAGGGTTGTTGTAGATGGTAGTATGAAAAAGTAGGGTAGAATAGGGATTAATAACCTTGATTTATCTTAACTTTTTTTTTGTTTGAATAGGTATTTTTCATCTAATTTCCATCTAGTGGATATATATGGCTCAAATTCATGTATTTATAGTGTTTATTGCTTGTGTCGATAATAAAATATGCCTTGGTAGACCTTTGGAGGATTTTAATGTTTAAAATGTATTCATTTGAGAAAGTTAGGGTATATGACATAGGTGTTATTTTGGTGACACTAGTACCATGTGGCTCTAGTGTCCTTAATGTGGTGCTAATATCCAACTAGTAGAACATTGGGCAAAAAGGGCCATGATCAAGAAATGAGGGTCTGAGACTGTGTTTGAGCTAACTAGGGATGTTTTTGGCCCATATGAAGGCTAAAAAAGTGTGATGATAGGCTCTAGTATAGGTATAGGGATAATTTAAGGATAGGTAGTCTCAAGTTGCACTGTTAGCACTCAAATACCACTTTTAGGTGATTACATTTACACTCCTTTATGTTATAAATGTAGTAAATCAAAATAAATAGCATAAATGAAAAATAAGTGTAACTAGACTTACCTACAAAGTAAAGCCCATGAATTTGAATCTAAGTATGTGAAGATAGAAATTCATATGTGAAGCATGATACAATACATGAACTACAAATGAAATGTGCATAAATTAGTCCTTACTTAATATATATCAAAATAAAAAGACTATTATGAATAAAGAAATAAGTAAAGAGATGGGAAAGAGGAAAGGAATGAATTCACCTCATTGTGTATGCAAACTAATTCATGAACATGGTGATAACCTATATGTTTGCATGTATATAGTGATTAATTAGTGAATAGATTGGACTGAGCTAATAAATTTATAAATCCTCATGTGTAGGTGGTTCAATAACTCAATCTAGTTTTGACTCTATCATTTCCCACCCCTACTTGGTAGATCATGACCTATGAATAGCTTGGATTAGACTAATAGTGTGTCTAACCCTCTAATGTGGGTGGCTCAGGAACTCAAGTAGGATATGACTCCATCATTTTCCACCCATGTGTAGTAGATGCATCTAAAATTGAACTATGCAAAGTACTAAAAATGTCTAACTATGTATATTAGATCCATGGCCACTTGGGTATATTAAGTGTCTATGGGACACTCAATAATACCAACCACTGTAGATAGAGTAAGGAATAAAAAAGTTGAAAATATAGAATATGATTTCAATTATATACAACATAGAGAATTACATGGAATTTTCCATTCCATCTAATCAACTAGTGTATAATTGAGCATATGGAAATAATGTGTCATGCACATGCCCCAATCTAGTATCTAAATATTTGAATAGAATATGGGAATGGTCATGCCATGTGTGATGCCCATAATCTAATCAACTGATATAAATTTTGGTTGATTTAATGTAAATATAATAAAAAACTAAGTATAACTATCAAACCTATAATTGGATCTAGGCAAACCTATATTGCACTTGCTATATTATTTTGGCCAATCTGAGTTGTCCTAAAATTAAGGCTACTAGATAGTAGTACCAAATCTTGGATAGTATCACAATGTGGAATTAAAATCCCTATTTGGTTGATAATTTCCTTTTGGTCAAAATTCTATGTCACTGTACTACTTTTTGGGTCACTATTTTTCTTCTATGTTTACCTGTGTCAATTTTTTTTAAACTGAGCCTATGTGCTAAAAAAATGTTCTATGAGTGCAATATAAGACCCTGAACTATGTGATAAAACCATATGAATGCCCATTATTTTGATGGGAATTTTGTAACCCATGTAACAACTATCCAAAAAAAAACTCTTTGTAAAATGTATGTTATCTAGAGAATATATGATAACTATGTGATAATCTAATATAATGTGTAAACATAACATCAAAATGTAAGATAATTTGAACATAAGTATGTAAAGTAAGATGTATGTCATGTCTATCATTACACAAGGGTGTCAATATAGATGTAATCAAAGTATGTAACAATAAATATGAGTATAATTGATTAGCTACCTAGAGGGATGGGGCATGATGTTCATCATGACACCCAAGTAGGAAGGGTAGATGCATGAGGTCCCTCATGGCATAAAAAATTGGTGTGTGTAACAAGTAAATACAAGTGTGATGGCCATGACTTATATATGAAAACATACATATAAAAAACATGAGGCATGCAAAATAGGCCAAGGGCCCATAATATAATAGATACACACACATGCCACTAAATCTAAGAAAAAATACATAAAAAGACATGTTCAAATGCCCATATACACAAGAAACAAACAAGTTGGCTTAGAGCCATATATAAGTACATGTTCAAATTTTCACATACATAATCAAGAAAAAACACACAAAGGACATGGGCACATGTCCAAGGGATACATACTATGAATAGAAGTGGGTTAGAGCCAAATAATAATGACATATTTCAATTCCCTTGAAATAGAAGAAACATATAAATACAATCAAGTCTAAACTATAAAAGATAGAAATGCAATCATGCATGAATGTAGTAAAAAATTGTGTAAAATATAGGATGTACATATGTTGAGTCTAAAATAGTGATAGTCAATAAAAATTTCATTATGAGTAGCAATGATCAATATATAGATATAACAATGTTAAAGCTATTATGTAGAGAATTTAAGGATAAAACTTGGTAAAAGAAAGTGTGTATAGGATGCCCCCAAATAGGTGAATGTGTCAAATAAATAACCATGAATTGGTGTATATGCCCCCAGTGGGTATGTAATAACAAGTCTAGATCAATGTAGTGGATCTAAGTCCTATATACAATCTATGAGCACTTGAAAAAAACAAGCGAAGCATGTAGCATGATAAAACTATATATACTAAGATATTTAGCATATGTAGTGTCTAGAAAATATAAGAAGTGTAAATGTAGCAATGCATACAATCTATAAATTTGGTATTTTTTGAGTAATTA
Source organism: Torreya grandis (assembly GCA_037957365.1). Classification (NCBI taxonomy): domain Eukaryota; kingdom Viridiplantae; phylum Streptophyta; class Pinopsida; order Cupressales; family Taxaceae; genus Torreya; species Torreya grandis. The sequence goes on along the minus strand of JARHVA010007654.1, from coordinate 543,522 downwards.
TTGGAATGTTTTTGTGTTTTTGACATGTTATATTGTTTTTATATTCTATATAAATAAATTATGTACAAATAAATTAAAATGAACTATGTACAAGGAGCAAGAGAGAAGGAAAGTATGTGCAAGAAAAGATAAACCACACTAATTGATGAGTCTCATTGGAGACTCACTATCACTACAGCATGTGTCAAATAAGGGAACTATGATCATGCATGTTATGTGAAAGGGAAACTATGATCCCATAATCTATTATATTGATTAAACTATAACTATATATGTATCTACATTTGTAGTGGTGATAGGAATATATGGCACTAATTGTGGTGTCCTATGAATTATAAGGGTCTTAGGAACCCATCTAGTAGAATGAGAAGTAGGTGACACAAGTGTCCTATGCTAAAAACTTTGATAACCCAATAATATTGATCTAGGTAAAAAGTGAGTAGAGGAAGGCCCTATAGAATCTATGACATATCTATAACATAAAGGTCTCTCTAATAATGGTCTTCATTTGAGAGTATGTATACACATTGATATTGTCAGAGTAGACCTCACTTGTACTAGTGACTCTATTGAACTTTATGATGTATCAATAAGAACTATGCTCTGATTTGTAACTAATAACTATGATATATCTAGTAACTGTGATAGAACTATAACTAGTGACTATGTTGTAATTGCTTATGGGATGGGTAGAGGATACTCATATGGAAGACCTTCAACTTTGACCACCTAATTTACATGTATGTATTTCAGGCATCTATACATTGTGGATGGGATATCTTATAGTTTTTGTATCCATGTCCTACCCAATAACATATCAAGCATGATTACACTAGGTACTACTAAGAACTGAGTGACTATATGTGCTGGTCTAACCTATAATGAAAGCATAATATCCTTGATGATTCTCTAAACATGATCACTGAAACCACTAATAATTTTATATGTGTGGAATATATCCTACTATGAATACCCAAAATATTTTAAAAGTGTCATAGTGCACATACTTATTCTTGACCCATTATCAACCATAATACTCTAGATAGGATGATGATCTATGTATGATCATATAAAGAGTGCATTTAAATTTGTATCATCATCAATAATCTCCTAGTCTAAAAAGGTGATGAGTGGTCTAGCTAAAACTATAGTATATTACATGCCAATGATGTTTTGTAATGGGTGTGCCTCCTTTGTAATAGTATGATATGAAGTTGGTCATGGATGTGCCTAATATGTGTAGTGAGCACCCAATGTGATTTCTACCTCATTTGATGTGTGCTTTGGAGATATTTATGAGAAGATATTGAATTCCTTATATTCAAATTTTTTACTTTTGGTGCCTTTGTGTATGTGCCAAAATAAATAATGTTAGCCTCAATCAAATCTTTTATCTTATGTTTTAGGCTTATGCATCTATTTTTTCTATGACTCGGTGCCTTGTGATACTTGTAGAATGCATTAGAATCATAACTATTTGGAAGATGTCATGTAATATCAACCTATTTAATGGGAGGGAGAGATATTATATTTCATTCCAAGAGTTGTTATAAAACCCATGTTGGTGATTCTATAAGGTTGGTAAAGATTCGATGCTAAGGATATGATAAAACCAAGTGAGGAGATGGCTTTGAATCTATGTTAACTATATCCTTTTGATCACTCTTATTATTATTTACCCTTACCTTGTATGGAGGTGTAATTGAACTCTTAGCAGTTGATTCTTATCCATTAGTATATTTTATTTTACCCATTTATAAAAGTGTGATCTCTCTTTATTTTATTGTATGACACAAATATCTGAATTTAGGAAACTTCTTAAACAAGATAGCTTCATATAATGTTGGTAAAATACTATGTTTGAATATTTCCTAAATATCTTTATCTACCATGGGGATAGTCAATTTAGATGATATAGTCTTGTATTGTAAGACATATTCTACTATAGGTTCATTCTAATTTTGTCTTAAGTGTGTAACTTGGGCATATGAGATCTCACTAATATTGATGGAGACATGTGCTAAAAACATGGCTGAAAAAGAATTTAATGCTATTATTGATTGAATTGGTAAGTCATAAAACAACTATAGGGAATAATCATTTAAACTACATGGAAACAACTTTGTGATAAGCCAATCATTAGACATGTAGTCCAAACACCCTACATGAAAAAATAAGAGATGGTGTTCTAGGTCACCCTTGCCATTATAGAATGTAAGATTAGGTTATACAAATCTAGATGGAAAGGGAGTTGCCTCTATGTGATGGATCAAAGGTGTATGTAAGATAATATTATAATCTAAGGCATATGATGGCCTAGTGAAAAACTTATAAATATGTAACACCTTAGCCTACATATTATGAACCTCGTGCATAAAGGATTGTACATCTAGAGTAGAGGAACTATCCACAAAAGGTGTAACTATCACTAAAGGTTGTTTAATGATAATTATTAGTTGTTATAGCTTATTTGGACCCATTTTAGGTGTGATAATTTTATTATTTAGGGAGTTGAATATTGACCATTGTTTGATCTGATTTTAATTTATAATATGGCTTATAATATTTATGCATGATCAAGGGGATATTCTCTAATTCTATCTATGGAGATTTTTAATATCTCATATTTATAGAAAATCATGTTATCATTGTTAATTTGAGGGAGAGTGTCTCAATTTTCAATTTGTGTATCATCTTGTTCTTGATTATATTATTCATCTCTAGATGCATTATCATTGAAATCTATATAATCAAGGTGTGAAGTATCAATAACTAGAGTTAAAATAGGTTCCCTATCCATGTTATAATCTTGAATAATAGGAATATGAATATGATTTATAGGATTACCACCTACTCTAAAATTTTTTAGATGGAATATAATAAAAAAGATGGAATAGATCTTCTAAATAGAATATATGAAATCTTAAAAATTTAAAGAAGCTAATGAAAGTAGTAAAAAAGGATACAAACCCTGAGAGCATCTAGGGTTAGGGTTTGAGTAACATTTGAAGTAAGTCAAGTTCATCAAATGTTTTAACCTTTTAGATTTTAGCTTATGTAAGTACTATGTTTGATTAAAGTGTTGAGTAGTCTAAATTAGGGAAATAATATGCATACAATAACCACTGATTTGTCACAAATTTGACTAGCTTTAACTTTCTAAAAATAGAAATAAATATGTGAAAATAAAGACTTATTTGGAAAACACTTAATACAAATGATTTGAGTGTTATAAACTAAAATAGAGGTAGGTTTGAGTGTCATCAGCTAGATCCCTATTTCAATAACCCCTCCTAGATAATAGTCCAAAATTTGGACAAAGGCATCATGTGCCTCTAGTGTATTGATATTGGTACTAGTGTCCTCTATGTATGAATATCCCTAAATTTTGGGTACACCTATGTCTACCTCTATAGGTTGTGTTCTTGATCACATGAAGTTTGAAACTCTTTAATATTATTATAATGATTTATTTGTGATGCAAACTCTAATCCTCCTTTAAAGTAGGGTATGAGCTAAAAAGTTTGTTTATTAGTAGGATAGTCTAGACATCCTCAATACAACATTGTGAAAAGAGTTTCCTACATACCAATATTTCAAGGAGGGATCAATACTAATGTAGTTATCCCCACCTAAGTGTTGGTTCAAGTGAAAGTGATGATAGTATGGTAGTGGCCTTGAGTTCCTTGAGTGTGCTTGAGATTGGAAATATGGAAAATATGAGCTTAGGGTTAATTACATGGTAGTATGTATAAGTAAGGTATAATAGGGATTAATATTCTTGATTTTACTCAACTTGTTTCATGTTTGAATAGGTATTTTTCATATATTTTCCATCTAGTAGATATATGGCTAAAATTCATGTATTTATAGTTTCTTATTGCTTGTGAGGATAATAAAATATGCCGAAGCCAACCTTAGGAGGATTTTAATTTTGAAAATGTATTTTTTTGGGAAATTTAAGGTAAAGGACATAGGCACCTTTTTGGGGACACTAGATATTAAGGATTAGCATTTAAATTTGGTATTTACATATTTATGTAAGTAGTTTTACATTATTAGTTAGGTTGATATATTTTTATTCTAACAATATATCACATATTGTTAATAGTTAGTTTGTTAGTGTGTGAGATATTTTAGGGACCTCACTATCCAAATATTTAATTTTTATTGAATAATATAACAAAGGACAATTATTGTTTTAATTTTTGTTTTTAGCTTTACTATCTGTGTGTCTAGTTTATACAGATCTGAACTAGATTCATTATCTAGTATCAACATAATTTATGATTCTAATCATCATTTGTCAGAGTGATATGGGATTTTTAGAATTATAAGGGGTATATAAATTTTTTTGAATGCCTTGATTCATGAAGGGAGTTAAAATTATTTAATAATTTGTAATGTAGCATATCAAAATATAATTTAATTCGGTTTTATAAGTTTTGTTTTCAGTTTGTTTGTATATTTTGTCCATCTTTCTCTCAACATTTCTTTTTAATCTAGTATTAGCTCTAAGGAGAGAAAAATGTAGAATATAAATATAATGGTGTGATCTAGATCACATGTACACAAATTATCCACACTATCCTTATTTGTTGTTGCCATGATTCATACTTCTATATGTTCCACATGTTTAATATCATGCATCGATGACTCACCATGATCTACATTCTAATTAAATATCCCACCATACATATTTCTTATGATTCTTGATCTAATAATGAGATTATTATTTATCCTTAGGGTATTTTAGATGCAAATATTGTAACCAGTTTGGTCAGATCACATGAGAAAAAAGTCAAAATTTTCATTTGAAGTGGTGGAAACTTGCATTAAAATATATGAGTTCTTCTCACCAATCAATGGTTATATTCCACCATTTTATCTCACACTACCATCCAATCTCGAGCTCATAAATTTTTCCCTTGAAATCACCTTGAAATATAATCCATGATTTTCCTATATAGTTTTTAGGTTTAAATTTTGATATATGTATTCAGATTAATTTTTTAGGTTTATAATTGCTTTTAAATAGTCCTTTTATATAGTTTGAGTCTTTAATATCACTTATTTTTTAATTTTTGTCTAATTCCTAGAGAAATATTAGTGACATGTGTCTCTTATTACATTTATAGATGCATGTACCATCATTTTCCATCCATGCAACAATCATGTGCTTAAACATCTAAGTCGGTCAAATAGTTTTACTTTAGGTGTAATTTTTATAGTTAAATGTTATTTAGTATAAAATTAAACTTTTACTCTTTTAGTTTAATGTATTTTTTGTTTATATATTTTTATTTAATTAGTTTATTTAGTCATTAAATTGTTGATTTTTTTTGTTGTTCGTTAGTGTAATTGAATTCTTTTGTCAATTAGTAGTTAAATTAGATTTTGTAATCTAATTTTAAAAACCTTGTCATTATAGAGTCATTTTTTATGTCAAAATTATTAAATTTAATCCTATCCTATATAAAGGACACATTTTTAAGTGAAGCTAATGTCTTGGGTCAAAAACATCAGTTATGTGTGTGGGGGAGTCTTCTCATCAAAAAATGGCATGAGCTTCATCAACAAATCAACTAAGTAAGTAGATTTAAATAATTAAGGATGGAGGAAACAAAGGTATTAATTTTTATTTCCTCTTGTTAGTCACTAATGATAGGGCCCAAATGATTTGGTGACATATTTTGTGTGGTGTGCTTTTTTTATCTTTTTGTGTGTTGTGTTTTGCACTAAACTAGATAACACTAAGGATAGTCTTCAATTATAGTGAAAATTATCTATGCTCTTTTTTATTTGCATGGAAAAAAAATCTATAGAGGATACATAATATGAAAATGAGGATTTATTACTAATAATATTTTATTTATTTATTATTGTGTGTGTTTTCATTCCCCTATTAGATTGGAGACAAGAAGAGTGTAGATATCATGTAATGTGGTAATAGTTGTATAGGAGGGAAGCTAACTATAGAAATCCTTTCACTATAGAGATCCTATGACTACCATCCTTATTTATGAAGATGATAAACCAATGAAATTTCCATTGTGTTCACATGGATAAATGTGGGATGTGTTCTTCATATAGTAGTGGTCATGAGCATCAATATCTAGACAAAAATATTTAGACAATAGTATCCAAAACTAAAAGTATGTATTGGCATATGAATCTATTCAGGCCAATTCTTGAAGATGTACATTATTCCCATGTAAACACTAAGGGTGAGAATGTTAAGGATTAGGATTTACATATTTACATAAGTAGTTTTACATTATTATTTAGGTTGATATATTATTTAGATTAAGATAACCCCATATTTTATAAATGGTTTAGATACTAGCCCCAAACACATCAAGAGGTCTAGGTCTCCCCCTATCTATAAATATCTAGCCAAGATTTTGAAAAGGCCCTACCACAAGAAACCAAAAGGGAAATTAGGTTCTTGTTAGGTTGATATATTGTTATTATAATAATTATCACTTTTTGTTGATAGTTATTTTTTTAGTTTGTAAGATATCTTAGGTATCTCACTATATCAAGTATAGGAAACATATTTACCATATAATATATGTAATACTAATTGAACAATGAAAAAAATGATAAATATTTTTTTAATTTCTTTATTCAGCTTTATTATTTGTGTGTTTAATTTACATAGATCTAAACTAAACTCATAATCTTGATTTTTCTCAAATTATTTCATGTTTGAATAGGTATTTTTCATCTAATTTCCATCTAGTATATATATGGATAAAATTCATGTATTTATAGTGTCTTGTTTCTTGTGTTGATAACAAAATATGCCTAAGTTGACCGTAGGAGCCTTTTAATTTTAAAAATGTATATGCTCAAGAAAGCTAGGGTAAAGGACATATGTGTCATTTTGGGAACACTAGCACCACATGGCTCTAGTGTCCTTAATGTGGAGATAATTTCTAATTGATGGAACACTAGGAACAAAGGGCCAAGATTAAGAAATGAGGATTTAGATCTACATTTGAGCTAATTAGGGATACCTGTGGATCACAAGAAGGCTAGAAAAGTGTGATAATGGGATCTAAGATAGGTATAGGGATTAAATAAGGATAGGTAGTCTCAATTATCACTCTTATCACTCAAATATCACTTTTAGGTGATTATAAATGGATTTGATCATGACATATTGATATCAAAATCTCTCTCAAATCACCAAAGGCCTAAATACCTCTTTTCATATGTTCCCTTTAAGGAGATTAAATCTTGATAATTCATTTTAAGAGAAAACATCAATAAGTGATAAAGATTTAAAATATTATGTGTATACATATTCCCCAAATGAAGCTCATCATATGTCCCAATAATGTGAAAATAAAAACACAACAACTAAGTTAACTCAAATGAAGTACATAAATAAATGTTGAAAGTAAATGAAAATACTATACACATACCTTAAATTACCTTTATTTTCAATGAATGCATATAAATATCATAGTATTGATTCTGGAGGGTGAAATACCTACATTTGATAAACCCCAAGGACACAAGGCTAATAATAAAAGCAATGTGTACATATGTACGATGGTTAAATTAGAAATGGAAAACTCTCAAAATTAATTAAATCAATTGGAAAAATAGCAAGATGAGATTATAAAGGATAGGTTAGAACCAAAAAACTAAAATATTAATGATAAAATGATGATGAATGAATGTATAACACAATAAATCATGTGACAAAACATGTAAAACATTGTAATTTAATTTCAATGTAAGTAAGGTCAAACAAAAAATGTAAAATGAATAAAATATCAATCTATGAACAAATCAAACAAAGATACTTAAGTAAATGAAATGTGATCTCATACAAAATGAGCATGTAAAATGAGGCATGAAGAAAACATAAATTATTGAATATGAATGTAAGTCAAAATGTGAGACAATAATGTCAAGTTAAACAAAAATAAAATAATGTACATATGAATTTTTTTCAATGTAAGATAAGTAAAGTCCAAAAACATAAATCAAGAACATGATGGATAAATGAAAAATAATAAATCTCTAAATAATTACAACTAATACTTGTTACTTATTCAAAAATGTGATGTAAGAAATCATAACCACCTAAAGAAATGACTAGGATAGTTATGATATGGTGTAGAAATAAAATTTGAAGAAATGTTTGTGAGAGAGACCTGATCCTATTTGAGGTGTTACAATAAAAATCAAAAACTAAAATATAAGACACATAATTAGGTAGATGATGTGATAAGATGCACATTTATGAGGAAGGTCCAAAGGTCTTACATTTATATTCATAAAAATAAATCCAAGGGGAATAAGTAGGAAATGTGATCGAGGATGTGATTAAGTAAATACAATACCCATCAAGGGGAATATTGAGAAAATATGATTTAAATAAGTAATTTAAGGCACCATGTGGATGATGTATAAATCCTTAGTGGGAATGAGACACACTAAAAAAATGGGAAAGGCTTAGAACTATTAACATTAAGGACCTATGACATTTTAACCAGTGAAAACAAATCTTAGGCTAACAATTGAAGTACATAGATCATCCCATGAAAGCTATATGCATGAAATTAAAATGGATCCTACCTTCCCACAACATGATCCCCACTCATCAAGACCCCTTGCAAAGCTGTCAATCTACTTAAAATATTAGGTACTTGTGTGAGAATATATGTGACACTAAATATGTAGGAATATATGTTGATATAATGATAAGATACCTCCTACCCTAGTTTACTATCCTACTACACCTAAATACACCTCAAATATATCATGATTCTAATTATGGAGTTTGATGGTTAAATAGAATAGGAGATAAGTACCATGCCTTTTTGGTATGATATGAGTTTTAATATATACTTTTACTTTGATTTTATTTTGTCATTTTTTATGATAATAATTTTTTAATGTTTTATATTTTTATATTACTCATAAATATAGATTCAAAAAACCAAAAATGGATGAAATAGGTAGCTAACACAATAGAGATTACACTCATAAATGATAAATAGAACTTAAAGGCCATGGTTTTGAAAAACTCCTATACTTACCCACAAGCAAGTGTGCAATCTCAAAACTAACCTATGTGTGCCTCAAAATGAAAAAAAAAAATGGAAATATGGGCATCAAACAAGATCCATCAATGCACTAAAGGTGATACAATGATGAACAAGATCTAACTAATCTCAAGGAGGAAAAACAATGTTGTAAAAAGGGATGGGGCTATGCTATGATAGAGATGTCACTAATTAATTCTTACTAACCTACAAGCGATATAACACAAGCACTAATGAAAATAAGTAGTCATGCCAAAAGAAGGGGAAAGTAAATGTCATACCAAAAGAGGGGGAAAGTAATTAAGGGCCAAAGGATCAAAAGGAGACTAAGGAAAAAAATATAAAAAGGTAATAAATGATAATAATGAAAATGATACATAAAAAACACAAATGAAACAAAGGCCAAAAGTAAAATGAAATAAAACCAAAGAACCAAAAATGAAATAATGGTTTAATCAAAATAAAATAAAGTAACCATAAAAGAAACAATGGTTCTAAAAACATTATGAAAATAAATAAGACACATAAAATAAAAGAAACATGAGACAAAATAACAAGCAAAATCTATGCTAATGTCTATACCAAATAAGAACACATGAGATTTGATCATATGTGTCTCAAAAAATTTATTAAAATTCATTGGGGTGATGTTGGTCAAAGATAGAAAGGTTCTTAAAGTGTACTTCATGGAAAAGATGAAGTATCAAGAGAATAAAATATAAGGGGTGGGCATCATAAGATTACGTAAAAGCATGAATAAGATCAAGAAATGCATTGAAATATGTCCTAAAGGATAAATTATAGGTAATACAAGGTTCCCAAAATGTGTAGTATGGATAAGAGGGGCATAAAAAGATATCCAAAATTATGTGAAAATAGGAGTGTATGCATCATAAGATTCCCCAACCTATGGGATATAGGTGAACAAGAGATAACCTTAATATTGTCAGGCCTAGGAATGATGTCAAAATATATGTAATTTTTTTTATAGATGGAAATATTGAATCTAAGGAAATGTCAAGATCTTTGGGAGGTAATAAAAAACTATGATCAATGGTATATACTAGGACAATATAGTCTATATAAATAGTACCTAAATTAACTATATTTATTATGCTAACATAGTCTAATAAAACATGACTAAAATTGATTGTATCATCTAGGTAAACATAGTATAAGGATGATATAGGATTAAGATTAACTATATCATCTAGGTTGATACAGTCTAGTTAAATAGAATACTGGTGAAATATGAATTAAGTAGATTGTACTGACTAGGTCAATGAAGTCTGATGAAACAAGATAAATTATATTGGAATAGTCTATGTAATAGATGATGTAGTATTATGTGGATGAAATAACTATATTTACACTTTTTATGTGATTTTTAATGCAGTTATTTGGATGTGAAATAATTATATTTACATAGTCTAGTTTGTGGTTGACATAGTTGACTAGAGGTGACTAGAAATGAATTACATCAGGATGGATGATATAATATGATCAAAGTGATTTAGGTATATATGAATAAGTATGATGGATTTTACACTTTATTTCAAGATCAATGATCAATATAACATATAATGCACCATTTGGTGGGAATTTAAACTAGGTTCTCCTTGGGTTGATATAACCTAAGAGGTTGAGGATTGAAAATTGAATATTCCTAATTTAAGTAGGTTATGTTAGCTATCATTTCCTTATTGATGTAGGAATAATGATAAACTATGGTTTGGATACCATTAGTGGAAGAGTTGGGATTATAAGGGTGTTAACATTGATCATGAGGTAGTTTAGAGAATTTAATATAATATTGATAACATTTTTATGTAAGAGTGTCAAAATTGAAATTTGGTCAAATCAAGGTCATAGAAATAATCTTTGAACGTCCTAATAATTATCATCAGAATGACCTATTATAGCATGTCACCAATAAAACTCATAAGTATTGAACCATTTTTTAGGAGGTTTGGAAGAGTTAAAGTTCATTTATTATAGCATGTCACCAATAAAACTCATAAGTATTGAACCATTTTTTAGGAGGTTTGGAAGATCCCTCTTTAGGTTGTTGGGGAGGATTTATTTTGGATGAAGTGGTATCATGCCATTGTTTTATGATTACATATGAGATGATTCAAATTAGCTCATAAGTAAGTCATTCCTTTTTTCTTGATCTCTTTTTAAGAGGGGATTTAAGAGTGGTAAAATATTTTAACTTTATATTGAAGAGGGGATTTAAGAGTGGTAACAAATAGTTTTAAAATATTATCATCAAGTTATTGTTGTGGTCTAATTTATGAGCTACATACTTCCATATTTTTATGAAAGTGCGAGTAAATTCATTAGGAAGCTGCTTAGCATTTATGAATGGGCTAAGGCTAATTTCAATAAGATCAACATGTTATAGTTATTTAGCTAGAGCATTGAATAAATACTCTAATTGTGTGATGGAATGTTTAGGAAGTTAGTAATACCATTATGGCACATGTCTTGTAAAGGTTTTAACTATATATTTTTAGTAGAAAAGGTGTTAGTTTGAACCCATTACATATAAATATTGCCAAAGATTTTGAGAAATATATCAATATATTTAGCCTCATCATATGTGATAGTTGGATAGATGTTTGCAATGTCTATGAACATAATAAAAGGATCTAAAGGTTCATTTTGAAGATGTTGAAGCATTTTTTTTATGTAAATGAGGTTGATGGATGATATTCCCATTGGCATATCTAATAGGAAGAGGAAAAAAATTATGATTTGGTTGGGTCATGATGAATTGAGGTTGGTTAGAAATTTGTAAAATTTGGTTTTACATTTGGAGAATTTTAGACTATAAGCTTGCATGAGGGTCTTTTTTAAACCTTTTTTTCAAGGAATTGGGTTGTATATAGAGGTTATTTTTTGTTTTAAGTAATGTAATTTTTAAATGGAGGAGGACTAGTATGAGTGACGTCCACCATGTTGCATTATGTATAAGAATTTATGTTTTATGATTCAACCATTGGTTTAGGATTGTGAGGATCTACTAGGAAACCTTCAATCATGGGATACATGTCAAGACTTAGAGGAAGTAGTTCAATAATTCCATCCAAAGTAAGAATATACATGAGGTTCTAATATATATCTATGATTATGAATTTTTATTGACTAGTTGGAGCTATAAAGATGACATCATGCTAAAATAATTAGGTTATTTTTAAAAATCAGACAATATTAGCTAAGTTGATGTATTTAGGTATTGAGTTTAGAAAAATATATGGTATCACTTAGAATGATATATTTTGGAAGAAAATGTGGCACCAATTGGTAGCTAGGAAAAATGATTATATCAACCAAGCTATGGAAGTAGACAAAAAACTAGTAAATACATACTTTGTTGAGTTGGCTAATATAGTCAAGTTATTAGGAAAAAAATTGTATAAGGTTGACTAATGAATTTTTTTGAAAGAAAATTGTAAGCTTTAATTGGGTTCACTAGAATGTATTATGATGGAGAAGGAAAAGTGAATACAATTCTAAGAAGCAAATGAAAAAACAAGAAACATATCTAACTAAATTTTGGATAAGACTTACATTAGGTTCACCATAATGTATTATTATGGTGAAGCTAAGTGAACACAACACTAATAATAAAATGGAAAACTATGAAAATTAATCTAACCAAACATTGGATAAGATTCATATTGGGTTCACCAAAATGTATGCAATGGGATAAGATTATCCTTAAAATTTATTATATCTAAAGATATAGACTTGGATAAGGTTAATCAAATATCCAAATGATATGATATGTTTGGGTCATGACTAAGTGTTGATCTGTAAAATTATAAAGAGGGGTACCTACTCACCAATATCAAAGGGAAAGGTTCCAAATCCTTCAGGAATATGACATGAGAAAATGGATATAAGTATACCTCTAATGATATATATATAAAGGAATAACCTAAATACAATATAGGTAACTGTTCAAGTAAATTAAACTAAAGGGGAAATAATTACAATAATCAAAATGAGTAAGGAGCCATAATAGGAAAATGGGGGCATAGGCTAATTAAAGTGGATAAATGAAAATTCCAAACAATCCTATAGCCACATTAAGTATAAGTTTAGATAAAATATAGAAAAAGACACACACACACACAGATACATTTATCTACTAATCAACAAACAACATCTACCTACTAAATTAAATAAAGGAAAGAGTATAAGGTTAGAAATACTTACCTTGATGGGAATTTGTCAAGCCTTAATCTCACCCTTGGCCAATGGTTCTTTGAAAGATATTATTGTGGTTTTGAAAAAATCAAAGGGTTAAAAATAGGCTCCAATCCAACTAAGGATATCCTAGAAAATATCCAATATTTCCATTATAAAACCTTCCTTCAAGACAAAATTCTACCTATAGATCCTTTAAATGGAATTAGGGAAGAAGTGTGAGTGCAATTAGAGTAGATAAGTGAACAATAATGTGTGTATATGAAATTTAATATATTATGACTATATATATAGTTATAAAATTATAAAATTTAGACTTTAGATGATGGAATCAACTAGCTTGATGTAGTTTAGAGGATTCAGTTGACATTGAACTACATCAGGCAAGCCAAATAAATATAAATTATAAGAATATCTACTCATAACTACATCAGCTAGGTTGATATAATATGAAATGGAAATTTTTGTTGAATATAATGAATCAAATTAGATGATGTAATAGAAAATTAGGGAATTGATACAAATGAGTAGTATAGGATGGAAGGAATTAGGTTGAAAGGCAAATCTATAGAATATAAACTAGGTATATAAAATATATGATATGATATATAAATAGAAACATCTCTTTCAAAGAACCAAAGGTCTTCCCACCTATTTATCATTACACCTTTTAGGCATACACTCAAGGAGATTTAATTTTGATAGGTCATTGTAAGAGAAAGCATCATTAAGTGATAAAGGTGTAAAATATTATGTAGATACACTATTTCCTAATAATTACATTCATACATATGGATGATGTAGATTAGTCTCATTTTCTATATGGTTGTTTTCATAATTATTACTTTACTACATGATAAGTTAGGACTTGATTTTTTATTATGTGACCCCTGGCCTTATATGTGAAACATATACGTGTTGTTAATTGTATGTCATCATCATTAAATTTGTGTGGCCCTTGGAATTATTTATTTTTTCAACATTCACATGTACCTTGTATGTGGCCCTTGTGGTATTTTATGTGACATACTACATAAATCGGGTGACATTATTTTTATGTTCATTTCTTGTTACTATGGTATCATGATTCGTATCACACATTTATTCTATGTTCTACTTTTGCCATGTCACATATCATGCACATGTTTTTTATGAAATTCAATACTCTATCTATATAATACATATTTCATATGTAATTCAATTATATATTCAAACTATGATGTAATACAATTCAAATATTCCATTTCTACTACATGATTGCATAAATCACATATTCTATAGTTCTATATTTGAGATTAGTGACTTTCTCATCAAATTTCTCATCTCAAAATGGAGGGTATCATAATTGGATTTTATTGATAATTTATGTCCTCATGAGTAAAAAACTTTAGATTCATGACATTATATAATTTTAATAATTATATTATGTTTCAAAAACTTTAGATTATGGGGGTACATGACATGTATGTACACGTATTCCTATATTAAAAAGTTATATATTTCAAACAAGTTTCAAATAATTGTATGTTCAATTATAATTTTTAGTATAGATACATGTCGTATGATATTCACTCATGTTCATGTTTCTACTTAGTGAATTTAAAATTTCACTTTTTCAAAGTTAAAAAGTCTTAAATAAAATCTAGGTCCATCTATAGTGATGTGATTCATTTCAATTTTCAAGTGGGCCATGTTAGAGTTTAGTGACACTCAAAATATATAGTTTCAGTTTAGTGAGACACATTTGGTGGTTTCATCCTCTTATCCTACCGCATTTAAGTTTAGTGACAATCAGCTTCTATGGTGAAATTGTAATGAGCCATATTAGGTGATTCCATGCCTTCAATCATTTTACAAAGTAATCTATACCTTAAAATAAAGTTAGAGAACAAAATATCTCCAACTTAAGAGATTTTAATGGTTTTCTAATTGAGGCTTGATCATATTAATTCATAATACATCAAACATTTCTCTAAGTGCCTCAAAAAGGGTGCACACACAATTTTACAATTTTTGGTTATAAGGTAATTATATTCTATACTATTTAAATTGTATTTTGTCTTTTCTTTCTTTTCAATTTTAAATTTTCATGTTTCATAATTTAACTTCTAAAATATGTAAAATAACTATTTTAGTAACATTGTTAAAGGTTTTTCAGTGAGACATATTCCAGAACTCAAGGTTCACATTAAAATACAAATTGTGTATACACACATAGATTTGTATCTCCTTTACTCTAGTAATTTCAATTAATTTCATCACTATAATAAATGAGGTAAAATGAATATAATAAAATTTAATCATTAACTGCTTGACAATGTTTAATCTTGACACTACTACCTTAGTCTATTCAACATTCCATTAACTTGTAATATCTATGACAATCTTAACTATTATACTTACTATCTTGAAATCACTAAAAAACATCATTAAATCATCCCTATTCTATTTATATATTCCTATCAATGAAAATATAATAGTCTCTATCCCCCTAGGACAAGACCACACTAGGTTAAATAAGGTCATGATCTAACCTTATGTAGTAGTGCATCATTATCCCTTCTGATCCAATGGTAACTTTTCACAATTGATATGTTTCATATTGGACCTACCATGCTTCTATAAAGGTTGTTTAATGCAAATATTCCTTTATATAAGGACAACTATTAGGAAAATAATTGTATTAGTGGTCACATTTGTTAGTGGTCAACAATAATATTGTATGGGTAGATTTTAGGTGTGTAAGATAATTTGTTTAGTCATATTACTAGATATTTATGTATATATACACAAGATATATATCTAAGAGATATATTAAACTTTAAGTGAGATATACATGGGTTTGAGATGTAGCTTACCTCCTCATTATTAAGAGATCAAGAGGTCTATAAATGTTATTGTTTCCCATTGAATAAAAATATTTTTTGATCAGCCAAATTATTATGAGAGTAATATCAACCAGTTTTCAACACGAGTATCAGATTAGGTACCTTATGGGACCTCTCTATAATTGTGTTCTTGTACACAATAATTTTTTTGGAGTGCACAACACATCTAAAACTTTTATCCATTGGTATACCTTTATATTTTGTGAATAGTTGTATAGTGTAGACCATTGTAAATTGTGATTAGAATTTGTTGATGTGGGTCTTATGCACACCCCCAAATTTAAAAAGTTAGCCTATAAAATTTTAGGATCTCAATAAAGGTAAAATACACTCTAAGACAAACTTTGCATGTATGGGTTAAATAATTGGGTGGTGGAATATTGGGTTGAGCATGTAGGTTATTAACCAGGTGTGCATGAATGAAACCTAAAATAAAATTAAAGCCTAGTTGAGTTGGATGGATAAACCTTATTCTAATGTGGGTATATTTCAATCAAATAAAATACAAAAGAGGGAAAGGTAGGGCATAACAAAAAGATATATGATTCAAAGGATGTTCAATTTCTAGATGGTCTCTTATGGACAACTATTTTAATACCAATATTTGTAGCTAATAGTTATTTCACACTCACATGCAAACATGATATGAGGATTTGGGAAGAACTGATATAGTAAACTCTGGGACTTCAACTAAAATTTTCCACCATTAGAGTTATTTTTTCACACCCTTAGTAATAATATTATCACTTAGATCAGAGAGGTATATAAGGTAGATATGGTTCACACCTAAAATTTTATATCAAAGAAAACACTTTTACACACTTAGATAATTGAAAAAGTTTACCTAATTGCATAAACTCAATGGTACTTGTTAATCATATAATAACTATTTCACATCTTAAATTAACATATAAAAATAATAACAAGAAAGAATTGTCCATAAATTTTTCACACTTCAAATTTTTTATTCTAAAAACTAAGAAAATAAGACACAACTAATTACATATAATTGGAATGGAAAAACATTGACATAGTTTCATGACAAACGAAAGACTTATTCTTATATTGATACTTTTATAACCATTTGAAAAGAGGGATTTAAATGTATATATATTTTGGGAGGGGTTACCTCATCCCTCAAATCCATGTAGAATTTCTAAGTTACATGTCTATAATTAGAATGTGAGTTCTAATTGATGTAAGGCCTGCATATATAACTATAGTTGATCGCAATTATATATCCAAAATAGATTAACTCATATATCACAATGTAACATTTTCATGCTTTATAAAGTCTTTAGTTTACTATTATGTTACATGTATATGATACATAAAAATACTTTAGTTACATATATAAACTCTTCATGCAAAATTCACAAGAAAATTTCCTTGGAAAACTAAAGTTTAATCAAGGTTGATGGTTGCACAATTTATATCAAAGTAGTAGGATGTACATGATTGGTCAACTGAGTCAAAATGGTCGGTGGGGCCATAACCACACTTTTTTTGTTTCTATATCCTACTAATATTTGAAATTTACCCCATGCTAAAACCTAATGATGCCCATGTTCAAAAGAGGTAGTAGATGTACCTTACTTGCACCAATAATCATGTAAGTTTAGCCTTGGTGGCTTTGAAATACACCCAAAAAATCTCTACTTTAGTAACCTTCTTCCTCCCAAAATTGATTTATGATTCAATTTCTTCCAATGTCAGCCCTTGAAAAAATTTCTTAAAATTGGTAGAAGCTTGTTGAATGAACTGGTCAAAACTGGCTCTACTTACTAACTACCCTATAGAGTCTCTAGCTTGAGAATGTTTTATCTCATCAAAAATATAGAAAATTAGTTTCTCATGCTCTATGAACTTTGGTATTAATACCTCTACTCTAGAAACCTAGTCCCAAGCCTCTTATGTTTGAATAATAACTAAACTAATGGAATTAGATGCCTCCAATGGTGTCATCAAGCTCAAATGTATATAATCCTTATTAGTTGTATAAATATCAAGAAATTTCTTTTTGTTTTCATATTATTTTAAAGAAATAAAAAATTTAGATGTTTCAATAAAATGAGGAGATAATTCAACTCTCATTTAACTAATAGCATCCAAGACATTGTATAATCCAAAGGATGTATTTTGAACATCATTTTCAATTTCTATGGGAATATGAACAATCTATTATTCCCTTACTTATTCTAGATCCCTCATGGCTTGAGTGTATTGCTAATAATTTTTGATACCCTGAGTAGGGGATCTTTTTGAATTACTCTCCATACATTTGGGTATACATTTTCAACAATTATGACTATGTTCTTTATATATATGTAGATATGTAGAAAGGAGAATAAATCACATACCCAATTCCTAATGAAATTTTGGGTAGGGGTCTAGAGTGATCCATTGTGCATATATAAAGTGCCCTTGATTGCATCCAATAGATATGACATCATATAGAAATGACCAACCATATGCCTCTTATCTTTCTTAAACATTTATTCTCACAACCATGTATTTATTATCTTCCCCAGTGTGAAGTTAAACTCATAATTCATCATGAAATATAGTAATGGTACCCATTATAAATGAAGATAATGGATGATAGGGTGACCATACAATATTTTCAACAATACCATTCTGATGTAGATACCCATCCAAAAATTAGTGATAATGAGTGACTCTCTAGTCTTGAGTGTGACCACCTCTCTAAGGAGTGATCCACTTCCATAGAGCATTCTCAACTATGAAGGTTTTATTCCAAATTTATACCTAGTGTCCATTCAAAGTAACATCTACAATTTGTAGTTGTAGATACATCTAAAAAGTGTCTCTTGAAATGTAGGTGATAATCATCTTGTGTTCCATGTGATGTAGAAAACCACCAATAATTACCTTTCCAACAAATAATAAGTCTTGTAATAGGTCAATGTAGGGCATGACCTCATTTTTGGCTATTATAAATTATAGTATTTGATGTTTCAATGGTAGTAAGTCCATCACTAATTTCTTCTACATATTTGTTATACTTTATTCATGTGAGTGTTCATTTTCATCCTAATAAATTAATCAAAATAATTCATACAAATAATATATCTAGATATGATATCAAAATCAAAGTCATACATGAAACCAACACAAGATATACGTGGTAAAACCTTCAAGAACTAAAAAACCCATAAAGATTATTCATATTATGAGAAACTAACAAGTATAAAATATAGTCTTTCTTCCTCTCACTTCTTCTCAATCAATCTTCAATAACTTAGAAATGTGTTCTCTACATTTCCTCATTTGTCTCAACTCTACTTTTTTCAATACATCTTACAATATAAACTGTTTATTATATAGGCAAGGTAATCTAACCTTTATAATGTGACATTTTCCAACCACCATATTAATGGGTCCAACCTCTCCAAAGGTCATTTATTATATTTTATTATTTATTTACATGAGGATAAACACATGATAAATAATAAAATATATTATTTTTCAATCAATTTAATTTAATTTAATGTATTAAGGGTACACAAATACCACCATTTAACCATTAATTGATCCAATACTCCCCCTTAATGTTAAGTGGGGATACATGCCATAATAACCTTTATAATAATGAATTTATACTCCATGAACCATCCACATGATGATTTTTAAGAGGTAACAACATAATTAACTTACACTCCATGAACCATCCACATGATAAGTTTTAGGAGGTAATAATTGAAGGAAACATCCTTCATCATGCCATAGTCACCTTTAAAGTAATTATGATATGTAAACATAGTCACCCAAAGGTATTACATTATGTAACCAAAATCACATAGTCACCTTTAAAGGAATTGCACTATACATTTATAGATACCCAAAGGTATTACACTATGTAACCACAACCACATAGTCACCTTTAAAGGAATTACACTATACACCCATAGAAATCTAAAGGTTTTACACTATCTCACTATATGCACCTTTAAAATAATTACACTATGTTACCGTAAATCACTTATAGTGAGTTTAGGCTAGCATGATCATGAGACTACATCCCAAAATGAGAATACATCCCAAAATTTATCATGAATAATCAAGAAAGCATATTGGAGCCTTTTATAACTAATGACCTCCATTTTACAATGTATTGAGTAAAATTTAGAATTCCATATGAAATTTACTACAATCACATAAATGGACATATTACAATTCTTTACAACAAGAAGAAGTATATAGAGAATAAATGAAAAACATGACCCACATGGCTATTAAGATGTGGCATTGTCATGTACACTCCCCCTCAATAGAAACTTCAATAGGCCCAACATTGAATGAAACTAAATAGAATTTAGTTTGTTGGTACTTTATTGGAATTTTTTCCAAATCTATAAAACTTTAAGTATGACCAACAAGGTTGGTATAATGAATAACTTTCACAATATGTTCTTATGTCATCCTTCATAGCCACAAGACTTATTTAACAACTTCTATATGAAGTGTTCCCTGTGATAACACCTACACCAAATATAAACACATATCCAGAAGTAGACTCATCATAGTATGATTAACATCATAATAAATAAATAAGTTATCATAATCAAATAAAAAATAATATAAATTAAAATTTACATTTCCTTTTATATACCATAATATCTATTTTACTAATTTCCAATGATCCAAGTATGGATCTTGCATAAATATAGAAGCAACACCCACATAATATGAATTTTCTATCCTAGTAATGGTTAGATAAATTAAAATACCAACAAGATATCTAAAAATATGGGTTAGCTTTATGACATGTTTTGGATAAACCTTAACATCAACTTCAATAGGAGTGGATGTAGGCTTACAATCAACAATGATAAATTTAACAAACATGTTATATGATGCACATAAAATAAATTCACTAATAATATGATACTAGTTTATCCAAACATTATATATCTTATTAGGCATAACTCATATTATAATTTGAGTCATGAATATATCTTCTTCCTTTTAAAGTTTACACTACAAGTTTGCATTTTATACTAAACTAACACCAAAAAAAGATTTAGAAATTAAAAAATTTAGTGTTTTTTATAATTTATTTTGAAATAAAAATAAATATTCTAGTGAGTAAACAACACTATACACTTGGTTTATTTCAAAGCAATTCAAAAAACACAAAGAACCACAAGGGCAAAAATTACAAGTGTTGTAAATAGTGTCACAAATTGTACTATTTGAATAAATTGTTGTAAGAACAATATTATGAGGTTTTAAATAAATAAAAATACCTTATTAATGTGTTAGAAACATGTCAAAACCTATAAATTAATTGGTTGGACAACTATGGTTGATAAGCAATTGATAGCATCAAAATTAGATTAAAGTTATCAAAATAGGGCACAAGTTCCCATGTGATTGAGCACCTAAATTAAAAAAAATATATATAAGCAAAATAATTTATTTAAAAATTAGGATATAGGTGATTTTACATAATACCTACCTAATGCAAATGCTCTTACAAAATTAGGCCATCCAACCCATCCACAAAGCTAGTTAGTAAATGTTTTGGACTAGCTTCTATATAACGCTTTTAAATTTTGATTTAATTTTTTAAATTAAAAAATAAAACAAAATTAAGTATTTACATTAAAATAATTTAAATAAAAATACATATTTAAATTTTAAGGAAATATTAAAATAATAGGTTGGTTCCACACCTTATGTGGCTAATAAAGTATTAAATAAAAACTATGTTTATTAAATACTTTAATTTAAAACTCAACTAACTAGTTTAAATTATGTAAAAGCATGAAAAAACAAAGGAATGATGTAGGTGGATGAGTTGGAATGTAGTAATGGATCTCTAGGTACCCATTTTTATTGAAATAAAGCTCAAAAATACTTTAGAACTACCTTTTGAAGCATCTAGTAGATCCAGATCTAGGTTTTCCTAACTTCTGACTGATCTTTAAATTCTACTACTACTGTTATGGACCCAAGCAAGATATAAAACTTAAAACTCTTATTTTCTCCTCCAAATGACGTCTCTAATAGCTTTGTAAGGCCTTAAAACTGATCAAACACCTTTTACATATCTGAAAAAGACTGAGAAATGCAAATTTCTATTTTTTTAAATTATAAAGGTCATACAAGGCCATATAAAGAGCCCAAAGAGCTACTTGTCTTGAAAATTTTCTTGAAATGTTAATCTAGTTACTTATATCTGATATCCCTAGGCTTTAACAAGAAAAATAGAACACAAAAAACCTTATGACTGAAAGAGAAGACTCAAAATACCCTCATGTCCATACCACAAGGTCTATATATATATATATATATATATATATATATAAAATTTTTAGCCAACATAGGTTGAACAATCATGATCTAGTGGAAGAAAATAAATAAAAAATGGTTTTGATGCTTCTTAGGCTTCTAGAGGAGGCTTAGTGGGCCATAAAATAGAGATCTAAAAATGAATTTCAAGCTAAAAAAACACTAAAAATGAATTTTTTACTGAATTTTCATGATATTTAAGCCTTTAACTTATAAAAAAAATGGTGCTCAAGTTTGATTTTGCCTTGAAATTGATTCTAGTTGCTCATACTTATAAGCAAATGCTCCACATGCAATAAAAATGCCTAAATCATGAACTTTTGGAGAAGAGATAATCTAAAAAAACTCCCATAAACATGACACAAGATCTATGGGCTTATTTTATTGAAAAAATAAGCTTGAATAAAAACTAAAAATGCCTGATCTACAACCTTGACACTTGAGCAAACATCATCCAGCTTTGATACCATGATAAATTAAGCAAAATAATTCATATGATCAATGAATATATATATATATATATATATATATATATATATATATATATATATATATATATATATATATATATATATATATATATGAGATAAATATCAAAGGCATACATGAAACCAACATAAGATATATGTGGGAAAACCTCAAAGAGGTAAAAAAAACCCACAAAGATTATTCATATTATGAGAAATTAACAAGTACCCAATACATTCTTTCTTCCTCTCACTTGTTCTCAATCAATCTTTATATAACTTGAAAGTGTGTTCTTCACATTTTTTTATTTCTCTCAACTCTCCCTTTTTTCTTTGCATCTTACAATATAAATTCTATATTATATAGGCAAGGTAATCTAACCATTATAATGTGACCTTTCCCAACCACTGCATTAATGGATCCAACCTCTCCAAAGGTCATTTAATATATTTTATTATTTATTTACATGGGGATAAACTCATGATAAATAATAAAATATATTATTATTTAACCAATGTAATTTAATTCAGTAAAGGTACATAAATAAAACCATTTTGTTATAAGCCAATCACTAAGGGGGTTGCGGTGAATTAGTGTTTGAAAACATTCATTCAATTATCCTTTAACATTCATTATGAAAAGCAATATAGTGATATAACAATGCATAATGAACCATTTACATGAGCATAACACAATAAAACACATATATGAGTTAGAAACCCTTAAGGGGAAGAAAACCCAATGTGATCTCTAAAAATGGACTATAGTCATATAAAACAAAAGACCAAATTCTATTGAGCACTAACTCAACTTGGATCACTAACCCCAATGAAGTCAAGCACCCACTTGACTAGACTTTAGCAAGCACCTAATTATAAGGAAGTACCAACTTAGTCACCTCATGAATTATGATAATGATACCTTTTATCTTCTATTACGGTCTCATTTCAATACTTCCTTCTCCTCTACCAAGCAAGATTTTATTTACTTATGTTTCTTACATTCAAATAGGCCTAAACTACCTTATATATATTAAATACAAGATCACACACCTCTTCATCAGCCACACACATTCAAACTATTAGGTCCACCATATAATATATCTTATAGCATATTATGAAGATGATTTAAATATACATTGAACCCATTTTGGTTTGCAACAACTCAATTAGGCCTCATTTCTCGTTTAGATCTCATGGAGACCTAATTGCATTAGGTTTATCCTCTTGGTGCCAAAACTTGATCCTCTTGGGCCCAGATGAATATTATTCAAAAATAAACAATAATTCAATCACTTATTCAATGAATTCTATTTACTTCTTCCATGATTGGTTAGACCTATATCATTTTTTCATACCATGAAAGCTCCTTTAGGATAAACTGCTTTATTAGGCTTGTGTACCTCAAAAGTGTGTCTTGAAAAAATGAAGTTTAAACACCCTTAAGATAATAAATTATAAAAAAATAAACATTTATTTTGGTTATCCATGACCTTAGGGTAATAATAAAATTATTGGACCACTTTTACTTAGGAGATAAAGTCTCAAGAACATCTTTGTAGCTTGCTTACTTAAAACTACCAATTTGCCTCAAAAACCAATCATGATGAATTAGATCTCCAACACATGTGTAGATACTTTTCATGAATCATAATTTATTTAAATTTTCCTAATATATTTAAATACCATCCTAAAATATAAAATTCAAATGATCTAATGCTAAATAATTATCTTGAAGGCCAATTTCTTGACCTTATCTCACACAATCTTATCTTGAACTAGACAAGTCATTCTATGAGAAATTTTTTTACTACATATACTAACCTCAAAATAATTATAAAAAGAATTAATATGACTTAAAACTCATGAATAAATTCTTCATTCAATTTTTTTTTATCAATATATCATGCATAGACCTTCAAATCTATCTTTTCATCTCTACCTAGGTTCTACACTATTTGAACTATTAGGTCTGTCTATGACTACCTAACTTGGATGACAAAATTATAAAATTTTAGGATTATAACCTATCAATAAATCATAATGGACAATTATAATTATTCTCTTGCTTCTTCTACCATCCATTTTATTTTATTGACCAATATAACTTTTAATAGCTATAATAACTTCTTGACAAATAAACTTGTATCTGTGCACTTTTTCTCTCATCTGACTAACCACCACCACTTGGAAGTAATTTAGAGAGTTTAATACATGATATAATATTTTATATGGTCCTTTGAATCCATCTTGAGATATTTTGAAAAATATCTTTCATATCAAGTCCTTATTAGGGTTTTAGGGAGGTTTAACACATGTTTTGGTATTAAGGATTGTTCATAAAGGACTACCCCTTAAATCCAAAACTAATTCTTGGATATCTTATCTAGGACCATTACTCATATCTCCTTAATATATTATATTCCCATGTAGAGGTTACACATGCCAATGAACATTTGAAAGTTTTTATTAAGTCTTGATACCTCATTTTATGAAATTAAGAAGGCCTAAAAATACTAATTCATGTAATTTACTTCAAACCATGACCTCAAAATTTGTGAAAATTCCTAAAAAAACTTATCTCACCTATGTCCATGCTCACATTTGCATACTTACCTTTAAATTTTATCTTCCTATCTTATTATGTTAGGTAGGGTCTAAGAGAGGTCTAGGTGTAGGCTTATTCTAAACATTCTACCCCTATAAGATCACCTTAAAACTCTCATGAATGCTTAAATGCCTCACATACATGATTAAATAGTTCTATACTACCTTCACATTCTTGTGTTCATTCATTTTCATGAACATACCTCTTCATGTCATGACTAGGATCATGACTAAGCTTCCTATGCAATTTGACATCAATGACCTGTACCTTCATGCAAACATAAGATATTAGTTACCTTAAAATTATCTCTTTATCTTTCTCTCAAGAAATTAATCTCTCATGACAATAGTATCTCAATACATTTTTTCACATCACAAATTTCTAACTAGGCTTAGTCACCTTTGACATCAATGATAATACTCAACAATATCCCCCTTTGTCATTGATGGTAACCACTCTCATAACCTTATCTAAACAAGTATTTTCTCCCTTATTCTAAACTTTCACCCCCTCTGACATAAATGACAAAGAGATGTCTTCAAATTCTTGTATAAAACCTCTTATAACCAAAGCATTCAACACATATGATTATGATTTTATGAAGTACCATACAAACATGTTCCCTCTATCTCCATGCATACCTTATCAACACTACTCACCTAGTCTTGGAGCTAATAAACCACCTGATTATCTTCCCCTAAGAACTTGTCTTCCTTAATGATTTCTATGGGAAATAATTACACCCCATTCCTATCTTAGATGTTTAAATGTTGCCTTTAGAAGTGTCTTAGTCAAAATGTTTGCAATCTGATATTTTGTAGAAACATATTCAATTTTAACACTTTGCTCATGTAGCTTTTCTCTTAAGAAATGACACTTGATGAGAATGTGTTTAGTTCTTGAGTACATGACAAGATTATTTAAGATGTTTGGAATTTTTATCGTTATAATAGATAGGGATATGACTATCATACTCCACCTTGTAGTCTTATAAGGTTTATCTCATCCATAAGACATCAGTGTAACATGAAGATACTACAATGTATTCATCCTCATAAGTAAATAATTCCATAGATGGTTATTTCTTTCTTATCCTTGATACTAGACATTTTCCTAAGAAGAAATATCCTTCACTAGTGTTTTTCCTATCATATAGACTGCCTGCCTAATATACATATATATAGGATATCAAGTTAAACTACTTGCTCTTCAAATACCACAAGCCAAAATCCATAGTCCCTTTGAGATACCTAAGTATCCTTTTAACTGCTTGAAGATGATTTTTTGGGTCTAATTAAAATCTTCCCACAAGGCCTACTGCTTACATGATGTCAGGTATAGAGTTAATAATATATATCAAACTTCCAATCATTGACCTATATGATGTATGATTGACCTTTGGCCATCTATCCTCACTTAACTTACATACTATGATCATGGTTGTGATAATTGCGTTGTAATCTTACATCTCAAATTTCATCATCTCTCTTATATATGTAGCTTGTGAGATGAATATACCTCTTTTTGATTGATTTATTTGTAGCTCAAGAAAAAAATATAGTTCTTTTGGTAAGAACATCTCAAACTCCTTCTTCATCAAATCTAAAAAGGCCTTAGTCATATTCTCACTATTTCCACCATATGATGTCATCCACATAGACAATTACTATCAACTAATGATGATCTTCTATCTTTATGTATAGATTACTATCTACAACTCATCTTTTGAATATTTGGTCTAATAGATACCTTTCCAATCTTGCATGCCAAGCTCTAGGATCTTTCTTTAAACCATAAAGAGCCTTTTTCAATTTACAAAAATAGTCTTTATTACCTAATAATCATAAACCTTTAGGTTTCTCTATGTACACCTCCTCTTCTGAGTTCCCATTCAGAAAAGCTAACTTGACATCCATATGATATACCATGAATCCTTTGAATCTTGTATATGTTAGAAACAATCTAATAGCCTCCAATATTTCTACTGGAGAAAATGTTTCCTCAAAATCTACCTCTTAAACCTATACATACCCCTTGCATACCAATCTATCCTTATTACTAGTGACTTTTCCATCTTAATTCAATTTTTTAAACACCCATTTTGTCCTAGTGTCATTCTTATCTTTAGGCCTTGAAACTAGTTCCTAAGTCTCATTATTTTCTATTTGGTCTAACTCTTGATTCATAGCACCTATCTAAAACTTGTCATTGCTTACTTCTACAATATTCTTAGGTTCAATCTTAGATAATAGAGCAACATTATCTTGATTTAGGTTAGTTACCAATCTTCTCCTTTTTTACATACATGAATCCTTATTGCCAATGATTTGTGTTTCATGATGGTCTCTCTAAATTTGTCTTGAAGGACCTTTTGAATATTATCTTTCCTTAACTTATTATTCCTCATCAATATATATTATTTCCTCTTCATTATTCAAGTCTATATTCTTTGATGTATCCTTTGACCACGAGTGTAAATTTTTAGAACTTGTTTCATCAATCTTCACATTGGTACTTTCCACTATCTTCTGTAACCTCTTATTATAAAATCTAGAAGTTGAGATCACTGATGAGTATCCCAAGAATATGCCTTTATTATACCTAGAATCAAACTTACCTAGGTATTCCTCATATCTTTTGATGAAACATTTGATTCCAAACACTCTAAAGTGTTCCACATTAGTAAGTTTTCCTTTCCATAGTTCATAAGAAGTCTTATTTCCATTAGTCCTTATCTATCCTCTATTCAAATTTTAGATTGTAGTGCTCACTTCCTCTCTCTAATATCCATTAGCTAACCTTGAATTATTTATCATGGTTATTTCCATCTCTTAAATTATCTTGTTATTTATTTTCACTACTCCATTCTCCTGAGGTATCCTAGCTAGTGAGAACTATCTCCTTATCCCATAGACCTCATAGAAGTCATCAAAATCATTAGATGAAAACTCTCCTCCCATATAATATCTTAAGCATTTGATCTTTACATTCTTCTCATTCTCAACAAGATCATTTAATGCCTTGTAATTATCAAGATCTTCTAACTTTTCTTTCAAGAATGATACCCAAGTCATTCTTGTGTAGTCATCTATGAGTAACATGAAGTAGCTATCTCCTTTAATATTTTGGACTATTTTAGGCCCATAGAGATTAGTGTGTATTAAATCCAAAGATCTTATGGTAGAGTACTCCTTTGATTTTAACCTTCTTCTATACTACTTACCATGCTGACATGCCTTGCAAAGTGTTCTTATAGGTTTGGTGATATTAGGCATGTTTTTCACAGACTTTTTAGAGCTTATCTTAACTAGATTATCAAATTTTAGGTAGTCTAACATTATATTCCATAGCTAACATTCATCCATATTTATTATAAATCATCTATCCTTCTTGATCTCATTCAATACATAAAGATTATTCTTAGTCCTCTTAGCATTGGAAATTAGTCTTCCTAATTTAGCTCTCTTTATATCACACCTATGTCATGAAATGTTAGTGTGTGTCCTTGGTTGCACATTTAGCTTACACTAAGAAATTTATGTTTCAATACTTCCATTTATAACACATTCTCTATCTTGGTCTTACCATTATCTAAACTCAAGATACCTTTACCAACTATATTGATAATTTTGTTATCTCCAAATCTCACTATTCTTACAACACTATTCTTCAGCGAGATGAATTTGTTCTTATCCCCTATCATGTGGATGCATAAACCACTATCTATATACCATTTGATGACTTCATATTAGATGTGAAATGTTGTATGAGCTAGCATAGATTCTTCTCCTTTAGTATTCTACTCCTCCTTCACCTTATCTATTGGGTTTAACTTCTTGATCCCCTTTTTAGTGGTATGACCATATAACCTTTTGTCTTGACTGATCTTCTTCATATGCCTTATCTTGTAATCCCTTGAAATATGTTCTCTATGATCACAATTATATCATGAATTTTTTCTTATACTATTGAAATGGACATTTACCTTGTTCCTCCATGATGAATTTATTCTAGCATGATTGATACAATACATAGCTCTATGTCCATATTGATTGCATGAGAAACAATAACCATTAAAAGGATTCACATACCTTGTCTGTTTGATGTTTAATTATGCACCTAAACCTTTGTTTTATCTTGAAGGAGTCACATTTTTATTTAATTATTGATGACCAATTTTAGTCTCAAATTTGAGAGTTTTTTCATAGGTCTTTACTCTATTAGTACCATCACTTCTTGATAATCCATTGTCCTTTGAGTTTTGAATCTACTTGTTTTATTTTTGGTATTATTTTAATCCAAACCTATTTTATCATGTGGATACCTCTAATTATTCAAAATATCACCAAGGAATTTAGTTCTCTTTTCAAATTTTTGATGGGTCTTTATTTTGATTATTTCTTGATCCAATCCTGCCTTAAGTACTCCATTTCTATTCCAAACTTGATGCATTATTCATCCTTGGTCTTAATAATTGAAATGATAAT
The DNA here is from genome assembly GCA_037957365.1 of Torreya grandis. NCBI lineage: Eukaryota > Viridiplantae > Streptophyta > Pinopsida > Cupressales > Taxaceae > Torreya > Torreya grandis. The sequence goes on along the minus strand of JARHVA010007654.1, from coordinate 513,468 downwards.
ATAAATTTAAATCTATAGTTTTTTTATTATCTCCTCATGTTTAATTATGTTTTTACTTAGTCTTTTTCAAAGAGATTGATTTTTTCCTCATAAGTCATAACCAATGATCTCAGTTTTTTATTCTTCCTTCTTTGAAACTTCAACTCCTTTAGATCACTCACCAATTTCACCTCAAGGTTCACTTTAACCTCTTCTTCATCATACATAAGAATTTTCCATTTTTAAAAACCCTCATTTTATATTTTAATATCCATGAATAAGGTTTCATTGCTATTATGGTCATTACTATCATAATCACTATCAGATGTACTTGTGTCATTTACATCAGAAGAGCTACTATCTTTTTTAGTACAAAAACTTATTTTGTTCTTGAATGACCCTTTCTTACCTTCATACTTATTGAAACCCTTTTTTCTCTTTTTAGGTTTATATACCTTCTTATCATCACCATGATGTTCTTCATGCTAAAATTATGCTCATTCCTATCCTTGTTAGGAAATTTAGATGTAAAGTGACCAATCTTACCATAATTAAAACACTTGAATGAAAACTTGCCCTTATACTCTCCTTAGTTTTATAAAAAACATGGATTCTATCTTGTCATCATTAATGTCTATGTTAACTTCATCCTTGGCATTTTTATCTTGTGACTATTTCTCAGCTTTAAATCTAGATTTCTTCTTGAAAGGTCTTCCATAACTTGTTTTCATTTCATAGGTAGTCAAGATGTCATGAAGCTCATCCATATGTAGTATGTTAAGATATTTGATCTCCTCCAAAATAAACACTTTTGAATCAAAATTATATGTCAGGGATCATAATTCATTTTTTAATACTATTGATTCTCCCAACTCTCCTAGATGTCTGATGACATTTACCACTTCATCTACTCTTAATAGATAAGATGTAATGTTTTCATCCTCTTTCATTCTCATACTTTCAAACTACCTTCAGTGAGTCTACAACTTTTCCAAATTGACTTTGGTGTCTCATTAATAGATTATTTTCAACTTATCCTAAATCCCTTTGGCTATATCATAATGCATGACCTTTTCAAAATTTTCCTCTAAAAGACCACACAGGATGACATTCATTACCTTAGAGTTGGTATCACTTACCTTCTTTCCCACTACATCAATTGGTGGTGTAGAAGGTGGAGTGAATCCATCAAAAATAGATTGCCATATGTAATAGCCCAAGGAAATTAGATAGTTATTATTTTTGATTCTCTAAAATACATAGATAGTCCCACCAAAGAGAGGAACCTTATTGGTTGAGAAACATCCTTGTACTTGATGACTATACACGCTTGTGCTTTTAAGATCTCCTTTAAGTTGTTAGGACTACTTCAAAGGACTAGGCTCTAATACCAATTGTTGAAAGCATAATAAATAAGAGGAGGGTGAACCAATGTTTGAAAATTTTCATTCAATTATCCTTTAACATTCCTTAAACTATGAAAATAAATATAGTGATATATCAATGCTTAAAGAACCATTCATGTGAACATAACACAAGAAAACACATATATGAGTGGGAAACCCTCAAGGGTAAGAAACCCACTATGATATCTAAAAATGGACTATATTTATATGAAAAAAAATACTAAATTATGTTGAGCACCAAATCAACTTGGAACACCAACCCCATTGAAGTTAAGCACCCACTTGACTAGGTTTTAGCAAGCACCTACTTGCAAGGAAGCACCAACTCCCCAAGTGACTCAACACCAACTCAGATACCTAATGAATTATGAAAATCACACCTATGATATTATATTATTGTATCATTTTATGACCTCCTTATACTCTACCAATAAATATTTTATTCTCTTATATTGCTTACATTCAAATAGGCCTAAACTGCCTTGTATATGTACTAGACATAAGATCACACAACACTTAGTCAAACACACACCTTCAAATTATTAGGTAAACCATAAAATATTATGAAAATGATTCAAATTTTATTTTAATCCCTTTTGGTCTACAATAACTCAATTATACCTCATTTCTCTTTTAGGTCTCATAGAGACCTAATTGCATTAGGTCTATCCTCTTAGTGCCAAAAATTGGTCGTATTGGACCTAGATGACTCTTCTCTAACAATAAAAAATCATTAAATAGCTTATATAATTATTTTTTTTGACTTCCTCAGTGATTTTTTAGACCTTTATCTTTCATTCATACCATGAAATCTCCTTTAGGACAAACTTCCCTATTAGTACTGTGCACCTCAAAAGCCTATCTTGTAAAAATGAAGTTTAAACATCCTTAAGCTACTAGATTATGAAAAAATAAAAATTTATAAAGGTTAAACATGACCTAAGGATCATCACAAAATTATTGGAACATTTTAACTTAGGAGATTAAGTCTCAAGAACATCTTTGTAATATAATTACTTAGAATTGCCAATTCACCTCAAAAACAAGTCATGATGAATTAGACCTAAAAAACCTATATAAAAACTTTTCATGAATAATGATGTATTTAAATGGTAATATTATATATCCATACCATAATTATATATAAAATTAATATGGTATAATTCTAAATATTGGTCTTCCAAACCAATTTCTTAACCTTATATCACATGGTCTTATCTAAACTAGACAAATCATTTTGTGAGCAAATTTTTTACTACATACATTGACCTAAAAAGATTATAAAAAGAATTAATACGACTTAAAATTCATTAATAAATTATTAATTAAATTTTTTTCATCAATATATCATACAATACCCTCAAATCTATCTTTTCATCTATGCATAGGTTTTGCACAATTTGCACTATTAGGTTTGTCTGTGACTGGCTAGCTTGGATGACAAAATTAGAAAATTTTAAGGATGAAAATTATCCAAAAATCATCATGTAAATGTAAAATTATTCTCTACCTTCTTCTATCATCCATTTTCTTTTCTTTACTAATACAACTTTTGAGAGCTATAATAACTTCTTGATAAATAACCCTGTATTTATGCATTTTCTCTCTCATCTGACTAATCACCACCACCTAGAGGTAATAAATATATTTTAATACATTATATAATATTTTATTCAGACAATTTAATCCCTCATAAACTATTTTGAACAATATATTTGATATCAAGTCCTTATTAGGGTTTTAGGGAGGTTTAACATAGGTTTTGGTGTTAATAATTGTTCATAAAGGACTACCCCTTGAATCCAAAAATAATGCATAGAGATATTAAATATGACCCCTCCCCATATATAATTACTATCTATTATTACCATGTATAGGTTACATGTGAAAATGAATGCCTAAAAATTCATCTCTGGTCTTGAGACCTCATTCTGTGAACTCATGAAAGCTTCAAAACATTGATTCATGTAATTTCCTTCAAAACATGACATGAAACTTTGTTAAAATGCATAATAAAACCTATCTCAATTTTTTACATCCTCACATATGTATACTTTCCTTTAAATTTTATCTTTATACCTTATTAGGCTAGGGGGGGTTTAAAAGAGGTCTAGGTGTCGGCTTAGTCTGAAGGTCCTACTCCTATAGACTCACCCTAAGACTCTCATGAATGTTTCAATGACTCAAATACATGAAAAAATAGTTACATAATACCTTCACATGATTTTTTTCATTTGTTTTCATGTACATACCTCTTTATGTCATGATTAAGCTCTTGACTAGGTTTTTTATTCACTTTGACATCACTAAATTGTACCTTCATGCAAAAATAAGACATTAGTTGCCTTAAAATTCTCTCTTTATATTTATCTCAAGACATCACTCTCTTATGAAAAAACTCTCTCAATTAATTTTTTCACATCACACATTGCCAACTAGGCTTAGTCACCTTTGACATCCATCTTCATAAGATGCACCTTTGAAATCAATGATAATAATCAACACACTTAACCAATAATTGTTCTAATACATCTTAAAGAGAAAAAAAATTGGAATAATCCTTTTTTAATATAATAGAATCTAATATAGTGTTTGTGTACTCTATCAAATCCTTGATTAAGAATTTGGAGGGTAGAAGCACCCCCAAAATATTTTGTATGAAGAAACCATTGTTACTTGGTCTATTCATGTAATTATAGTCTTCAATTCAACTATTTAATTTCTCTCTAGAAGCATTTCACAAATAGACCTAGGAATATATGGATTCAAGTTATCTTTGGAATGATAATTAGTGAAATTTTGTTAGTAATCAATAGGCATAACATCTCTTTACATTTCAATGATATAGTTTTGGGTAAAAGACTTTAGTTTTAATTTGTGAATCATTAATGTCCAACATCTCCAAGCTTATTTTGATCATTTAACTCAAATTTTACCATTCACTTTGGTGGGTATCACACATATGATTTTATACATTCAGAGGAATTCTGCCCAATTACCTTGGAAAAGCATCATCTTTTCACTATATTTGTGTAATACTAATTATGCCACATAGTCTACCTTTGGATGTTGAGTGTTGGGTCTGGCATTTGAAACACAATTTGTGAACAAAAGTTTTGAATAAAATATCTAAAGACCAATTCATATTAACACAACCTACAAATAAAACCTTTTATGAAAATAACATGTGAAGAAAAACTTTTAAGAACACAACTTTTGAGGACTTTTACTGAAGATGAAATCCCCCACACAATCCTTGAAGAACAAATCCTGAACAAAACCTATGAAGTGAAATTTTAAAAGTGAAACAATTATAAACAAAACATGTGAAGTATAATATATGTGAAGGCAAAGTCATGATGAAAGATGCAAATAAAACATTTTAAGAATTAAAAGTTCTGAACAAAAATTTTGAAGGCTAAATTTGTGAACAAAACCTATGATCAAAATTCATGATGAACACTTTTCATGAAGGTCAAATATATGTGAAGGATAAAAATATTCCAAAATCTAACTTCCAAACAAAAGTCTTGAATACTAAAAATATGAAAAACATAATTGGGGAAAGGTAAAATACACAAAACCCAAAAATTTATAATCATTATTCATGCTGTAAAAACTTTCATAAATGCAAAACTCCAAAAAAGTATTAATAGGTTAGTCCTAATAAATTAAACATGTGAAAATGACCGCTTTCATTTATACCAAACAATTAAGTTAGGTACACATATCAAGATCTATGGAAGAAGATTTTCAAAAACCAGAGCTAGACCTTTCATAATATAGTGGGTCTATATTCAAAAGGAAAAATAAAAAATAGAGGTATGTTGAGTACAAAAAATAATGACTCACAGAAAGAATACTCCTGAGTATTAAAAAACCCATAATCTTTGGTTAGTAATTCCAAATTGAACATGAACCATTTCATAAGAGAATAATTGAATCAAAAACATGAAACAAACTCCAAATAACTACATACAACATATTTGCCTTTCTCATACCCTAGATCTCTATGTAATAATGTGATTTTACTTTTACCCTTATTGTGAGGATTTTAGAAAAGACTTGGAATAAATGTAAGTTTCATTCTAGTTTCCTTGAAAACATATTTAAAACTAGGGAATCTCAGGAATTTCTCTACTTTAATCTAGACGTCCATAGCGTTGACATAGATACCTTTAGTTCCTTTTCTTTTCTCCTTCTATGTTTTTGTATGATGCATGATACATTGATCTTACTTCATCATGTGAGTCTTTGATCACTTTTATATTTTATTTAGGTTTATTGATCACTCTTTTAATGTGCATGAGTCCTCATTTTATTTTTTTAGAATACGGTTGGAAGAAGAAGAACATAAACCATAGTGAGCTAGTATATGTGAGGGCATACATTTTACTAGATTATCCTTACCAACTACATCTAAATTAATGGTTATTACCTTAAACAAGTATAAATATGCGAAGTGAATTAGATCTAGTGAAAATGAGAATTTTTTTTTAACAAAATTATGGAATAATGAGATCAAATTTTATATACCTAATAGATGTATTCAATGTTAACATAACAATGATTAATGTTTTATTATTTACCTAAATTCTAAAAATATCTAACACAAGGGTGTAAAGCCTACAAATAAATTAATTTGTATGATCTATTTTATGTCCTTCACTTACTAGTTATTTATTTTTAAAACTTCCTCATGGATTTAAATTTTAGCCTCAATACATGGATAATAAGTCTAGTGGATTGAGTACTTTATTGAGTATACTAGGAAGAGTCAATTAGATTATCACAAAATAAAATACATCTAATCTAGAAAGCAGGGAGCTAAACTAAGGAAAGAAAAATGTTGTTAATAGGAAATGATAACATAAAAAGAAGGAAAACTAACTATGAATGTAGTAAATATATTATATTCATACCTCTATCAGAATACTTATTATTAATCAAGGATATATCCAGATGGTACTATTTTAGTATTTTTTTTGCTTTTTCAATATGGATGAATTAGCTACTAAAAACAAAGTAAATACAAGGTTTTAAAGATTACCTAGAGATGAATTTTGGTTGCACACCATTGATCAATCATTATGGGAACTCCTCTTTCGTTGGGGAGGAATAACCTATAAATACCACTAACTCACAAAAAATGGATTAATAGAAAGATGAGTGGGTTGTCTGGTAAGAACCTAGTGTCAAAAAGTGACGCTTATTTAGATGAATGTTATCCCGTGTTTAACATTCAAGTTTATAAATAAACATGAAATTACAAATAATATATATGGATAATATATAAATAGACAATTCCAAAGATATCTAATCTATAGCAAGATTAATATGATCAAAGTAATTGTCCCAAAATTTAGTAGTAATATCAACATCTTCTTGAATTACATCCAATTATTCATTAGTGCTTTCCTAATTAAGTGTGAAAACCATAGTAAAATGACCTAAGTTTAATGCAATGTCACTTTGATTAATCAAAAATAGTTGTTGAACAATGGAAAGATCAAATATGCTAACAATATCATTTGCTAATCTAGGTAGAGTCATCTACATGTAAAAGATAGGGTTTTAGAAAATAGAATGTAGGTTTTTAAGATTGAAAATGTTATGAAAATAGATTGTAAGAATATTTTGAAATCTTATCAGGGATCGATGATGATCCTATATGATTGACGTTGATTCAGATGGATTGACATCGATTCTATGTAAAATGCTAAACTTTAAAAATAAACTATAATAATGAAATAGTGATAAATAGATTCATAAGACTGTAGATTTGAAATATGAATAAATTAAAGTGTTATACTAACTTTTATGGATGAAAACAAACTTGGAAAGATGAGTTAAAGAACCTTCAAAATCCTTTGATAATCTCTCAAGTAGAGGTTCTACAAGATAACAAGATGTTGACAATGTCTATATGTAGGTTGCAATGAGATTTTGGTATTTATAAAGTCCAAAAGAAAAATTTCCATCCCTCAAGACATGGAGGTTTGATATGTATATATGGATTGATGTTGATCTATGAAAACCAACATCGATCATGGAGGGTTAACATCGATTAGCCCAATTTGGTCAAAAGTTAGTTTGGGTTATTTCAAACCACATGCCAAACTTAGTAAATGTAACACTAAGTTGTTTGAATGGGTTTTTTATGAGGATAAGTTGTTGGAAGGGTTATTGAGAGGTTGAATAGGTTTTTTTAATTTTATTTTTAGGATTTTATGGTTAGATATGGTAAAAAGGGGGTTAATTACTATTTTACTATAGTAATTAAGTCTAATTAACCTATGTGGTAAAGGTAAATAGGTGGGGTGAATGTAACTATTTTAAATAATTATGAATGGGGGGACATTATGTTAGAAATAAAATAATAATGTGATGATGCACCAAATTAATACACAAGGGTGTATAAAAATAGCATCTACATTTGCCCCTTTTTATGGAGTGGTATGTAATAGCAGGCCACAAGAAAAAAACTATAAGGTGTCAATGCCCCAAGTTTATTGTGAGAAGGTATTCCCCCTCAAACTAGGTGCTGAGAAGTGATATGAAATAGATGACTTGTTTGAAAAAGATTAAATGTAAAAACATAATGGGGTGAGTTAAAATAGACAAATGGGTGATAGAAAAAGATAATCAAAAGTATGGATGGCATAAGGAAGCTCCAAAATTGCACTTAATGGGATAAAAGTAATGCAAGTAGTAATGACCCAAAGACCAAATTGGGCAACAAAATTCCATAGCTAAAATAGGTGGGTGAAAGTAAAGGCTATCAAGAGAACAAAAGATAAAAATGGTGGACCTTAGCATCTAGTGTGTGTATGGTGTATGTATGCATTACCTATAGATGAAAGTTCTCGAGACAAAAGATACCCTCAAAATCTTACAATAGGAAGATGCCAAAAAAAGGGTATGCCTTTAAGGAGATTGAATAACTGAAAAGGGGTCAAATTCCTCAAATCTAAAAGATAATATGACATAAAAATGGGATATCTAAAGCAACGACAATAAGATAAGGCTTAGGAGCTAAACTAGGAGCATGTGAAATGGTTCACAAGTGCAAAAAGTTCAATAATCCTAGACAATCAAAATCAATCTTCAAGGGACTATGTTGATTTAGGGGATCTACATCAATTGGGGTGATCGATTTCAATCATGAAAAAGCTATATATAGGCATCTGATGTGGCATAAGGCTCATTTAACTATCGATGTGAACAAGAATCTGAGAGCAAAATTTTATGTGTGTTAACCTTGAAAGCAGATGTGAGAGACAATAGAGATGAGTGGGAGTAGATGATGATGATGATGATGATGATGATGACTATAGTACAAGGTAGGCATTATGCATTTTTGGCTAAATTTAGTAATTTATTTATTTTTTATTTTTTCTAGCATAAAAAATTGGGTTTGTTAGGAAATTTGGTGGGGGGAAAGGGAAGTAGATTTTTCATTATGTGTTTTTATATTTTAAGAATATATGGCCTAGGGGAAATTTTTTTTGGGTTGAGGGAATCAATTTTGATCCATTAGGATCAACACAATTTAAATGGATTGACCACAATCTATAAAGATAATTTTTGATTGGGGTCAAATCAACATTGATGATATAAATTAGTAAACTTAAGATTTTTATTAACAAAAAATAGGTTTCTGACACACACAAGAGCTACTGACAATGAGAGATAGAGCCCTTCTACTATTGGGGTAGTTATGGGAGTATATGAGTGACAAGGATTTGGCTCATCTCAAGGCAATTAGATTTAGAGGGATTCACCATTATCACTATTTTATTAGGATATTGGTATGATAATGGCATTGCTAGAGTGGTGGGATTATACCACCAACACTTTTTGTCTACCAACTAGTGAGATGATGATCACTATAGAGGACATCAACCATATTCTTTGAGTATCAATTCTAGGTGCTCTTGTATATACTATGGACAAGGCTAGGTGAGCAATGGTGCTAACATGATTATATAATAAGGATGCACTAGACATCAGATTCTTTGCTGGGGGTTCTCCTTCCAGCCACTATATGACCAAGATCTTGTGGAGAGACTAGTGTTGATGATGATGATGATGCTGACACTGACCTACTACATGCTACCTAATTCTAGGGGAGGATGACTACCATGAAGGTTTATTGGTGTTATAGCAGACATGGTGGAGTTTTAGATGGTTTTTACTTGGGTGCTCACATTATCAGGGTAGATATACGAGGAGTTACAGAGCTAGCATACTAGATGTTGATCAAGCCTAGACATCACATTTATATTACATTGCTAGGTGTATGAGCACATCCATGCGATTTGCCCCATAGGGACCCCATGGACCAGATTTGGAGAGATGGTATACAACATAAGCTTACTTCAGTAGAAGGAAGACCTAATAATTTCACATGTAGATAGGGTAGTGTAGGATCTAACACACTATAGATAGGTGTTTAGTGGCTTACAAATAAGAGATGTTATTTGGAGGCCTTATGTAGACTTCCTAGCATGGCCTAGTTTAGTGGTAGAGATAGGTGATGTTGACTAAGAGATATGGGTACATGGATGACTATCAGAGTACCTTGATCTATTTTATTTTGATAGGGTCCATCATCATTTTGGATTATTACAAGATGTTCCATTAGCCCCATGCTTTTATAGGTGGGAGGATATAGAGTTAGAATAGACAACACTTGATATGATAATGGTTTTGATGGGGCCATATGAGGAGCCCATAATGAGTGACTTGGATGACATCAAATATACTAATGATTAAATAGTGTGGTTTATAGTTGAAATGGTGAGGAGATAGGAGAGAGTAGTAATACCATGACATGAAGTAGCTATGGAGGAGGTGAGGGAGACTAAGTAAGATGAGGAGAGGTATAGCAAAAGGCCCTAGTTATACACATGGAGGATGTACCATTAAAAAATTCCCCTATAGATGATATTATGGATATGGCTATAGCTATTGGTAAGAGGGATAGTCTGAGGTTTGAGCTATAAGAGGCATAGGTAGCCCATATTACTTTATAGGGGAAGATTTCCACATTATAGGGTGATCTAGATAGCATAAAAGGTCAGCATGACTAGGATATATAAGAGTGTGATAGATATAGGGTAGATCTAGAGCAGATGAGCTCTACTTTGGTAGAGAGACTAGCTCTAGATATTGTAATATCTAGTGTTGCACCTCTAGATATGATACCATTCTAGAGGAATAGGGATTTACTTGATGAGGTGTCTTATTATGAGAGGATTGTATAGAGGTAGTTAATAGATGTGGCTCAGTTTAATTCATACGTGTCTAACCATAGTAGATCATGAAGGACTCCTAGGGGGTCTACTAGTAGAGGGAGTGAAACGAGTCAAGGAGGAGACAATGAGGGAGGTAATATCATTCACCTTAGTAGGATTGAGTTTATTGAGTAGATCACTTTGTATGGGCCAAGAGTCCTATTTTATTCATATTATGACATTTTTGTAGACATCTGACACACACACACACACACACACACACACACACACACACACACACACACACACACACACACACACACACACACACACACACACACACACACACACACACACACACACGCATGCACACACACACACACACACACACACACACACACAAACATTTATGTTTATGGATGGATCATTTGTGTTTTTTTATGGATTTATTGATGGATATGGATATGTAGTATTTTGATGTTATGTTTTTTAATTTTGATTATTTTTATCATGTATATTATGGATGGATTATAGATTTGGCATGTTATATCATGAGATGAGTATTTTTACTAATGAACTATGGTTATAGATTATGCTACTTTTTGATACAGATTATTATTAACCTTATAGATGCTTATGGTTTTGAGATGATTGAATGTAATGGTTAATGATGATTATGGATGATATATAGATTTTAATGCTTTATTGTGATGGATTTATGGATTTTGGTGTTTATAGATTATAGACTTGTACATCATTAATGTGGACTATAACCAAAAGAGAACCTTTCATATACATGGCCTATACATCCTTAACTAGATGGTAAAATATATTGACTCAACCTTTGTTAGCTAAAGCTTTAACTTTAAAAAAGGATGATATGCCTTTTGGTAAGATCGGGGATGGATTGCTTTAAAGATAACTTTCTTCACCTGATATTTCAAAATCAAGTTTTATCTTTTAGAAATCACTTTTATGCCATTGCGTAGACTAATCAATATAAGAAGCCTATTATTAGAAAGTTGATCAATGTGGGAAGCTTTCATGGGATATTGCTTTTGACAATTTATTTTTTTGATTTTACAGATTTTTTTTATTTTTTTAAGGCTTTTAAGTAGCATAATTTTTGAAACTGATCAATGTGAGAAGTTTTCTACTTGGTAGCCATCCTTTAAGGGAGTGGTCTACATTTTGAAAATTTTTCATAGTTATCCTTCAAGGGATTAGTCTATTATTTACCATTATATTTAAATACAAGTGTCCTTTGAGGGATCAATCTATTTTATTTAGCCCATTTTGATATTTTAAATTTTCACTACTTACTTGATTTTGGATCCCAATAATGCAAGGTTTGGCATAAAAAGATACCTTAGGATAGTTTCCATAAATTGAAGATGTGAGATGATTATGTTATCTTGGAAAAATTTTGTCTTTAAGAAATAAGAGAAATAATGATCTAGGTTTTCTCCCATTATAGGTGAAACTTACCATGAGATAATGTTATGTATAGAGCTAGGGTATACATATTAAAAGTTAGGTTATAGTGATTATCAGATAACCACATAACTCTCATATCATTATTTGGTATTTTGGGATAAAGGGATATGATATTATTTGAGATAAACTAACCAAAATGAGCCAAGATATAGTAACTATAGAAAGGGCATAGATGCAATGCATTAAGAGGTTCTCGTTCTAGTTTACCATTAAGAGAGGCCAAACGATATGCTCTAGATACATATTTATGGGTTATGATGTATGGTCTAAGCCAATTAGGAGAAAATTTACCCATTTTAATTCATTCCATATTAGTGACATGTTGATTTTATTTAATTACAAGGTTTCCAATATTAAATTCTCATTCTCTTATATGTTGATTATGTACTCATTTTAGTCATTCTTGATATATACGAAGGTGATCAACGGTTGTCACATGATGCTCATCTAGGAGTTTGAGTTGGGATAAATGCTCTTGACAAAAATCCTCATAAGAAATTATGTCTTTAAGAGAGACATGAAGAGAGGGAATTTTGACTTCCAAAGGAAGTACAACTTCTATACCATAGACTAAGGAAAAATGAGTAACCCCTGTAGGGGTGTGAATACTAGTTTGATATGCCCATAAAATGAAAGGGATGCAAAGATGATAGTCTTTCCCAACTTCATTGACAACTCTGGTTAGGATTTTGACTAGGTTTTTATTAGATGCTTCTACTTGGCCATTGGCCAAGGGATAGTAAGGCAAGGGAAAAAATAATTTGATTTTAAATGAGTCACATAGTGCCCGGACATTCTTATTCTTGAAAGATTTTTGATTATCTATTATTATTTTATATGGAATTCCAAAATCATAGATAATGTGATGGTGGATAAACTCCATAATCTTTTCTACCTTGGTTGAGATAAGTAACACAACTTCTACCCACTTGGTGAAGTATTTTGTAGTGGTAATGATGAAATTATGATGCTAAGAGGACTCAGGGTTGATTTTCCTTATAATATCGAGCCCCCATTGGGAGAATGGATAGAAATACCTTGTTTCTTACAAGGATTTACTAGGTACATGGGATAATTTTTCATTTTGCTAACATTTTACAAACTTTTTAATATATGCACAACAATCTTGATTCAGAATGGGTCAATAATATCCTAGACGTAAGATTTTTTTAGTGATTGTACGGCCACCAAAGTGTCCACCGTATGACCCATTGTGTAATTCTTAGATAGCTAAGGTAACTTCATGTTTTTGAAGATAATGAAGAAGAATACCATCAAAACCATGCTTATAGAGAACACACCCTACTATACTATAGTGAGTAGCTTTTTGTTGAAAGACACACTTGACACCTTTGTATAGATGGAGAGGAGTTAGTCCTGTAAATAAATAAGTAAATATTTATGCATACCATGGCTCCTGTAGGTTTTCCTTGATATTAATAATAGATGGAAGATTGGTTCTTATTTAAGAAGGTTGGTTAACTCGATGGACAAGGATAAATAGTGTGGACTCTTAGGATGAGGATTAGATAAAAGAGGCAAGAGATGTCATAGTATCAATGAACTTATTAGTTGATCTAAGATTAGTTTGGATGGGATAATGTTTAAAATTGGATAAGATATGACTGACCAAGGTCTTATATATTTGGAGGATATCATTCTTGAATTGATATACACTGATAATTTGATTGACCACTAGTTGAAAATTTCCATAAATATTAAGGGATTTGACTCTTAATGCAAGGGTAGTTTGGAGGCCTATGATCAATGATTTGTATTCAACCATGTTATTGGTGTAATCAAAGTTTAATTTAAAAGATAAAGGCATAGGAATGCATTGAAGAGGGATTAATATAATTGTTTCACCACCTCCCTACTCACATTTGGACCCATCAAAGAATAGAGTAATTTGATATTCTATGACTAATTGGGAAGTAGATGAGATAGATTCATCAAAAAACTCATAATTGATTGATTGATTATCACTAAGAGGTGCTTCATCTAGTTTATCAACAATAATTTGACCTTTTATAAATTTATGATGGAAAAATTCTAGATTAAACTTAGTTAGAAGCATAATCCATTTGGCCATTCATTGATTTTGATAAGGTTTAGAATGCATGAACTTAATGGGGTCGGTACTCATAATTACGTACATCTTGTGGTTAATTAAGTAGTGATAAAGCTTAGAGGCTACAAGGACTAATGCTAGGCATAATATTTTGGCATGTGGATAATGTATATTCTATGAGGTTATGACTTATTTAATAAACAACTTATTTTTTATGATGTTCATCTCTATGAACAAACAGAGCACTTAGAGTATGGTATGTAGCTAAGATATAAAGGAAGAAATTTTTTCATTCCTTAGGTAGAGTGAGGACTGGATGTGATAGAAGATAGTTTTTAAGTGCTTTAAAGGCTTCTTGACAATTAATATCCCACACAAAGTGACTATCTTTCTTTAATAGATGCTAGAAAGGTTGACATCAATCGAAAAGTTGGGAGATAAAATGATGGATATATTAGAACTTGCCTTGTAAACTACATAGCTAATTAAGGTTGAATGGAGGAGGAATTTCTAAAATAGCCTTAATTTTAGCAAGATTGACTTCTATTTTTTGAATAGAAATAATAAAACCCAAGAGTTTACCCATCAAGACACCAAAAATTCACTTTTTTGGATTTAGACACACATGATACTAAAGTATATGATCACAAATAACCTTAAGTATGGATAGGTGGTCCTTACAATATTTTGACTTCCCAAGGAGGTCATATACATAGTCTTTCATGATTTTGTGGATTATGTCATGAAATATATAAGTCATAGCCTATTGATAGGTGGCTCCTACATTCTTTATGTTGAAGGGCATAACATGTTAATAAAAGGTCCCCCAAGGAGTAATGATTGTAGTCTTATGTTAATCTCCTAGTTTAATAAGTATTTGATTATAACCATAAAAACCATCCATAAGGGATAACATTTCATGGCCAGCTATTAGGTCCACTAATTAGTTGATGTTAGGGAGAGGGAAATCATATTTTAGATGGGTAAGATTTAAATCATGAAATTTAGTATAGATACAAAGTCCCCCTATAGGTTTAGTGATTGGAATGATGTTGGACATCCACTGAGGATAATTAATGGGTTGAATAAAGTTAGCAGATAAAAGGCATTGTAGTTCCTCTTTTACTAGGAGTGAAACATGAGGATGTATTTTGTGATGCTTTTGTTTTACATGTTTAGCATCAAGAAAGGTGATGATATTATGGATAATGATTGTGGGGTCAATACCAAGCATATAATTATAAGATGAAGAGAATTCCTTACTATGATCTAATAAAAAATTAGTAAAATCCTAGTTTTCTTGAGGAGTTAAGGCTTTGTTAATTTTAATAATTATTGGGGTCTCTTGAGACCCAATATTAATATCAGCAGTGGCTTCATTTAAAAGGCTAGATGTTTTAGATGGAAGAGAATTATGTAAATAGGAGTTTTTAACACGCAAATGAGTCAAGATTGACTCATCATCTTGACACTTAAAAATAAGGATAGTTGGTGTATCAGGTCATATTAAGCTAGGATATGCTAAAGGGATAGTTTGGGTCTTGCCATTGAGATGAAAGATGAGGGGTTCTATGGAGATTATATAGACTAAAAAAAGTTAGGAGGGATGGATATAATGTTGTTGTCAAGGAAAAGGTATTAGATGATGAAGATGACACTTCTTCTTTGAAGAACGACAGAAGAATGGGTTTGAGAGAAGATTTAGAATCCTTTTCAAAGCCTAAGCCATGTTTTTCATGTGGTTTTTATAAATATCCTAATGTGACATTGTGGGGAGCCTGCTCATATCTACCCATGACAAAGCCTTTCTAGGTACAATGATAAAGGTAGGTTTGTGTAAATTGGGATTTATTGAGAAATGAGAAATTAGATGTGAAAGGATTAACATGGGTGTGATTATCAATCCCTAGGGTAGTTTGATTGATTCCACCATATATTAAGTGAGTATATAAGAAAGGTGTCCCAAATGGGATGATCTCACCTAGGCTAGGTGAATACATGGGTTATTTATTAGGATCACAATATTTCTTAGGAGTGGGTAACATGTTAAGGTCTAATAACTAGTATTCCCACATTGAAAGATGCTACATCATGGAATGAATGAAATCCTAAGGTGGTGGTTTTAAAGTAAGAATAGTTGTGCTAGTTGATGCTTGATTAGAAGATGAAGATGGGATTGTGTCAGGTGAGGGTATTATGACATCACTTGGTTAAAAAGTGAAGTTACATTATTTAAAGGGATGAGGATCGGTAAGGATGATGTGTACCTAGCCTTCATGTTCATACTTAAGTCACCAATGGACTATGGAAGGGACACATTTCATTACACAAATCCATGGATGTCATAATAAAATATTATATTGAAAAGTTCCCTCTATTACATAAAAGATTTTGTGGAGGGTGCGAGAACCTACACAAATGGGGAGGATGATTGTTCCTACTGTGGGTGTTACCATGTCATTAAATGCATAAAGAATTACTAAAGATTGGGAAATAATCATTTTTGGTAGTTGTAATTATTGAAAAGCATGTGAAGAAATAATATTAATACTGGCCCCATTATCAATCATAACTCTTTTAATTTATGCTTGATTTATTTGAGCTGTGATGAAAAGTGGGGGATATTGATCTTTAGGTGATAGAGGAATGACCTTAGAATTAGTGAAACTGATAATAGACACCATTTGAAGGGCCTTTATAAATGTTGATAGTGGTTGAGGATCATCTAGCTAGACCTTAATAGCTTAGAGATCTTCTATCATTACTTGTCAATGGTGTGGATATTTTTCGATAAGTTCATACATGCCATTTTTATAGGCATTTGGTGGAGTTAATTTAATATGGAGGTTTGTATTAGCTCCTTGGCTTCAGCTGGGGTAGTCATTATAATAGAGATTTTAGGATTTTGTCTAGAAGGTTTAGGTGTATTATGGGTAGAGGCTCCTATAATTGAAACCTTAGATTTGTTAGGATTCTGATTTTGAGAGTGGGTAGCTACATGGACAACATCAATGTGTAATAATGGAGGGTCTGAAGAAGCTACCAACTCTTTATCACTTATAAGACTAGTAGGATTATAGGAAGGTGGAATGGATGGAATAATGGCCTTTTTATTAGGAGTATTATCATTTAGATCATCAATTAATAGATCATCATCTTAGACTAACTGTTAGATTATGGCCTTAAGGGATTTATAATTTTCTTTATCATGTCTAAGTACTCTATGATATGCACATATTTCTTGATTTCTATACTAGGTAGGTCTTTGGGGGTGAAGTTTAATGGACCATATGCATGGTAGAATAATGAGGGATGTATCCAAAAAATGTATTAAAATTATAGAATAATATCCTTTCAAAGGGTCATGTTATGGTTTAAAAGTAGGTTGTGTAATCTCTTTTGGCAAAGTATTGATTGTTTTGTTTTGATGTTTAGATATTATAGTAGGGATAATCTTAGGCACATTTTCTTCAAATGAGATTTTATCAAAAGATGTTGGATATTAGGATCAAGGTGTGGATGATAATGGGGGGATATTTTACATTTTCCCATGTGTTTGACTAAAAGAACCTACGATAGGTACATAAGATATGTGGGGACCTAAAATATATGATGGAGATGATACCAAAGGGATATGCCCTTTGTTCTTTAATGTGTTTGTAAAAGAGGGGGTATTTAGACTAAAGTTTTTATCTTTTGACCCTTGAAAAATATCAACTTTATCTTGAGGATGATCTAATGATTTCTTTGGTGAAATACTAAGACAATTGTCGTATCTATCGATGATAGGAGCTTTACCTTTTCCTTTAATAGTTTCAAGGTAAGGAGGTGTTGTGATAGAGGATGATTGGTTTTGGACAAAATGATACGATCCTATTATATTATGATTTAAGTGTCTACCACAAAGAGGTTCACCAAGAATCAAAGGGGTGGAATGTTCAATTCTAGAATTATCAAGATGTTTATTTGTGACATCCTGAGGAGTAGTTTCATTTTCCACTTTAAGAGATTTAGTGTGAGAAGATGAAGGGGATGGTTCACATGAATGATCCCATGTAATGAGATTAGGGATCTCTATAGAGGTTTTTGGATTTGTTTTGATAGTTTTAGATTGACTTATATCGAAATCATCTCCTATAAGGAGATCTAAGACCAGATATTTCTTTAGAACTTCTTTAGGAAATAACTAATCATAGATTGTATCAATCATATGTGTAGCTTGATTTTGTGTTTCTCTAGGTTTACCTTGGACTGTGTTTGATGTAGATGGATGGTTTGGAAATGGCTATCTAAAAATATCTAAAGATTGATTAGGAGGAGCATTTGGATTGTCCAAATGGAGATCCCTCTTGTTAATGACGTTTTTTACTAACAATTTAAAGGATTGGAATCATTATATGTCATGTCTTATTACCCTGTGATAAGTAAAAAATTCATCCTCTTTATACCAAGTGGGTTTAGGATGTGTATCATCAACTAGTTTAATCGAAGGGAGATCAATAATGTTTTCTTGTAGGAGTTTATCCAATATAGAAAGGTATGGTTATCTTAAAGGGGTATATTTCTTAGGGAAAATGATTAAGGCCCCTAGGTGGTTGTGTTTGTGAAGTGGATGATCTTAATTGATTGGGTGTTGGAGGGGTAGATGTTTTTAAAATAATAACATTTTATACCCCTTTTGGTTTAGGATTATTGTTATTATTTTTCAATGGGTTAGGGTTGAAGTGTTTATTGTGTAACTTAACTTTTCCCTCTTGAATGCCATGAATTTTGAGTTTTTATGCCATGGTAAAATCTTCATCGAAAGTTTTAAAAGTTTGAACTTGTAACATGGACAAGATATGTTTTGCACAAGAGCATGAAAATAATTCAATTAATTTAGGCTATGGCAAGGAAAAGGTTAATTGGTTGATTAGGCTATGCCAATGAGCCACAAAGTCTGATATGGACTCATCTTCAAATTGCCAATTGGAATATAATTCCATGACAATCACTTTCAAATTAATGTTAATCGAGAAGTGTTCTAAGAAAATTTGGGCTAATTTCCTAAAGGAAAAAAATAAATGCTAAGGAATGAAGCTGTACCAATCTAATGTTGTCCCTGATAGAAACACGGGAAATATCCTAAGTAATAATGCATCATCATGTGCTATAAGGTAATATGCATGTCAAAAGTCTCTAAGATACTACCGGGGATCTTCCTTGTTCTAAAACTTAGTAAACTTGGGAAGTTCCCATTGTAGGGGATATGGTTGAATATAAATAGACAGGTGGATAGGCTCATTACATATTTTCTCATATGTGAGAATATTATTATGTCTAGAGGTGGAGGCTTCCAACTTATCCATCTCATTCATAAGGATGTTTATGAGGTCTACTTGGGTGTTATTATGATGCATGTTACCTAAGATACCTTACTGAGGAATTTGGTAATTTGGTAAGGGAGTAGATAAGGGTTGTGAAGAAGAGTATCCAACTATAGTAGACATAATGGGTTGGGATGTCACCATGTATTGTGGGATTTTTAACATAATATTTTTCTACGTAGAATATTGGAATTAAGTGGTTACCATTGGTTGTGATGAAGCCATATACTGGGTAGTCGAGAAGACATATTGTTGGGGAGGTTGTGTTAGAGGGATTTTTTATGTGTGAGGCAGAGCTTGAGAATAATATGCTAGAGTCATTATGATGGGTGGGAGTCTTTAAGGAATTGATACTACTAATGTTTGAGGAGGAATAATGGATGTAGGTTGAGTAGTATAAGTATTTTGAGTATGAGTAATGGAGGTTGGAGAATTGGTAGATAATAGGGGTGGTTGGTTTTCTAAAGGTTGCATCACCTAGGTATTATAACCATATTGAAGAGATTTGGTGGAAAATGTTACCATGGCTATGGTGAATTCTTTATTTTTCTTATTTTCCTTGAAAGGCATCCTATATTTATATCGAGAATGAGGGAAAGGGGAAATATGTATTGCTCAACTATTAAGATAGTAATTGAGAGAAATGGGGTTATTGTCTAATATTTCCACAAAGGAAAGATATCCTTATGGATAAAAGTGTGGGAACATAGGATTCTCAAAGGACTCATAGGTAGAGGAAGGACTAGGTGTATTTTCATAGGATAAGATGTGATACCCTCCTTGGATTCTTTCTTTGACTATTGTCTAGTTAAAATCATGAGACAGAAAAGGAAAAATAGAAATAAAATAACAATTTCTTTTTTTTTGAATTATCTCATTTTTAATTGTGAATTAAAGATACATAAACTAAAGTCATTCCAAAAAATATTTTTTTATGTCTTTTAACTTTAAGATGTGGGAATAAATAAAAAAGATAATGAAGGTCCTAAGAAATGGTAATCTAAGTATGGTTTTGAGTGTTTTGTTTTAGTGCATAAAGGAAATTTATATTGGTATTGGTACATGGTTTGATACTTGGGGCTTACTCCCCTCACATCACAATCCCACAACTAGTGTAGGTGCTTAGCTAATATATACTGATGGTCTAGAGATTATACTTATCCAGAGAACTAAGTTGGTCTTCCCCTTGGAGGTGAAATTCAAGTGGGATCACCGAGAATAAGATTGCTATGAGGTGATGAAATCTGCATCAGTTTCATTATGTCAAGTGTTTAGATGTATTATTTTATGACAGTGATTTGGCTTATGTGTGGATAAAGTGATGAATATGATAGATTGTTTCCTAGATTATTGTATGTGAAAGAACATAAACAAGAAAGATGGATGTAATGTATTTTAACCTTAAAATGAAAAAAATGAAAATTTAATGTTCTTTGGATGAATTCACACAAGGAAAGGGAAAGAGAGAAAATTCAAGAATTTTAAATTTTTTAAAACAAAAGCTGAGACTGAGGTCCCACTGGGCATGCCAAAATGTTTTCATATTTTTTTTTGCTTTTTCAATGTGGAATAATTAACTACTAAAAAAAAAGTAAATGTAGGGTTTTTAATATTACCTAGAGATGAAGGTTGGTTACACATCATTGATCAATATTTGTGGGAACTCTTCTTTGGCTAGGGAGGAATAACCTAAAAATCACACTAAGTCACAAAAAATGAATTAATAGAAAGATGAGTGGGCTACTTGGTAAGAAACTAGTCAAAAGAAGTGACACACTTCCTTAGATGGATGTTAGCCCACATTTAACATTCAAGTTTATAAATAAATATGAAATTAAAAATGATCTATATTGATAAGATATAAATAGAAAATGCCAAAGATATCTAATTTATAGAAAGATTAATATGATCAAAGTAATTATCCCTAAACTCAATATAAATATCAATGTCTTCTTGAAATACAACTAATTATTTAATAATGCTTTCCTGATTAGGTGTGAAAACTATAGTATAAAGACCTAATTTGAATGCAATATCACTTTGATCAATTAAAAATGGTTGTTTAATAATGGGAAGATCAAATATGCTAACAATATCATGTGCTAATCCAAGTAGAGTCATCTACATGTAAAAGATAGGTTTTTAGAAAACAAAATTTAGGTTTTGACAAGTTTTTAAGACTAAAAATGTTATTAAAACAAATTACAAGAAAATTTTGAAAGTTTAGTAGGGATCAATGATGATCTATAGGATCCATGTCAATTTAGATGGATCAACATTGATTCTGTGTAAAATGCTAAACTTTAAAAATAGACTATAATAATGACTTATATTATTAATAAAATAATAAAAACCAAATGTAAAATAGTGATAGAAAAATGTAGAAGACTATAGTTTTGAAATGTGAATAAATTAAAGTGCAATACTAACCTTTATGGCTAAAAAATAACTTAGAAAAATCAGTTAAAGAACCTTCAAAATCCTTTGATAATCTCTGAAGCAGAGGTTTCCCAAGATAACAAGATGTTGATAATGTCCATACATAGGTTGTAATGAGATTTTGGTAGAGTTTCAATGTCCAAAAGCATAGTCACCATCCTTTGAGCCATGGAGGTTTTCTATGTATATATGAATCGATGTCGATCTTGGAGAATCAGTGTCAATCTTGGAGGATCGACGTTGAGAGTGAAATCTATCCCCTATGAGGGTTTCCCACATAATTCAAGTGTTATGTGATTTGATCTTGCATTATTCTATTTATTATTTACAATGAATGGTTTATATGCTTCATGAATGCTTATGTTGAATGCTTAAGAGTTTAAATAATTGAAATTAAAGTTGATTTTCTTGCATCATGGACAACCCCCAGTGATTGTGTTTCCAACATATATGTCCAGAAAGGAGAAGAAATCACAGACCCAATTATTAATGTAATTTAGGGTGGGTCTCTAGAGTGATCCATTGCACATATATACGGTGCCTATGAGTTCATATAATAGATATGGAATCTTGTATAAATGGACTCCCATGGGTCTCTTATCTTTCTTAAGAATTTGTGATCTTATACTTTCACTAATTATCTACCCCAACATGAAGGTTAGATTAAAAGTCATAATTAAATCTAGTAATAACACCCATTTTTGACAAAAATAATGGATGCTAGGGTAACCTTATAACGTATTCAACAATGGCATTTCAATGTGAATTCCCATTTAAAATTTATTGATAAGGATTGACTCTCTAGCCTTGAGAATGACCACCTCTCTAAGAGTGATCCATTCTTTGGATCATTCTCAATTATGAAGGTTTTATTCCACATTTATACCGGATATCCATCTAAAGTCACATCTACAACTGGCAGCTATAAATACCTCTAAAATTCATCTCTTAAAATTTAGGTGACGATCATCTTACATTCCATGTGATGTAGAAACCACCACTAGTTTCCTTTCTCATAATGAATAAGTCTCATAATAGGTCAATGTAAGGTATGACCTTGACTTTGTTATTATAAAATGTAGTCTCCAAGGTTTTAATGGTAGTAATTCCATCATCATTTTCTTTTTCATGATTATTAGACTTTATTAGTGAGTGTGTGTATACATACTCAACTATGTCCCAAATAGGTGAATAATTGGCTTAATGATTTTTGAATATAGTAGAGTCAAATATAGTGTTCATGTACTTTATCTAATCCTTGATTGATAATTTGGAGTATGGAAGCATCCTATTGAATACTTTGGATGAGGAAGGCATTTTTACTTGGTATATTCATGTAATTCTAATCTTTAATTCAACTATTTGCTTGATATTTGGAAGCAATTCACAAATAGATGCATGTATTTAGGGGTTAAAGTTATCTTTGGAGTGATAATTAGTTAAAGCTTGTTAACAATCAATAGGCATGAAATATCTTTACATTTTGATGATACTATTTCAAGTATAATAATTTAATTCTCGTTCATGTCTCATTAATGTCCAACATCTCCAAGCTTGTTTTGTTCATTTAATTCAAATTTTTCTATTCAATTTAGTGGGTATGCCATGTAATATTTTATACATTTGAATGAATTCAACATTATTTACTTGTAAAAGTGTCATCTTGTCACTATATTTTCATAATACTACCTACTCCACGTAGTCTACCTTTAGATGTTGAGTGTTGGGTATGGCATTTGAAACACAATGTATGAATGTAAGTTCTAAACAGAGTCTCTAAAGACAAATTCATGTGAAAAAAATTGTGAATTAAACCTTTTTTGAACACATATTATGAATAAAAAATTTCTTGAACACATTGTGAATAAAAAATTTCTTGAACACATATTTATAACACTTCTATTAAAGACCAAATACCACACACAATCCCTGAAGCATAATTTTTGAACAAATCCTATGAAGTGCAAAGTTTTTGAAGTATAGTAATTTTGAACAAAACTTGAAAAGTATAAAATATGTGAAGGTAGAGTCATGGAAAAAGATGTGAAAAAACCTCCAAATAAGTACAAGTTTTGAACAAAAATTGTAAAGACTAAATCCATGAATAAGCATGTGATTAAAAGTTATGATGAACACTTTTCATGAAGGTCAAATAGATGCGAAAGATCAAAAAAATTCCAAAAGCCAACTTCTAAACAATATTTATGAAGACCAAAAATATATGAACACAAATAGAGAAAGGAAAAATATATGAAGACCAAAACTATATAATCATTGTACATACTCCAAAAACCTATGTCTATGTAAAATTCCCAAAAAGTATTAATAGGTTAGTTCAAATAAACTAAACATGTGAAAATGTCCCCTTGTGTATATACTAAACAACGATGTTAGTTTCATATATAAATATATATGAAGGAATATTTTCAAAAATTAAACCTAGGCCTTTCAAAATATAGTGGGTTCCTATTCGAAAGAAAAACTAGAGAATGGGGGTATGTTGAGTACAACAACAATATTTATTTGTATTTCAATTTATTGGTTATATTAGAATTTTTGCATTGAGTTGGATTGGTAAATAAGGTTGTATACTTTACATTGGGGTTTGTATATTTTAGTTTGATCATTGGTTTTACATTTATCTCATCATCCTAATATATTATGTTTGAAATCATTCATGGTTACATCCTTATTTTAGGCCATACACTATTTAGATTGTTGAAGACTTCATGCATAATTTTATATCTCAACAATGTTGGAAGAAACATTGTGTTTATTTTTATTCCAAATTGGTTTTATTTTCTCCACTTAGCTTCAAGGAATTTGATCTAGGATATTACTTCAAGTTCAACTCAATCTATTGATTCCATTCTATCTCAAAAAAATTCCACTCATATGCAGATCAAACATCCATTCCTACATCCAACTTCATGGCAGTGTTTCTCATCTTAGAAACAACTAGACCCTACCAGACTCATTGAAATACTTAGCTCACTATGTCCCTCCTGTATTAGTGGTGATATCTCCTTATCAAATACACTCATGATGAACTCCTTTAACTCAAACAAGTGTTCAACCTTCATGTTGCATTCACAATTTACCTCATAAAATAACTTGGTAGGATTTCCTTGACTATTGCATCCACTCGATCTCAATGCCACACATCAAAGTTCATTCCACCAACTTGAAACTCTACTTAAACACCATAAAAATTATTTTTCTAACATTTTTCTTAGCTTTGTATCTGAATTGCATTTTTTGATTGCTTTGTATAGAATGATATTCCATCAAGAAGTTGATATTATCATAGATATCAGTTCAATGATAAAACCATTGCCCAAATGCATGGACTTTGCATTAGAACCACCTTCCTTCCTATTGAATCTTATTTTGTCTTTTTTTAGTGGTTTTAGGTTTAGTTTTAGTCATTTATTAATATTTTATTTATTTTTAAAGTTACTAGTAGTACTTCATCCATGGTATAGGTATTAATTTGTGGTTTTGCTTATTAAATAGTATTATTGGGTTTTAAATTTAATCAATTTGTTTTAATGTTTGGTTTAAAGTTTTTTTTTAATTATAAATTAGGTTTAGTTTATTTTTTAATTTTTTTTTTATGTTTTTATTTAAAAATATATTTATTATTTTTATTTTTGTTTTAATTTTAGACTATATGTTATGCATTTAAATCTAGTTTTAATATTACTAAGGTATATATATTTTTATAGAAATTTCATTTCATTTTTTGTTTTTAAGTATTTTTTGTTTAGGTTTTTTATTAATTAAGTTTATTTTTTAAAATTCATAACTGTCAAGTTATGAGTCGTTGAAAGTGTGAGCTTAATATTTTTGGTCTTGAGTGTGTCAATAATTATCTATCATCATTTTGTGTTTTTTAATCATAAATTTCAAATAATCCTATGCTTCAAGGTATTATTTTAAATAAAAAATTTATGATGCTCTTTCATGTACATAAATTTTCAATAATATTATATTGAATGCAATGGACACATTCTTGGGTGAACCCGATGTCCATCTTGTTAAGGGAGAATATAAATATGTTTAGTCTATGTACTTCCTCTCCTCATGTTATCACTAGGGGGAATGTTAGGAAAATAATTATATTAGTGGTCACATTTTTTATTTTTCAACAATAATATTGTATGGGTATATTTTAAGTGTGTAAGGTATTATTTTTGAATGTATGTACATAAGATAGATATCTAAGAGAGATATTAGGCTTTAGGTGAGATATTCATGGGATTTAGATGTATCCAATCTCCTTGTTATTAGGATATAAATGGGCCTATAAATTTACTTTTTTATATTGAATAAATATGTTTTTATGATTGACCAAATTATAGTGAGAGTAATCTTAACCTATTTTCAACAATATAAATGTCATTAAATACACATCTAGAACTCACATAGAAATTATATTTTACATCAAGAAAAAGAGCATTAATATTTCTAATTAAAGTTATAATTAATCCTAATAGTCATAGGTCAAGTATGAAGTTACTTTTTTTTAGGTTAAGGGAATTCATTGTCAACCATTCAAGTCAATTTACTAGTTGCATCTATAGATTAGATATTAAGATTCACACACTCACTTTAAGAGGGAAAACTACATCAACTTGACTACATTTTGGGATATGTAGGCAACATTTAGATTATATGAGGTTTTATAAGGATATCTTGGTTATTACCCTTGCATAATTCCCTTTTTGTATTTGACCCCTATTTTATTTATGTGAATTAACTAGGTCTTTTCTAAGGCACTTCTATATGTCAATTCGACATCCTCAGACTCTCTCATTCAACCACAAGTGACTGTAAAGAAAAATAATCTAAACAATCAACACTAATATGATCATAGTTAACAAATAATGCCATAGTGTACCCCAATCCACCCTAGTGCATCCCTATCCTAACATATTTTTGATTGCATAATAATTTAGAGATCTTCCTAGTCAAATTTTTAACACAAATCCTCTTACAAAGTCAACCTAAATTAGACCTTATCTAGGTTTCCAAATTTCACTATTTATTACCATTTATGCTCATTTCAAATTATGTATTCTACTATATTTTACATCTAGGTTATGTATATTATATAATATAAATCAATATTTAATTAGTTTAGTGACTTATTAAATTTCATTGGTAAATCAAATTAACCATTAAACAGATTCATACTAAAAATATTACACATAGTGAGCTTGGAATACCTAGATGAATAACTAATGTTGGATCATCAAGATATGACATGAAATCATGCTTTAGTAAAAATAAATATGGGTACATGTTCTTTTTTGTTATGTGTTTCATTTTGGTCACATCTATAAGTGTCTCATTAAAATATCTTAAATAATTATGAATTTGAGTAAGCCCCTAAGACCAAAGAAAAATAAGTTCTAGTCATCAAATGAGGATGAAACCATAGGTTTATACATGTGATGGTTGTAATATTTTTGGTCTACATTAATTATAGGCTACATGACTATCCAAATGGAAAACTATCATGATAGTTCCAAAACCACATGTCTACATTAAGTATAATTTTTCACTATGACATTTTTATATGCAAAATAATGATCTAAAATTGTCATTATGACCATTTAAAGCATTTTAAAATAATATGGGAATTCAAAGAGGAAAACTTACATGCATATAAGAAGGAATAAAGATTCAAATTTGAAATCTTTAGTTGTGTTGTTCCCAAAATCCATCATTTGTTTTTGTGGATAACATGTCAACCATTTTGGTCCTATAGGCCAAAATGGTCTCTTTCTTTCTCAAAATGTTTTGAGCAGTCAAGTTATTCCATCGAATAAGCCTTTTCAGCTAAGGAAATCACAGGTTCAAAAGGTAGGCTTTCACAAGGAAAAATCTCAAAACACTTAAGGCATTTCCTAAAAAAATTGTAAGGATGGTTCAACGCCAAGGTTGAATCAAAAGGTTCAATGGTGGGGTTCAATAATATGGAATGAACCATTGAACCATTGAACTCCACCTCTAAAAGGTTCAATGAGTTCAAATCTTCAACACGTTCAAAGGGTTTAAAGATTCAAAGTTCATAGTTCGAGTGAATGGTTCAAATGGAAGATTCTAGAAAAAGGTTTAACCAAATGGTTCAAAAAAATGGTTTAAACAATTGGTTCAATGATACATTAAACTCTTAAAGAAGACTAAGTGAAAACAACTCTTTACAAAACATTGAACCATCTGAACTGCCGACCTGTTGAACCTTGAACCATTAAACTCCAAAAGGCTCAAGGTTCAAAGTGGTTCAAAGTGACTAGTGACATCCCTGTGGATGTCAAATTTAGGGTAATGAAATAACCATTGATTTTTGAATAATACAGACCTGAGAACAAACTCAGTGACTAGCCAAGAAGGAGTTAAAAGAGCCAACAAAAGGTGAGAAGATAGCCCTGAGAGCTCAGATCACCAGGAAGAGATAAAAGGTAATAAGGAAAGAGGGAAATTTATAGAGAAATCCAAAATATCTATAGGAGAGTTATTGTAGTAGGTGGAGCAGTCCACTAGGTGTATATCAGAGAGTGAAAGCATTCAATGGCATGGCCTATTTTTCTTCATTTGAGTAAAGATGAGTGGATAGTCATGTGAGTATCATAAAGAGGAGTGGCCTTACCTTTCAAAAGATCAGGTAACCCATGCTTCGGAGGAGACATTTGAGATGATTTAGAATGCCAAAAGTTAAGGCTGATGACCTATTCTATCATGGTCCCTTCATAGAATTTCCAATGCATTCAATGTAACATGGGCTATTTCATGAAAATAAGTGCCCAAGTCTTTCTTTAGATGCTATATATTGTAATCTCTCATTTTATGTTAAGGGGGATCTCTCTGTTATTAGAAGTGAAACTCTACCCAAATTGAAAGGCATTCTTGAGGCTTTGATCTCAGACTGTTAATCATATTTTATCAGGTGAATGAGAAAGCAAGTGACCTTTCAGACTTTATGTTGAAATAGCTTGTGTTATCTAGGAAATAATTCTTATGTATTTTTCCTAAATATAATCTTGTCCATTTAATCAAATAAGCAGAACAAGTGGAAATAATTTGAAAGATCTCTTGAAGTCAACTATGGGAGACTTTGTTCTACCATAATTGTCTTTAGTCTATGTGTTTTATGTTTCAAGATGTTGGAGAGACTTTGAGCTCCCCTTATCCTTCATAATATTTTACTCTATTTTAGTTTTTAGTGGAGACTTTGTGCTGCACTTCACACTACTATGTTACTTTATCCTAAATCAGTAGGAGAAATAATGAAAGACTTTGTGCTTTCATGGGTTTCTTGTAGATCTAGTTACTACCCAGGAATAATTCTTGTCATTTGTTGAACATCATTTTTGAAAGAAGAGAAATGCCTTCATTAATTACACAAGAATTCTCCTTTATTTTGTGAACATCATCTCTAAAAAAAGAGAGATGGATGGTATGATTTCACCCCTGAGTCTATTTTTAGTTTATATTAGTATATTATAGTTTATAGGGAAACTCCCCTTACTGAGAGGAGAGATTTATCTCATTATGTTGTGGTAACCAAACACATTTTGTCATATAAATATCATTATGTTATGGTTGATATACCCATTTTGCTATCAATTCGTTGATGACAAAATATTCACCTAATAGTTTTTGGTGACTCCACTAGGGAAGAAAGTGCAATTTAAAGCCTCAAGCTTCAAATTGAAGCATTTCCAATTCTTTTCCATTCTACACTCTGGTAGATCCATGGTATACATGAAGTTAGAGATCTCAAGGTATTGTTGATCCTATGTTTGATTTTGTGCAATGAAATAATTTTGACCTTTCTCCTCCATAATCTCGCCTTCAGTGAACCAAGAGTTTTCCTCCTATCAACGTTAGGTCCCCAATACCAGGCAAAGCTTCTCTTTCCTCTACTAGTATAGCTTTTTTTATACATACTCCACAAATGTTTTTTATCCCTCCTTTCAATCGTCATATCATGGCAGCCTAAGGCCCTTGGGGTAACACTTTCGGCCCTCTAAATCTAACCCCAAGAATTTCCCCAAGTTCTATGGTGATGGGAGAGTTCATCTTGATGAGCATATTATAGTTTTTTGCATAGCCTGTGGTGTGATAGGTATTGAATTTAAAGATATAGAAGTTAGGCTATTTATGGAAATGTTGCAAGACATTGTTGCAGACTAGTTTTATCATTTACAAGCACAAACAGTAACTGAATGGAACACTCTCAAGGCCAAGTTTGAGGCTAGGTTTAAATCCATAGAAGATGCACATGCCCTATTATCCCAGCTTACACAAATGAATAAGGAGCCTCATGAATCCATGTGAGACTTCATTACTAAATTTGACAAGCTAAGGAATAGGATTCCTACAATTACTCAGCTGACACCAGAAAATCTTAAGTGCTTATTCATCAATTCTCAACTTCCTGAAGTGAGTTTCCTATTGAGGTAGGCTGGCCACATAAATCTTGTTGTAGCTCAGATTTTGGCCACTAAGGTTGAAGATGATCTTATCTTGGTAGGAAAGATAAGAAGAGATCCTAATATAAATAAATCTTCTTCTTCTTCTAAAAATTTATCTACAGGCACCAATGATCCTATGGTGTAAAAGCTAGCAAATAAATTGCTAGCTCTAAAAAAGTAAATTGGCATAAGGGATGTCTACCCCTCCTTATTAGGATATACCAAGGAGGATGTTTCCCAACTAGTCATATCAAGGCAATGCTACCAAGATTCAAGGGCAACCAGATCATCTCCCTCTTACACAGATGAAGCTTGCCATTGAAGCAGCACTGGCTAACTCAGTAGTTGGTTATCATGAATCTAAACATGATTTTTTTTCCAACCTAAGTTGGACCAAGAAGATGACACTAATCTCTTTGTAGAAGGAGAAGAAGAATGATCTCGTGACTCCAACATTTGTTTCCTAAATTACCAAGATGAAGCTAGAAGCAAGAGAGAAATGTTTGATGGATCATACACTATTTTTACTAGGTCCCAGAACCAGTCAACTCAACAAGATGATAAGGGAAAAATAGGGGAAGAATATTGACCAGTAATTTTAATTACTAAATGGGGGACTTCACTACATTTCCAATCAAAGGACCTAGTGATCAATAAAAAAGTAAGTACCTCAAACAACCCTAAACCTTTTGATTCAATTTCTCAGACCAGTACCACACCCAACCAAAAATATAATGATAGAATTCCTTCCTCTATTCCTATTTATTTTCATTAATTTAATATAATTGACCATACTAGGAAGACCAAGATCCAAATGTCTGAGTTTGAATACTTACAAGCCAACCTTGAGCAGTTGGATATGCTAGTGAAATGCATCAAGAACAAAACCATCCCTATAGGAAAAGATGTTTCAAAGGTAACTAATGATCCCTCAAAGAACACATCCACTTAAAAAAATCTTGTCATTACTCTTATTTCCCTTGGGAAGATAGAACCTTTCTATATTTCCCTGTTGATAAATGGTCATAAGCTGAACAACTACATAATAGAATTCGGCACCTTTGACAATGTGATGCCTGCTAAGGTGGTAGACTCTCTCAGTCTCACTCTGAATAAAACTTTTGGGAGATGTTTCTCCATGGAAAAGAAGTAAGTGCCACTTTTGGGATAGATCAAAGATGCCTAATTTGCATGCGTGACCTTTCAAAAAAAAGGATTAAAATGATAGTCTTAATGGCCGACGTTCCAACTTCTTATGGCATTCTTCTTGGATGAAATTTTTACAAGGATGTTGGTGGAGAATTAAACATGGACCTATCTGCGGTGAGGATACCTATCAAGGGCATCATGTAAAGGCTACTTCCTGAAAAGGAGTCAAAATACATTGTCACCCAAACATGAATCCCTAAAGCTCAAATTCTATTTGAATCCTCAAGAATGGGTAACTATTTTCTATCTATAGAAGATGTTTCTATTTCATCAGATGAAAGTTATATAAGTGACAATCCAAAAATTTGGACAAGAAATCAGAAGAATTAGTGGAGCATAGTTCAGATAAAAAAGGATCTTCCCTCCCTAGTGAAGAGAAATTTTTAAGAAGATTAGATTCTAATGATGTCTAGATTCTAGAATTTGATGGCAGCAATTCTTCTACCAGTTCTAGAGATAGAATTGTTTTGATATCTCTGCAAGGAGATATTTTCCCCAATTCATATAAGTTGTAGTTCAAAAATACCAAAAACACTGCTGAGTATGAATCGTTGTTGCTTAGATTGAAAGTTGCTCAAGCTAAAGATGTTAAGCTTCTTCATGCCTGAGGAGATGTTGAACTGGTGGTTTTTCAGGTGAGGAACTTGTATCAAACTAAGAATGAAAGATTGTGGCATTATCACAATTTTGTGTGGGACTACCTTGAAAGTTTTGAGGCTTTTAGTATTTCTATGGTGCTTAGAGAATTCAACGATCGAGCAGATTCCTTGGCCATCTCTGTAACTCTCATGATTCCTCACCAATATTTTAAAGGGCATAAGTACACTATTGAACTGGTCTTTCAACCAAGTGTACCAAATAATTCCAACCATTGGCAAGTGTTTAATGAGGACAACCAAATCATTGCTTTTCTGGAATAGATGGATATCTTTGAGGAGCTTTATTTTTAAGACAGTGAATCTCCACCATGGGAATCAACTCTTGACACAAATTTAAAAATTGGTGAAGAGTTCCTTCAACTCAAAGGGAATAAAATTCCCAAAGGATTAGTTTCTCTTAAAAATCTATTTGATAAGCATGATAGGTTTATCAAGAAGTGACCAATGGATTCAAGTTCCTCCAAAGATTTTGATCATAAATTTGAGTATAGAAGATAATCCTAAACTAGTCAACATCAGGAATTGTTGCACATCTAATGAAAAACTCAAATTTATTACTTTGCTTCACCATTACATTAATATTTTGGTGTACTCTTATGATGATCTAAAATCTCTCAGGCCTAAAGAAATTTGGTACAAAATTCCTCTCAAGGTTGGGTCATTGCCTCACAAGTAGAAATAAAGGTAGTATAACCTCAAAATATTAGGTACTATTCTTTTTGAGATCTAAAAAATGTTAAATGTGAGGATAATTTTTCCAATCCATCATTCCACTTGGATTGTGAACATAGTCCCTGTGAGAAAAAATAATGGAGAAATTCACCTCTATGTTGATTTCTAAAATCTAAATCAATCATCTTTAAAAGACAACTACCCCCTGCCCACCATGGATCAGCTACTATAGATAGTGACTGGCTCAGAGATATTATCAATGTTAGATGGTTTTTTGGGGTATAGTCAAGTGGAAGTTGGTGAAGAAGACCAACATAAGACTACTTTCACTACACCTTAGGGCACCTTTGCATATTGTAGAATGCCTTTTGGTTTGATCAATGCTAGCACCACCTTTCAGAGAGCGATGGATCTTGCCTTCAGAAATGAAATGGGGAAGTTCATTATGGTATATATTGATGACTTGACCATCTTTTCTAAACATCATCCTGATCATGTGAATCATTTACAACAAGTGCTAAAATGATGCTGATAAAATGGCATTTCTCTCAATCCTAAGAAATCAATTTTTGGGGTTACAAAATAGAAACTTCCCAATCACATTGTATCTTGACAAGGCATAAAGATCAACGTAAAAAGTGTCAAATCCATCCAGGAGCTTTCTCTTCCCACTAGTAAGACTGTAGTCCATTCTTTCTTTGGAAAGGTGAATTCTTTATGAAGGTTCATCCCTAAATTCATAGAGAAGACTCACCACATTATCAACATGATTAAGGGTAAAGCTACTTTCCACTAGACTAAAGAAGGCATGTTAGCATTTCAAGATATCAAGGAAGCTATCACCCATGCCCAAATCTTGGTTTGTCTAGATTATAATATAGCTATGCTTTTAAATACAAAGAAGGTGTGGATTCCCCCATACCTTTCATGAGTTTTCCTCTCAAAACTCATGATATAAAATATTCAAACATGGAGAAGCATGCTTATGCTATGGTTAAGGTGGTAAAACACTTCCATTTCTACATCCTGAACTCACACATTATTACTCTGGTTCTTGATACAATAGTAAAGTCCATTTTAACTCAACATGAGTTTAGAACTAAAAGGGGTAATTAGATTGCTAAAATATAAGAGTTTGATCTTGTTATCAAACCCATGAAGCTTTTGTGAGGAAGAGGTCTCTTCCAATTAATTGTTGATAACATACTAGAAGCAGGGTATGAAGAAATAAAGGTTGAAGACATGCCTATAGTTATCTTTGTCACCACTATGAATGAGTGGTATTCTAATATCACTCATTTCCTTATCTATGGTGATTTTCATACCCACCTATCTCGTAAAGAAAAGAGGACTGTTAAATTGAAAGATGCTAACTTTGTCCTGTGGGACAATGGTTTATACAAGAGGAGTCTTGATGGGGTATTTCTTTGTTGCATGGATAAAGTGCAACAGAGTAAAATTTTGAAGTCTTTTTATAATTTGGCTTGTGGAGGACATTTTTCTACACCTATGACTACCCATAACATTTTATGAGCCAGGTACTATTAGCCTACACTATTTCGAGATTCAAACACTTAGGTACATAGATGCGAGTTGTGTCAATAGTTCATTGGGAAACCCAAGTTGGCCGCATTACCTCTCAAGTCGGTGGTAATCAAAGAGCCATTTAAATAATGGGGTATTGATTTCATTAGCACTATAAACCCATCCTTGAGTGTTAAACATGACTATGTTCTCACAGCCATAGACTATTTTACCAAGTGGGTGGAAGCCATTCCAGTCAAGTATGCTACTTCAAAAGTGGTATGTAATTTCCTCAAGGAAAATATTATTTCCCAATTTGGAGTCCCAACCAAGATTATAATATACAATGCAGCGTATTTCTCTTCTCATGAGGTTACCAAGTTCTACTATTTTTATGGGATTATCCTTTCCCACTCTTCTAACTATTATCCACAAGGAAATGGTCAAGCAAAATCAAGCAACAAGAACTTTGGTGACCATTATCAGGAAGCTGGTAGATGAAAATTAGAGAACCTAGAATAAAACATTATTTGATGCTTTATGGGCAGATAGGATTACACCCAAAAGGGTGATAGGTATGTCACCATTTCAACTTCTGTATGGTTTGAATGTAGATATATCAATCACCCTAGAACTACCAGCACTAAAGTTGGCAAAGGTAGTAAAAGATAAAACATTTAAAGATTCCATCAAAAAGAGGATCATATTCTTGGCTAAACTAAATGAGCAATAAACTATGGTGGTGGACCATATTGTTGTACATCAAAGTTTGGTAAAGAAACTCTTTGACCAAAAAGCAAGGATTCATGATTTTTAGATTGGAGATCAAGTCTTGTTGTGGGACAAGAGGAGAGAACCAAAAGATATGCATGGAAAATTGGATTCCTTATGGAGAGGTCCATTTTCCATTCATCAATTAAATGGTGAAAATAGTTTCTTTCTAAAATATCAAGATGGAACACCATTTTCATCGCCTCACAGTGTGTAGCATCTAAAGCACTTCAATCCTTGAAGTATTAGATAAGTCTAGTTGTACATTTGTATAGTCACTTGTTTTTGTAGACAACATGTCAACCATTTTGATCTGATAGGCCAAAATGGTCTCTTTATTTCTCAAAATGTTCTGAGCAGTCAAGTTATTCCATTGAACAAACCTTTTCAGCTAAAGAAATCATAGGTTTAGAAGGTGGGATTTCATAAGGAAAAATCTCAAAACACTTAAGGCATTTCCTTAAAAAATTGTAAGGATGGTTCAACACCAAGGTTCAATCAAAAGGTTCAGTGGCAGGGTTTAATAATATGGAATAAACCATTGAATCGTTGAACCATTGAACTCTACTTCCAAAAGGTTCAACGAGTTCAAAGCTTCAACACGTTTAAAGTGTTTAAAGATTCAAAGTTCAAAGTTTGAGAGAATGGTTCAAATGGAAGATTCTAGAAAAAGGTTCAACTAAATGGTTCAAACAATTGGTTCAATGATACATTAAACTCTTAAAGAAGACTAAGTGAACATGGTTCTTTACATAACATTGAACCATCAAACTACTAAACCATTAAACATTGAACCATTGAACTCTGAAAGGTTCAAAGGGTTCAAGGTTCAAAGTGGTTCAAAGCAACCAGTGATGTCCCCTTAGATGTCAAATTTAGGGTAATGAAATAACCATTGATTTTTGAATAATGTAGACCTGAGAATAAACTCAGTGACCAGCCAAGGAAGGAATTGAAGGAGCCAACAAAAGCTAAG
Organism: Torreya grandis; assembly: GCA_037957365.1. NCBI lineage: Eukaryota > Viridiplantae > Streptophyta > Pinopsida > Cupressales > Taxaceae > Torreya > Torreya grandis. The sequence goes on along the minus strand of JARHVA010007654.1, from coordinate 477,174 downwards.
AAGATAACCTCGAGAGCTTGAATCACTAAGAAGAGACAAAAGGTAGAAAGGAAAGAGGGAAAGTTATAGAAAAATCCAAAATATCTCTAGGAGAGTTATTCCAGTAGGGGGAGTAGTCCACCAGGTGTATATTAGAGAGCACAAGCATTCAATGACATGGCCTATTTTTCTTCATTTGAGTAAAGATAAGTGGACAGTCATGTAAGTATCATAAAGAGGAGTGGCCTTACCTTTCAAAAGATCAGGTAACCCATGCCTCAGAGGAGACATTTGAGATGATTCAAAATACCAAAAGTTAAGGCTGATGACCTATTCCAACATGGCCCCTTCATAGAATTTACAATGCATTCAATGCAGCATGGGCCATTTCATGAAAACAAATGCCCAAGTCTTTCTTTAGATGTTATATATTATAATCTCTCATTTTATGTTAAGGGGGATCTCTCTATTATTAGAAGTGAAACTATGCCCAAATTGAAAGGCATTCCTAAGACTTTGAGCTCAGATTGTTAATCATATTTTATCAAGTGAATGAGAAATCAAGTGACCATTTAGACTTTGTGTTGAAATAACTTGTGTTATCTAGAAAATATTTCTTATGTCTTTTTCCTAAATACAGTCTTGTCCATTTAATCAAATAAGTAGAACAAGTGGAAATAATCTAAAAAATGTCTTGAAGTTGACTATGGGAGGCTTTGTGTTGCCATAATTATCATTAGTCTGTGTGTTTTATGTTTTAGGATATTAGAGAGACTTTGAGTTTCCCTTATCCTTCGTAATATTTTACTCTATTGTAGTTTTCGATGGAGACTTTGTGTTGTACTTCATACTACTATGTTACTTTGTCCTAAATCAGTAGGAGAAATAATGAAATACTTTATGCTTTCATGGGTTTCTTGTGGATTTAGGTACTACCCAAGAAGAATTCCTGCTATTTGTTTAACATCATTTCTAAAATGAGAGAAATGCCTTCAGTAATTACACAAGAATTCTCCTTTATTTTGTGAACATCATCTCTAAAAAAAGAGAGATGGAAGGTATGATTTCACCCCTGAGTCTATTTTCAGTTTATATTAGTATATTATAGTTTATAGGGAACCTCCCCTTGCTGAGAGGAGAGATTTATCTCATTATGCTGTGGTAACCACACCCATTTTGTTGTATAAATCTGATTGTGCTATGGTTGATATACCCATTTTGCCATCAGTTAGTTGATGACAAAATATTCACCCAACAAGTTGGAAATAAAAATGGTAACTATGGAGAATGAAGAGAGTAGTAATAATTATTTTATGTTTATTGAGGGATTTTATTTATAATATCTTCTTCATGTTTATTAATATAAAAATCAAACAAGTAAATTTTGTTTGTTAACTTCATTATTTTGTTTAATCCTAAATTTTGATGTGTGTGGTTATATAAATTTAAGGGCTATTAGAATAAATTTTACACAAGGATTTTGAAATAACCTAATTAGTTGGCCAATCAATAGAAAACTCAAACAAAATAGTATTCTAAATTTACACAACTAAGATTGCTAAAATTAGTAAAGCACATCTATTGATAGATATTGTAATGAATTGAAAAAAATGATACCTAGCTAGTTTATTATGTGCATGTAGGTCTGATTTAGAAATATTTGAAGTGGACTAGAATATGACTTTAGAACAATCATCAGATTATGGAAATGTTCTTTTTATGGTCTTAGATGCTTATGTTAGATCTAGATAGTTGTATTGGCATAGATGTATAACTTTGATGTAGGTGTCCTATATAGAATACTAACTATATATGGATACAACTAGCTAAATAATTTTGGTTTTTTTCTTTATCTTGATGTCTTACTATCATGTGCACAGGTTACCACTCTTTGTCAAATTATTAAACACTACTTTATTCACCTTGGAGAGACTATGGGAAAAATAGGTTAGTGGGCTTATAGTTTTGAGTTGCCCCAAGGAACTCTCTATCGATAAGAACTACCTACATATCTAATACTATGAAGAGGGCCTCAGACTTATGTAGTTATCCCCTACATGTTGAATTATGTGTACATAATCATGAAACATGTGATAAGTAAAGACATGTAATGACCTAGCTTGTAAATTGGAAAATATGGCTAATGAAATACTCTTTGAATGGTTCAGACCTATAGAAATATTTGTATTATGAAATAAATATAAAAAGGGATGAATAGGGTAGGTTTAATCACTTGAATTCTTGATTGAGTGAATCTTGGTATGTTGCCTTGTGAGTACCAAGTCTTTTATAAGTGAGGAAAGAATGAGGTTTGATCTTGTATATCTACCTATTCCTTTAATAAATATCTCACACTAAATCACTTATGCAAACCTTTTAGATACATTTAGTTTTCAAATTGGATGACTTTTTGGCATTGAACACTTTATAGGAAAAGTGGACACTTATGTTGATGCAGGTGTTTGTCTAGGACACAAGTGTCCAAGAAGATATAAAATAGGTACATGTAAAAAACTAGTAGTACAAAATACTAATTATGTTTTTAATTGTTTTCATAGTGTAGAAGGCCTAGTCATTATAATAGAAATGGTCAAAATAAGAGATAAGTAATGTAGGCATAGAGAGATAGTGAACTCAAGCCTTTTGGTAGTGGGTAGGTATATAATATAAAGGTACAACCATGATAGGTATTTTTTAAATTTACAAACTTGAGGTACTAAATAAATAATATTTTAGTATCTAAATTTTACCCCATTTAATCTATTAATGAAATTACAAGTTTAGAAAAAATAAATGCATACTGTGGTGTGTATACACACCTTGTATTTGTTTGAACCTAAATTGAGTAATGTTTTAGTGATTGACTTATAACCAAGATCATGTTATAGTATATAATCAATGTATGAAATCTAAAATTTAAATAATTTTAAATGCCTTAAAGTAAGAAGAGAAAGGTTAGGCATACACTTGTGTGTCGATGCAACCATCTTGCCTTCTAAAAATTTGGTTTGAAAGGATGTCTCATTATGAAGCATTGAATTTGAGATTAGGACAAATATGAAAATGTAAGTGAATACACACACACACACACACACACACACACATATATATACATACACATATATATATATACATGCATATATATATATATACATGTATGTATGTGTATATATATATGTATATATATACATACATATATGTATGTATATGTATATATATATATACACATACATACATATATGTATGTATGTATATATATATATACATACATATATATATATATACATATATGTATGTATATATATACACACATATATATATATATACACATATATACATATACACACATATATACATATACATACATATATACATATATATATATATATATATATATACATACATATATATATATATATATATATATACATACATATATATATATATATACAAACATATATACATACACACACACACACACACACACACACACACACACACACACATTAGAGAGCACATACCCCCAACCTTGTTGTAAAGGTGAGTTACAACATGGCCATTGAGCTTATTTCATCTCAATTGTGCAACCCAAATATATGCATAATATGGTAAGTGTGAATGATCTAATAAACTAAAACTATATATACTGAGGGTAGATGATTTAATTAAAATTAATATATAAGTCAGGTAAATTTAGATGATTTAATCAAATATAACTTATAATTTCGATAAGATCTAACACTTTAATTAACTCAACCTTATAAAGGATAACTAACTACTATAATAGATTAGCTTAATAGCAGTCTATAATTGTCCATCCTAGGTATGATAACAATCCATAATAATATTTTAAATCTTGAAATTGATTTTATTTTTAAAATTTAGTTGCCTTTGGCATGGAATATGCATTGCATATATGTCTCATGCTAAAATCTAGGTATAATAATACTACCAATGTATATAATGATGCCACAAAATTGTATCTAAATCATATAACTATGAAATCTAGTGAATTTGAAAAATATGCAAGTGTGAAGGACAAGTTTATATGACATTTTGTCACTAGATATAGAGAATCAAAGAATTGATGTAAATGTGGAGAACATGATTCTATTGTGAACAAGGAATACATAGTAGGGAGGTTAGACTTGTGTTAGTCCAATAAAATAGATCAAAATAACAAACTATAATCCTAACACCTCTAGCCTAGACAATAGGGAGAGCATAGGTAACAAGCATGCATATAAAAATACAACTTGAACACAAAAGAAAACATTATTTTACCTTCTTTAGAGCTCAAAATGGCTTGTTGAAGTGGCTTGTTGATTTGTACATCAAGAAGTATTTACCAATGAAGCTTTATTTTCTCCTTCTCTCCTTAACACCTTGGCTTTTCTACTAAGCTTATAAATTTGGGATTATATCATTACTTTAAAAGTTTATTTTAATCTATTTGAGTGTTATAACATTACACCAATATAGTTTTGAAATGGTAAAGTTAAATCCTATTTTGAGATGAATCACTTATAGGATGAATCACTCATATCAAAAATAGGACATTATAGTGGGATTTTCATAGAGTCATAATATTACATGAGCATAAAATCATAATAAAGTACAAGTTTTATACATGTTAGATTTTAAGAGTAATCCATATGTTATATGGTTTATATACATGATAAATATTAGCACATTGATACATAATACATGGGAATATGCCATGCATATGCATTCAAATTACATACAATTGGTAACATATTCATACACACCTATGTGCATAGTCATGGCCATATGCAAAATAATTTATGAGAACATGTTTTCACATAAAAATACATTTAGAATACATGTTCTTAAATTTAGTGTGTGTGTGTGTGTGTGTGTGTGTGTGTGTGTGTGTGTGTGTGTGTGTGTGTGTGTGTGTGTGTGTGTGTGTGTGTGTGTGTGTGTGTGTGTGTGTGTGTGTGTGTGTGTGTGTGTGTGTGTGTGTGTAACATTCTCTATCAATTGGTAAAACTTTAGGGGCATGATACTTGTTCATGCACACACATATAAAAATACAACTATAGTTGAATGTACAATGGTTTCCATTCCAATTCACACTTATCAAATCTATGGTCATGAACAGGGCATGGACATGGTCCACTCTATTTTGATCATGTATTATATTATAAATTTAAAAAACTACACAACCAAAACCTAGGTTAATGATGGGGGCATGATCATTGTCCATTCCCTTTCGATCATACATTTTGGTTTTACATGGATTTTTTTCATGTAGAGTTAATTGAGTTAGTATAATTTGTACTTTACAACACATTCATGAGGGTTGGGGAATGTCTCCTTCCTAACTTAAGATTATAAATAATTACACAAATTTAGGATATAATCATCCCAAATCTTTGATGCATTGATAAAGAAACATAATCTCCAAACATTTCATGGGAAACATGGATTTCACCAACATCCAATTGTACTATAACTCTTATTCTTTCAATTTCTAATTTCATATTTCACATTTGTAAATTTATTAAATTTTCATTAAAAGTTAACATGAAGTAAATTTGTACATTTAGGTCCATCTCCTATAAGTCAAAGGTGTTATACATAGTCAATCAAATTTTATCTTTTTATTCTTATCAATTTCATTAGTAGAATAGAAGGGTGGAATTTGTATATAATAAAATTTAGTTTTTGGTACATGATAATAATAATCTTGATATACATTTACCACACATGACTTGAGAATTCAAAAATGTCCTAATCCACCTATATCTCACACTTGCATGCTATTTTATAATTCAATCCTTTTATTATTCTTATATACACCTATAGAAATGTCATTAACAATTTGAAACCTAATAAATATCTTCCATAGACATATCTAGACTCTCAATTCAATTTGTTTATACATAGGTTGGTTATGTTAAAATTGGTCAGTATCACCAATCAATATTGACCAGTTTGGTAAAAAAATGGCCCACTCCTAATAATGACTATTTTATAAAATAAAACCCATGCTTAAGGTTTGGCCCATAATCATAGAATGTTGGTGGTGTGAGTAATTATCTAATTAGATCCATATATAAACAAATCAAGGTTTCATTCAAAAGAGTATTGGCACTTATCTTCTATGCATCTTTATACTATTTCACATCAAGTGAATATGTTTTATTCTTACCAATTTTAAAACCTATCACTAGGATAAATAACAACTCAAGTTTTAAGCACTCAAAATCCAAGTCAAAGCAATCATTTTCAAGTATCAAGACCAATCATTAGTTGCATACACATGTCAAAGGAGTATAATTTCATAATCACAATAGGTGGGATAACTACATGTGTCTTTAATTCCATCTGCAAAGTTTTGGATACATAAACATTGGTAAATCATAATATTGTAATAATTGGGGATAGCTTAGGTCATTACAATTTTTGACGTTTCTAGATCTCATAAGTACATCTAGGATTTTCAAACAAAATAGGCTGATTTATAGATATATGTATATCATAAGGGTTTAGGATCATAAAAATAGAACAAGAAAATATAGTCTTCGCTGAACGTACATTCATTTTTTCCTACTTCCATGTAATTTATTATTGACTAGTGATACTAATTAAATCCTACAGAAATGGCCTAGTGTAGACAATGAATTAGTTTGAAAATTGATTGAGATACCCTTCTTATCTCTTATTTTCATATGTTCAATTTATTCATAGTCAAACAATCACCAAGAAAATCCAATTTTTTTGATATCCTTATCAATTTATATATTTAACATATTCCCTTATCAAATCAGAAAGATCAATCTTAATTTTTTATAAGTAGATGTATGCTTGAAAGACATATTTATTGATCTAAAATATGTTTAAAATTTATCTTAATTAGATTTATATCACTAGTTAATCCAAATTATGGTAAATCACATAGTGATAATAAATAATCAAGGCTTGAGGAATTAGACCAAGGAAATGACCCACTAAAGGATGAAGGTTAGATTTAAAAGAAAATCTATTTTGACCTAAAGGGTAAAATGTCTCAAAATATAGATTAACCTAAATAGAGGATGATTTATGTGGATAATTATATTGAAAACTAATAGATTTTATGTTTCTGTTATTAAATTTAGATGTCATAAGGTCAAGGGGAGTCTAAAGTGAGGTAAAAATGTTTTAAAAATATTAAAATTACATAAATAGATGGAGTGTGATAATGCATGACAAAGACATAAGGGAAAAGGCTCTTATACCAATTTAGGTTTCCATAGTTACACATGATACATGTAATTTTTTTTGTAGATTATTAAAATGTAGGATATCTCATACCTTTAAATGTGGGAATAGTATTTAGTTATTCTACTTTAGATACATTGTGATACATGCTAGATAGTTTTCTATTTTTACCCTACATATTTGGAGTCATATAAAAAGTAGTTCTAAGTTATTTTTTACCACATTGTTAGAGGTACATAGAATAAATTTATAATATATTTATTTTTTAGCTAATAAACATATAAAAAGTAATTTTAAGTCACATTATACACCCTATATGGTTATAATTTAACTTCTACATTCAAAATAATTATAGAGATATGAAACAACCCCCCAAAATAAATTTATAATTGCATTTTAGAGTATGTTTTAGACACATGTTAGTCCCACTTACTTTTATTTATAACATAATGATAAACATTCATATCACTCATGTATGCACAACTGGAACTGAAGGAGGTGAACTGAGGTAATTAGCTAGAGGTAAACAAATACAAAAGGTGTTATGGGGAAGCATATTATTATTTTAAAAGGATTATGGGGTTTGGGGTGTATTAATGTACGCATACATGGATAAGACCTGAGTGCCATATGTATAAATCATACATCCATATAGGACCATTTCTATGTCCTTAACTCTAGGTAAATACCTCACTCTCCTTAGTGGGTTTCAGTGCCACTCGAAGATGATTAAGTTAAAGGATTAGTTTAACAAATAAGGATAACTCTATTTCCATAAGTTATAATTTAGGGTAATCATAGGTTTATATTAAATAACATGCTACATAATTCAGATAAGTAACATAATTAGAAATCAAAAATCAATTTAACACATGTAGATTTAAATCATTCATAAAGAAAAATAATTTAAATCATAAAGAGAAAATATATTTAAAGTATAAGGTTATTTAGTGATATCATTCAAAGTCATAATGCCTTATAGCCTTTAGGGTTACCGCACTACTTGTACAATAAATTCATACATTATTCACTTATCAATATAAATGTTATTACTAGAATAATAATTAAGGATATATTTATAATCAACATCATTATTCTATAAGCAGTCCTAAAATGGAAACATATAACCATTTAGATTGGCATAGCTAATGCAATATAAAAAGATTCTTTGACATTTAATCAATTAAATCTAAAATATTTATTTCTTTTAAGAGAAGTAGCTTATGTAATTACTTAATAGTGAAGCCAATTTAGATAACTAATTAAGAAATAATTCACTTATTTTCATATAATATTCCATAATAACATAATAAATGGATGGATGTAACACTTATCAGCTCAAGATGGTTTTGGCTCCTGCTACTGCGCGTGCGAACCCAAATTTGAAATCGGCTACTGTGATCCATGCGGCCGGTGAGGCTGTGGTTGCTGTTACGGAGGAGGTTCTTCCTGCTAGTAGAGGGAGGAACCAAAATACCCTCAAAGGGATTTCTGCTGCGGGGATTGAAGATACTATAGTTGTGTGTCCGGCCTACGTTCCTTGTTTAGGGCATGGACTAGGGGGGCAAACCTATGCGGATGTGGTGGCCTTTGAAATAGATATACACAATGCTCGGCCTCATACAACACCTGTACCTACCCGCGTATCCCTTGTAAGTGCTTTAAAACCTATTAGGGTAACTCTAGACCCTAAATTAGCAGAAAATATCTTCCAAGAAGAAAAACAGTTTTCCTCTTGTGCTGCCATTTTCTGTTTCCAAGGTTTCTGGCCCTCTTTTGTAGATCTACAGAATTGGATTGCTAAGAGTTGCTGCATATTAAAAACGGTCAAATCCAGCCCTGTGCCAGGGGTTTTTTTATAGTAATATTTCAAAGCCCTAAAGATAGGATGTCTATATTGTGCCACAATAATTTTTCTTGGCAGGGTAGATTTCCTCTTATGGCCAAACCTTGGCATAAGGATTTTAATCCTCTCTCAGAATCCTTTAACAAGATCCCTATATGGGTGTGGCTCCCTTATCTTCTGATACAGTTGTGGCAAGAGGCAGTTTATAAAACCATTGGAAATGCTATAGGGGAGTTTCTATATGAAAAAGATAGTATGAAGAGCCACCATTCGACTTGTGCATGATTTTTGGTTGATCTGGATGTTTCAAAGGGCCTTCCTGAGGCGATATGCATTAATTCTCCAAGGGGTACCTGGACACAAATCTTGGATTATGAGGGGATTCCTTTTAGGTGTAGGAAGTGTCACCAGATGGGACATATTGCTGCCCGTTGTGGTGCTGGGAAAAACAATCCCAGACGTTCACCTTCTTGGTGGCCAAAGGATTTCTTTGAACATAGCATAGACAAACTACCTTTGGAGACAACAACAGAATCCGAGATCGAGAATGAGGAAAGGTTGCAATCCGAATCAAAAGATGAAGAGGAATCACTAGAGAATCAATCAAATGAAGCCTCTGAGGAGGCTATAGTTAAAGATACAGCTGAGCCTGTGGAGGAGGTGGTGATCTCTTCCCCTATTTTGGAGAATCTTTCTAAGAGCCAGACTGTGTTAGATAGTCTCAAGGAGTTTATGCCTACTGGTGTCCAAAGATCATTGTCTTCTGAGGCATGGGTTGCTGAGGCAGCTAAGGTTGAAGATGGTTGGATAACAGTTAGAAGAAAGAAGTCTGAGCCTTTGGTCCCTCCTCTAGATATGAATCTTCAATCATGCAAAAAGAAAAATTAGAATTTAAAAGATTCATCCGAAGTTCCTTTCTGCTGATTGGTTTTTTGGGGGCAGTAAATCGGTCATTTTTTGGTTTGCTGGTTACGGATCTCGAAGCTTGCCATTCCTTTTGGTTATCTTTCAGATCAGTGTTTTGACAGCTATTTTTTCATGTTCTTATTTTTTGGTTACAGGTCCCTATAAAACCTGGTTTTGGTTCTTTTTTGTTATCAGGTTCTTGTGTTAACTTGGTTATGATTTAATGTTAATCTTTCTCCTTGTATAGGGTTTCGGGGTCCCTTCAAAACCTGATTTTACCTTAATCTAAAACATAATAAATGGATGCCTAAATATATCATTGTGTTAGTAATAAATTTAAAATCCAACTACACTAAAAGAGATTATCAAGTGTTCAACGACAATGTTCAAGCCTACAACTCAACATCATCAAGCAACAAGTTCATCTGAGTTTCAAGATGAGTGGAACCCAAATAAAATGTTCCACTTAAGGAACTTTTACAAATTTCTCAGTTGGGTAGCCAAGGTGGCGAGGTAAGTAAGTTCAACTGATGGAAAGTGAAAAACATACACCTTGACATGCAAGGAAAAAATAAGAGTGCAAGTATTAGTTAATCAACTAAGTCTCATTAAATAGAATAGAGTGGCATAATAACTTGTTTATCATCTTCATAAAACATTATTATAATTTACTTCAAATTTTTTCTTAACCAAATGAATAATATATGAAAAAATATTTTACATGCCTATTATTAAGTCATAAGGTTTAGCTAACTATTATTTCATTTATTAAATAATTTAAGAGATAACTTGTTAGGTTTTAGATTACACAAATGTGACATACATGACTCAAGAGATAATATATTTCAAATGTATGCAGAATACATACCTTTCATCCAATTAGGTATGTTTCAAATGCATGTTTAGAATGGAATAATTCACTTTATTTACTCATAAAATAGCTACCAGATGTTTATGCGTTGCTAAATTAACTAAGAGATCCATATACATCTATGTATTTGTATCCATAAAGTGATAATATAAATTAAATATTAATTCAGTCCATATGAGTTAACAACATAATTTATATATTATTTCCTATATAATCTACTCATTCTAATTTAAACAAATTTTAAGAATTAAGAACTAGTACAGAACATCTAAGTCCCAAGTTACTATTCATATATTAATTATGTCTGCATCAAGAATTAATAAGATAATGAATATAATGACATATCATAACTAAATCTAACTTGGATGTAATTTAAATTACAATAAAATGTTAAATTAATATGAGATTAAAAATAAAACCAATAATTTTATGTACCTAGATTATATTAATTTATAGCCAATGTACCTCTTACAATGACCAACATTTAGTAATCCATTCATAACACAAGTTAGTAATTGACATGATTAATAACAAGGATTGCATACTAACTAATAGATAAATCAAGTAATTAAACACCATCTATATACATCCTAAATTAATAAAGCAACCACACATATCATTTCTTTTCATAGTCCTTTCATAGGAAACTTCGACTAGAGAATATGAATCTTATTTGCATCTAGCCATGTCTTTTTGTTTGATTTGCCTTGATCTTATTTCATACCCTAGACACCTTTTTAACCATTCATAGTCATTCATAACTTTTTAGCCTTAACCCTTACTAACCTAGGTTACTCTTTCCATGTTTATTCCATCCCCCCAGATCTTGGACCCTCTGAACAACAATGCCCAAATAGGACTATAGCACTAAAACGTGGGGTGTCCAGTTTTTGGTGATATTGCCCAAGTACAAATTTGGTTTGAATGGTTAGTTTTTCCCACTTCATGAGTCATAACCCTTTTTCTTAGCTTAATCTTCAAGTCTTCTAATGTCATCCAAATTCAAATAAAAGCTCCCAAATTCAAAACAAAGAGTCTCCTATATAAAGGACTTCATAAGGAATTTTATATGTAAAACTTACTACTTTGGCACATTAAACATAATAAATATTATTCACTATTATAGCTCAGTTTCTCTACATCACACATAGACTTGCATGCTTGATCAAGGAAGGGCCTAGGCAAAATTCATTCTTGCATCTATCATGCACATTGATTATGCACGTTCCCTAAAGGAGAACTACATTTGATTTGAGACCCTAGCTTGAGGGTTAATGTAGGCATTGATCATAATAGTAGGGGTTTTAGATCATGTGATCATTATTCCCCTAACCTAGTTTTTCCCCATTTTTATTTTGATCCATTCATTGTTTTCATGTTTATAGATAGATATAGGTACTAAAGACTAAAAAAAACCTATAGTGAGCTCTACACACTTCTAGGCCTCGATATTTCTTAGATAGGGTCACACAGACTTGGAAAACAAAACCCAAAAAGCTTAGATCTTTAGGACAATAGCACCAGGGTAAGACTATAGCACCAAACATTAGGTTGTCTTATTTACGGTGTTCCTATCCTTTCACAAAATGAAAGATAGATCTAGGTTCCAGACAGTGCCCCAGTCTCATGTATATGTTTTTAGACTTTGAATCATCTAAATCATCTTATTTTTTTTAGATAAGTACTTTTCTCCTTTATGCAAACTAATTTGATCAAATTGATGGAAACTTGTATTTTACCACATTTGATTGTAATTTTATCCATACTCTAGACCTCTTTATTATTTAAGAACTAGACCCTAACTTCATAAAAATAATAAAACATTTGGTAAACCTAAATTACTTCAAACAAATTTAAAACCCTAAGTACCCTTAGGGTTTTTCCTTCATATTTTGTGCAAAAATTACTTTACAAATTTCTAATTTTTGTATAAATATTTGTGCAATTATTCTATTCAAACATATTTTTAGAATTTAAATTATAGCCATAATTTTCAAAAAATTCTAAAACCCTAGGTACAAAACCCTAGAATTCCAAAATAGGTCCTCAAACCCCAAGTTTCTCTCCCTTACAAGTTTTAGAAATTAATTTCAAATTTTTTGAAAATTGTTTAGTGTGCCAAAAATATTTTCAAATTTTTTACATTAGTAGTTATTTTGTGCAAAAATTCAATTTCAAATTTCTGATTTTTTTATAAATTTTTGTGCAATTATTTTATTCAAATATATTTTTAGAATTTAAATTATAGACATAATTTTAAAAAATTATAAAAACCTCAATCCAAACTCTACATTTTCAAACTAGGTCCTCAAACCCCAACTTTCCCTCCCTTACAAGTTTTAGAAATTGATCTTGAAATCTTTGAAAATTGTTTAGTGTGCCAAAAATATTTTCAATTTATTTAAATTATTAGTTATTTTTTGAAAAGATTAAATTTCAAATTTCTTATTTTTGTATCAATTTTTGTGCAATTATCTTGTTTAATTTACTTCTAGAACTTAGATTATGGCCATAATTTTCAAAAATTCAAAAATTCTAGCCCAAAACCCTAGATTCCTAAACTAGGTCCTCCACCTTCAAACCATTCATCTTTGTAATTATTATAAATTAATTTCAAAAATTTTGCAAATTATTTAGATAGTCACAAGTATTTTAAAAATTTCCATGTTAGTAGTTACTATTGTATTTATTTGCTTAATAGTACTTCTTCATATTATTTGTGGTGAAAGAGATAAAATGGCCACTAAGGCACTTCTTCCCTCATCCCATAGACAAATTTCTTATTTTTTCACATAACTATGATAATGAGTGGACAAATTTGCAAAATTGCAAATTGGTTAAAAATGTGGAAAATGATTTTATTTAAAATGAATATAATTATTATTATTGCAATGAGGAATATTTTCATGCATATGAAAGTGATAATGAAGAAAAAGTAGATGTATATTCTCCTCTCAAACCTATCTCTTTCATCCCTTCTTCTAAATAAAATACTTTTGATAAATGGGAAAAATAATTCTCACCTCATTCTCCTATGCACAATGCACAAAATGAATAAATTAGTCATGCACTTCAAAGTGAACCTCTAGTAGGTGATAATTTTCTTCCATGTGAACCTAATACTTCTCTCTCTCTCTCTCTCTCTCTCTCTCTCTCTCTCTCTCTCTCTCTCTCTCTCTCTCTCTCTCTCTCTCTCTCTCTCTCTCTCTCTCTCTCTCTATGATAGAATCAAATTACCAGAGCATACTTCAAATGATGCATCTCATGATCTCAACTCTACTTTATTTGCATAATGTTCAAATGATAACTCTCTTACTCTTAATTTTCATACTACAAATTAAGAAAATGTATGCACTCCATATGTGGATAGCATAGATACACATGATATTATAAATTCTAATGATAACTTATTTCATATTAGACATGAATTAAATTCTTCTCTTACACCTCTCCCTAGCAGTTGTGGAAGTGATAATGAGTATGATAGTGAACATGCAAATGAATATGAGAATGAAAGTGAATATGAAAATGATACTTCAAATTCTACTATCTCAAATGAAAAAAATTTAGATTATGATAATGCATGGAATTATGATGACTATTATGCATATAGTGAAGAAGAAAATGCATCTCATGATTCTCCCTCTTATCTCACTCCTCTCAAATCTAATGCATGTCAAAATATTACTCCTACTTTTATTCATAATTCTAATTTCAAATAATACACATGATAATAGTAATATCACATCCTCTACTGAATTAGTATGTGATTCACTAAAATAAAAAGATACCAATGAATCTCCCAAGCCACCCCCTACTACATTAGAACCCAGTTCTCACTCTTCACCTAAAGAGAATGATATCTCATGTCCCTCTAGTAAGGTCCAAACTACCATTCCTCCAAAGGTTTCAGTGAGCACACCCCATATTTATGATCCAATTACTAAATGTGACATTCCCATGGATAAAATAAATGATTAAATTCAAAGATTAAATGAACCACTTAAAGATACTAGTATCCCATCCCAAGAGATTATTTCATTAATGCATTCAGCGGGTGAATTACAACACCAAGTACATCTCCTTACCTTGGAAAACAAAGCTTATGTCTTGGATGGATGCCAATTATCAACATGGTAACCCATTTTTGAATACATTCATAAAAGCTTCATTGCCTAAGCATTCCTAGATACCATCATTGCTTCAGTTTGATGGAATTAGAGATCTATTAAAAAACCTTCAAGCCTTTCAAAAGGCTTTGCCATCACATACGAGTCTTTTGATTCTACTAAAGTTATTCCAATAGACATTAGTAGGGGAAGAATAGAATTGGTTCTTTCATCTACTTCCCTTTGTCTCCTTTCACACATATGATGACTTATATGAGGCATTTCTCAGATATTATGTCATAAACATAGGCCCTCATGTTACATATGAGAATCTTGCCACACTACATCAAAATTATTTAGAGCTAGTTAGTGAGTATATCTTAAGATTCAAGGCTCACATATTAAGATTGATATGAAAACTAACAGATCTAGAGATTTAACATATATTTATTAAGGGGCTTTACCAACCTCTACTCAAGCATTTACTATATTAGATAGAGTCTTCTTTCAAACACTTGTGTTATACAATTTTATCTTTGGAAAAGAAATTGGGATTGATTGAGGAAGATTAAATTGATTGGATCACTCTAGATTTCATATAATCATCTTTAGATATAGCGCCTAGCACTCAATTTCTACCATATCCTAGACAAGATAGGAGACCACAACTAGAAAAGTAACTAGTTGAGAACAAAGAGCTAATTTCTAGAGCATAACTTACAATCTGTACTATAAATAACAACAACAAATCATCACTACAATTTGATTCAAAGTGAGATAGCCCATCTACCATATTATCAACAATATTAAATAGGAGGTTAATCACATTACCTTCTACTGATTGGCAAGATCCATGTCTCTTACATAGATAGCCACATCGGCCTTTTTCTAACTATCATCATATCCATGAACATATAGATAATTACTATTTTAGACTTAGGGATTGTATTAATAGATGTGTTTATAATGGTATCATAACATTCACATAGGGGGCACTAAGATCTCCTCCACCATGGAACCATATACCTCACTCATATATGATTGAGTCATCCCAAGACATTCCTTCATAGGAATCATCAGTCACTCATTATCATATTAATATAGGTTCTAAGATAGAGCCTCATAAGAGATCTCTCATTCTAACTATTCAAAAGGTTTATAAACTAGTACAACATGAACAAACCATATATAATAGCATAGCCTATGGAATACATGGTGTAATTCTATATACATATCCATCATAGTCATAAACACCATAGTAGAGTACCGTTCTAAGGAGATATTAACTATAACCAAGATTTCAAGGTCCTATCTCATGTAGAAACCTACCATGGTTAGGATTAGATGAATCTCTATCATATGTTATATTTCCATCTTGATCTATTTCTTAGTTATATGCATCATAGTAGAAGACACCGGGTGTTATTTCATGTAGCAATTCATTATGATTATGAATAGATGAGCCTCATCCACATCACACAACTTTAGTTATACATCCAATAAGGTTACATTTTTAGAGTCTCCATGTACTATAGTTAGTGCACATCTTGTAGTATCAAATATAGTATATATTCCTACACAAAATGAGTAGTATGGGCATTTAGTCAATTGGCCATTAGGGTTCAAATAGAAATAAAATACACATATAGTTTCACTTAGTAGGGAAATGATAGAGGCAAAGGTCTAGCTAGCCTTTGTATTCTTGAGCCGCTCTCAGGGAAGTAATATGCACAGTGTGTTATCCTACATCCCCACATACTAACAACTAACATTCCAAATTCCCAATAACTATCCATAGCCAAAACTAGCCTATCAAAGTCTATATCTTACCAAATCCACTTATCTAAATCCTACTTTACCAATCTCAAACCTATTCAAATATATATAAATAGTTTACCAATTACCAAAACAAATAAATTCTTGCTTACATGTGATTACAATTCAAAATCAATAGCCTAACATCATAATTATTCAAAAAAGTAATCAAATCACATATCCCAAGTACCATTTACCAAACATATACAACCTCAAGACATCAATACCAAATAAACTTCTCCTAAAAAAACCATATGCAATGAATATAACAATGTATTTCAAATACCATAACATAGTACACATGATTTGAAATATAAACAACATACATATATATAAAACCAAATTTTCAAATACATGCACACTATAATAAGATACAAATCAATCATGAATGGGTGTCAAGACCTCATTCTCAATATTAATCTCTCCTTTAGTGTTAGTTCCATAATCTAAAATATCACTCAATGATACTGGACCTCCTCAAGCTACCAAATACCTCTTACATGACTATCTCACTCTAATAGCTGAACATGCTCTTCATGTAAGTCTTCATATTGCCACTGAAGATATATATAATCATCCATAATTTTTGTGCTCACCATGCCACAATTAGGTGGAGGCATCCTATGCCTATCTAAATCCACTCTCAGCTCAACTCTCTCTCCTTTTGACCTAACATATGTAGCTATAGATACAACATCCCTATCAAAAAATTTAGCATAAATGATAGCTATAATCATCACTTTCTATATCAAACCCTCCTCCACTACATCATCATGAACATGCCAGGTGAGTTCTCAGAGTGTCAACTTAATGATGGTCTCTCAAAACTCATCATCTCCCTTCCCCACCCTAGTAGGTGCCTCATCATGTGCACCTTCCACTCCACCTACATGCATAAAAATTAAAACACTACATTATATATATACTTTCAAATCAAACTAAATCATAAATATAGGCACAATTTAAATACAATCACCACTTACCTCCCATCATCTAGACTGGTTTAAGATCCTCATACACGGGAGCATCCACTCCACTAACAAGATATAATGGAGCCCACTGATGCCTAGAATAC
Organism: Torreya grandis; assembly: GCA_037957365.1. Taxonomy (NCBI): domain Eukaryota; kingdom Viridiplantae; phylum Streptophyta; class Pinopsida; order Cupressales; family Taxaceae; genus Torreya; species Torreya grandis. The sequence continues at coordinate 459,343 of JARHVA010007654.1, read as the reverse complement.
CATGTGGTATATTAATTAATACATCCCATGTCATTTACATTAGGAATATCTATAGTTATATCTCATGCATCCAAAGGTAATGGTGCCAAATCAGCCTCAATGGGTTTCATATGAGTTCTTACTCTCACTAGTACCTATGCACTCCTTATCTATACCCATGATATAGGAGGAACATCTTATCAAAATATAAACTACCTAGTCATGTGCTCATATTGAAAGTTCTCATACACTCCAACCTATTACTCATGTATCCATCATGTGACCCTCATATATCTCAATTGCACTCCATCCTCCTCTCACCTAGGGTATATTCTATAAGTCCTCCATATGATATCATGAACCTCTAGGTCCTCTAAAAATCATCTACTTTGATCTATCCTAGGATATTAGATAGCCAAATCACTCATGCACAACTTTTCAAATGGTTGTGGAGGTACCCAACTCTCCTTCACTAACCTAATTAGTCTCATAATTGTTATGTGTTCATAAGCCCAATAATGTAATAGTGCAGTTACACCCATAACACCACTAAATCCCTCTTATGTAAATCTATATAAATATTTATATAAATGGGTAAGCATAGTCCTACCCCAAAAGAACATATTACCATACATATCAACACTATGAACCACCCTATGCATCTTATAGGCAATAGAAGCTCTACTACCATCCACTACAATAAATAAAGCCAACAACATGGCCAACCACTTTTGTAGGTGAAGAACACTTGAATACACAATAACTGATAGTAATACATCGATATCACTACCTCTTTGATGTGCACCTAAAGGCACACCACTAAAATACAAGGATGCATGATCAATGGCATCAACACCCATATCTTTGTACAATGTCACCCATCACCCACTAAATAGTAAATGTAAAATCTAATACAAATCCTTTAGGGTCACAGTGATCTCCCCTATAGGAGGCAAAAATGTGAAAATGTTTACATTCCACCTCCAACATAAGGTGGTGATCAAATAAATATCCCATTACATAGTACCTAGGTCACATACATGACCCAATCCTACTCTATCTATCATGACTCTCTCATTAGTTGATAAGTGCAACATCATTAACATCTTTATCAGCTGGCCTTTACATAACTATCTCATCTACACCTAACCTTGGAATCATTATAAAATAATATATATCAGTCAATCATGCTAGGAAAAATATCTAAACTACACAATAATAGGAAACAATTCAGAAATTGAAAAAACTATCCTTAGTAGACAACAACACTACAAAAGGACACTAACACTAGACAACAATGCCAAAACTTGGACAACAGTGTTACATCCTAGATAAGAGCATTGAATCTAGGACATGAGCATTAAAACCAGCCACAAATTTAATAAGCTACTTAAAATAGCCTAAAAACATCAAAATCAAGATTTTAAAAAGGCAAAAACTAGGTACTTTCATCACTCACTAGGGTAATATCTCCATTACCTTGAATCTGGGCTACTAGCTTCTCAAAATGGGTCATAGAAGGTGATTGTATCCTAGGCATTTTCTCACTCTAGAGATCCAATATTTCAAAATAATCAATGCATAAATGAACCTAAAGTCAATCAAAATTCCTATATTATCCAACTTTTTTATTCAAAACCAAAACACCATTTTGCCCATAATTAAAACCCCATAGCTCTATTTGACAAACTATTTTGTTCCACAAAATTGTGATGATAATACATTTTATATCTATAAAACCTCAATATATTATTATATAATTTTTCTACTATAGAAAACATATATCTATACGTATTTCATATTCAAGCATACAACTTGGTCCACACTAATAACAACTTGTTCAAATTTCATACAACTTGGTCCTCACCAATGATAACTTGTTCAACTTTTATGCAACTTGGTCCCCACCAATCAAAGCTCATTCAAATTTCAAATAAATTATTCTAAACAATCAATTAAATTTTAAAATCAATCCAAACTATACCAACCTTGTTCCTAGCATTACACCACTAGTCATCACTTTTTACTCAACCTCCTCTATTACAAATTTCATCCTTCTCCCCAAAAGGGGGGCATAATTCATAATATTCTTATTTATACACATACCTATCACACCTATCCACACTCATAGTTGGATACACCATGGCTATTACACCTCTAATAGTCATAATTATTAGATTTAGCTCATATTAGTCAAGATATACAGTGATTTAGATTACATGGGTCATTTAACATTACTTAGGACATTGAAAGAGACATACCTTTAGTTTAGAAATACATAGATTAATCATATATACAATGGTTTAGATAATATGTATTCATCGTGAATTTGATATAGATTTAGACTAGATATCAGATTTTGGGGTATACACATCACTGCATGTCTCACACATACAACCTCATACAATATGACACAATATAGACTAGATAGAAGATTATAGGCATAGTATAGAGAACATTATCTTGATCTCTAGTTTTTTAGATGGGACATGACATGCTAGCTCATTTCACATGTGTTTATATAGATTACCAAACTATATAGATGCATGACTCACATACCATATTTAGGGTCATGTACATTACTACATGTCTCATACATATAGCTTCATATAACATGACACAGTTACATGACCAAATAGTAGATTGTAGGCATAGTGTAGATCACATTATTTTGACCTCCAATTTTTCACATGGGACATGGAAAGATAGATCATGACACATGTGATTATATATATTTCTAGATTATCTAGATGCATCACTCACATACCAAATTTAGGGGAATGGCATAGATGATCATGTTCTTAAACATTTAGGATTATATAGATTGGAATGAAAAGACATGTCATTTCCTTATGCATTTACAAAAAAAATTAGATTACACCCAAGCATACCCATTTTATCACCATGTTGGATTGTATGATCATCTGTAGTGGTTGGTCCATATCATTACTCAAATATAGGAGTTTATGTAGGATAGAGGGAAAACATTATTTTTAGACCTCTAAGCACTTCTCATTTATAGTTCATATTATTTAAAGTGGGGGCATGATAGATATTACTCTTCATATCATACATATTCTATACACACATTCTAAATTACATGAGTTTATGTGGGACAAAGGGTAGACATTAGTCTTGGAGCTCTGAGCACTTTTCATTTCTAATTCATATTATTCAGAGTGGGGTCATGATATATCTTGATCTTCACAACATACAAATTATATATACACATTCCAGATTACATGAGTTTATGTGGGACAAAGGGTAGACATTAGTTTTTGGGCTTCTGATCATTCCTCATTGCTCAATCAGATTCACTACATGGGGCATCCATCTTAGGGATTCCTTCTTTTTCCAAGCACTATTTAGATTTAGTACAGGGGGCATCTATTTTAGGGATTCCTTCTTTCTCCATGCACTATTCAATTCCCTATCCACTTCCTTAGCTAGCAATTTGAACCTTTTTTAGCACACTTATCTCCACACAGATAAGTTTAGGTACACATCTTATTTCTTTCTTTTACTCTAGTACTTAATTTCATTACATTGCTAGAGTAAAAGGAGGGAAAATATATACACCCTAAATTGGAAAAATAAACACACATATCATGTCTTTTCATAGTCTTTTCATAGGAGACTTTGCCTAGAGAATATTAGTCTTATTCTCATCTAACCATGTCTTTTTGTCTGATTTACCTTGGTCTTATTTCATACCCTAGACACTTTTTTAACTATTCCTAGTTATTCATAACCTTCCAAACATAACCGTTACTGAAACAAGTTACCTTTTTCATGCTTATTCCATCCCTTTAGGTCCCAGACCCTTCAAGTAATAGTGCCCAAATAAGACTATAGTGCTGAAACCTAAGGTGTCTAGTTTCTAGCACTATTGTCCATGTGAAATATGGTTGCAATAGTCAATATTCCAAGTTCATGAGTCCTAACCCTTTTTCTTAGATTTATCCTTAAGTATTATAATGTCAACCAAATGTTAATAAAATATCTCAAATTCAAAGTAAAGAGTCTCCTATATAAAGGACTTCACAAGGCATTTTATATCTAACATTTACTACTTTGGCACATTAGACATAATAAAAATCAATTAATAGTATAGATCAAATTCTCTACGTCACACATAGAATTTCATGCTTTATTAAGGAAGGCCCTAGCTAAAATTCATTCTTGCATATATCATGTGTGTTGATTATACATATTTCCTAAAGAAGAACTACATTTGATCTAAGACCCTAGATTGAGGGTTATGTAGGTAGTAATTAGAATAACAAGGGTTTTAGATCATGCGATCATTCTTCCCCTAACCCAAAATTTCCCCCTTTTTAATTTTTTATGTTTTTATGTTTTTCATGTGTTTAGATGGATATAAATGCTAAAGACTAAAATGAACTTATAGTGAGCTCTGCATACTTCTAATCCTTAATATTTCATAGATAGGGTCACACAAACTTGGCAAATAAAACCCATAAAGCATAGATCTTTAGGACAATAGCATTGGGGTAGGACTATAACACTAGACACTAGGGTGTCCTATTTCTAGTGCTCTTATCCTTTCATAGAATGAAATACATATCTAGGTTCCAGATAGTGCCCCAGTCCCATGTATAATTTTTCAAACTTTGAATCATTCAAATCATCCTATTATTTATAGATAAGTAATTTTCTCCTTTGTGAAAACTAATTATATCAAATTGATTTAAATTTTTATTTTACTACATTTGATTGTAATTTTACCCATACTCCAAACCTATTTATTGTTTAGGAACTACACCCTAGCTTCCAAAAAATAATAAAACACCATCTAAATTAATATCAATGATAACAAAATATAATAATAATTATTCAAATCAATAATTTAATTTTTACCATCTTCCATACATGAGTATAAAGTCATCAAGACATGAAATTGAACATGGATGAACTAATCAAGACAAACCCGCCATACTAGCATTATGATCCCAACAATCATTGGCTCTCACCACCTCAACCATCAATAGGATGGTGGTTGTAATATTTGAGAACATGAAATGAATTTTGACCTAATTGATTTCCTAACAAAGAGACATATCAAAATAAAATAATACTTGAAACACAACCATATCATTCTAAATAAAGATGTGAAGAGTCAATCTATCTAAATTATATATTTAGAGCAGGGAAGGTTAACCTTAGATATAGAGTGATATAAAATGGATTAAATTTAATCCATTATATATTCTTCAAATTATCCCACTTGGATCCCCATCCAAATTGTGGAAAGCCTTAACTATCTAGAACCCTAATGTATACTCTTTATTATTTAGGTCTAGTCTAAGAATGATAATCAATACATTCCAAAACATCCAAGTAGAAAATAATAACACAAATAGAATATAAATTCAATCCCAAATATCTATTTAAACACAATAGAAAAATCAAATAGACATCCCTCTTCATACATGACACAATTAATTTCAAAGCTTAAATTGACTTAGTCAAAATATTAAATAGACACCATTAGTAATAAATTCATACTATCATAAAACCCAATGGTAATAATTAAAAGGTAAAATTTATGCATACATACGCAATCATAGTCAATGCACATCCACTTAGAATATATTATAGCATCAGTGTATAGATCAACATAGTTTATAGCAATGATGTAACCACAAAAGTAAAGGTCATACTCATCAAATGAAATGATGAAACCATAAACTTAAATAGTAAACATCATAAACCAATCAAAATAGTTATCATGGTCAAACTTAAGACCATGATGATGTATGCACCATCATAATCATACATCCTAATATAAATTTGATAACACAGTCAACTAAGTCAAATATAACTCAAAGCCACAAAGCATATATACTTATGTATGTATAGTTCAACCCTTGGGTGAATTAATTTATACATTTGACCCGTGATATACAAAATATTCAAAACCCAATTGAAATATAATGTCTATTGGAAGAAAAATTATCAACTATGATAAAATGAATAGCTAATGATTATAAATGACAAGCAACTTAATTCCTTTTTTAGTTAAAAAAAACATATCATATTATCATAACTCAATCCCTAATAATTCAAGAATAATACATTAGACAATTAAAATGGGTCATGACATAACACAAAATGTGTATACAATTGAAAATGCATCATGTACATAAATCAATTCTAGATCATATGGGATATAACACCCCTACACTTTGGATTTGGGAGCATACAATTGTTAAGTGGGAGCATGACCAATGTGAGGATCCACTAGACCCGATTAGGAGATAACTTATCACAACACACCATGTGAGATAGAGATCCAAAGCCTATAGTATAAAAAAATCACATAACAACCCTAAAAGTGTCCTATGATTTAATAGTTCACTAATCTAATAATAGGAAAAGTAAATCTAATCTAGTGTGCACTAAAGCTTGTGGCATAAAGTGGGGGTTAGAAACAAAATAAATAAACATGCATAAAATACATTTACTCATGTCAATGTATATGGAATACTAATACATGGAAGATAAGAATAAAAATACTCTATATATCTACTCTTACAAAGAAGGAATAAATTTAGGAATACTTACCTTTGAAGATGAACCTGTTGAGCCTCAATCTCCCCCTTGGCCAAGGTGCTTTGAAAGATATTGTCATGGTATGTAAAGATAAATAAGATAAATTAGCTCTAGGCTACACAACCTATAAAAACATTTAAAATACTTATCCATAAAATGGGATTAGAGCTCCAAAGAAAGTATTGAACCCTAAAGCTTTATTTTCCAAGTAGAATAGTCAATAGGTAGATGTTCATTTACACTTATTCACTTAATTATTTCATCTTATTAAATGGTGGTAAATGACCTTGTATATATAGTAGTATCTTACCCTAAAAATATTTTGGAACTTCAAATTTACTAGGTTGACCTGGTCAACCAAGCATGTTTTCATGTCTAACTCACTAGGTTTGTAATAGGTTGGTGGAGAGGCCAACAAACTAAAAGAGATAAAAAAATACCTAAATTATGCTAAGTTGACCTAGTCAACCTATAAAAATTGACAGGTTAAAAGGTTTTAAGGTAAGAAATGAAGGATAAAACATGAAAAATGATAGATATAGGTAGAACTAAGAAGAACAAGTTTGGGTTCAATGGTTTCAGAAGGCTAGAGTGTGGATGACAAGTGGTAAAAGGAAAAAACAATCTTACGAAGAATCAATGGTCTACCCACCCCTTTCCTAATTCACCCCTTAAGGCATACACTCAAAAATATTTAGACTTGATAGGTTCTTATAAGTTACATAGTGTCAGTAATCAATAAAATCCAAAAATATTATGTGTATACATATGCCCTAGCTAAAGCTCATCACGTGTCATGTAAGTGTAACATAGGATGGTGCTTCAAAAGAAAACATGATAACACACAACACTAATGCTAAGTATGGTGTAGTAAGAAAAAAATAGATAAATGTAAGGATAGAATTGAAAAACACATACTTTTAACATACCTTAGTGCCATAGATAAAGAAGTAGACTGTAAAAAATGAAGGTGTCCAATGTAGAGCACACTAGGCGAACCTATAGAAGTTAGTGCAAAAGATAGCCAAAAATTAAAAAAAAATAGAAGATAGACATATGATAGTGGAAAATAATATCTACGCCATCATGATTCTAATGTATTTTATGGTTTGTAAAAATGGATTAGCAGAAGCAAAGATAGAGGCAAAATAAGGAATTTGCTTGAAATAAATGAAATAATTGAGTCACTAAAAAGTGTTGTTAAATAGGGAAAAGAGAATTCATTTAGCATTTTGAATTGTGAAAGAAAGAAAATAGAGCTCTAAGACCAAACAAGGCTAGGATGATGATGGTATGATATTCTAGATGAGGAAGACACTCAGAGGTAGCAACAAGTGCATTACAGGTATGCAATTATAGATCTCAAAATAGTTTTTGAAATTTGTATTGAATTAAGTGAATTTTTGATAAAATTTGATTTTAAGCATTTATTTTATTCAAAATTGAACAAACTTAGATTCTAAGGTTAGAAAATAGGAAAATAGGAAAAGGGTTTGAAGGATTTAGGAAGAAAGTGAGTAAAATGTAGATTTTGGAAAAAATTTACTTGGTCAACACACATAATGCACTAGGTAAACCAAGTCAACCTAGTAGGATGAAACATGGAAAAATCCATATGGTTGACCCAGTAGGTATGGGTCAACCTAGTGTAATTTTTAGGCTAAAAAACTAAAATTGAGTGAGCAACTAGTTTGTAAGGGCCATAATGAAAACTCATTACTAGGGAGGGGAAGATAAGAGGGTTGACATAGAATTTGAAGTCAACTATGATAAAAAAATATGGAAATTTTGGTCAAACTAGGTTGACTAGGGAACCAAAATAAGCACAAAAAATGTGTATAAAGTTGAAAGAGGGCTAGAATGGCCTAAAATGACCAAAAGAAGGCAAGAGGGACCAATAAAGATAGAAATAAGATAAAACGAATAAGCTAATAGAAATTAGGAATTTTATTTTAATTAAAATTGTAAAAATGATGTGTAAATAATGTATTATGATTATACATGACATGGAGGAACTAATACATTCTTTTTTATTTCTTAATTGTAGAGATAGTCAAGATTTTGGAGGTTGGTGGACATGTTTTGGTTGTCAAAATTGTTAGATATATTGATAGATGGAGATTAAGCTAGACTAGTAGCCATGGGTCTAGGAGGTATATCTAAGATGTGTAGGATATCCATTAGTATTCAATTATTATTAATGTTCTTGGGATGATAGGAATGATTGACTAACACATTCAAATGGGAGGTGGATGGGGGATGTGAAAGAGGTGGGCTACCCATAATAGGAGCACTAATGACCATAAGGATACTAGATATCTTAGAGGAGAGGAGAGCCTTATCCATGTGGCCTATAGGCTCAAAGATGATATTAAGAGTATGTGGAGTCAATATGGATGATGTGTATATATCATAGATTTCAAACCTCTAGAAGGTGGTGATAGGCCTTTTGACATAGTGAGTGCTCTATCACAAGTCAAATGGAAAGGTACCACTATTCATGGTAGCCTTGAGTAGGATGATGATGGAAGAGGGAGTATTATATGATCTAGTATTTATATATGGGTCTATCTTGTATATGATATATTCAAGATAATGATTAGAGGGTAAAATACTATGAGATTGATCATACTACTGATAACATGGATATATGTGATATTTAACATGTATCAATTGATTGGGTTACCCCATGCAGTCAATGGTGGGTTACCTTAAGTTAAGAGATAGAGAGAGGATTAGGTAGTGTGGGTCATGCCTTATGTGACATTGTTATAATCAATGAGATGTGTAGATATCATGTGAAAGTCATATGGGCACATAATAGCTATATGGGCAAGTAGGCACATAGTTTTATCAGTACTAGATCAATTCATGATGGTCCTAGTACTAGGATAGATGGTCCTACCTCATTTTTTAACACTGATACTAATGCTTGACTAGTGGGATCAACATGTGAAAGAGCCATAAAGGAATAGGGGAATCAGACCATTGATAGTGAGGCTAATACTAAGGCCATGTTGAGAGTGACCATGGATTGGTCATACACAAAAAGTGGTAGAGGAGGAGGTGGATGAGGTAGAGATATCATATGTACCACCATCAACCCCATAGTGAGATGAACAGTAGCCACCAATGACATGGTGATGACAAAGATAGGAGAGAGTGGAGAATATAAACATATTAGATGATCCCATAGATGAGCTAAAGGAGATGATAGATAGACTAATTAGATGGAGGTTGAGATGGACATGAGCCATGATAGCTAGGTTTCAATTGAGGAGGTGACCTATCAATGAGGTACTAGGAGGTTGTGCAGATGGGGAGACTATGCTAGGTGATCATGATGATAATAATATCATAGGAAATAAGACACAAATATGAATGAATATGGTTAAATCATTTTTAAATTTTTTATTTGATAGGAGATAAATATAGATAGATATTATGAGATGATATAATAGTGATCTAGTGTCCATTAGGTGTGATTTTTCAAGCATACCAAAAGATGAGGAGATATGGGGATCCCTAGTGAGGGAATCACTCCATGACATCCTAGATGAGACTCTATAACCATATGATCCCATGACATTAGAGGATTTGAGTATACCATCTACCCCAACTCAAGTGATCTTATTCATATTAGTTGGCAAGGCAACGAGGTAGATATAGGTATAGAGAAGGAGGATGCAAGCACTAGTAGAGATGGGTGTATGCGAGAGATAGGTCTGAAAGGACTTGAAGATGAGATAGCTATGCATTTGGGGATAGTGAAATATATGATGTAATCATATATAACAATGCAAAATTAACTAACATAGGCACATATAGTGACCTAGGTTGAGTTGGTATAGGCACATGTCTAGATATCACATGTAAAAGGATAGGTAAAGGTATTGAGATCTTGAACTACTTCATTACATCATACTATTCAGAGGAGTCAGATCAAGGCCTTAGTAGGCAATGTGGCTAGGCCATGAGATAGATAGTATGGAGGCCAACCCTAGTGTTGGGGATTTGTATATGGTTGTATATGTTGTATCAAACTCATGGAATATATATGATGTATCATTTTTTGCTTATTGATGTTGGTTGTGCATGTTTTATTTATGATGGTTGTGTTTGTGGAAGCTTTTGGATATATATCTTTTTAGCATATGTATGTAGATTTGTTGTATATATTATAGATATATGTATTATGGTTTATTTTCTATTAGTATGGAGTACACATGCATGGTTAAAAATAAATAGGCAAAAAAGGACTTGGAAAAATATAATAAATCAAAGAAATGTACTGCATACTAGTTTGATTTGGGAAATGTGTAATAAAAAAAAATGACTAAGTATAAAAATCCAAGAAAATGGAAAAAAATATGGTAAAAGGGGGTTTGTTTTTAAACCAATGGAAAAGATTTTTGCAATAAATTAAAACAAGTAAAATCATACTAAATATCACGTTGGGAAGTATGACAAACAATGTAATAAAATGAAAGGTATTTAAAATGGCACAAATGGTAATAAAAACAAATCAAAATTAAGTAAATCAATTATAATATATCATGATGGGAAGTACAAAATAACAAGAAAATTTTCAAAAATTTGGTCTTAAATTTATCATACTAATTCAAGCTAGGAAGTATGAGAAATTCAAGAAATTGTTATAATCTTACTTATACATAGAAAATAAGAAAATAAAAAGAGAAATAAAAATGAAGTAAGCATAAAACATACTAAATATCAAGATGGTAAACATGTCAATGACATGTAACCTCATAATATATCAAATCTTATCTCATATTTGGCACATGTAATTTTGGATGGTGACTCGATTATTAGAAAATTTTGTGAGGAGCATTGGGTCCTATCCACAATCTTACACTATAAATCACAAAATAAAAACCTAAGGGGTACCAAATAAAGATTGGTAAGCAAAATGATAAGTAATGGTAAATCAAAATTGTGGGTAACAAGGTGGAAAAGATGGTAATTTGTGAGTGATTTTGGGTCCTATCCATAGTCTTACAAAGTAACTCACAAATTAAATCCCATGGGGAGTGATCCGTAAGAAAAAATATATTTCCCAAGAGTAAATATGAAAGAAAAGGATTGGAAAAGGGAGTATAAGAAGCAAGACCTAGGCATCTTATGAGAATACCTTAGGAGGAAAGAGGCATACTCAAGACATGAAAAGACACTAAGTAACTAGTGGTCATCTATGTACACAGGAAACCTACTTGATATAGACATAAAGATTTGTAGGCAAATAGGTGTGATAATAATATCAACTCATGATGGTAGATTGTTACAAGGAAAATTAAAATGTACCTCCCTTCCCACAACATGTTCCCCACTCCTCAAGATCCCTTATAAAGCCATTGGTCTATTATCAAGTTTGGGTAGTTACATGAGAAATTAGTTAGTTTTAAAAGATTTTTTAATTCTCCTCTTCTAATCTACTGGCCTACCATACCCCAAAGGACCTTGACTCTACTTTGAGGCCAACTATGGAATTTGAGCTTCAACAGGAATAAGGAGTTGTGCTTTAAATCATGCTTTTAGTGTGATTATAATTTTAATAATATTTAATATTTTTGCCTTTTAATATCATTTCCTTTTGTTTAAATGATTTGGATTTTAACTTTCTTTTGAAGGCTTTTTTAAGATTCCTCCTCTATACATATTTGTAATGATAAATCATGAGAGAGATAGTGATAACATGAATGAGTCGTAGGCTAAGGCTAAAGGAAGCTAAGTTAACCAATATAAAAGAATGACTAGAAGACTTAGGCTTGACAATGAACTAAGCATGTGATCTCAATCCTCAATCGTGTATATGCTTAGTTTGTAGAAAAAGGGAATAAGGGAAAAAGGATATCCAAAGAGGGACTGGTGAAAGGAAATAGTAATGAAAAAGATTGCTTGTGAACTAATCACATGGTAATAAGATATAGTAATCAAAGGGAAGAGGGTAAATATAACTAAGTCATCACGACAACTATCTGTGAAATGTAAAGATAAGAAAGCAAACAATCATGAAGATACAAGGGAAGAGTTTTAATAAAAAATCTAAAGAAAAAGAAATCATTGATATGGGGAAAATAGAAATGATAAGGAAAAGACAAGTATATGTGAAATGTAAAATGATAACATAAGCTAACTATAGTATAAAAAGAAGAAGAAACATGATATAAGATAAGAAATAATTTGACACAGTTTCAAATGATATAATCAAATTATAAATAAGTCTGGAATACATATCCAATCCAAATATAAATGAGAAATAATCATGCATGTGCTTATAAATACTAGTAAAACTATCCACACACATTATCTAATAGATCAGATAAGTCTTTATGAATTTGAATGTGTATTGCAGCTAAGGTCTCGTTAATATTTAGTTAATACTAGGAAAATACTTATTTTTTGATCTCCTCAATTGAAAAAGTAGGAATGTTCAAAGGATCATGGTAAGGAGGGAAGTTAGGTAAATATTAATCAGGATAATGCATGGAAACAATATCTACAAGAGAAGAAGGAATCATAGGTGGAGAAGGATACATAGGTAAAGTACCCATAGGTGAATAACGATTCATAGGTGAGGGAAGGACCATAGCTGAAAGAATCATAAGTGTAGGCATATAAGGTGGTGAAGGGACCATATGAGGTGATGGAAGCACTAGACGTGGAGCTATGGGAGAAGCAAGAGGAGCCTTCTTATGAGAATGACCTATGGGAGGAATGGTACAACATGCAAGGATGGCTACAAGATGATCTTTAAGATGTTGTTGAAGAATGTAGTAATGATAAATGTGATGTATGCCACATAGGTTCCATATATAATATACCTAACCAGACTTAGGTAAATATTTAGGAAGTATCTTCAGGAGAGGTATGGATTTATTTGAGGATAGGGAAGAAAGATGCAAGGTATTATCACAACTTACGATAATGGGTGGAAGAGTGATTAACTATCCCATGGAAGTAATAGTTATGTTTGTGACTAGTTTTAGGAGCACTCATAGAATGAGGTAAAATAGGACCATAAGAAGCTGAAGAAGACTCATCAACCCATTTGGTGGGCAAAGGAGCCATCTTAGGTAGAGAAAGCAAACCATCATCAATAGAGGGTGATGATTGGGAAGGAGTGAAACTAGGCTCAATAGGAGGAGCACTATGATGAGAAGAAGGAAGAGGCTCAACAATAATAGGAGAGGAAATAGGTTTAACTAGAGTGGAAAAATGAATAGGCTTAACTATAGCTGGCCCTAATAAAGGAGGGGTAGGATTTGCATAAGGTCTAAGGAGGATTTCCCTAGGTGTGGTAAAGTAATAAGGTCTAATCATAGCATGATCCAAGAGCATGGTCTAAAGTGGTTCCTCATAAATTTAAGGTATTGACACCATCTCTACCCTATGATAAAGAGTAAAAATGCAAGAATTAAAAAGTATAAATGAAAGAAAATGACAAGATGTATGAAAAAATCAAGGAAGAGAGGTAATAAATGATCTTGGCATCATAGGCTTGGATAAGGATACCTAAAAGAGTATCATCTAAAGAATATCCATCATCATAATTTGGAGTATGAAGATTGATGACATAGGTTAAGATTACCTTGTCATTAGAAGAAGCTTGGTGAATAGAGTGCCTAGTCCTTGTTAAGACTATGGCAATGTCATCAAAAGGAGGCTTGTGAGAATGAGGCTATAAGGAAGCATGGAGCTATGAGATGAGATGAGGTGAGAGATTAGAAGTTTTTATCTTTAAGATAATATTGTTAGGCTCATTATCATAAAAATCTAAAAGGTTGGGAGGAATGTTACCAATGAGCTATGGATTCCCATTTTAACCTCTGGTTAAGTTGACTAGAAAGTTGAGACACTATGACTCATGGAATGGAGCACTATGAAAAGGCTCAAGAGTATGAATATTAAAGACACCATGATCTTAGAAATATTTGAAATTATAAGGGTTAGTATCTCTTTGAATCCTATAAATGGATCAATTTTGAGGAAATTTTATTCATTGATAAGTGGAAGATGTGACAACTCACATAAAATGAGTCCATGACCTACCAATAAAAATGTATGAAAGAAGAAAATTGAAGATCATCAAATAGTGATAGGTGGGATAGTAATGAGAAACCATAGAAACCATAAGGGATTAATTTTCCTTTTATCATATCCTTAGCATATGTTGCATGTAGACTTGAGATTACATTCAAAATACCCAAGAGTCTTCATGAAATCAAGAGATGTGACACAAGTTCTATAACCCTCATGGATCAAAGATTGCTTAAGCTGGATATCACCTATTTGGATGCTAATAAGTAATGGATGATCATCTTCATGAAGTATAATAATGTTTGGAATCATAGATTCAATAGTAAATCATAAAGAAAGAGAAGTGTCTATATTTTCATCAACATTAATAGACATCTCTCACATTTCTATAAGATAATATCCTCAGATCTAGATAAAGTAGCCTCATATCCTTCTAAAGGAGGGCAAGGGATATTCATCTTTAATAATATTTTCATGAGTCAATTTCTATGACATGGAGATGTCCTCATGAGTTCAAGAAAAGGTATCTGGGATGAAAGATTAGTAAGTTCCACAATCAGATCCCACTCATCATAACCCATAAGAATATTGATAGATATGGGTGCGTAATAATTAATAAGGATTTTTTATGGTGGATATGAATAGAATTGAAATTTATGTTGATAAGAATGAAAAGGTTTATAATAAGGTTTTAAATTAGCTAGTCATGAAGAAGTAATTGATTTAGATCTATCTTGAAGTTTGGAAGAAGTGTTAGTAGAAATTAGATTTTTATTATTATTAGAATATGATGGGAGAGAATTAGAAATAGTATGAGATGTGTTATCTAATTTATAATCATAAATTGGATCATCAAAATAAATAAGATATTATTTTCCTAACTCATTTAAATGAGTTAGAGAAGAATCTTAGATAACAGGATATATTTTGTGGGAAGGAGTGTAGATAAGTGGAAAATGAATGAAAGCCACCACTCTTCACATATTGGTGATGCTAACCACATTATCTTAAAAAAATGGTTCAATAAGACTTTATAAATTATTGGTGGAAGAAGTGGGCTTATCTTGACCTTCTTGGATTAGTTGATGATTAGGCAAGGGGTCTTTATAGATAGCTAAATAAACATTTGCTCGATTTAAGGATTGATTTTTATCATGTGATTTATAGTATTTGAAATCAATCTCATAGGCGTGTTGATGCTTATGAATAATGGAATCATGATAAAAATTTGGTCCAATAAGAAAGTCCATGGCTAAATTATGGAGCTATCTACAAGTCTTGTGAGAGTGACCCCAGTTAGCATAAAGCCAATAAAGCTTATTAAGATCATACCATGATTTCATAGGTTGAGTAGGGTCAAGTTATCATGAGAGAGTCTTTGGTAGAAATTTAAGAAATTTAATCTAGGATAAAGGTTTATGGACATTAATGTTATTTGTTGAGAAATGAGGTTTAGTGTATTATTGAGGAGTTGGTTCTAAAGAAGGGGTAGGAATGATAGATTTAACATTGTGAATGGTGTCATATGAATTGATAACACCATCATTGGTAATATTTAAATTTTTATTCTTTACTAATAGGCAAGGGCCTACATAGTGTTAGGGTGGCTCAAATTGATGCATGAGGAAATCTTATCTTTTGGCTTGATCGATAGCTTCCTCCAAGGTATGTAGATAAAGGGTATGGACTCAGTATTTTAAATTAAGGAATAAATAATCTATAAAGAGATGAAATATATTGTCATCCACCATGTTATGTTCACATTATTTGACAAATTCTTTAATTTCTTAACAAAGGCTTGGGTAGTTTCATTTTTTTTGTTTGTAATTGATGAAATGGGCCAAAGTGTTTTCTAGAAGATCACTAGTTTGAAATCCTTGAACTAAAGCATTTATTAAGTCCTCCAAACTAGTTGATAGAGTGTGTTATAATTTTATTATACCAGTACAAGTCATCACTCGTGAGGATTTTGGCTAAGATTTTGGTAGCGGTAAAGGTATTTAACTTAACCCAATCTTTGTAAAGATTTCCAAATGTCTTGAGGTGAAGGGTAGGATTAGTTGATCCATTGTAAGAAATTATATGTGTTATACCTTCAATTTAAATGTTATTAATTTAGATGGTAAGAGGTTCATTTTTTAGATGTGTAATGACTTTATTGACTAATGGAGGTTGAGGAATGAGATTACCTTGATAATCTCAAAGAGGGGGAGGAGGAACACTTTGGTTATGTGTGCCCCAAGTCATTGGTTGAGGATTGGTTTGAATATTAATAAGTTGGTTTTGAATTCTCATCATTTGATTCGTATTATGAGTTTAAAATGTGTTCATTTGATTGAGATTTTTCAACAATAGTTTATGAGTTTGATTAGTGTTATTATAATTAGTATTGGTGTTAGTGGCTTGGGTACCACTATTAGTGTTTATATGACCTTGAGAAGAGATATGAAAATTTAAGGCAATAGTGGAAAAAATTTCTTATGAAGCAAAAGATGGACTAGTAAATGATTGAGAGGAAGAAACACTAGAAGCATGAGTGCCTTAGGTAGAAAATGATGAACTAGTGGAAAGATTAAGGATAGTGGATCAGGCATGGAGGTGAAATAAGTTAAAGAAGAAGATGTCATGGCATAAGAAGTCAATATTGAAGGAATAGGTTGAGAATCATAGAAATTGGTGCCCCCAAATACAATTGAGAAAGTGGGAGTAGGAGAATGAGGTTATTCAAATTGATAGTTAATCATGAGGTTATAGATGGTGGAAGGATCCTTCCCTCTATGTTGAGGGAATTCCATGATAAATAAGAGAATTTCAAGAGTATACTCTAACTCAAGCTAATAATATAAAATAATAAAAGGGTTTTTCTACAAAGGGGTATGAGGAGGGGTCCCATAGTTCATCGTAAAGGTTGTAATATGAACATTACTAGCATTCATGAAAGGATCCCTACTTTATCTATGAGAGACCCTATTAGGATTGGTTAATTCCATCATGTTTATTAAGTAGACTTTAATGTTGTTAACAAATAGAAAGTCCATGATGAAAGGAAAAGAAGCAAGATGAGAAATCAAAGAATCATAAAGTGACTAAAATAGTAATAGGTTGACTTAGTCAACTTAGTGCAAAATAGGGACTGTAAAATTATACATGGTCCACAAGATCGACCTAGCTCAATGAACAATGATTGGTAAAAAGAGGTAAATATGTTGTAAATAGTACTACATTGACTAGGTTGACCTAGTGCAGTATACATGGGTTTAAAAAGATACAAGGTTGATAGGTTACAATAGATAGGAAAGAAAACAAAGTTGATTTGAAATAAGAAAATTAAAATTAATGTAAAAAGGTAATAAGTACTAAAAGGGAAACAAATAGTCAATTGAATTGATGTTGGTTAATCTAATTAAAGCACATAAAGTAAAATCTTACACTAACATTGGCTAATGCAAGATTTTGCACACACAATTGATCAAAGAGTAAGAAAACAACTTAAAAGTAAAGATAGATACTTGGTCATCCTAGAATGTTGATTAGATTATTAAGAATTATTTTAAGAGTAAAGGGAGAATGGTTATAAGCAAAGTACTAGATAAAAATCTATGGATAGTTTTAGGTGATTTTAGGATGAAATGAATTATAGTGGAAATGATATGTGATTGGTATTGTGGCTTATCCCCTCACTTCACACACCACAAAAATAAGTGTAATAGGTGCTTAGCCAAAATATACCATTAACTACACTTTATACTTGATTTGAGCATCAAGTCAGCTTCCCCTTTGATGATGAAATCCAAGTAGGTTGGCTTGGGTAGTCAAAATTTTAAATCCTTGTTCATGTTTATTTTATTTGGCCATGTGTGCAAAATAATATAAATAGTGAAACTAAGCTATTAATTTAAAATCCCCTAATTAGACTATGTAAACTATTCTAAGCATGCAAACAACTAAAAAGAAAGATGTGATTAACATATATGGCTAGTTCCAACTTTGAAACAAGCTATAGTTGAGAAAAAATATGATAATAATGTAAAACAAGTTTGATAGGGTCAAACCTATACTATGGAAGCAAAATCTGAAAGTGAACTAGGTTAGTCAGGTTAACCTAGTTATTTCAAAAACATAGAACATAGAACTAGGTCCACAAGGTCGACCTAGTTAACTATGCAAGGGCAGTTTTAAAAACTACAAAATATGAAAAGAAAGTACAAAAAAAGAAAGATATAGAGGAATATAAACTAACCTAAATGGTTTATATATGAAAAGTATAAGATTATTGATCAAGAACCTTGGAGAAAATTGGAAAAACATTGCAAATTAGGTCAAGCTAGTCGATCAAGCTATATAGGAACCTATTGAAAAAGTGTTGAAGATGCACTAGCTCAACCTGGTAAACCTAGTAGGGTGAATAAGATGTCTAAAAACCTAAAAAATTGTACTCAGTTGAGCTAGTCCATGTAGTTATTTGAAAAAAAATTTACAAGTTCTAGAACCTATACTAGGTCAAGCTGGTGAAGCTAGTTATTTATTATTGCAAAAATATGCATAGAGATAAATAATTGGGTTGATAGGGTTAATCTAGCATAGTAAAGAGATGATAAAAATAATGATGAATCTAAATGAAAGAAATCCTTCAAGGGTTTGATTCATTTTGGGTGAATGCATGCAATAAAAAATGCACCATGTCCATAAATCAATCCTAGATTAGATGGGATAGAGCACATATACACTTCTGATTAGGGAGAATACAATTGTTAAGTTAGAGCATGACCAATGGGAGGATCTGATAGAATTGATTAGGGGATAATTTGTCATAACAAACCATGTGAGATAGGATTATAAATCCTATAGTCTAACATAATCACATAACAAACCTAAAAGATTCCTATGATTTAATATTTCACTAATCGAATAACAAAAAAAGTAAATCTAATCTAGTGTGCCCTAAAGCATATGTCAAAAAGTGGTGTTTAGAAATGAAAAAAATAAACAACTAAATTAAACATGAATATAAGACATATACTCATGTCAATGTATATGAAATCCTAATACATAGAAGAGAAGAATACAAATTCTCTATCTATCAACTCTTACAAAGGAGGAATAAAGTTAGGAATATTTACCTTTGAAGATGAACCTGTTGTGCCTCAATCTCCACCTTGGCCAAGGTGCCTCTCAAGATATTATCATGGTATGTAAGGACAACTAATATAAATCAAATCTATGCTACACAACCTATCCAAGCATTGAAAAGACTTATCCATAAGACGAGATCAGAGCTCCAAACAATGTATTGAACCCTAAAGATTTATTCTCCAAGTATAATGGTCAATAGGTTGATGTTTGTTCACACTTATTCACTTAATTATTCACTATTATTAAATGGTTGTAAATTACCTTATATATATATAGTAGTATCTTACCCTAAAAACATTTGGGAATGTTAGTTGTGCTAGGTTGACCCAGTCAACCTAGCATGTTTTTGGGTCTAACTCACTAGGTTTATGCTAGGTCAACCCATAGGACAACAAATCAAAAGAGATAAAAGTCCCTAAATTATGCTAGGTTGACCTATTCAACCTAGCATAATCAATAGGTCAAAGGGTACTAAGGCAAGAAATGAAGGATAAAATATAGATAGGTAGAACTAAGAATAATAAGCTTGGGTTCAATGGTTTTAGGAGGATAGAGTATAGATGACAAGTTGCAAAAGGAAAAACAATATTTCAAAGCATTGATGGTCTACCCACCCCTTTCCTAGTGCACCCCTTAAGGCATTCACCTAGAGATATAAAGACTCGATAGGTTCTTAAAAGATACAAAATGTCAATAATTAATAAAAGTTAAAAATATTATGTGTATATAGAATGTAGCCAGTTATACCATTTAATCACAGTCTTGACTCCAATGTTTAACAACTTAACAAAGCCTACACAAATACAAAATTACCTCACACCTTTAACATATAAACACAACACAATAAAAACAAGAAAAGTAATGATATATCAAAGGAATTTTGATGATAACAAATCAACTTGATATATTCTTCAAGCCTTAAGTTAAATAACAAAAACAAATATTATGAAAAGATAATGACCACAAAGTGTTCCTATAATTTCAAGATTATGGATTATACATAAACAATATAAAATATTCCATAGTCACCCAACATAAGGTAGGTTACACATTATATATTTTTACACAGTCAATCACCATTAAAATGTAGTCGCCATTCAAAAGACAACAAAATCACCTTTTTACAAAAACCCATCAATATTTACATAAACATAGACAATGCTTAGTATAAAATGTAGTCACCTTTATATATAAAATGCAAATCCATTGAACAACATAATGACCCTTAATCAACATAGTCACTTAAAAGGAAACACATAGTCATCAGTATAATATGACATTACCATTATAACAATGCATTTGAATTTAACATAGTTGCTACATATATAAATGACAATCACCTTTTTACTTTTATTAAACATAGTAAACACAATCAAAACCTTATACTGATTTATGTAGATGCCACCTATTAAACCAATTAACTATCCTAACCCATTTAAAGTTAGTGTAGGTATACATTTGGATTTAACCCAAAACCACATATAGTGAAACACATAACTCCATATCCAGTCATATAATCAAAACAACACATGCAAAGTTGAGTCATAAAACAAATCAATGTTTCAAACCAGTCATTCATATATATATATATATATATATATATATATATATATATATATATATATTATGGGCTTTGCATATGCACTCAAAAGTCCTAAGACTTTGAGATACATACATAGCCTCTTAACATCATTATTTTATTAACATAGTTAACAAAAACAAAACCAAATGACTTACTTGATAATACATAAAAAACACTAATAGGCTAAAAAGACAAAAATCTCTATATATTTCCAAGCACTACTATGTGATCTCTAAACTGTCATGACCACCATTAAAACTAGCTAAACCTTTCACTATTTTCTCCTCCATATTTAAATCTTCCTAACTCCCTCTACCCACTGTCCAACTCCCATTCCTTCCATACATTTTCTCCATACCCAATTCAATTTTACATTAAATAGGAGGGGAGAGAAATATCTCTATATACCAAGTAAAATCCCCCACCATCCTTCCATTAGTGCCATGTTTGGAAGACTCATCGATTAACCAATCTGTCAACCAATAGTAAAAAATATTAGTGCTTAACATTAGGGTTAAACACAAATCAACCAATTAACATTAAAACTTCTACCATTAATACCACTTGACTCATTAAATGGTATTCATACAACTCCCAATAAGTCATTGACCTTAGTCAATATCATAGTATTTAAAAATCAATGAATTAAACCAAGTTTAATACCAAGTCAAGCCATGATAAAACAAGTTTTCAAAATACAACCCACCACCTTAGTCTAAGGTTTAGATAGGTTAAAGGGTTAGAAAAAAGGAATAGGGTGACAAGGGTTCCCAAGGGGAGGTGTGTCAAGGGTAGGTCTAGGTAAGTCTAGGCACATATTTGAGTAGGTTAAAAGGGTCAATGAAGAGATGCAATAATGAATCAGGAGCTTACACAAAATAAAAGGGATGAATCCAAGCATAAAGAATAAGGATTGCAACCACAAAACATGTAATGGAAATAATAATGATAAATAATGATAAATAATGACATGGAATAAAGTAAAATAGTAACAATAAGTACAAGGATCATAGTTGGCAATAAAAATGACCAATCAATGTGTCTAATAGACAAAATGATATCAAAAAGTATAAATTTTAGATATGTCAACATGTTCATAATTCATTTGGTTCTGAGAGTATAACCTCTAATATCTACCTAGCTCATAGATAAAACCTATAACCACCAACAAGGACATTAATCACATTATATCAATAATTGATAAATTGATATAAATTAATAAAATTATCTATTACAATAATAAATCCATGAAATTAACAAATACAAATTTAAAATATGTATCCCAACACTATTACAACTAGTACCACATATAATCTAACTAATAATAATCAATAATCAGTTTAACAACATAACATCAATGTCATAACAACATAATAGATTTTGAAAATGTGGAATCATAACATCCTCCTCCTCTTGGAAGGGAGTCATCTTGGTGACTTAATAAAAAAATCCATTCATAATTCTAGTTGACAAGATGAACATCTTCCCAAATTATACCAAAACCTATTGTATATCTCTATTACATATCTTAATGCTATGATGGTGTAGGATTCTCATTGGTTAAAACTAGATATTTTCCTCTTATATGACCTATAAATGAGTCCAATCCAAAACATGAGATGGATTAAGTATATACTTTATTAATAAAGTAACATGAAAAACATCATGAATCATTGAAAGAGAAGGAAGAAGTGCTAGCCAATAAGCAATAGGGATTATTTTTTCCATTATGTTGAAAGGCCCAACAAAATGTGGTGTTAATTTTAAAAACTTGCCAAACTGAATAGAAATTTTATGTGGTCTAACACTTATGAAAATATTGTCTCCCATACTAAATTCACGTGAGGTTCTCTTTTGATCTATATAGCTCTTTTGCCTATCTGAAACTATTTTCAAATTATACCTTATTAATTCCATCTACTTGTCATATTCCAATAACAAATTAGGTCTAACAACAACCCTATTTTCCAAGTTATCCAAACCAAGAGGTGTTTTGTACTTACATCTATATAAGGCTTTAAATGGATCCATCTTAATAGCTGAATGGTAGGATTTATTATATGCAAATTCAACCAGATGGAGGTAGTCCTCCCATGTTACTTAATGGTCCATTACGTACATGCATAACATGTCTTCAACCACTTGGTTGAGCCATTATGTTTTCCCATCCATTTTTGGATGAGTTGAAGAACCACAAATCAGCTTTGTTCTAAAGGTTGTAGTTAATGTATGCCAAAATCTTGAAGTGAATAACTTATCTCAATCTGATATGATCACTTCTAGTATACCTTAAAGTCTCACTAATTCCTTCACAAATCTTTTTATAAACACATAAGTGTCATTTGTTAAGTTTCCAATAATGAAGTGGCCAAATTCAGTTGCTTTATTAATCACCACAAGTATTGTATCATGCTTGTTTCATGATTTTGGTAGTCCTGCAATGAAATCAAGTGAGACTATGACCCACTTATCTCTTATAATATCATGAGGGTATAATAGTCCTCCTAGAAGGAAATACTTAGCTTTGAATTGCTATTATTCCAAGCATTTTTCTATAAATTTAGTGATATTATGCTTATTCCAAGCCAAAAATAAAGCTTTTTCAACTCATGCATCATTTTTGTAACCCATGGATGAGCATAATAAAGTGTTATATGCACTTATTTAAGCACAAATTTTATTAAGTCATTAAAACTAGGTACATAAATTCTACCTTTATTCCTTATTAGGCCGTCTATTGTAATAGAAAATTTAGAAAATCTTTTTTCTACAGACTCGTTAGCTAAACCTACTCTTACATCATGGTAGAATATATTAGTAAGTTGTTCCAAAACAACACTTATAAAATTTCTTTATAACACCAACAAGGTATCAAGGTACCTGTGTCTATTGAGTCCATCAACCACATAATTTTACTTACCTTTGACATATGATATGTCCATGTCAAAATTGATCAAAAATTTCAACCACCTATGCTAGCATGCATTTAAATATTCTTGAGAAAATAAGTACTCAAGACTTCGGTGATCATATTTCACCTTGAAAGGCTTTCCCAATAGGAATTTTTTCTATTGTTTGAGTGCATGAACAATGAAATCAAGATCCATGTCATACATACGATAGTTATTTTAATGATATTTTAATTTATGTGCCTTATAAGCCACAACCTTTTCATATTGAGTCAAGATGCCTCCATAGACTTATTTAGAAGCATCAACCCAAACTTCAAAGTTACCATTTGGGTCTGGTATGATAAGAATAGGTGTTTTATAAGAAACCATTTTAGATTATTAAATTCTTCTTTACACTAAGGAGTCCATAGAAACTTTTTTCCTTTATGTTATAAGGAAGTGATGGGATAGGCCACACTAGAAAAATTCTCAATAAAACACTGGTAATAACTATCCAAACACATGAAACTACAAACTTCATGCACAATGAAAGGATAAGGCCAATATTGAATGGCTTTGATCTTAGTAGGGTCAATATCAATGCCTTCTTTAGAAATAATATGTCCCAAGCAATGAATTTTAGATTTATAGAATGCACATTTGGATAATTTCTCATATAGCTTATGTTGTTTTAGTCTTTTCAAGACTAGATGAAGGTGTTGATCATGCCCAACCTCATTTTTGTAATAAATAAGAATATCATCAAGAAAAACTAGAATAAATTTATCCAAGTCTCTAAATATGATATTCATAAGATTCATGAAAGTTGCAGGTGCATTGGTCGAGCCAAAAGGTAAAACAATTAACTCATAGTGTCCATAATGAGTTCTAAAAGTAGTTTTATGTATGTCTTCTTCTTTTATTCTTAGTTGATGGTAGCATAATCTCAAGTCAATCTTAAAAAATACTACAACACCCTTTATTTAGTCAAAAAAGTCATCAATTCTATGTAAGGGATAATGGTTTTTTATCATTACCTTATTTAGAATGTGGTAGTCAATGCAGAGCCTCAGTGTCCCATCCTTATTATTCAAAAATAATACCAAATCACCCCAAGGAGACACACTTGGCTAGATGATTTTTCTATCCAAAAGCTCATGCATCTAAACTTTTAACTCTTTTAGATCAACCACATTCATGCAGTAAGGCACTTTAGAAGTAGGGGAAGATCTGGGTATGATGTCAATAGAGAAGTCAAATTATTGCTTGGGTGGTAAATAAAGAAGCTTATTAGGAAATACATCCATAAAATACATCAAAATATGAAAATCTATGTCTACCAACTATTTTATATTAGATATTTCCTATAGTTAGACTGCATAAAACTTGTAGCCTTTCTTAACAACTCTTTTTAGCTATAAGGATGAATGTGTTTTATGTCTCATGGACCTATGCATGCCTTGTAATTCTACAATTTGGCCATGGTCATTGGTGCATTACACTCTTTTATCCACACAATCAAGTGTGGCTTGATGTTCATGTAACCAATCCATCCTAAGGATGAGATCATAAGACCCTAAAGGCATGAGAAAAATATTTTCCTTGGTCTTGAAACCACCAATATCTAATTTTTATTATTCTAAGAAATCAAGAATAGGCACTTTCTTATTAGTACCAAATTCCACTTCCCAACCTTCTCTTTTCAAGAAGGGTTTAATATTACATTACTTAGTAGAAAAAAGAGAAATAATTTAATCTATTAAACCAAAATCAATCAAGATAGTCAAAATAAAACCATTAATTTTACCTCAGGTCTCAATTGGAGTGGCCTACAATTTAGCATTACGATTATCATCTACAACATATACTCTATGATTCACTACTTGACCTGATTTTATTTTAGTATAGTCTTTTTTATAGTGGTTGTCACAACATTCCCAATAAACAATTAGTCTATAAGATGCTACTAGAATAGTGTTATCACCCATGGTAGGTACACATTGGTCATTTTAATGTTGTTCCTTCTTATAAGAACTAGATTTAGAAGATCCATGGGACTTGAAATTCCTATTTTGATTAGAAAACTTGTTTAAATTTTTATTACCTCCTAAAAATCTATGGCTATGATCAGATTTTCTAAAGTTATTGTTTATAGGAGAAAGATTCTTTGCCTTAGACTATTACTTGATTGACTTAAAATCTTGTCTTGACTTTTGGTGATAATTTTATTTTTCCTCAACCCTATAGGCTGATTCGATTGCTACAACCAAGGTCCTTTGGTTGGCCATGTTGACATCATACATTAGTATTTCCTTAAGCCCAAGTTTGAACTTAGTGATCTTAGTTTCTTCATCATGCATGTAATTCACATGATGCATCAAGTTTAGAAACTTATTCTCATACTTAGCAACAAACATATTTTCTTGATTTAACAGCTAAAAATTAGTGATTTTCTACTCCTTATAGTTTGGATTCAAGTACCTATTATGGAAATAAGTCTAAAAAATAGACTAAGATGTGTTTAAAGGCTAATATCTATCAATGGCACAAAGGTGATTCCACCATAATGTTATAGGATCTACTAACTAATAAGTTGTTATTCTGGCTTTCACATTTGAAGGCATATTATGCAGATTGAAGTAATTTTGTAAGTGTACTAGACATGCATCAATTGTATCACCTAATTCCTCACCTAAAAAGGTAAGCAGTGGAAGCTTTTCAACTCTTTGATTATTAGATCAACAATGGTCAAGGGTAGTTCTTGAATTATAGGTCCTTCCACCTATCCCATTTCCAACTTGGGCACTTCATCTTGAAATATCCCTTTAATATTATTCAATCTTTGCTCTTTATTATCAATCTTTCCTTGTAAGGTGTTAAGGGATGTTAATATTCTACTGAGTAACTTCACATGCTTATTAGTTAGTTTCCCATTTATTAATTTCACATTGGGTACCTTAGTATCATTGTCAGCATAATTCACATGAAACTCTTCTTTATTAAAAATGGGGATGTGGCCATGATGACCCCTTCCTTATCCTCTACCTCTACCCTTAGATATTTTTATATTTAAAGTATTCTCATGGATTTTTCCTATACTTGATCATGTTCTAACCATCCTAAGAAATCACAAGTGATAACTTAGAATATTGCAATTTGTCAAGGAAAATACTCATTTCAAGAGTTCCCTAGAGTAGAAAACTACTATGATACTAGATGAAACAACCCCTAAAAAATTTTTAATTGCATCTTAGATTATGTTTTGGATGCATGTTAGGCCCACTTAATTTAATTGCTAATGCAATGATAAATATTTAGCTCACTCATGTATGCACAACTGAAACTAAAGGAGTTTAACTGAGGCAATTAGCTATAGGTAAACACATATAAAAGGTGTTATTGGGAAGAATGTTATTTTTTTATAAGGATTATGGGTTTTGGGGTGTATCAATGTATACATACATAGATAATATTTGAGCACCATATGTGGCACTCATACTTCCACATAGGACCATTTCTAGGTACTTAATCTTAGGTAAATACCTAACTCTCCTTAGTGGGTTTTAGTCCTACTCAAGGATGGTTTAGTTAAAGTATTAGTTAAATCAAGAAGGATTACTCTATTTCTTTAAGTTATCATTCAAGTTAATCATGGGTTTATATTAAATCACATGTTACATAATTTAGACAAGAAACATAATCATAAATTATAAATAAATTCAACACATGCAGATTTAAATCATTCATGTAGCAAAATAAGTCAAATCACAAAGAGAGAATAGATTGAAGTCATAATGCCTTATGGAGTTAGGGGCATCACACTACTTCTATAATTAATTCATACATTATTCATTTATCAATATAGATGCTATTACTAGAATAATGATTAAGGATATAGTTATAATCATCATCATTATTGTATAAAGAGTCTCAAAAAAAAATTAAAAAATAACCATTTATATTGGCATAGCCAATACGATATAAAAAGAGTCTATGACATTTAATCAATTAAAACTAAACTATCTATTTATTTTAAGATAAGTAACCTATGGAATTACTTAATAGAGAAGTCAATTAAAATAACTAATTAAGAAAGAATTCACTTCTTTTCATACAATATTCCATAATCACATAATAAATGGATGCCTAAATATATCATTGTGTTAGGAATAAATTTAAAATCCAACTAGACTAAAAGAGAGTAGAGAGTGTTCAATGGCAATGTTCAAGCTCATAATTCAACATCATCAAGAAACAAGTTCATCTTAGTTTCAAGATGAGTGGAAACTATTATGACATGATATTTCACCCTTGTGGAGGAGTTTTTTAGGCTCCCCCACTCCCAATCACAATATGAGAATAACCTTAGACTGTGGGTATCTTATAATAGGGTTAAAACTTGAATAAGGTTGAATTCCTCTTTATGATCACTGAAAATAATGTTATCATAGGGAAAAGGATTATAAATGGGGAAAGGGCTCCTAATAAATCTAAAAAGGTAATGCACCAAAGTTAAATGGACACTCATATAAGCTTGAACCCACACTAGATCAGCATAAGACAACTATAACTCACACAACCTCATAATATTAATAATTGCATAAGTATTTCATAGAAGAGGATTAGGCAAAACATTGATCTAGACCTATAATATCTTGAAAACACCTTAAAAGAGGCCAATAAAAGGACAATGAACTAGGAAGATTATCCTTCATAAATTCATCATGCACAAGCATATTAAATGCTAATAAAAGGTAAGAGTTGGGCAAAAAGATAATCTTATTTCTTTAAGAGGTAGTTTTTATAATATTTTGATAGGATTTACCATAATCAAATGAGCACCCCTTTTTAAGAGTCTCAATGAGTATCCTTGTCTCCAAAAAAGGTGAAAATTCTAAGAATATGAGAACCCTTACAATGGAGAAGAGAATGTGATATATAGGAGAAAGGAGAGAGAAAGAAAAGTGAGAGCATACCATCAAATGGTTAAAAAATGATCTTCCACCATGCTTTAATGAATGATCCACCACCTTTTGATTAATTAGGACACTATTCATGGCATATCAAGAGGAAAAGTCCCCAAAGGCTCAAAAAATTCATTGAATGCCTTATCTATGCTCTTTAACCACCAGATATTTTCCTTGGACATTTATTCCACCTTTTACTTGAATACAAAATCTTCATGTCTATAAATCTAATAGAGCCATGGTCATACCTATTTTAGGTATTTGTTTGCTAAGAATATGGTCATATCAAAGGATGAGAAGCCTCTCCATAATCATAAATATCTACCCCTACTTTGAAAGCTAAACCTAGGTCTAATATAGGTGAAAACTAAACCCATTTATTAATTTTTCTATAATCTTAATATCGATGACACTTTACTCAATGACTGGTCTTTTTTTGACATGTTCTGACCTTTGATTTATTTTAGGTCTAAAAGACCTATTCTACTTCGATGGAGCTCTAATGGTGACTTTTGATTCTTGAAATGTCCACTTCGTTTTTAACTTAGACCATATTGAAACCTGGATCTTATGTATTTTCTTTCTCGGGTCAAAAATTACTTCATTGACCTTTATCAAAAGTCTTCTAAGCTCACCTTTGTTCATTGGCCATTGACTATTGCCTCAAACATTTTGACTTCTTGAACCTACTTGCACCGTTAGATCCACTTCGTATAATTGAATGTGAGCCATAGATATTCTTCTAGATTAAAATGCTTAATACACTTGCCACATGTGCATTTTTTTTAGGATCCACTAACCTCTTTAACCCCTCACTCATCCTCAATCTACTTTGGTAGTATTTAATGCATGTCATTAGATCTACTTGGGCCCATTAGATTTTTTAGTTGTCATGTGTCATTAGATCTTTATCTAGGTACCTAAGATATTGAAATTTGTCATTGATGCATTCAATCTTGGGTCCAATAAATTTTTGACTTGATGCTCACCATTGATATTAAATGAATGATTAAATGTGCTCCATTAGATTTTTTAGATCCACTGACATTGTCTTTGCCCACTCACCATTAGATCTTCAGAGTATGATTGAACACTGACAATTGATCTTGGAGAAATTGAATTAAAATGGATATTTTATGAGGCCCAAATTTGATGTCTATATGCATGTCTTACTTGTTAAGGATTTTTAAATCCAAATGGTTAATTACTATAAATTTAACTTGATGTCTGCATGTTTATTTCACTCTGTAAGTATAACTTTAAAGGCTTATATCTTGAGATAAAATATCATCACAATACCAAATTTTTATAGGATGATCTTAGAACTAAATTCATATTTTCCATGTGATCCTTTAGGTTTTTTAGGATTCCTAAGCATACTTACAAAATACATAAGTAAACTGACCCATTTGTTTCTATGTGACATGCAAGATGGCCTAGTTCACTTAGACTTGTGCCAGAAAATTTTTATTGATCATTGAAAGCTTTGATGATTTCCTAGTTCATATGAAAAATTATCCCATGATCTTGACTGTATTGACACCATGAAGACCTGATTCTAAACCTATTCCTCAAAGATCAAAAAATTACACTATAAGCTAGCTTAAAGTGTTTCAAAAGCTTAGCAAGCACTATAATCATCCTCTTCCTCATTGGATCTTTAGTTTTAATTCAAACTCTACTCAAAATATTACTCCATACTTGACCTTTAATATATTTCACTACATATGAATAAACTTTATATGTGGGCCAAATTTGGCCAACATTTTTGGTGACATCTTGGGGTTACATGATTGCTATGTAAGAGACTGGTTGCCTTGTCTAATACATTGGGCATAGAGTCACAAGTATTTACTCTTTGATGACATGAAATGATACAAGGTTTCACCTCTAGATAACTTCCTCTTGAAGAAAAAATGGGACAAAAAGAAACAAAATAAATAAGGGAAAGTTCACAAAGACACTTGGAGAAAAGAAAAACAATAAAACTATAAACAAATGTGCACATAAGTACTTAGATAAAACCATGAAATCTTCTCTAATATATAAAATATTTTACATAAATTTATAATCACCTCCCTCCTAGGTCAAATGAGGAACTTTTAGTATCATTCACTTGTAACAAACCAAGATGAAAAATACTTTGCTTTGGAAGTACCAAAAATGGTCAACCAAGCAGCTTGATGGCCAACCTTTTTGATATGCTCTCCAATGGATGAAATGGAACAAACATATCTCTAATGTAGACATACTAGTCCAATTATTCCAATCTTGGTTCATGTTGGACTAAAAAATAACTTTCTTGATATTGCTCATCACTTTTAAGAAAGCTTTGCATGAAGACTTCATTTAAGATCTTGGGAGCAACTGCACTTGGTTCACTTGATGGTTCAAAAAGACCAAATCTTTCCCCCTTATCCTTGAGAAAGTTGTTACTAATCATGCTTAGAGAATCATGTTCATAATGTTTTGGAGGAAGGACATGTCTCTTAGCCTCTTCAAAATCCTTGGTTATGGCATTGAACCACTACCATAACTCTTTAATCTCTTCACTATTATGATTCTCAAACTGTATCACTTGAGCACTTGAGATGTCTCATTCATCAACCTCATTAAAGTTTTCATCTTGTTTTTAAAATAAAAATGAGTGTTTATTTGACCATACAAGGTCTAAAACATCACATTTTTCTTTATCAAGGTCTGAACTACTTTCCTTTAGCTCCAACATATTAGGGTTATCCTCAACTAACACCTCATCTTGAAGGGGACCAACATTAGGCACCTAGTTTTGATCTTCTTCTTCATATATGTATAATGGACATTTATTAGTCCATTCAAGGTTTGCCCCATGTTTATCTTGAGGATTTTCCTCTTCAATAAATTTTTCAATGCCAAGTTATTTCACCTCACTCAAGAAATCAAAGCACAAATGATGTCATTAAACTTCTAAATCACTTGAGCTACCATTGACCTCTATAATAGGTTCATGAAGGATATCTTGTTTCTTCTCATCAATCTCCTACAAATTGAAAGTTGAAACATGCTCTTCCCTATAAAGTGGGTTGCTTATCATGATCTCCTCATCATAGAAACTTGCAGTATCCTCTTGTGGCTCACTTATGATTGCAAGATCCTCCTCTATCCTTTGTAAAATAGGTTCTTTCTCTAAGAGGGAGATGGTGGGATGGTGAAGAAATTCATTTTGCTTAAAACTTAAGAGAGTGTACTGCCATCTAGGTACTTTGAAGAGTCTCTTTTTTGGCTCTTAAGGAAAGGAGAGACAATATTTAAACTCTTATACACCAAGTTCATCGAGTTGAACTATGGTTGATTGATTCATTTCTTGCATAATTAGCTGCTCCTCTACCAGAACTAGTTCTTGGACTACCTCAACTAACACCTCCTCCTTATTTATGAATTTATGAATTTATTTTCATGATATAAATGATTGTATAATAAACACCTTTTCTTCTTTTTGAATGGTTATAGGAGAGGGTGGTCTCACAAGTGAGGGAATGATGCTAGGTTTGAATGTGTTGGACAAGATCCATGATGGAATAGATTCATGATATTTAGTGGGAATGAGTGTTTGATCTTGAGCCTCTTAAAAGGGAGAGGACACATAAGATTGATACAAGTGAGTCTACTAATCCTTATAAGATATCAACACACTATCTACATTCTAGATCATGTTTTTCATCATTACTATGCCTCACTCCCACAAGATGACCATTTTTCACCCTTATATACTGAATATCTATTCTTGACTAGATGAAGATCACTCCTTGAATTTTGTGCAACATGGATAGGGATAGATGGAGAAAACTCCAAACCCCTACCAATCTCCCTCATCAACTCAATATAAATAGATAATTATTTCTTAAATATTTTCAAGGATGTAAAAGGATAAGACCAATCTTGACAATGGGAGCTAGATGACTTATTTTAATGCAAAGGAGGTTGACCTTGGTCATGTGTAGGGGTGGGAGGAGGACAAAGGCCATGTTAGGGATGATAATATGTTTGAAGTCCACTTCAGGGGAATACATAAGCATTATTTTCATGATAAGTGTGATGCTGAGGTAAAGAATATGCATAATGATAAAATATGGTTGATTTTACATACCAAGTTATGATTATTAGGCACTTAATTAGGCTAATTAAGTTATTTTATAGATGCTCAGAGTTTTCATTGATGTTTGAACACTTGCCTCCAAAGGTTGATTGGATGAAGATAACACCAAAATTATTCACTAATGAAAAATGTAATAAGTCCCACTGATCATGTTTGAAACTATTATGATGTGATATTTCACCCTTATGGAGGTGTTATTTAGGCTCTTCCACTCCCAGTCATAATATGGGAACAACCCAAGGCTATGGGTATCCTATAATAGGGTTGAACCTATGGAGAAGGTCAATTTCCTCTTGATGATCACTTAAACTAATGTTGTCATAAGGAAAAGGGTTAAAATGGATAAATGGCTTCTAAAAAATCTAAAAATTTGATGCACCAAAGTTAAATGGACACTCACATAAGCTTGAACCCACACTAGATCAACATAAGATAACTATATCTCACACAACCTCATAATATTACTAATTACATAAGTATTTCATAGAAGATGTTTAGGAAAAACACTAATCTAAACTTGTAATAGATTGAAAACACCTTAGAAGAGGCCAACAGAAGGACAATGAACTAGGAAGATTCTCCTTCACAAATTCATCATGCACAAGCATACTAAACACTAATCAAAGGCAAGAGGTAGGCAAAGAGATAATCTTATTTTTTCAAGAGGTAGTTCTTATAATATTTTGATAGGGTTTATCCTAATCAAATGAGCACACCTTTGCAAGAGTCTCAATGAGTATCCTTGTCTCCCAAAAAGATGAAAATTTTAAAAATCTGAGAACCCTTACAATAGAGAAGAGAATGGGATAAAATAGGAGAAAGGAGTGAGAAAGAAAAGTAGGATCATGCCATCATATGGTTAATAAATTAGCTTCCACCATGCTTCAATTAATTTTCCACCACATTTTTTTTAACTAAGACACTATTTGTGGCTTATCAAGAGGAAAAGTCCCTAAGGGATCCAAAAAATGCATTTAATGCCTTATCTACACTCTTCAACCACTAGATATTTTCCTTAGACTCTTATGCCATCTTTTAATTGAATACAAAATCTTCATTTCCATGGATCTAACAGAGCCATGGCCATGCCTCTTTTAGGTGGATATTTGTAAATAATATGGCCATGTTGAAGGATAAGAAACCTTTCCATAATCATAAATATCTACTACTACTTTGAAAATTGAACCTGGGTCTACTATAGGCAAAAACCAATCCCATTTATTGGTTTTCATATAATCTTAATATCAATGACACTCTACTCGATGTTTGGTATTTTTTGATAAAAATTTGCCAACCTTTGATTTGTATTATGTCTAAAAGACTTATTCTACTCTAAATCTCTAAAGGTGACATTTGATTCCTAAAATGTCCACTTCTAATTCAACTTAGACTATCTTCAAACTTGTCTCCTATGTAATTACTTGTTTGGGTTGATAGCTACTTCATCAACTATTGTTGAAAGTCTCCTGGGCTTTCTTTTGTTTATTGGCCATCATCTATTCCCTTAAGCCTATTGACATCTTGAACCAACTTACACTGTTAGATATACTTTTTATGATCAAACACAAGCCATAGATATTATGTCATCTTAACATGATTAAGACACTTGTCACTTACACATTTGCTCTTAGGATCTACTGACCTCTTTGACCCCTTACTCACCATCAATCTACTTTGGCAAGATTTTTAACTTCACAAACCACACAACAAGCCTCTCCCCTAGTCTCACCCTTAAAAATCTATAAACTAACACATTTTGTTTCACTATATATAGATCAATCATGAATTCAAAAGATCAAAATATTTGGGCCCATTGGCTTTGTTAGTCACCATGTACCATTAGATATTTGTTCAGGTACTTGAGATCTTGACACTTGTCATCAATGTATTTAATATTAGGTCCACTAAATTTTTGAATTGATGCTCACCATTTATCTTAAATGCATTTTTAAACATGCTTCATTAGATTTTTAAGACCCACCAACACTATCCTCACCTACTTGTCATTGGATCTTCACAGTATGATTGAATGCTAACCATTGATCTTATAACATTTGAATTTAAACAACTATTTTATGAGGCCCAAATTTGACATCTACATATATGTCTTACTTGTTAAGGATTTTTAAATCCAAATGGTTAATTACTATAGCTTTAACTTGATGTCTGCATTCCCATTTCACTCTGTAAGTCTAACTTTAAAGGCTTATATCTTGATATAATAAGTTCATCAAGATACCAAATTTGTAGAGGATGATCTTTGCACTAAATTCATCATTTTCACATGATATTTTAGGTTTTAGAGGATTCTTGATCATAATTATAAAATTCATAAGTAAATTGACCTATTTGTTTCTACATGACGTGCAAGATGGCTTGGTTCACTTAGACTTATGATATAATTTTTTTCTTCATCCTTGAAAGCTCTAATGATTTCTTGGTGCATATGCATAATTTTCCCATTTTCTTGATTGTATTGACACCATGAAGACCTGATTCCAAACGTATTCCTCAGATATAAACAAATTGAACTTTAAACTAGCTTAAAGTGTTTCAAAAGCTTTGCAAGCACTATGATCTTCTTCTTCCTTATTAGATCTTTAGTTTTAATAGGAACTCTACTCAATCTCTTGATCCATACTTAACCTTAAGGATATTGTACTACATCTAGGCAAGCTTCGTATGTGGGATAAATTTGGCCAACATAACCCAAATAAAATGTTCCACTTAAGGACATTTTACAAATTTATTGGTTGGTCAGCCAAGGCAATAGAGTAATTAAGCTTAGCTAATGGAAAGTGAAAGTGAAATACATATATCTCGATGTGGAAGGAAACAACAAGAGTGTAGGTATTAGTTAATAAACTAAGTCTCATTAAATATAATAGAGTGGCATAATACATTTCTTATCATCTTCATAAGAATTTATTATAATTTCCTTCAAGTTCTTTTTCTTAACTAAATGAATAATCTATGAAAAAATATGATACATGCTTATTATTAAGTCATAACTTTTAGCTAATTTTTATCTTATTTATTAAGTAATACAAGAGATGAATCATTAAGTTTTAGATTACATAAATGTGACATACATGACTTAATAGATAATATCTTTTAAACATATGAAAAATACATACCTTGCACACAACTAGGTATGTCTAAAATGCATGTTTAGAATGGAAGCATTCAGTTTGTTTTTACTCATAAAATAGTTACTAGATGTTTATGCATTATTGAATTGACTAAGAGATCCATGTACATCTATGCATTTGTATCCATAAAGTGATAATCCAAATTAAATATTAATTTAGTCCATACAAGCTAGAAACATAATTTATATCTGATTTCTTATATAATCCACTCATTATAATTTAAATATATTTTTAGAATTAAGAACTATTAAAAAAACATCTAAGTAAGTCCCAAGTTACTATTCATAGATTAAATTCATTTGCATTAAGAATTATTAAGACAAAATATAATGACATATCAGAATTAAATCCAACTTTGATGTAATTCACATTACAATAAAATGTCAAATTAATACAAGATTAAAAATAGAACTAGTAATTTAATGTACCTAGAGTATATTAATCTATATCCAATTTACCTCATATAATGATCAAATTTTAGAAGTACATTCATAACACAAGTTAGTAATTAACATGATTAATAACAAGGTTTACATACTAAATTTTGTCACTTGAACTTACACCCCTTGAGGAGATGACAAGTCTCTCCTCATTCAAGTGGCACAATAGAAACACCTTAGGGATGTGGGTGACCTAAATTTGAGGTGAGTATCTAGATTAGGGCTAGTTACCTCGATGTACCACTTATACATACCACAACCATAATTTCATTTATGAGGAAAAGGATTAAGAAGACTAAAATAAACCTAGCTAAGGAGTTGATGCACCAAATATATGATCTACTCACACCACTTTCAATGCACTTGGAACCAAAAGGAAAACTACACATACACTTCATCCATCAAACTAAAATCTCTTCTTCTACTTCAATGATTTAAACATGGGGTCTTAAAGAGAGCTTAGATTAACAGGACTATAAAATAGGTATTATAGAAACACTAATGAGTAAACTACTCACTACATCTATAATATCCATTAGACACTTCTTGCTGACTTTCAAAATGCAGTTTTCAAACTACACAAGGCACTAGGAAGGATAACATGTTAACATAAGAAAAATACACTTACACAAGACTAATAACCATGATATTCACTTGATGAAGTCATGAATGATTTAAAACATTATCCGTTATTAGTTCAAGGAAAAAATTGAGTAGGGATTCACCATACTCAGGTGGAGAGATTCATACAATAGCCAAAAAGGGTAATATATATATCAAATGTGAAAGAAGACAGAGAAGGTGAAGCTCAAGAGTCGCTAAGACACTTGTCAAGAAGGAGTTAAAAAAACATGGAATTAGGCATGAGATAGGTCTTACAAGGAAAACTAGGAAAAATGTCTCTCAAACTTGTCTAACTCCTCTAAATGTGGCGTAGATGCTCTTTAGCTTGCATATGAAACTATTCTTCTGATTTGTCTTCATTAGACTACATCACCACTAAATAAGGTAAGGTTTGATGATTTATCTAAGTGGGAAGGGTTATTGATAGGCCTTCACATGTATTAGAGTGGGCTCAACTCATTCATATTCTTTTGGGCATGAGCAATCACTCCTAATAGTTACAAATAACTCTCTCTCATGCACCTCTCAAACTTGTCACATAAAATGATTTTAGTTATTCAATCCAATCCATGCACAAGGACTAATGACACTTTTCAAGAGTTTCCATGCCATTAGGTTCATGAATCAAGCCTTAAAATTCTTCCCAATTTAATTTCTCATCCTTTTCACTAAGTGTTCATTATCTGCTCACTAGACTGACTGAGATGAGGATGATAAAAAACACATTTGGGAGAATAGATAACTCAATAAATTATCATGGATACTTGTAATAAGTTTAAATATCTCTCCTAAAGGTTATTTCATCTTTTGAAACCTCTCCATACCTTTAAAACATTAAAAAATGTCAAAATAAGCTATATTGTACACCATCCATACATGTATAGTATAGCTCATGGGGAGGATCCCTAAACAGTTATCTATAGCTTAAAGTTATTTTCATGGCCAACTTAAGTCTTTTGGATTCCATACTAGTCTCATTTCCTCTATTGGGTTTAAATTAGGGTTTTGTAGGGGTTTAGAGTCATTCTAGGTCTGAGACTTTATTCATAAAAATGGCACATTGGAAAACTTAATGAATACCAGTAAGGGCTTCTTAGGGACCCCTACTAACATCCCCAAATGCCTTGACTCTCCATGAAAATAATCATGGGAGATAAAAACATTTCAAATTTGTCATTTAAGTCATTTTTTAGCATTTTACATGATGTGGGTGCCTTCAAGCTAAGAAATGGATTATTGGTGAACCTATCTATAAATTGAAGGCTCACACACCTCTGTATATACTCCAAGAATGTGATCAAATAGGTCTCAATGTCTATTTAGTCCAAAAAGTGACAAGACTACTTATATGTATTAGGCCTTATATTAGGTCTAATGGGCTTTACCTAAAAACTTTATGGTTCAAACCCTTTGCTGACATTCCATACCTCTAAGATATCTTAAAAACTAATTATTACCTATGAATTCTCTCCAAATAATTATAATTCTTTACTAAATCTATAACTAAAAGTGATCTCTCATTTGGGGTTAGGATTGCACCTTACATAACTACCATATCTGCAACTCTTATAGCTTGGACTACCCTTTTTAGTTTCAAACCTTAATAATTAGTTTCCCCTATTTTAATATGTGTTTTAAAACCACACCAACTCTCTTTAAATTCTCCCTTGGCTTTTGGTTCATGTTTCATCCTCATTCATCAAGTATGTAGGGTTCATGCAAGGGAAAAGTGCCCCTTGTCTAAGAAAAAATATGGGGTATTTCCCCTATTTAACTCATAAAAAACCATAATTTAGCAGAAAAAATCCATAATTTAGGATTATAAGAGTGAAAAGGGTACTCTATACCAATTTTTAGCTCCTAACTCAGTCATTTGAGCCTAAAAAAACCTCAAAAACCAAGATTGAGTTTTCCAAGGTAAACTATATGTAGGTAGAGTATTTTGTAATTAAACTATGTTCTAATGATTAAATGGCCTCCATTTTCTTGATTTTAGATTCTAATATCCTATATTGGTTGTCTTAATCATTATTAACTTGTTTTAGGCTATGTTCTACATTTTAACCTCTCATAGATCATTCATACTCTTCTTTGATCTCTATCTTCTAAGTCACAATTGACTGTGACTATGTTTTGCCTTAAAATGGAATCTTATAGGTTATTTATCATGATTAGTGTTTTAAATATTATAAAGAGTCACTTTACACCTTGTCTATGCCAAAATTCACCAAACATAGTCTCTTTTAGCACCAAAAAAACCTTATTCTTAACTCATTGCTTGTATCTC
This sequence comes from Torreya grandis, assembly GCA_037957365.1. Taxonomy (NCBI): domain Eukaryota; kingdom Viridiplantae; phylum Streptophyta; class Pinopsida; order Cupressales; family Taxaceae; genus Torreya; species Torreya grandis. The sequence continues at coordinate 419,519 of JARHVA010007654.1, read as the reverse complement.
CATGTATAGGGTTGTAGATGGTGTTAGAGCCTTAATAAGCTATATAATCTTGGAATGCATTGATAATTGTTTATATATGTCATCATGGACTTAAAAATTACATTCATATACTATCCCATCATGTTAACGTCTCTTATAAATGTCAAGTTCTATGAAAATGTGAGGTCCCTAACTGTAGGTGCTCCATTGTATAGAAAAGGAGACATGTAGGTTACATGTAGGCTAGTATGGAGTCTCAAAATTTCATTTCATATTTTCCTTATCTTCCTTAGAACCAATGTATTCTCTTTACCCACAATATTTATCTATTGTAGGTTTTATATCTTTGTATTTGTAATTTTGGTCGTAAGAGTCTCTTAGGCTTGGAAACATGTAGATAACACTGAACAGTTTTAGTGCGTAAAAGCATGAATTGAGAACCTAAAATAATAGGTTCCTTTAATTTTCCATTCCCCTTCTCTTTCAAGTGGTTATCCTCATGGTAGGACTATAAAAAAGATCATAATTAACCTTCTCCAAACCTACTCTTGGATTTCCAAATCAAATCACAAAAAGGTAAAAGCTCTCTATTTTCATGCTTTAAGGAAAAGTTCCAAAACTCAAATTCTTCTATTTGGAAAGTTTATTCAACACCTAGTATACTACCAAGAGTCTTAAAAATTCTTACCATGTTAACATATAACCTAACATTCTTCATGAAGATCAAGAATGGTCAACTATCCCTTCGTACAACACCTCTAAAACTCTACAAATGGCACTTGTAGGTGTATACTTTTGAGTGTAAGGTAGTGAGGGAGAATTGATGAAATATGTGTATTTAAAAAAGGTATGAAAGCAATTAAAACTTTTTATGAACCTTGAAAATTCATGGTAAATATGAAAATCATCATGAAACAAGCTTTAATAACTTCCTTTCAACAATAATATTTACCATGAAGAATGAACCAATCAACACATACTAACAAACCTAGAAGAGGCTTCTTGAGTTATTGAGATCTCCAAAAGAAAAAATGCAATGGGAAAACCTATGAAGAGGCTCCTAGAAACACATAAAACAATAAAATCTATCAAACCAAAGCAAAATATTCTTAAATAGGCTCATACAGGGGCCCCTAATGGGTGTAAGAGCATAAAAAGTTGTCTGGTTTCTTATTAATGGTTCGTAATGGAGTATACATGAAAATCAAACTTATTACCATGTATTTTAAGTATACTAAGACCCACTTCAACTCCCAAGATCACTCCTTCAAACTCCATCTATACAGAATATACCAAGCATTTAAAGTTGACCCTTTTTAGCTTGTGAAGGAAAAAAAGGAGTGGAAGCAAAATTTGATTTCTCTGACTTCGTTTCTACACACTAGGCATAGGAAAGACACTAGGTATCTCAAGAGATGTTTTTCCCATGTTTTCACCTAAAAGTGAGCTCACCAAATCTATACAAGAGCCATTAAGAGCCTACTTTTAAGGGAAACTCCCTGTTTTTGTGCATAAAACTACTTATTGACAACCTTTGACTACTTCCTAACATATTATAACCCCATCCATGTTATAAACTTGCTTTGGCACAAATCTTTAACAAATCTGTACAAGTCATTTAATGAGCCAAAAATGTTACCAAAAGGCATTTTTTGCATATGAAGCATAGAAAAGGACAAATTTATGACCTAAGAGCACCTTAAAAAACTTAAATGACCATATTAGGACATTTATAAAATAATTTGAACCTTTTAACATGTTTGACTAGAGTTAACTAGAGTTGAATTGGGTTGACTAGGAAAGTAGAAGGAAGCTAGTCTTATACCAAGATTAGAGCAAGGATAAGTGAGATGTTTAAACACACATGTGATCCTATTAGACATATGGGAACCTTTGAAAAGTTTCAATATGTATGGGTTGACCAAATTTGACTAAAAGTTAAATTTGGTCAACACTTTTAGCTATTCCTATGGATAACATGCTTGCTTATGTTAAGGATCAATAGTCTTATCCTATCCATTGGGCAAGGGAGTCAAAAACACTATAAAAATAGAAAGATCAAACCTTGAATTGACTAATAAGATAAATTATTGACCTCAAAACACATAAAGGAAAGACAACACACACCAAGACCAAGCAAATACATAAAGCAAAGGCACACTTATGCTACTAAGCACTTAAGGAACATAGACACAAAAAAAGCAAACTGATTATGTACATCTAACCAAACATATATCCCTTCCTAGATCAAAATGAAATTATCTTGAATCTCCTTCCTCATGAGATGAATGAGGGTGCCAAGCATGCTTCTTTTTGGATGTAGTACTATATGACTCATGATTATTTCTTGTTCCTTGGCTTGGCATATCTTTTATTAGAGTCATCTCAAATAAGTCTCCAAGGTAGATCAACTCTTCTTGACCTTGGAAAGATACCTCATAATATTTTTCCTTTGTCTCATCATGGTAGCTTTGCATTTTCATGAATGAAACAGCTTCTTGAATGTATTCTTCCTTTTGAAAGGTTTCATTGTTTTTCTCTTTTGTTATAACCTCATCAAACCCTTCAAGAAGTCTTGTATCATAGAATTCTAGGAGTGTTTCTTGTTCAAAGTCATTCTTGATGATTGTGTGAGTAGCTCCACATGTGGTTATAAAATGAATCTTCAAACCATTTTCAAAATACTCATAGTCATCATAGATTACTCCATCATGATTTAGACTCTCTTGATGATGACTCTTCTCAACACCTACTTTCTCTTCAACATCTTGGGCTTGTTTTGTTATAAGTCTTGCCTTCTCACTATCTTTGTATTTTTTGAACATTTGAATATAACAATACCACATCTTCCTCTTGAAACATGTCATCTAGATTACCATTTCTTATAGTCAACTCCAAAGGAATTATAGTCCCCTTGAGGCTTTTAACTTCATTTCAAATGTCTTCAAATGTCTACCACAAGTCATCATCCTCTTTTTTATCAACATCATGAAGGGGAATAATAAGAGAAACTTATTCCTCTTCTTCTTTGGAATCCAAAATAACCTCTCCCAAGGCTTATTCTTCAATACAAGCAATGTCATCTTCATTATCATCATAATCTAATGTTTCCTCACAAGAAGTCAACTCTTCTTCATCCTCAACCCAATCTAAAATTTCCATATCTTTCTCCCTCTTAGTGGTGCCAATACTAGGCATCTCCAAACTAAGAACTTTAGCCTAAGAAGGATTCCAAGGAGAAATGCAATCCTCACCATTAGAACTGATTTCTCTTCAATCATCTGATCCAAATTAGGTTTAATGACCTCATTGGATTCAAGCTTCCCTTGAAAAAATGAAAGATTTTGCATTTTCAGTTCTATCTCCTCAATTATTTTGGCAAGGTTTTCTTTAAATAGCTTCTCTTGGGGGAAAATGGGATCTTAATTAGGAAAGGAAGTAAAATTAAGTTGAGATTAATGTCAAAAGGATTTTTGAGGAGGGATGGGAGGTAGTTAAGAAGGTTTAAATTTATCTTCACTTCTAACTTCTCCACTTAAACATTATTTTTCCTTCTTTTCACAAGATGCCATTACTTCTTTCCATCTTGGGAAACTAAGCTTAGAGAGTTCTTCATGGGGATGAGATGTAAATGGAGGGGTAAATGATAGGATTAAGAAAATTGGGGTTTCCTTGGGCTTATCATCTTATCTCCAACTTGGAGAGGTAGACTTAGGAACCTCATTTTTTGATACCATGATAGATTACATTAAATGCTTGTTTGTCTTCTCAATCTCCTTGTCAAGATGTTCCTCTAAAATTAGTCTCCTTTTCTCAAAATCTTCTCCAATCTAGTTGTGGGATAGATCAACTTGCTCAATGGTGATGTCTTCCTTCCTTTGGCTAATCTCTTGGATGTATTTTTAAGAAGGGAAACTTTAGGGAATTCATGAAGCACTTGGGCCATTTTGAAGCATGATGGGATTAGTATTTTGAATAGGTATAGTTGACACACTTTAAGGATGATGTGGGGTGTATTGGATCTACCAAGATTAAACTAGTTCATGAGCTTTCAACCTTTCATTTATGTGGAAAATTAGACTAAAAACATCAATAATTTCATGCAAAAGGCCTTACAAATTATCTCTCTCAATGGGAATCCATTCTCTCTTGAATAGTTCTAAAGTATCCCTCACACTCTTAACACAATCACTAGGGATGACTTGACCATAACCATTTCTAGTATCAAGGTCTAACATACAATCCTTATAGGCAATGAGAGTCTTTTTGAAACTTGTAATGGACTGACTTGGAGAAGAACTAGGTGAAACATAAGCTTGGGAAGGTTGATTATAGGACTAATGAAAATCATAATAGGGATGAATATGGTCATACTAAGATTAACAAGATTGACCAAGGACATGTTCATATTGATAGGGAATGGGCAAAGATGGATAAGTCTCACTAGATTTTGTTAAGACAAAGTCAACATCAAAATAATCCATGAATCATTCATGAGAATACTATAGAAAAAGAAACATCTTCAATTATAGTACCTTGACTATTTGACTAGTATATTTATGCTTGGAATCACCATTGGTGCTTGGTGTAATCTCCTCTGAAGGTTGATATCTTAAGGAGAACACTAAAATATTTAAGGAATGGACTATTCAATCCCACTAGACATTTAAAAAACTATTTTTACTTTAAATTTCACCCCTTGAGGAGATTAAAAGTCTCTCTTCATTTAACTAGCATAATGAAAACACCTTAGGATTGTGGGTAACCCAAATTTGAGGTGAGTCTCTAGATTAGGGCTAGTTTCCTTGATGTAGCACTTCCACACACCACAAACACACTTTAATTTATTATTAAAATATTTAAGAATCCTAAAATAAACCTATATAAGGAGGTGATACACCAAATATATGGTCTACTCACACCACTTGCAATGCACTTGGAACTAAAAGGAAAACTACACATACACTTCATCCATCAAATTGAAATCTCTTTTTATACATCAATGTTCCAAGCATGGGGTCTTGAAAAGAGATTATATTAGGAAGAATATATAATATGTATTCTAGAAACACTAATTAATATACTACTCACTACATCTGCAATCTCCATTAGACACTTCTTTCTAACCTACAAAAGAGAGTTTTCAAACTACACAAGGTACTAGGAAGGACAACATGTCAAGGTAAGAAAAACATACTTGCATAAGATAAAAAAAACCATAATATTAACTTGATGAAGTCATGAATGAGTTAAAACAACATCCTTTATTACTTTAAGCTAAAAATTGTTTACCATACTTAGGTGGAGGGATTTTTACATCTAAAAAGGCTTATATATATATATATATATATATATATATATATATATATATATATATATATATATATATATATATATATATATATATATAACAAATGTGAGAGAAGAGAAAGTGAATATCAAGAGTCGCTAAGACAATTATCAAGCAAGAATAAGGATTTATAAAATCATGGAATTAGGCATGAGATAGGTCCTATAAGGAAAATAAGGACAAATGTCTTTTAAACTTGGCTAACTCCTCCAAATGTGGTATAGATTCTCCTTAGCTTGCATATGAAATTATCCTTTTGATGTCTTCATTAGACTACCTAACCACTAAATAGGGTTAGGTATGGTCATTAATATAAGGGTGGTTACTAAAAATCCTTCACATGCATTTTAGTGGTCCCAAATCATTCATATTCTTTTGGTCATGAGCAATCACTCCTAGCAATTACAAATAACTCCCTCTCATGCACCTCTCACACTTGGCACATAAAATGCTTCCAATTATTAAATCCAATCCATGAACAAGGAGTAATTACACTTTTAAATAGTGTCCATATCATTAGGTTTATGAATAAAGCCTTAAAAGGTTTCCCAATTAGAGTTCTCATCTTTTTCACTAAGTATTCACTACCTACGCACTAGACTGGCTAGGATGATGAAGATAGTAGACACACTTAGGAGACTATATAACTCAATAAATGATCATGGAGACTTATAAAAAGTTATAATATCTCTCTTAAAGGCTATTTCATCTTTTGAAACCACTCTATACCTAAAAAACATAAACATTTGTCAAAATAAGCTCTATTGTACACCATCTGTATAGATATAGTACAACTCAATTACATGGGGAGGAACCATAACCAATTATATATAGATTTAAGTTAGTTTCATGGAAAAATTGAGTATTTTATATGCCATACTAATCTAATTTACCTCATTAGATTTGAATTGGGGTTTTGTGAGGGTTTAGAGTCATTCTAAGTCATAGTCTTTGTTCATAAAAATGGCACTTTGGAAAATTGAACCAATTCCATTGAGGCATTCTTAGGGACCCTTTATAACATCCACATATTTCTTTACTCTCCATGAAAAGCATCATGGGAGATACAAACATTTCAAATTGGTCACTCAAGTAATTTCTAAGCATTTTGCATGGTTTGGGTGCCTTAAAGCCAAGAAATGGCTTCTTAGTGAACTTATCTGCAAATTGAAGGATAAAATACTTCTATATATAGTCTAATAATGCGATATAATAGGTCTTAATTTATATTCAATCCAAAAGGTAACATGACTACTTCTAGGCATTAGGCCTTATATTAGGTCTAGTGAGTTTTACCTACAAACTTTATGGTTTAGACCCTTTTTTGACCTTCCATATCTCTAAGATATATTAAAAACATAATTATTACCTCAATTAATGTGCTCCAAATCATTATAATGCTTTCCATAAATTAAAACTAAAAGTGATCTCTCATTTGGGGTTAGGCTTACACCTTGCCTAACTACCCTATCTATAACTCTTGTATTTTGGACTAACATATTTATTTTAAAACCTTACTAATTAGTTTATCATGTTTTAATATGTGTTACAACTCTAAAAACTCTCTTTAAGTTTACCCTTGGCTTTTGGTTCATGTTTCATCCTCATTTATCAAGAATGCAGGGTTCATGCAAGGGGAAACTGCCCCTTGTTTGAGACAAAACAAGGGAAACTTCCTCTATTTTACTCATAAAAAAAACATTGTGTAGTCTTATATAATTTTAAAGGGTAATATATACTAATTTTTAGATCCTAACTTAGTCTTTTAAACCTCTAAAAACCTCAAAAACCAAGATTATTTTCCAAGGTAAATTGTATGTAAGCAGGAAATTTTTCAAGTAGACTATGTTTTGATGATTAAAATGACTCAATTTTCTTGATTTTATATTCCAATAGCCTAACTAGGTTTTTATAATCATTATGAACATGTTTTTGGCTTTGTTCCCCATTTTGATCTCTATCTGCTCAGTCATAGTTGACTGTGACTATGTTTTACCTAAAAATGGACCCCTATAGGTTGTTTATCATGAATCAAGATTGAAATGGTGTTTTAAAACTTATCAAGAGTCCCCTGGGGTCACTTTCCATATTTTTTATTCCAAAATTTACCAAACATAGTCTCTTTGTGAACCAAGAAAACCTTATTTTTAACTCACTACTTGTATCTCCATATACAAGGTTGTAGATGGTGTTAGTGCCTTAATAAGCTATATAATCTTGGAATGAATTGATAAGATTGTATATATGCCATCATGGAATTTAAAATTACGTTCATATACTATCCCATCATGTTAACTTCTCTTATACATGTTAATCTCTATCCAAATATGAGGTCCCCAACTGTAGGTGTTCCATTGTACAGAAAAGGAGACCTATAGGTTACCTATAGGCTAGTATGGAGTCTCAAAATTAAATTTAATATTGTTCTTATCTTCCTTAGAACCATGGTATGATCTTCAACCACAAGAGTTATCTAGTGTAGGTTCTAGACTTTTTTAGTTTTACTTTTGGTCTTAGGAGTCTCTTCGGCTTGGAAACTGGTAGATGAAAATGAATAATTTTAGTGTGTAAAAGCTTGACTTGAGAACCTCAAACACTAGGTTCCTTAAATTTTCCATTCCCATTCTCTTTTAAGTGGTTACCCCCATGGTAGGAATATCAAAATATCATAATTAACCTTCTCCAGACCCACTCTTGGATTTCCAAATCAAATCACAAAAAGGTAAAAGATCTCTATTTTCTCACTTCAGGGAAAAGTTCCAAAACTTAGATTCTTCTATTTAGAAAATTTCCTCAACACCTAGTGTGCTACCAAGAGTCTTAAACATGCTTAACATGTTAACATATAACCTTACATTCTTCATGAAGATCAAGACCTATCAACTATCCCTTTGTACAACACCTCTGAAACTCTGCAAATGATACTTGTAGGTGTATACTTCTGAGTGTAAGGTAGTGATGGAGAATTGAAGAAATATTTGTATTAAAAAAGGCATAAAATAAATTATAACTTGTTTTTAACCTTGAAAATACATGGTAAACACTAAAATAATCCTAAAACAAGCTTCAATAACTTCCTTTCAACAATGAGATTCACCATGAAGAATGAACCAATCTACAAGTACTAACAAGCATAGAAGAGGCTTATTGAGTTCTTGATATATAAAAAAGCCAAAATACAACGGGAAATTGTTTTTATAGGATTTTAGAAACACATTAAATAATCAAATCTATCAAACCAAAGTATAATATTTATAAACAGGCTCATACAGGGACCCCTCATGGGTGGAAAAGCATAAAAAGCTACCTAGTTTAATAAAAATGGTTAATAAGGGAGGATATATGCAAATTGAACTTCTTACCATGGATTTGAAGAAAACTATGACCCATTTCAACTCCCATGATAACTCCCTCCAAATCCATCTATATGAACTGTACCAAGTATTTGAAGTTGACTCTTCTTGGCTTGTAAAGGCAAGAAAGGAGTAGAAGAAAAATTTGACTTATATGAATTATTTTCTACACAATAGGCATAGGGAAGACCTTATGGAGCTTAAGAGATACTTTTCCCACATTTTCACCTGAAAATGAGATCACCAAATCTATACAAGTGCCATTAAGAACCTATTTTTAAGGGAAACTCCCCAATTTTGTGCATGAAACTATTTCTTGACTAAATAATATTTATTTTTGACATACTATTACCCCATCCACATTAGAAACTTTCTTGGTGACAAATATGCTTCTTTGACAAATCTATACAAGTCATTTAATGAGCCAAATTTTTTACCAAAAGGTATTTTTTGCATATGAATCATGCCAAAGGGAAAATTTATGACCTAAGAACACCTTAAAACACTTAAATTACAATATTATGATATTTATATAATAATTTGAGCCTTTTACCATGTTTTACTAGAGTTGACCAGAGTTGACTTGGGTTGACTAGTCAAGTACAAAGAAGCTAGGCTTATACCAAGATTAGAACAAGGATAAGTGTGATGTTTAAGTAAACATGAGACCATATTAGACATATGGTAACCTTTTAAAAGTTTTAATATGTAGGGGTTGAACCAATTTGACTAAAATTAAAATTTGGTCAACACTAACTAACACTATATAAAGTAATTAAACACCATTTAACTTAAAATCATTGCTAAAAAAATAAAACAATAATTAATAAAATCAATAATTTAATTGTTAATATATTCCATACATGAGTGAAAATTCATTGAGGCATGAAATTGAACATGGATGAACTGATTGGGACAAACCCACCCAACTAGCCCTATGAGCCAAACCATCTGTGGCCCTCACCTCTCCAACCATTAGCAAGATGGTGGTTATGGTATCTAGGAACATAAAATGAATTTTGAGCAAACAAATTTTTGAAAAAAGAGATATATTGAAATAAAAGAATACATGAAACACAACCATATCATTACAAGGTGAGATAAGAGTAATCAATCCATCTCAAGTATAGATCATGAGAGGGAAAGGTTAACCTTGGATATCGAGTAATATAGAATGGATTAAATTTAAACCATTATATATCCTTCAAATTATCCAACTTGGATCCCCATGCAAATTGTGGCCAACCTTAACCATCCAAACCCATAATGTATACTCTTTATTATTTAGGTCTAGTCTAGGAATGATAATCAATACATTCCAAAACATCCAAGTAGAAATAATGACACAAATAGAATATAAAATAAATCCAAACTATTTATTTAAACACATCAAAAAAATCAAATAGACATTCCTCTTCATACATGACCCAATTAATTTTAAAGATTAAACTGACTTAGTGACAATATTAAAAAGACACCATTAGTAATATATTCATACTATCATAAAACCCAACAATCATAACTCAAAGGTAAAATTTATGCATAATATGCAATCACAATCAACAAACATCCACTTAAAATATACTACAACATCAATGTACAGATCAACATAGTTTATAAAAATGATGTAGCCATAAAAGGAACAATCATAATCATCAAATGAAATGATGAACTTATAAACCAAAATAGTAAACATCATAACCCAATCAAAATAATTACGAGAGTCAAATTTAAGACCACTATGATGCATGTACCATCACAATCATACATCCCACTATAAGTATGATAACACAATCACCTAAGTTAAATATGACTCAAATCCATGAAGCATGTGTGTGTGTGTGTGTGTGAACACATGAGTGAAGCAATTTATACAATTGACCCACGGTATACAAAATATTCAAAACCCAATTGAAACATAATGTCGATTGGAAGAAAAAATATAAACCATGAAAAAAAAATATCCAATGATTATAAATGGCAAGCAAATTAATTCCTTTTTTTAGTCATAAACAACATATCACAAAATCATAAATCAATCCCTAATAATTCAATAATAACATATTCAATGATTAAAATGGGTCATGACATAACACACAACACAACCATATATACCATTTAAGCATAATCTTGATTCCAACCTTTAACAACTCAACAAAGCCTATATGCATATAAAGATAACTCATGGATTTGAAATAGAAACACAACACAATAAAAATAAAAAAAGTAATGATATATCAAATTCAACTTGATAATAGTAAATTTACCTAATATATTCGTCAATCCTTAAGTTAAATAATGGAAATAAATATTATCAAAATATAATGACCACAAAGTGGTATTATAATTTTAAGATTATAGCCTACACATAGACAGTATAAAATATTCCACAGTTACCTAACACAAGGTAGGTTACACAATCCAATTTTTTATATAGTCAATCACCATTAAAACATATTTTCCATTCAAAATAGAACTCAATCACTTTTTTATGAAAAACCATCAATATTTACATAAACATGGATAATGCTTTGTGTAAAATGTAGTCACCTTTATATATAAAATGTAACTCTATTAAAAAATGCAATTACTCTTATTAAACAACATAGTCAATTAAAAAGGAAACACATAATTATCATTTTATAAAAACATAGTCACTTGTATAACACAACATTTCTATTATAATGATGCATTTGCCTTCGATACATTCACTACATATATAAACCATAACCACCTTTTTAATTTTATAAAACATAGTCAACACTATTTAAACCTTCTATTAGTTTATGTTGATTCCATCTATTGAATTTTTTAACTATCCTAACCCATTTAAAGTTGGTGCAAGTAAAAATTTGGATTCAACCCAAAACCACATATAGTGAAACACAACTCCACATCTAGTCATATAATTGAAACAATGCATGCAAAGTTGAGTCATAAAACAAAATTAAGGTTTTAAACTAGTCATTCATATACATATACATATATATATATATATATATATATATATATATATATCACTTATGGGGGTCTGCATATGCACCTAGAAGTCCTAATACTTTTGATTGCATACGTAGCCTCTTAGCATCATTATTTTATTAACATAGTTAACAAAAACAAAACCAAAAAATGAAATGACTTACTTGATAATGCAAAAAAACTCTAATAGGCCAAAAAGATAAAAACCTCTATATCTTTCCAAACAATCTTGTGTGATCTCCAAACTATCATGACCACCATTAAAAACATCTAAAACTTTCACTATTTTCTCCTCCATCTTTCCATATTCCTAACTCATATTCCTTCCATCCATTTTCCGCATACCTAATTCAATTTTACATTGAATGGGAGGAGAGAGAAACATCTTTGTATCCCAAGACAAATCCCTCACCAACCTTGCACTAATGGCACGTCCAGAATAATCGATGATTGACCAATTTGTTAACCACTAGAAAAAAGGATTAGTGCTTAGGATTAGGGTTAAACACAAATCAACTAATTTGAATTAAAACCTCCATAATTAATTCCAACTACCTTATTAAATAGTGTTCATACAACTCGAAATAAGTCATCAACCTTAGTTGATATCAAAGTATTTAAAAATCAATAAATTAAACCAAGTTTAATACCAAGTCAAGCCATGATTAAAAAAGTCATCAAAATACAAGCCATCACCTTATTCTAAGGTCTAGATAGGTTGAAGGGTTAAAACAAGGGAGTAGGGTGACAAGTTTTCCCAAGGGGGGTGTGTTAAGGGTAGGTATAGGTAATTCTAGGTACATAATTGCATAGGTTAAAAGGATGAACTAAAATATGTAATAAGGAATCATGAGCTTTCATGGAAGAAAAGGAATGGAGATGAGCATAAGGAATAAGGACTATAACTGTAAAACTTGTAACAAAAATAACTATGATAAATAATGACAAATAACAACATTAGATAGAGTACAATAGTAATAACAAATACAAGGATCACAACTGATAATCAAAATGACCAATTACGGTGTCTAAAAGACAAAACAAAATCAATAAATATACCTGTCGGACATGCCAACATGCACAAAATTCATTTGGTTTTGGGACTACAACCTCCAACATCTACCTAGCTCATAGATAAAACTTGCAACCACCAAAAAGGACATCAATCACATTATGCTGACAATCAATAAATTGATACAAATTAATAACATTATCAATTATAGTTATAAGTGCATGAAATCAATAAGTACAGATTTAAAATGCATATCCAAACACTATTGTAATAAGTACCACATATAATCTAGTTAATAATAATCAATAATCAGTTTAACAACATAATATCAATGCCATAACTACATAATAGATTCTAAAAATGTGGAATCATAACAAGATAGTGACATGGTTCACATCCCACTATGTGTACTCATTCTTAAATTATTTTATGTTAGTTATTTCATTAGTTAATTTAATTTTGAATTATTTATACAATGATCTAACTTAAAACATTAATTTTTTATTTCAAGTACATCATGTCTTTGGATATAGGTTCATTAAAGCTCATTTATAAACTATCTAAGGAAATCAAGATATTCGTGTAGATAAGAAAGAAACAAGGGTTTTTTTTTTTTTTTCATGCTAAGGCTTTGACTTTGTGATAAGGTGACCTCTCTACTCATTTCAATTTTTATCTCATATCATAAATTATATTAAATTCAAGCATAAATTTTATATGAAATTGAATTAATAATGTGACATTACTTCTTGATTTGATAAATGGAATAGAATAATACAGGTTGTTAGAAACATAACTTTAAACAATAAATTAATGGTAAATCACTAAAATATATTAAAAAAATCAACATGGGTAAAATTTGAGAAAGATATGAAATTATATTTTTGATTCATCAGTTGACTAAAAAAGAAAAGAGAATATAGGAACAAAAAAATGTAAGAAACCTAGAAACCTTCAAGAAGTTAAGCTTGAGTGCCCTCAAGAATAGGAACACATATTATATGACATTAATTATTACCACTATTATCCCTATTAGTTAATATTGTCTATTTGCATAAAACTATAACTTATATAACATTTGAGTGCTACAATGAAAATTATATCATCTTGCATTGATGTCATCTTCAAAAAGTGTTTAGAGAGCTTATATGCCTTTTTAAAGATAGAAATCCTAGTTTCATGCCACCAAGAAACAAATGATGTGAAAGATTAAAAAAGGGTTAACAATTGGATTTTTGATAAACCTAAATGCCCCACTATGTTGAACACTACTTACATACCAATACTCTGAAAAGGGATCAAAATTCCATGTATTTATCCCACCTAAGTACTTTTTGAATTTTTGATCCTTTGACTTTATGATTTCATCTAGATTTATCTTGAATACTTGATCATGATTGGATATGTATTCATAAATTGAATTAATACTTGGATCATGATTTCCTGAAGTGCTTAGAAACTAATATGGGAATAATAGGGAACCTTTTGCTTAATGTGCACTTGTGTAAACAAGATTTTGTAGTAGAATTAGTAAACAAGCCAAGATGTGTCAACTAAATGAATTAAATGTGGTTTTATAGTGGTTCAAGTGAGTAAAATACTCATTATATATTTTTTAAAATATATATTTCAAACCTAGGGGTGTTTTTATTTTGGTATTTGAATGTTCTTGATAGGAGGATAGTAATGGTATACATGGATATGAACATTGGGCCTTTCATTTTTATTTGGCATTCTTATCCTTTTACTAAAGTGTTAAGTTTGGGTATGAGTCAAGGGATACATATGCATAATGTGTTTTTAGTAGTAATCTCATTTCTATAGGTGATAATATATGGCTTTGTGACAAAATTATGTCCCTTATTATACTTAGGATTGGTCAAATTGGTAAAATAGGTGTAAATTAAATCCACATGTCAATTAATGATAAAACAATATTAAATATGAATGATCAAGTATTTTTTACCAAATTTAGGTTACTACATCCCACCAACCTTTAGTCAAAAAATTAAATTAATAGATTAAATAAAATCAATACCTTAGTGTGGAAGACACACTTTGTCTTGAGTTGCATACTTAAAAAATGAAAGGCACCATATAGTTTGGAAAACCCTAAAAAAACACATGGAGTAGTTATTATGTTCTTTTGAAAACTAAAATTTAAGAAGTTAAACTTGAAAATTTAAACTTTTCTTGAACTTTGACCATTTGTAATTTTAAATAAAGTTTTCTAATTGAAAATTTCTTGTATTTTAGTAATTTTAAAATTGATGACTATAAAATAAATACACCTATATGTGTGGACATCAATGTTTCTTTTTATGACTTTTTCTTGGTGATGATGCTTCCTTAAATCATTGGAGAATTTGTGGCTCTCATGAAACACTTAAATAATATGGTTCCTTAGCCAAACCATTAGATAGAATTTAGGGTGATCAAACCCTAACTTACAATTGGTATTTTGAAATAATAATATTTCTCATTGAAATATGTTAAACCTCCATTATTTATGTCAATATTTTTAACCCAAAGATATGTAATAACTTGGAATCGTAATGGATTCACAATCATAATGTTGGAGTGCTTAATAAACTCCAAGTTATGTATTACGAAAGTAAATTAAATAAACCACTATAGATGGCTTGTATATTCAATTGTAACATTATGGTATTTTTAAGTTTTTAAAAACATAATCACAAGAGAATTGAGTACACCCATGCTCCTACCATGTTCATGGAATGAATATTATGGGATAGAACTATATCATGCCCACACACAATTATATAATGTGAAATTTTATGTGAATGTTCATTGTAACTTTTGCTTAAAACTTTGAAAATTTTGAATTTTCTCTTTCAAAATAGAATATAATTGCATAAGCAATGGCATAGGCCCCCATAATATGTGCCAATAACTAAATTTTCAAAATTTCAACTATGATTGTGCCAATAAATATTTTTATATATTTGACATTGGAATGTCTCATGCATTATAAGCCCAATTAAATGGGATCCTTTTGAGGTGAGGGAATTTTATTCTAAAAGTTTAGTCATGTCGAAATAAAATTTAACTTGAGACATGCATAGTAAATATGTAATCATGAAAAATTGTATCATATGGAAAAGTGTTAGTAGTAGTAATATTTTAATTTTCATATAAATTAGGAGGCAAGGCATAAATTATGTATCAATAAATCTATTGGAATTATTAGGTTAGTATTTTTGTATGTTAGGAGTGCATGACATGAATCATGGAAATTATCAAACTTGTTAAGCTCAAAAAGCACACATACACACATAAAAATCACAAGTAGTAAATGATATAAAAGATAAAGGCCATGGAAAAAAGCAAAATTATGCTAAAATGTCCCAAAAAACATTAATAGACATTAATAATGTCTAAAAAAAGGAAATGTTCAAATTTATCACACACATAAAGCTAAAGGACAAAGCAAGAACATGTTCAAATGTCACAAAACACACACAATATATCATAGAAATGCATAAATAAATAATTTTCACATAATTACAATATAAAAACAAATTTTTAATCTACTATGTACAAGTAAACAACATCAATGAAATATAAAGTTGCAAAAATTAGTATGAGGTATGCATAGGCTATGTGATCATCTTACCAAATAACATGTTCATGTACACTATATAAATAGAAATATTATCAAAAAAAATTTAAATAAATTAAATCTTGATGTTATAGGGGTTATATAATGATAATTCCTACATACTATCACCTAAGAATAATATTCCCCTAATTTGGCAAAGCAAATCGATAGATGAAATTCCAACATCCTACACTCTAAAAATGTATGCATGTCCTACACAATGCTTCATAAATACCCATGAAATATATTTGTTACATATAAATAATATTTTATTTAATATTTATGAGATAAATAACATATTTAAAATATGTAAACTAGATTGGTAATCATGTTTAGGTCCTAATTTTAGATTGTTTGACCATATTTGATTTTTTTTTTGTTTTTACATTTTTTTATAATATATGTTTTGTCTAGTATATAAAACAGCAATAATAGATATTTAAATGAAACCATGGTGTAAAAAATATAATAAATGAGACAAATATGTATATTCTACAATAAGTTTTAATAAAATAGATGCACTAGTAAAGATTTAAACTAGACAAATATAAGGAACTTTATCCTTATGGAATGTGAATTAAATTTCTATGATTTTGTAAGAGAATAAAAATGTATGAAATTAAATAATTATACATTCTCATTTTTTTAAATTTAAACTTGTATAAATATGTACATGTATGAATAATAGATCTTGAAAAATACATATTTCACATTAAAACTTGAAATAACATACTAATACTAGGTGAGTTATCATGAAAATTGAAAGAATTAAGTCTCTATTTTCTAAAAATGCATATTTTTGGAAGAAAGAGAAAAAATAATATAATAAAACAATAGGGAAAATATTGGTCAATGTTTCTATCTTTTACTAGATGATTTTATCCTATAAGTAAATTGATAGAATTTTGGCCAAACATTATGCAAGTAGATGGATGTATAATATGGATCACTATTTTGGGCCTGTCTAGATCTAAAAGGGAGAAAAGGGCCAAGAGGAAAATAATTCAATGAAATTCAATGGAATATAAGAATGGATCAAGTGGATTCACATGCAAACAAATGGAAGAATAATATGCAACAATATAGAAACTTTGTACAATCAAACAATGCTACTAAAATCCAAATATCTCATCAAGGGGATGCCTCTGTGTAGGTCCTACATCATATGTGTCATAATCATTAATTATATTTATATATTAATATTTCATATTAGTTTTATAATTACAATAATATCCTACATAGTCATTATCATACTCATAATAATCCTTTTGATCCTAATATTGTTACATGTCATTCTTGTCATCTTATGAATTTGTATGAAAAACCTAATGCACCATAAATTGGAGTTATCTTCTCTAAATTATGTTTCTCTTGATTATGTTCACATTTGTGAGTATATTGTATATCATTATGAAATATATAAGAATTGTGTATCATTATTTGAATACTAGGAAGACAAATCATTTTTTATTTGACTTCGTAGTTTTAATATGTAACCATATATTTTATAGTGATAGAATTATCTTGTTCCTCTATGCATGAAATAGACATGATATTTAATTCTTTATCAACCATTCTTTTATCATTAGACATTTTGGGAACATTTTTATTTGGAAATTCACTCATGAAAAACCTTATGACAAATGTACCTTCTTTATTACCTTGAAATTATTCATGTAATTTGTATTTTTGAAATTTATTTAGTAACCTTTATTATTATAGCTTCACGTATTCATCTAGTTGATTTTTAATCAATACTTTATCTTTAGGATATGTATTCATGATGTGAATGTGTTTTTTTATTGATGTATTTATTATAGGATCACTACTATCACTTTAAATCTTTAATTTATTTTTCAAAGCCAAAAAACTATTAGTATGATGCCCGTGCATTGTATGGCATGCATAATAGTATTTTGATCTTCTTATAGGATGTATAAGAGGCAATTTGATAAATTTTTATGAATTATTTATCTTTAAATATCATTTGATATCTTATTAATATTTTGTGCACTTTTTTAATCACTATTTGTATATGTACTTTGTTGTGGATTCCAATCTTGATATGAAGTCTTTTTAGGCACACAATATCTAGATAATGTATGGGAATGATTAAAAATATCATATTATGGATTATTTGTATATGTTATATTATTTTCCCAAGATGTGATATTTGACCTAAAATACTAATTTTAATCTTTCAACTCTTCTATTGACTTTGTCATTATGATGATTTGATCCTTCAAAGATTCACAAACATAAACATTAGGTATTTATTAATGAATATGAATATAAACACCATCAAGAGGAGATGTGGGAAGTGGATGGGATTTAGGAAGGATGTGTTAGCTACATTCATATAAAACTATAGATTATCTTAGATTACCTTGTGGGATAGAGATAAAATGTATTTAATTAGAAGGAAATTATCTATCACCATATTAAGGATTAAGAGGAGACCTTATAACATCTTGAAGTAATGTTTTTATCTTATTCCTGTGTTATACTTGACCTTATAAAAATTTTCCACAACAATTTTTATGTCTCAAATTTTGATTTGATTCACTTCATTTCATGAGTATAAATGATTTTATTGATTAAGGGTATACAACATGCCATAAAGAATATGTATGATTGAAATAAATGTACTCATCCACTGTAGCCTTGAAATTATTTTCAAATGATAATTATATAAATTTAAAAAGGATTTTTTTTGAAACCCTAGGATAAATTTTTATAAAACCCTAAGACTAAAACTTAAAAATATAAAAGATTGGACCCTAATAGAAAAATAGGGTTAAACGGTATTCAAACAATAGATAGGATCGATAAATGTTTTATTTAAAATTAAATTAATATTGTGATATTAACTATTAATTATATAATTGAAATAGAATTATCCAAGGTGATATAAACATAATTATAAATAAAAAACTGAATATAAATGACAAAATTCATCAAAGTAAAAAAAAAATTAACAAGTCTAAACTTTGTAAAAGAGACATGAACTTAGTTTTTTGAGTCATTAGTTGAGTGAATAAGAAAACAAAGTTTAGGAATAGGTAGAATTTAGATAACCAATAAACCTTACATAAGTTGAGTCTGATTTCCCTCAAGGATAATAAATCCCAATATAGGATAAGATATATTCTCTATTATCCCTATTAATCAATCTTATCTTTTTATAGGAAATTATAACTTTTGGAATAGTTAGGTGTAGTAGTGAAAATTAGGTCTAATTTCATTTATTTGTACAAAGACATGTAAGTGCCTTATTGAAGATATAAACCATAGTTTTTTTACATAAGGATACAAATTTTGTGAAGGATTAAAAATGGGTTAGCAATTGGAGTTGTTCTAGACCTCAAAACCCATTTGTGTTGAGCATTGCCTACATACCACTACTCTGAAAAGGGATCAAACCTCTATGTGGTTCTCCCACCTAAGTGATTTGTGAAATTATGATCCTTTGACTATATGAATGAATCTGTATTTGTATTGAACACATGATCATGCTTGGCTAGGGATACATAAAATTTAATTCATGCTTGACTCATGATTATTTGAATTGTTAGAAATTGATTTGGTAATAATAACTATTGTTTTACTCAATGTTCCCTTGTGTAAATAAGTTATTGTATTAGAATTGATAAACAATCCAAGATGTGTGAAATGAATGAATTGAATGTGATTTTATAGTGATTAAACTAAGAAAAACATCTGTTAGAGAGTTTATAAATACAAAGTTTAACCCTGGGGTGTTTCCCTTTGTGTATTTTGACTATTCTTGATGGAAGGATAGTAATGATAGGCATAGACATGAATGTTGGGCATTCCTATCATGTTGGGTCTTTATTTCTCTTTAGTAAATTTTTTAATTTGGAATATTTTTCAAGGAACACATATGCATAAAGATGTTTTTAATAGTAAGATCATTTTTAGGTGACAATATATGGCTTCGTGATGAGATTAGGTCTCCTTTTATGCTTAGGATAGGTTGATTTATAAAAATAGATGTCAATTAACAATATAAAGGGATAAAATATGGATGATCAAGTATTTGTGACCAAATTTATGTTAATACACAACTTACACAGTTTGGATACAACCTCTTCATCAATTTGTCCCAAGTACACTTTAAAAAAAAGAAATTATGATGTATATGTGCACATGCATCTTGAAATGGGCATTATGTAGAAATCCAAAAAATGTTACTATGGAAATATTTAATGTTGGATTATATTAATTTATCATTTTTGGTATTTTGTTACATATTTTGATGAAATTTGGCATTATTAACCTTCTTGCATACTTTAATTTGGGTGAAATTCCCTTTTAATTAGGTATCTTTTATTTCATGTTAAATTATTTTAAAAGTTTCCCTTATTTTAGATTCTAGTCCATCTCAAATTATTTTAAAATTCCCATCTTATCCACATCACACTCATAATTTTTTTTCTCTTTATCCCCTTCTAATTCATGTGCACATGAATTCCATCTTTCCCTCCTTTAAGGTCCTTGGCTTGAGACAGTATACCTAGGTGTGCATAGTGCCTAATTGAAATTAAAATATTTCTTATCAATAAATAATCCTAGGAGTTAAATTGGACAAGATATATATAAAATAAAATTATTAAAATATCATAAGAATAAACTACTTTCTTACATCTTATAGATAGGGATAAGGGTTGGGATCTTCATACACAATTTATCATTAAATAGGGGTATGATTGAGGTAGACCCCTCATAAATATCTATATTTTTTATTCTCTTGGAAAGTATCTTAGAGTAGATTAGCGCTTAGATCAAGGAGAGGTAATGCTTGAAGTTATGTGCATCAAATAAAGAATATGAGAGAGATTTCTAAATAAAATTGATAAATGAAGGTGCGCTAAATATTTTAGGAGGATAGGACACTGTCAATATGAACTATTGGAAGTTATTGGAAGTATATAAGGAATTTTATAGTATTAGACTAGAATTCCATTATCGAACCAAATAACTATTATCAAACAAGTTCAATCATGATCAACTAGTATTGATCCACTTTGATACTTGTCATTTTTTACACATCCTAATATCACTACACATTTTTTTAGGTTACTTTATATCTATCTTATGGCCTATTTTTAAATGTTTTTATCCACTTTTAGTATGTGTATAGATTAAATATTAACCATTTATCTACAATCATCCTTTATTGATTTTCAAGTTGAATTAGATTCATGTTCCACACATTTTATATCTATATTTACTATTCAATTAATATATTTATTAGTATGGTAATTGAGTATTTTATTTAGAACTATGAATATGAAATATGGTTATGGTATATTTGTTTTTCTAATTACATGCATCAATTAATAATAGAATAGTTTGTGAGTTTATATTTTTATTCTTGCTATGAGTTTTTGATTTATATTAATTTAATGGTTGTTAAGGTAATGGAATCTATTTCAATAAATATATCCACGATTTTATATTATCTCTATATGCCTCATGTGAGCACTTAATTATTTTACTAAAGTGATATTCCATCATAGGTAATATTGTATTTTTTGGCATAGATGACGATCTAAGATGACTTACCAAATACATAAGATTAACCCAATAGATGACTCATGTTAAAATGTTTCATTAAAATCATATATAATTAATATAAGCTATCCACATGCATTTATTAAAATATAATTTTATTTTTGAACCATAACTATAAATAGAAGTATCCCCTTTCCACTTTAGGATGTACTTTTTAATTAATTTTTTTAGGGTTATGGAGTGTAATCCCTAGGTTGTTAAAGGTATTACGATCCAGCATTTTCATTACATTTTTTGTTGTTATTACATAGACACTATGATGCTAAACTAGTTTAGATGTTGTTTAGTTGGATTATGTGGTACTTACTAAAGTAGTGTTAGATGCATACTATTTTATGATTTATTATGCTAATAACTATTTGTTTATGTTCATGATTTTATGATCTATATATATGGATTTATGACATAATTTATTTATGCCATTTTGGTTATTGTAGGTTGTTTATGAGATAGGTAGATTGGTGGAGATAATAATTCTAGAACAATATTTTTTGAGCATATCTATAGGATCGATAGGTATACTATTATTTGATTATCCTTTAGATAATTTGATTGGTCATTATATTATGTTATGTGTTGTCAGATATGGTCCTTGTGTTTGTATTGACTATTGTACTTTACCATTTCTATTATGGGTTGTTACTTGTCATTTTTATTCATTATTTTATATTATCTATGTTGGCCTCTACCTTTCCCATTTGCATCTTCATCCCAGTAGGCTTTTGAATCATTTATGCTCTTTTTTAAAACCCTATCGACCTACTCAATTCATACCTAAACCTATCTAAATTGTCTAGACCTAACCCCCCTTAAGAATATTTATTACCCCCATACTAATCTAACCCACCTTCAAGATAGAATTATTATCTAAGGCTAAGTGGCATATTATTCTATAAAACTATATAGTTGTGGTTTGAATAAAACATTGCTTAAAATCTTGATGTTATCAACTTGAGTTGATGGTCTACATGGAAAAAATTTAGCCTTATTTAATAAGGCAGGTGGTGGAGGTTTTAATGAGATCATCTTTTGTTATATTAATCCTTAATTAATACTACTAATCCATTTTTCTATTAGTGGAGGTGTGATTACTTATCTAGCCTTCTAGACTCACCACTAATGGGAAAGTTAGTGGGATTGCATTGGATATGTTGAGTTTTTCTCTCCTCTAGGAATTTAATGTGAGTTGATGGGGTGGGAAAATGAATGGAAAGCAATAGGGAAGGTAGATGGTAGACAAAATATTAGTAAAATGGTAATTTTTGGATGTAAATAGTAGAATTGTTTGCCTATTTTTAATGGTGAGACAATTATTCTAGGGAGCACATGGCAACCCTAGGGTAAGTCTTAAAGCTTTCTTCTTTTTGGAATTTTTTTGTGTGTTTTCAAGTCTTTTTATTTGAGTTTCTAGTTTAGATTTATTGGGTTGCTTAAAGACTAAATTAAATGAGGTTGCGCATGCAGCCAATAGTCCTCATACTTTTGGGAACATACATAGTTGTACTATATTAATATATTTATATGTTTATTACTTGTAATAAAACATATACACTTTGGATATATGTAGGTATATCAATATCATTTTATGGGAGTGGTTTGTGTTGAAATGTGTGTGTTGTCTACATGCTTAGATAACTAGGTTTCTTTATCATGTGGGAGTAATGTTTGGTAGATTCTGTGTTCTTAACTATTTTAACTATGTTCCTTTCCTTTAAAGATTA
The DNA here is from genome assembly GCA_037957365.1 of Torreya grandis. NCBI lineage: Eukaryota > Viridiplantae > Streptophyta > Pinopsida > Cupressales > Taxaceae > Torreya > Torreya grandis. The sequence continues at coordinate 395,905 of JARHVA010007654.1, read as the reverse complement.
TGTCTTACAAATCAATAGTATATGGTATTTTTTTTATATATTTATATGCCTGAGTGTCTGGGTTTCATTTTAACTAGGGGTGTTATCTTATAAATGAGATCAAATCCATTGGTATGTTTTAAGGGAATCGACTGTATTCTTGGATGATAATGTTTTTCTTGAAGATGCCTATGTTTTTTATATATGTAGATAAGGGTCATACTTATTCCCTAAGTTCATCGATTGATGTTTCCATTTTATACTATATTTTTGGAGGCCTTTGGATATGTTGATAAATCATCTTGTGGTATTTACTTATGATGTCTTTATTTGATTTTGATGGTTCCTCAAACATTGTTACTTAGGTCAAGAATATTTTGTATTTAAACTCCATTCAAAATGATTATCTATTATCATTAGGTGTTGTGTATTTGTATGTGGTTCATGATGATTTTGAATATTTGGTATTGTGCCACCTTATCAAATATTGAACTCCGTTGTTTATATAATTATTCGTATAAACTATAAATTAGAACTTGGTATTTGTTTGATTTTTGGGTGCTTAGTTTTGAATTGGGGTATTTTATTTAACTATGAAATAAAATCTTGACCTTGTTTTATTGATTCTGGGTCATTCTATTTCAACTATGAAGTGTTGTTATTTTGAAGCCTTACTTTCTTTTATGTGGATTACATGAATCATAATGATTGTTTCATGGGTTTTCATTTTTAGGTTGTTTAGGTTTACTTACACACACACACACACACACACACACACACACACACACACACACACACACACACACACACACACACACACACACACACACACACACACACACACACACACACACACACACACACACACACACACATGGAAGTATACACATATATTTAAAGTTTCATATTCACTATATTAAAAATTGTGATAGTGCTTCCCTTGTGAATTCTAGGTTGATCATTTTTGAACTGTGTTGATTTGTGTTTGAGCCTGGGTTCTTTCATAATCATAGACCCTTTTGAAATCATTTTGGATATTCCTTAATAATAATATGTTGATTTGTCTTTCGTTATCGATCTAGTCAGGTGTGTGTGTGTCTATACATATATATATATATATATATATATATATATATATATATATATACATAAACACACACAGATGCATACATATATATCTACATATAAAATGCTTGAGTTAACTATGCTTGAACTCTTATTTAAATATTTAGATGATTAAATAGATAAATATCTATATTGATATATAAAACTATATCTAGTTATGTTATGTTATATATATATATATATATATATATATATATATATATAAACACACACACACATCATACATATATATCTACATATAAAATGCTTGAGTTAACTATGCTTGAACTCTTATTTAAATATTTAGATGATTAAATAGATAAATATCTATATTGATATATAAAACTATATCTAGTTATGTTGTTTAATTTATATGACTGTGTGTTATTATGATTGGACTCTTGGGTTTTGTTAGCCAAGTTTGAACTATGTTGGGTTGACTCAATTATTGATAATCATTTCATAATCCATCATTATGATCATAATGACTATGTATAACTTAAAATATTTCACTTTATTGTGTGTTGAGTTTATTATGAGATTGTGATTGTTAATACTTGACTTGAACATTTTTAAGATGGTTGGGTTAAATTTTGAACTATGCTTTCAAATTATATTTTATTATTTCTATCATGATTAAATTAATTTATTATTTGAGTAATGCCATTTTTGTATTTATTTCATTACTAGTTAGAATGTGTGTAATTTCATTCTTAGACTAGATCAGAATAGTTATAGGTATACATTGTGGGTTCAGATTTGTAAAGACCGATCAAGAAATTAGATAAAGTCCAAGTAGGATGAATGTGGAATATATATAATGGATTAATATTAATCCATTATATATCATTTTATATTCTAATTTAACTATCCTCACCCTTAATCTATACTTTGATGGTTTTATTATTCTCGTCTCACCTTGGAATGAATAGAATTTATTGTGTGTGTCTTTATTATTGTATTTATGTTTAAATATTGATGTACTTAGAATTCATTACCTATTCTTGGTTATCATAACCACAAACCTATTGATGGTTAGGGTGGTAAGTACCATTGATGGAGGGCTCATAGGGCTGGTGGAGTGGGCTTGTCCTGATCAACTGGTTTATGTTTGACTCTTGTTTTGATGACTTTGTATGAAAGACGGTAACCAATATATTTATTGATTTGATTATAGATTAGTATAGATTATGAATGTTGATTTAGGTTATCATAATGATATTATTCTATCTTAACAAACATTATTGGTTAACCTTTTATATAGGTAATTTGAAATGTATTGTTGAATATTATTAGATGCTAACAAATACTGTAGATAGATTTTGGAAATAAATTATTGAGAGAATAAAATATTTATTGGTTGAAGATTTTAAACAGGTACTTTAAAATGTATTGTTTAACCTTATTCCTTATGATCATAGTAAATAGGAATTTTTTATTATGTTACTATCTTATATGATCTAAAAGTGGGTTTAGATAATGCTTATTCATTGATATAATAAATCTCATAGTTCTAATATTCTGGTACAAAAATGTTTTGATCTTATTTTGACTTATGTTAAATATAAACATATTTAATTATATTTATTTATTAATCTTGAATATAATCACTTAGATGTTTTATGGAAAATCTATTTTCCAAAAATTAGTTCCATTTAGAAGTTAAAAAGATATGCATTATTTTATTATGAGGATTATTGTTTATTTTAGTTTGTCATTTTATGAAAATATAAAAAATTATATGGTTACATATAGATGTTTTACAGTTATATATTTTATAATGAATAAGGATTGATGGAATGAGATAGAAATTAATGATTATTCATGAAATACATATGAATTTATACTTTACATTAGTTAATTAAACTTATAATGAAGTGACATAGTATTTAAATTAGATTCATTATTAATTAGATACATGGTTACTATCATTTATAATTACATAGCTACATTGGAGCATCTAACCCTTGTAACAATGCATAAGCTTGCTACGCTAGACTATGAGCAAAATGAAATAGATACTTCCTTCTATCATGAACTTCAGACCTATTGGTTGCATGTAAGGTATGTCTCAATTAAAAAATATCATTTGTCCAATTTATGTACAATTATGAAATCTAAAAGTAATTTTTAAACAAATATAGCAAATGGCAAAAGAACTAATAATTCTTAAATGCAATGATTGATAATGCACAATGCCTTCCTTATTTACTTAGTTAAAACAATACATTCTATGAAACTATAATGAATCCAAAAAATGATAATTAGTTATCATATCATCTTAAATAGTATAAAAGGTATACATATGCTTCTCCCCCTTGAGATGAACTTACTTGATGGGTTGGCTAGGCTAGCAACATGAAGTTTTATAAGAGTTTCTTAAGTGAAACCTTTTATTTAGGTTCCACTCATATTAAAACTTGAATGAACCTATGTGTATGGTTTCCAATAGTGAAATTCATAAAATTTACTTGCGAGGAACCTTTTATTTGGGTTCCACTCATCTTGATAGTTGAATGAATTCCATTGCTTATGTTGCTTGAATTGTGCTTGTCATTTTTGATTGGATTGAAATGAATTCTTAACATATTAATGTTTATAAAGTATTCATTTATGAAATAATGTTTGAAATAAAAAGTGTTCTTTATTTAAGGGATATATGATTATATTATTGATTACATAAGTTATTATTTTATATGTAGAAATTTTAGATTTAATTATTGGTAGGCCTTAAAATCTTTTATATAGCATTGGCTACACCAATTTAAAAATAGTTGAATAGATTATAAAATGGAATTGTTGATTGTATAAACATCCATGTGTGATGAGAATGATGTCCAAATAAGTGCAATGACCTTAAATACTGTAAGGTGTTATGACCCAGTCGATAAACTCAATAATGTTGTACTAAATCTTATTGTCTTATGCTTTTATAAGTGTTACCTACATGATTAAAATTTACAAGTATGGAATTAATTCTATTTTCTAAATTTTAAATACTTATCTAAATGTATAGCATGTATCCTAATTTGAATACATGAATGACCTAACTAAAAATTAATAACATTAAGGTTACTCCCTCTTAGTTAAAACCAATTTTTTAACTTAACCATCCGTGAGTGGGACTAAAACCCACTGAGGAGAGTGAGACATTTACCTAGGGTTATAGACCTAGAAATGGCCTTATGAGGAAGTAAAAGTACCACTTATAGTGCTTAGAACATATCAGTGTATTCATACACTTATACGCCCTAAAATCCCATAATCCTTCTAGAAACAACCAAATTCCCCATAATGTCTTCTTTACATATTTACCTCTAGTGAATTGCCTCAATTTCCCTTCTTTTGGTTCTGATAAAGTTTGAGTGTATTACATCAAATGTTTTTTTGCATTATCAATTAGGTATAACATATATCTAAAGTGTACTCTGATATAAGATTATTATTTTTTGCGAGGGTTGTTTTATTTGGTATTAGAGTAGCATTCTGCTCTAGGGAACTTTAGGATAAAGTATTTTTCCTTTTACTAAATGCAATCTTCTAAGTTATCACTTATGATTTCTTAGGATGGTTAAAACATGACCAGGTAGAGGAAACATCCATGTAAATAATTTGAATGTAAATATTGCTATGGGAAAGAGTTGAAGATGTGGAAGAGGTCATTGAAGCCACATTTCCATTCATAATTTGGATGAATTATCAATGAATAAGGTAGATAGTAACTAAAGTACCCCATGTTGAAGCAGTCAATGGGATTTCAATCAATAAGCATGAATAAGTCCTAAGTGGGATCATAATAGCCCTTAACACCTTACAAGTGTAGATTGATAATCAAGAGTAAATATTGAATAATCTTAAAGGTGTTAAGACTTGTTCTAAAGTCTTAACATTAGGTTAAATTTTTGGTAAATAATAAATAATTATTGTAAATGGGGAATGCATCTTTTAGTAAAGACACCCCCATAAAATAAACTTACTTAGATTAATTTTTAGGTAGTTTTTATGTTTTATATTTATTAATTACAACTACCTTACGGGTTGTTTTCCCGTATTTAGTTGGTTATAGGATTAGTTGTTTTTACCGGTCATTGGTAAAAATTATATAAATCCATGTTTGAATTGTAAAAGGGTTAATAGAATAAAGGCATCCTTATGTACTTGATTTTTTGAATTTAATAAAATACTTGTGCAATCGCACTAAGCGGGGACAAGGATCAACCTATTTTGGTTCAGGAGTTATCAGTGGTATCAGAGTAAGGTAATTTTGGGAGCTTGGTGAATTTGAAGGAGCAAGGTGAAAAATCAATTCACATGATATCATTTTGGCATGAAATAAGGTATGCCATATAAAATGAAATTTTTTATTGGTTTAAATGTTTGAAAAATTATTAAATTATTCAAATTTATCAAATATTATCTACATTTAAACCTATATTTTCCATATATAGTTTGGTCTTTTTGATCATTCATACTCCACTAAAATTGTGTTTAAACCTCCTCATCTAGCATAAAAATGATTTTTTTAGCATTTAAATCTTATTAAATTCAATTTTTTTGCAAAAATCAGATTTATACGACCTATTTCTTGTTGAAAACTTCTAAAATTTTCCATTCATGGCTGCCTTTATTATTTCCGTTCATTCTCAGGCCTCTTAAAAGCTAAAACACTTGCAAATATTATTAAAACCCCTATTTTTGCATTCTAATTGAAAAATCTAGAAAAAACTGAGTTGTACGACCTTCCAATGCCCTAAGTTCATTTTGAAGCTATTCGCTGCAAAAAATACCTTAAAAATCTACCAAAACTCAGTCAAAAACAATTTTATCCTCCCTGTACGGATTTGTATGGCCTATAAGAGAGAGAGCAGGTGGACAAAAATTACCAGCAGTAGCCATGGCATCCCAAGGAAGAATGGTGTAGTATAATACTCAAGAAATTTATTTTTTCTATTTCTAAAGTTTTTTTATATCAAAAAATTGCCTTAGTGGGTCCCACGGGAGGAAGCTTGGAAGAGAAGGCTGTAAAAGGGAAAAAAAATGAATTTATTTACTCACATGTAATTTTTTTTAATTTTCCCTCATACAAAAAATATGGTATAAGTAGAAATTTCTGAGTGTAATGTTTTGAAAATGTTCTTAGAGTAATTGGTTAAGCTTATTTTGTAAGAAGTTTGCAAAGGAGGAGGTCAAGGGTTTGAATCCCTTCTTTTTGGAGAAAGTTATTTTTGCTTTAGAATATACTTTTTTGAAAAATAAATATTCCCTTTTAAATCTAAATATTGTTAAACACATACTTATTGTATTGTGTTATTTTAAAAATTGAAAAAGGAGGGGAATTTAATCATATTTCTCTTACATTATTATGGTGATATAAGGGTGTAATTAGTTGAATAAGGTTGTAATTTGGCAAAACAAGGGTGTAATCATTGATTTTTGGTGAGGTTAAGTGTAAAACCCATCAAAAATATCTTGTTTTTTTATTTTACACTCTACGCGGAGGTTAAGTGCAAAACCCCATAGAAGTAGTGTCTTGTGCAGTGAGTGTGATATTTGTTTCATCTCTTTTGCATTTTTTCGCACTTTTATCTACTACACTTTCTTTCATTTAAAAATGTCAAAAATTCAAAATTTGCTTTCAGATGGTGATAGATTAACAATTTCCAATTATTCAGATTGGAAATGATTGATGGAGGCTTCACTAGTTTTTAATGAGTTATGGGATATTGTTAAGAATGAAAATCCCACATTACCAATAGAGTAGGCTAAATTAGATATATTTAATTTGCATGATTCTAAGGCATTAGCTCTCATTAAATGTTTTTGTACTTGTGATACTTATGTTCATATTGAAAATTCTCCTCATAATTACATTGCATAGAAAACATTGTCAGATTTATATGATATGAAACCTAAGCATAAGAAGATAGATATTCATATGTAGTTGTTTAATTTTTCATTAGATGAAGATGGGGATATGGGAGAATATATGTCTAAGTTGAAAAATATCACTACTGAGCACACTAAGGCTGGTTTTGGAAAACTAGATGATGACCTCATAGTCACTGCTACTTTGAAAGGACTACCAGGGTCCTATAGGAATTTTGTTGAAATGTTGCATGTCTCTAACAAGATCACAAGCATCACCTTTGATAAGTTGGCTAAGTTGCTCATCCAACATGACCTCTCTCTACCCAATAAATATAAGAAAGCCAAAGAAGCCCATGTTTTAGAGTCAAAGCCTAGTCCATCTTCATCACGACATCAAAATAATAGAGGAAATAGTTATAGAGGGAATCAAGGTTACAGAGGAAGCAAATATCAAAATAGAGGTAGGGGTCATTCAAATAATCAAAAATCTAACCAATCACATTCACATGAAATAAGTGATCGAGGACATGGTCACAACTCATATAGGGGCAGAGGTCAAGGTAGGTTAGACATTCAGTGCTATAGATGTGGAAAATTTGGTCACATTGCCTCACAATGTAGGATTCCTTTTGATAAAATTTAGAGGCCACAAAAATTGACTAAGACTAACTCTCCTCAGTATGCTGAACATGACTATGATGAATCTAGTAATGTTGCTAATGTTGCCCATGAATCTACATTCACTACTTTGGGGCACATTGATTATATTGAATATGAGGCTAGAGATGAGCTCACAGATGTATGGGTTTTAGACACAGGAACAACCAAACACATGACATTTAGGAGAGATTTCTTTTGGTCTTATAAGGAAGCTTATCTCTCTCTAGTTGCCTTAACAAATAAGTCTATGTATACACCACTAGGACTTGGATCTATTCAGATTCATCTTCCTAATGGGTCTACAAAATACTTAGAGGATGTTTGGTATGTTCCCACATTGAAGAAACACTTACTTTCTTTGGTAAATATTTGAAATAAAGGTTATCAAATTGTGCTTGAAAATGGGATCATTTACATCAATTTAGTGAAGGATGATTATAAAACAATGTATATAGGATATGAAGATGGAAACTTGGTTAGATTGCATTGTAAGGTGCTTCCTCCCAATATAGAACTTGTGGCAGTTGTTGACACAAGTACGGGTATTATGTCTACATAGTGGTTATGGCATCTCTACTATAGACATTTGAATATCCACTCTTTAGTGGATTTGCATAGATATGGTATGGTGAATGGGTTGCCCACTTTTCACAAAGATAGTATTCTTTGTGAGTCATGTGTTTTGGGCAGACAAAATTGGGAAAATTTTCCTAAACAGTCATCTTAGAGAACTAATAGATGTTTATAGTTAGTTCATAGTGATGTATGTGACATGAAAAAATCATCCATTGGTGGGTGTAGATACTTTGTCTTGCTTATTGATGACTTTTCTAGGATGACTTGGGTATTCTTTATGAAAAACAAATCTGAATTTTTTGCTAAGTTTGTTGATTGGTTACACTTAGTCAAAAAAGAAACAGGTTCACATTTGGCAACTCTTCATTTAGATAATGGAGGTGAGTATACCTCAAATGAATTTTTAGATTATTTTCAAGAACATGGCATTCATCGACAATATAGTAATGCTTATACTCCATAACAAAATGGAGTATCTGAACCGATGAATAGAACTTTAGAGGGCACATCATGTACCATGTTACACTATAAATAGCTTGATGATAAGTTTTGGGCTGAAGCCATTGGTACTGCAGTGTATTTGAGAAATAGGTCCCCCATAGTTGCACTTTTGGGACAAACTCCATATGAGGCATGGTATGGATTTAAACCAAAAGTTAAACATTTGAAAGTGTTTTGATGTCTTTGTTTTGCTTTGGTTCCTATTAAACATAAAACTAAGTTATAACCATGAAGTCAAAAATGCATCTTTCTTTGTTATTCTGAGGATAAAAAGGGGTTTCATTTGCTTGCACAGGATTCAAGCAAATTCATAGTGAGTCAAGATGTAATATTTGATGAGTTTGGGACTATGAACACTGCAGAGATTGATTCTCAACTTGATAGATTAGAGGGGAAAAACACAAAAAGAGATAAGGGTTTGAATAATGGGGACAACTCTTTGAAGTTATGGTATGGGACTCAAATTCCTTCACTTTCCTCTCCTTCATCTACAAGCTCACAGGTTGATGACTTAGAAATTGTTGAAAATTCTCTAAGTCCCCCTTTGAATAATGCACATGATGAGAATTTTGGAGTCCCTGATTTGAATAATTTGACTAAGTATCCAAAATGGGCTCAAAGTACTTTTTCTAACTTGACAACAGATGAAGTTGGTTTAATAGGGCCCAAGAATTCTTGAAAATAGGTAAACTATGCTATGGTTATTACTACTTCTTCCACTGAGCCATCCACTTATGAGGAGGCATCTACTGAACATGTTTGGCAATAGGCAATGAAATGTGAGTATGATTCCATACTTAACAATAATACATGGGTTTTATTTGATCCTCCTCCACATGTTAAACCCACTAGATGTAAATGGGTTTATAGGACTAAGTATAAATCAGATGGCTCCATTGATAAACATAAGGCATGACTTGTTGCAAAAGGATATGTGCAAAAAGAAGGTATTGACTATAAGGAAACATTTGCACCAACTGCCAAATGACACACTATTCGTATGGTACTTGCCTTAGAAGCACAAAATAGTTGGAAATTACATCAATTGGATGTTAAAAGTGCCTTTTTAAATGGTGATTTACAAGAAGAAGTCTATATGAAACAACCTCAGTGTTTTGAATAGGTGGGGGTTGAACACAAAGTATGTAAATTGACAAAAGCTTTGTATGGGATCAAACAAGCACCCAGGGCTTGGTATGAGAAAATGGATTCATACTTCAAATCCATTGGTTTTCATCATAGTGAATATGATGATACTCTCTATTTTCAAGTCCAGGGTAAGAAAATGGTGATACTTGTTCTCTATGTAGATGACTTGTTTATTACAGGTAATGATGAAAACCATAACAAATCTGTGAAGAAGGAATTAAAAGATGGGTTTGAGATGATAGATCTTGGACTTATTTACTACTATCTAGGCATAGAGGTAACTCAAAAAGAGCATAGTATTTTCATTTCACAAACTAAGTATATTTTTGAGTTATTATATACATTTGGCATGAGTGATTGCAAAATTGCCCTCACTCCCATGGAAATTAATTTTAAATTATATAAGGATGATAGCAGTGCCTTTTTTGATGGCACCACATATAGACAATTGGTGGGAGGTTTGATATACTTGATGACTACCAGGCTTGCTATTTCATTTTCAGTTGGAATTTTATCTAGGTTTATGCATGAGCCTAGAGAAATTCATTGGCATGTAGCAAAATGAGTACTTCATTACCTTCAGGGAATGAAAACATATGGCCTTAAATACCACCGCAATAAGAACTTCAAACTTGTTAGATATTGTGATGCAGATTTTGGCAGATGTGTGGATGACAGAGTGTCAACCACAGGATACACTATGCATATGGGTTTAGCTACCATTGCTTGGTGTTGTAAGAAGTAGGATACAGTGGCAAATTCATTAGTAGAGTCATAGTATATTGCATTATGGGATGCTTCCAGAGAAATTGTTTACCTTTGTTGTATTCTTGAAGATCTTCAAGTTTCCTAGTTTGCTCCTACACAGTTATACATTGATAATCAAAGTGCAATTAATATGTCCAAGAATCTAGTGTTTCATGCCAAAATAAAACATATGGATGTCAAATACCATTATCTATGAATGCTGGTGGCAAATAAAATTCTTGATCCAATATATTGCCCAATTGCTGATTAGACAGCTGATATCTTCACAAAACCCCTTGACAGAATCAAATTTGAAAAATTCAAAAAAATGTTTGGTATGTGTCCAAAGACCTGACTTTGGATCATGGGGGGTTTTTTTTAGGACTTATTCCAAAGTCTTAACATTAGGTTAGATTTTTGGTAGATAATAAATAATTATTGTAAATGGGGTATGCATCTTTTAGTAAAGACACCCCCATAAAATAAACTTACTTAGATTAATTTTTAGGTAGTTTTCATGTTTTATATTTATTAATTAGAACTACCTTACAGGTTGTTTTCTTGTATTTAGTTGGTTATAGGATTAGTTATTTTTACCAGTCATTGGTAAAAACTATATAAATCCATGTTTGCATTGTAAAAGGGTTAACAGAGTAAAGGCACCCTTATGTACTTGATTTTTTGAATTTAATAAAATACTTGTGCACTCACACTAAGCGGGAACAAGGTTCAACCTATTTTGGTTCAGGAGTTATCAAAAGGGATATCCTAAGTAAAAGTACCTAGACTGGAAATGGGACAAGTGGAAGGACCTATAATTCAAGAACTTCTTTTGACCACCATTAACCCAATCATCAAGGAGATGAAAAATCTTCCTCCGTATAATTTTTTAGGTGAAGAAGTAGGTGATGCAACTGATGCTTGGTTGGTACACTTGCATAATTAATTCAATTTTCATAATATGCCTTCCAGTGTGAAAGCTAGAGTAACATCTTATCGACTAGTAGGACTTGCATCATTATGGTGGGGCCAAATTTTTGCTATTAAAAAGTATCAACCATTGAATCTATCTTGGTCTATTTTTTGAGACTCAAATGTACAAGAGGTACCTTAATACAAACTATAAGGAGTAGAAAATCACTAATTTTTAGCTCTTAAAATATGATAACATGTATGTGGTAGAATATGAAAATAAATTCCTAAACTTATTATATCATGTGAACTATATGCATGATGAGGAAACTAAAATCACTAAGTTCAAGCTTGGGCTTAAGGAGATTATAATGTATGATGTTAACATGACCAATCTGAAAACATTGGTTGTATCCATAAAATCACCATATAGGGATGAAGAGAAAGAAAAGTCTCACCAAAAGACAAGACAAAAATTCAAGTCTAACATGCAACAGTCTGAGGCCAAGAACCTTTCTCCTGTGAACAAGAATTTTAGAAAATATGATTCTAATCATAGATTTTCATGAGGAAATAAGAATTATAGTAAATTTTAAAATTAGAATAGAAATTTCAAGTCCCTTGGACCTTCCAAATCTGGTTTTTATAAGAAGGAAAAACATCAAAACAACTCATGTGGAGCTGCCATAGGTGATAAAATGGTTCCTATAGCATATTTTAGGCTGATTGTGTGTTGGGAATGTCGTAAAATTCAATATAAAAAGGACTATCCTAAGCTAAAATCAGGCCAAACAATGAACCATATAGTGTATGCTATTGTTGATAATCATAATGCTACCTTACAGGCCACTCCTATTAAGACCTGTGGTACAATTAATGATTTTTATTTGACTATTTTAATTGATTCTAGTGCAATGGAATATTTTATCTCTTCTTTTGTTACTAAAATTTTTAATATTAAACCTATCTTGATAAGAGAAGGTTGGGAAGTATAATTTGATACTAGTAAAAAAATTCCCATTCTTGAATGTTTGAAGTAGGTAGAGTTAGATATTGGTATTTTTAAGACCAAGGTAAATCTATTTCTCATGCCTCTAGGGTCATATGATCTGATACTTGGGATGGATTAGTTTCATGAACATCAATTCACACTTTATGTGTGGGTAAAATGTTATGATGCACTAATGACCTTGACTAAATAGTATAATCACAAGGTATGCAAGGGTCTGTGAGACATAACACTTTTAACCCTATTGCTGAAAAGAGCTATTAGGAAAGGTTGCAATCTCTATATAGTCCAACTGTAAGAAATATTTAATGAGAAAGATTTGAAACATGTATATTTTCCCATATTAAAGGAATTTATGGATGTTTTTCCTAAAATGTTTCCCAAGTTGCCACCCAAGCAAGAATTTGATTTTTCTACTGTCATCATACCTAGATCTGCCCCTACATCTAAGACACCTTATCACATGTATGTGGCTAATATGAAAGAACTAAAAGTTTAGTTTCAAGAAAGTTTAGACAATGGAAGCATATGACCAAGTGTGTCTCTTTAGGGTGCTTCGATAGTTTTTGTAAAGGATGGTACTCTAAGGCTTTGTATTGAATACCACATGTTGAACAAGGTAACAATAAAAATCCACTATCCTTTGCCAAGAATTGATGATTTGTTTGACCAAATGAAGGGTTTTATAGTATTTTCCAAGATATACTTAAGGTTTGGTTACCATCATCTACATATCAAAGAATAGGACATTCATAAAACTTCCTTTAGGACCTGATATGGATATTATGAATTTATGGTTCTTCCTTTAAGCTTAACCAATACACCAATAGCCTTTATGAACCTTATAAAAAACATATTTAGAGATTACTTGGATAATTTTATGTTGGTTTTTCATGATGATATTCTAATTTATTCTAAAGATGAGGATGAACATGATCAACACCTCTATCTAGTCTTGTAAAGACTACGACAACATAATCTATATGGAAAATTTTCCAAATGTGCATTTTATGAATATAAAATTCATTACTTAGGACAAATTATTTCCAAATAAGGAATTTATATTAACCCCACCAAGATTGAATCTATCCAAGATTGGCCTAATGCTTTTAATGTGCATGAAGTGTGAAGTTTCATGGGTTTGGCTGGTTACTACTAGCACTGCATTGAAAAAATTTATAGTGTGGTCTATCCTATCACTTCCTTACAATGTAAAGGAAAGAAATTCATATGGAATCCTTAGTGTGAGGAAGCTTTTGTTAATTTGAAGGGACTACTTACTACATATCCTATTTTTATCATACAAACCCAAATGGTAATTTTGAAGTTTGGGTTGAAGCTTCCAAAGAAGGCTTTAGAGGAATTTTGACTCAAGATGGCAAGGTTGTGGCCTATGGGTCATAGAAGTTGAAATAGAATGAAAATAATTATCCTATGCATGATATAAAACTTGTTACCATTGTTCATGCACTTAAACAATAGAGACACTTTTTATTGGGAAAGCCTTTCTAAGTAAAATTTGATCATAAAAGTCTTGAGTATTTGTCTTCTCAAGAAGAATTAAATGTATTCTAGCATAGGTGGGTGAAATTTTTGAGCAATTTTGAAATTAATATTTCATATATCAAAGGCAAGGAGAACCTTATGGATAATTCACTTATAAAATGCATGTACCTTGATACCTTGTTAGTATTATAAGAAAATTTTAGAAGTTTTACTTTGGAATAATAACTTGCTGATGTATTCTATCATGAAGTAAGTGTAGGTTTGGTTAATGATCTAGTAGAAAAAGGTTTGCTAAATTTTCTATTACAATAGATGGCTTGATTAGGCATAAAGGTAGAATTCATGTCCTTTGGGTAGGCGATTTGTTATACTTAATTAAGTGCATATAACACCTTATTATGCTAATCTGGGTGTTCAAAAAATTATGCATGAGCTAAAATATCTATATTTTTGGCTTGGGATGAAGCATGATGTCACTAAATTTGTAACAAAATGCTTGGAATTATAGTGGGTTAATGCTGAGCATTGCCATCTAAGAGGGATATTATATCCTCATGATATTATTAAGGACAAGTGGGTTGTATGCTCACTTGATTTTATTTTGGGGCTACCAAAATCATGTAGTAAGTATGACATAATCCTAGTAGTGATTGATAAAACAACTAAATTTGGCCACTTTATTTCTATAAATTCGATAGATGATGCACCTATATTTGTAGAATGCTTTATAAAGTAAGTAATAAGACTCCACAACATATCTGAGGTGATCATATCATATCAGGACAAACTATTTACTTAATTTTTTTGGTACACTTTAACTATAACTTTTGGTATAAAGATGAATTTTAGCTCATCATATCATCTGAAAATAGATGGGAAAACTGACAGGCTCAACCAAGTGGTTGAAGACATGCTAGGCATGTATGTAATGGATCAAAAAACAAAATGGGAGGATTATCTTCATTTAGTTGAGTTTGCATATAATACTTACTACCATTCAGCTATTACGATAGCTCCTTTTGAAGCCTTATATGGCTATAAGTGCAGAACACCTATTGGTTGGGACAACTTAGAAAATTGGGTAGTTCATGGGCCTAATTTGTTGATGGAATATGATAGGAAGATGGAAATAATAAGGTAAAATTTAAGGGTGGCCTCTAACAAATAGATAAGTTATGTAGATCTTAAGAGAAGTCCACAAGAGTTCAACATAGGGGACAGATTTTTTATGTGCATTATACCATAGAAAAATTCTATTAAATTTGACAAGTCTTCCAAGTTGACACCATTATTTGTCAAGACTTTCGACATAGTGGAAAATATCAATCCTATTACTTACCAAATGGCACTTCATCCTCTTTAAGGGATTCATGATGTTTTTCATATTGCATTATTGATAAAATATATACCAGATCCATCTCATGTTTTAGATTGGACTCATTTACAGGTCATAAAAGAGGAAAAGATCTAGTTAGAACCAGTGAGAATCTTGGACCATTACAGGCTAACTGCATAATAGGGACACACAATAGGTATTGGTATAATTGGATCCTATCCATGAAAGAAGTGCCACTTAGGAGGATGCTCATGTTTTTAGACAACATTATGCATGGCTTTTTGATTAAGTCATTAGGATAACTCCTTTACATGGGGGGAGGATGTTATGATCTCACATTTTTATTACATGTTCTATTTCTATTACATTGACACTACGATGTTAAACTAGTTTAGATGTTGTTCAATTGGATTATATGGTACTTTTTGTAGCAGTGTTGGTTGCTTACTATTCTATGATTTATTATGTTATGAACTATTTATTTTTGTTGATGATGATTTTATGATCTATATTTATGGATTTATGATGTAATGCATTTATGCCATTTTGGTGACTAAAAGTTATTTATTATCTAAGAAAATTGGTGGATGTCAAAATTTTGAAACAATTTTTAACCACATCTATAGGGCTAACACGTATATTATTGTTTGATTGTCCTTTAGACAATTTGATGAGTCATTATATTCTATTATGTGTTATCAGCTATGGTCCTTATGTTTGTATTGATTGGTGTACTTTACCATTTCTATTATGGGTTATTATTTGTAATTTAGATTCATTATTTTCTATTATCTGTCATATACCACCTTTCCCATACTTGCAGGTTCATCCTCATAGGATTCTGAATCATTTTTACTCTCTTTTAAAACCCTATTGACCTACTCAGTTCATACCTAAACCTAACTAAACTACCTAGACCAAACCCCCCTTGGGAATCATTTTTACCCCCACACTACCGTAACCCCCCTTTGACCTAGCATTATTATCTAAGGCTAAGTGGCATATTATTCTAAAAAACTATATAGTTTTGGTTTGAATTAAACATGGTTTAAAATCTTGGTGATATTGACTTGGTTCAATGGTATACAAGGAAAAGAATTTAGCCTTAATTAATAAGGTAGGTGGTAGAGGTTTTAATGATCTCATCTTAGGTTATGTTAATCCTTAATTAACATTTTAAATCTATTTTTATGTTGGTAGAGGCGTGATTACTTAGTGAGCCTTCCAAACTCACCATTAATGGAAAAGTTGGTAGGATTGCCTTGGGATATGATGATTTTATCTCTCCTTCAAGAATTTAATGTGAGTTGATGGGGGTATGGGAAAATGAATGGAAAGAAATGGGGAAGGTGGATGATATATATAATGTTAGGAAAATGGAATATTTTGGATGCAAATAGTAAAATTGTTTATTTGGTTTTAATGGTGAGCTAATTATTTTGGGTGCCATATAGTGACCCTAGGGTGAGTCTTAGAAATTTCTTCTTTCTGGAATTTTTTTTCATGTTTTTAAGTAAGTCTTTTTATTTGAGTTTCTAGTTTAGATTTCCTGGGTTTCTTAATGACTAAATTAAATGAGGTTGCACATGCAGTCATAAGTCCTTGAACTTTCGAGAGAATACACAATCCTAATATATCAATATGTTTATTAATCAAAATAAAATGTATACATGTTGGACATATATAGGTATATCAATATCATTTTATGGTGGTTCTCTATGTTGAAACATGTGTGTTGCCTGCATGCTTAGATAATTGGGTTTATTTATAACACGGGAATAAAGTTTGGCAGACTCTATGTTCTTAACTATTTCAACTATGTTTTCTTTTCATTTAAAGATTGTATCTAAAAAAAGAATAGTCTATGGGATTTTTTATATATTTATATGTATGAGTATCTAGGTTTCATTTCAACTATGGGTGTTCTCTTATGGATAAGATCAAACCCATTGGTATGTTTTAAGGGAATTGATTGTGTGTTCTAACATGACTTTGTTTTTCTTGAAGTCGACTATGTATTTTAAATATATAGATAAGGGTCATAATTATTCCTTGAGTTCATCAATTGATGTTTCCATTTTATAATATATTTTTGGAGGCCTTTGGATTTGTTGATAAAGTAGCCTATGTTGTTTACTTCTGATATCTTTATTGGATTCTGATGGTTCTTCAGGTATTGTTACCTGGGTTATGGATATTTTGTATTTAAACCCCATTTACAATGATTATCTATTCTCATTAGGTGTTGCATATTTGTATGGGGTTCATGGTCATTTTTAATATTTGGTATTATACCACCCTATCAATTATTATACTCTGTTGTTTATATAATTACTTGTATAAACTATAAGTCAGGACTTGGCATTTCTTTGATTCCTAGGTGCTTAGGTTGAATCATAGTATTTTATCTAACTATGGAAGAAAATATTGACCTTGTTTTAGTGATTCTAGGTCATTCCCTTTTGACTATAAAGTGTTGTTATTTTAAAGCCTTGTTTTCTTTTATGTGGATTGTAGAAATTGTAATGACTATGTCATGGATTTTCATTTTTAGTATATTGAGGTTTACTTGTACACACACACACACACACACACACACACACACACACACACACACACACACACACACAGAGTTTCATATTAACTATATTAAAAATCGTGACTATGTTTCCCTTGTGAATTCTAGGTTGTTTATTTTTTAACTGTGTTGATTTGTGTTTGGACCTAGGTTATTTCATAATCTTAGAAATTTTTGAAATCATTCTATGGATTCCTTAATAGTAATATGTTGATTTGTCTTTCCTTCTTGATCTATTCAAGTTTTTATTTATATATATATGTATATGCATACATATATATCTAGGTTTAAAATGTTTGAGTTGACTGTGCTTGAATTATTATTTAACTATTTAAATGATTATATATATATATATATATGGGTATAAAACTATATCTAGTTATACTATTCAATTTATGTGACCATGTGTTATTATGATTGGACATATATATATATATATATGGGTATAACAATATATCTAGTTATGTTATTCAATTTATGTGACCATGTGTTATTATGATTGGACTCTTGGGTTTTGTCAGCCAATTCTAGACCATATTGGGTTGAATAATTATTGATAATCATTTGATAATCCATCCTTATGATCTTAATGAATATGTTGAGCTTAAAATATTTCACTTTTTTGTGTGTTGAGGTTATTATGAGATTATAATTATCAATACTTGACTTGAACCTTTTTAGGTTGGCTGGGTCAGATTTTGATTTGTGATATCAAGTTATACTTTATTATTTCTATCATGATTAAATTAATTTATTATTTGAGTAATGTATTTTTGTGTTGATTTCATTACTAGTTGGAATGTGTGCAATTTCATTCTTGGACTAGACCAAAATAGTTACAGGTATACATTGTGGGTTTGGTTGTTTAAAGACCGATCAAAAAATTGGACAAGGTCTAAGTAGGATGAATGTGGAAGATATATAATGGATTAAGATTAATTCATTCTATATCATTCGATGGTCTAAGTTAACCATCTTCACCCTTAATCTATACTTTTATGGTTTCATTATTCTCATCTCACCTTGGAATGAATATATTTTTGTGTGTGTGTCTTTTTTGTCATATCTATGTTTTAAGATCGATGTGCTCAGAATTTAGTACCTATTCCCAATTATCACAATAAACAACCTGTTGATGGTTAGGGTGGTAAGGGCCATTTATGGGGGGCTCATAGGGGTAGTGGGGTGAGATTATCCTAATTAGTTGATTCATGTTCAACTCTTGTTTCGATGACTTCATATGAAATATGGTAACTAATGTATTTATTGATTTGATTATAGATTAGTATAGATTATCTATGTTGATTTTGGCTATCATAATGATATCACTAGATGCTAACAAACATTGTGGATATATTTTGGAAATAAATTATTGAGAGGATAAAATAATTATTGGTTGAAGCTTTTATACAGGTAATTTGAAATTTATTATTTAACCTTATTCCTTATGATCATAGTAAATCAAAATTGTTTGATTATGTTACTAACTTATATGATCTAAAATTGGGTTTATATAATACTTGTTAATTGATATAATAACTATCATAGTTCTAATATTTTGGTACAAAAATTATTTTATCCTATTTTGACTTATGTTAAATATAAACATATTCAATTATATTTGTTTTTGAATCTTGAGGAGAATCACTTAGATGTTTTATGGAAAATATATTTTTCATAAATTAGTTCTATTTAGAAGTTAAACAAATATGAATTATGTTATTATGAGGGTTAATGTTTATTTCAATTTGTCTTTTTATAAAAATATAAACAAGTAGATGGTTACATATAGATGTTTTACAATTCTATATTTTAGAATGAATAAGGATTGATGGAATGAGATAGAAGTTAATGATTGTTCATGAAATACATATGAATTTATACTTTACATTAGTTACTTGAATTTATAATGAAGGAATTGGCATAAAATTTACCTTAGATGGATTATTAATTTGGTAGATGGTTAATCTCATTTATAATTACATAACTTCATTGGAACATCTAACCCTTGTAGCAATACATAAACTTGTTAAGCTGGACTATGATAAAAATGAAATAAATACTTCCTTCTATCATGCACTTTAAAAATATTGGTTGAGTGCAAGGTATGTTTCAATTACAAAATATAATTTCTCCAATTTATGCATGATTATGAAAACTAAAATTAACTCATAAATAAATATAACTAATGGAAAAATAACTAATAATTCTTAAATTCAATGATTGATCATACACAATGCCTTCCTTATTTAATTAGTTAAAAGAATACATTCTATGAAACTATAATGAAGCCCAAAAATGATAATTAGTTATCATCTCATCTTATATAATAAAAATGGTATACCTATGCTTCTCCCCCTTGAGTTGAACTTACTTGACAGGTTTCCTAGGCTACCAACAAGAAGTTTTATAAGAATTCTTTTAGTGGAACCTTTTATTTGGGTTCTAATCATCTTAAATCTCAAATGAACCTACTTGGCTGGTTGTCTTGGCTACCAAAAGTGAAATTCATAAATTTTCCTTGCAAAGAACCTTTTATTTGGGTTCCACTCATCTTGACACTTAATGAATTCCATTGCTTATGTTGTTTGAATTCTACTTGTTGTTTTTGATTGGATTGAAATGAATTCTTAACATCTTAATATTTATAAAGTATTTATTTATGAAATAATTTATGAAATGAAAAGTGTTATTTATTGAAGGGATATCTAATTGTATTATTGATTACATAAGTTATTATTTTATATATAAATCTCATATTTTATTGTTATTAGGCCTTAAAATATTTTATATAAAATTGGAAATGCTAATTTAAAAGTAGTTGAATAGACTATAAAATGGAATTATTGATTGTATAAACATCCATGTGTGACAAGGATGATGTCCAAATAAGTGAAATGAAATTAAAGAATATAACATGTTATAAATGAGTTGGTAACACTCAATAATATTGTACTAAATATGTTTCTCTTATGCTTTTATAACTATTCCTTAAATGATTAAAAATCTACAAGTGTAAACTTAATTCTATTTGCTGATTTTTGAATACTTGTCTAACTGTATAACATGTATCCTAATTTAAATACATGAATGACCTAACTAAAACTTAAGAACTTTAAGGCTAACCCCTCTCAGTTAAAACCAATTCTTTAACTTAATCATCCTCAAGAAGGATTAAAACCCACTTATAAGAGAGGTATTTACCTAAGATTAAGGACCTAGACATAGTCTTATGAGGAATTATGAATACCACTTATAGTGCTCAAAACATATCAGTGTATACGTACATTAATACACTCCAAAATTACATAATCCTTCTAAACAACAACTAGCTTCCCCATAGTGCCTTTTGCATGTGTTTACCTCTAGCAAATTGCCTTAGTTTCCCCTCTTTTAGTTTCAATCATGTTAGTGCATAATACATCAAATGTTTCATTACATTAGAAAGTGGGTTTAACATGTATCCAAAGTGTACTATGATTCTAATTTTTTTAGGTGGGTTACTTCAAAAGGGTTTGAGTATAGTAAATCAGGGTATAAAATATAAAATAAATATAACCACTAATTTGTGTAAGTACTAAGCTAAAATAATATTTATAATAATAACAATGAAGGAGACCAATGAAATTATCTAGAAACTAACTGATACAAAATATTTGGAGGCTAAAAACTAGTATAAGAGCTAGTCTAAGTGTTGTAAATAAGATACAGGTATCAAAACCCCTCCTATACAATAGTTACCTACCCTAGATAGTAACACTATGGTGCTAGTGTCCATCCATGACACTAGTATCCTCTATTTAAGAATAATTTTGAGTTTCTAAAATCACCCATGTCTAAGTCTACCAAGCTTATTCTTGTGTGGATAAAAACTTGATTCTCCATTTATGACCTATTGTGACTAATTTTATATGAAAACCCTTAAACTCCATGTGATTAGGTCATTTAACTTGGCATAATTAGTAAACATGTGGTGTTATTTGGTTAGGATGGATATCCTAAACACCCTACTATGATGAGAATTACCTACATACCAATACTCTACAGAGGGATCAATATTAATGTAGTTATCCCCACCTAAGTATTGGTTTTAGTCAAATTGAAGATAGTATGAATTCTAGTTTGAGTGATTTGAGTTATGATTTAGACTATAAATCTATGTATTCTAAGCTTAGGAAGGTTAGTATGACTATATGCATAAGTAGGGTAGAATAAGGATTGATAACCTTGATTGTGCACAACTTTGTTCTAAGTTTGTTTGTGTATTTGCATCTAATTTCCATCTAGTAGATAAAGGGATAAAATTCATTTGTGTGTATATATATATATATATATATATATATATATATATATATATATATATATATATATATATATATATATATGGTACTTGTGCATGGTTTGAAATAGGTATAGGAAAAGCTTAAGTGCTTTAGGAAATGAAAATATATCCATTGGATATCAAAAGAGGGAAAAGGACAATATCTCCCAAATAGGACAATAGCATTTTGGTACTATTTTCCAATTGTGGTGTTAGTGTGTAGTTGTAGAATTTTAGGCACTAAGGGCCTATATTCCTAAGGAAGGATTTGGGACTGATTTTGAGATGTCTAGGGATGTGTGTGGCCCACACAAAAGATGTATATGTGTCTCAATAGGCCCTAAGATAGTTCTATGGATAATATATGAATGAATGGTCTCAAGTAACACTCAAAACTAAAGTGTTATTTTTATATGATTACATTCCCCCACTTTATTCTATTAATGAAATAAAGTAGAAATGAAATAAAGTGAAATGACTAAGATAAATGAAAAATAAGCATACTTAGACTTACATATGAGGCCAAGTCTATGAATTTGGATTTGAGTATGTGAAGCATGATCCATTATGTGTTTTACACATGAAACACACATAGATTAATACTTTATATATATATATATATATATATATAAGAAAATATAGAGTAAAGAGATAAGAGAGAGGAAAAGAATGAATACACCTCATTGGGTACATGAACTAATGCATAAACTTTGTGACACCATGTGTGTGTAAAAATAATGATAAAATTACTAAAATCTTATACTAATTTGATGGATTTCAAAATATCCATGTGTGGGTGGCTCAATAACTCAATTCAATTTTGACTCCATCATTTCCCACCCTTTCTTAGTGAATCATGACCTGTGAATAGCTAGGATTGGACTGATGGCTTACCCAACACTCTTATGTAGGTGGATCTATAACTTAAGTAGATAATAAATAAATCATTATGTACCCATGTGTAGTAGATGCATCTATAAATAAATTAATAAATGTAACTAAAACTATATGATTGTAACTGAAACTATATATAATGGATCTGTGACCACTTGGGAACTATGGAATTAAAATCATCCTAGGGGTCTCGTTGGGCACTCAGGTATGTAGTTTAGGGAAGAAGTGATAACCAACTATTATAGATAGAGTAATGTATCAATTTGGTTTATTAATTTGGACATGGTGTCTGGTGTGTACAACATAAAAAATGACAGAGTTTTCCATTTCATCTAATCAACTAGTGCATAAATGAGTATATGGAAAAATGTGTTATGCACATGACCCCATATATTTGAGCATATGAATTAGGGAATGAGTTTTAATAATATTAAGTATCTAAAAATTAAATTAGAGTGTTCATATCATGTATGATGCCCCCAATATAAGAAAATTGGTATGATTTTGTGTAAAATTAAGCAAAATTAAATAAACATTAGTAACTTGTAACTGAATGAATTTATGAAAACCTATACTATAATTTTTATGCCTTTCTAGTAAACCTAAATCTTTATACTTCTGATGCTATTGGAAAATAGATCCATATAACTGATATTAATGCTGTCTCACTGGTTTCCACCTTTGGTGCTAGTGTTCTATTGTGTTGTTTTTCAACCAACTGAGTTTGATTTCTATCTAAATGTTTTCCAATATGTTTTTTTAAAATTAAGATCTATATTAAATGCCTGTGTAATGCAAAATGTACTATAATTGAATTTATATGTCCTAATATCTATGAAAATATATATTAATTCCCCCTCTTTTGAGGGGAGATGTTGAACCTATGTATGAACTATCCTCAAAATAAAAATCTCTACATGATACATGTTAGCTTGAGCACATGTGATATCTACATAATAAAAAAATATAATGTGTATACATGACATCAGAATGTAAGATAATCTAGGCATAATTTTGTAATGTATGATATATGTTAGATCTAACCTCCAAAAGGATATCAAGATAGATATAATGATGTAAGCATGTGTATGAATAAAAAAATGAGTAATAAACTAAGTAACTACCTAGGGGGATGGGGCATGATGTCCATCATAACACCTAGGGTGAAAGGGAGATGAATGAGGTCACTCATGACATCTAACATAGGAGTGTAATAAACAATAGACAATTTTCATGGCCATGATGCATACATGAAATCATATATAAAACACACATGAGACACACAAAATAGGCCAATGGACCATAATATAAGGGATATGGGCACATGTCACTAAATTTGAGAAATAAATATATGCAAGGACATGTTGAAATTTATACATATGCATAGAGTAAGAATGTTGGCTTAGATCCACATGGAAGTACATGTTCAAATGTCCACATACATAATTAGGAAGGCAGACACAAGAACATGGTCACATGTCAAAATCATACATATAGTGATATGAAATGGTGTAGAGATATATATCAATGGCAAACTCCAATGTCTTGAAATATATGTATAATCATAGAGACATAATCAATTCTAAATTATTAAATATAGAAGTGAAAGTATGCATGAACATGTGGTATAAATCTATATAAGATTAAAAATGTATATACACTAAGTCTAGAGTAGAGTAGTCCGAAAAAAATATGAATAGTGTAGAATGATCAATATCAACATATAACAATGCTAAATATATGATATAGGGTATATGAAAATGTAACTTGGCAATCAGAACTATGTATAAGATTCCCCAAAATGGGTGAATTTATTAAATGAATAATTTGTGTATCTGTGCATGTGCCCCCAATGGGTAGATAGTGTAAAATTTGGATCTATGTGGTGGACTTGAATCCTATAAGCATATAAGGAAAATCAAAAATAACAAGTGAAGCATGTATGTGTGATAAATATGACTACTCTAATATATGTATCATATGTAGTAACTATAAAGTGTAAGAAGTGTAAATATGGAAATGCCTACAATCTATAATTTATATTTTTTGAGTAAATATTTGAACATTTTTGTGTTTTTGACATATTATATTATTTTTGCATTATATATATATAATATATGTATAAACATCATGGAAATGAAACTATATACAAATATCAAAAGTGACTGAAACTGTGTACAAGTAGGGAGGAATATATTATTTGAAGAGACTTGGTATCAAGGTGTCCTATATTAAACAAAGAAAGAATGATCATGTGTGATATGAAAAAATGTATTTGAGGTCTAGGAACCAATTTTACTAATGATATATATCTAACACTACCTTTGGAGTGGAGCTATGAATTTGTAGAGTTGACTAAACTAGCATGTGGAATACAACATGCACTATTTGAATCTAATGGAAGAGTAAACAATGGACTATATTAATCATGATATGTAAGTATAATAATAGCATCTATAACTTATATTTATCATGGTGTACAACTTGTGAATATATTTATAGACTCTATAATAAATATCTTAATCATTAGTCATGTTGAAACTATGTTTTGATGTGTACTATGTCTTATAAATATCTTAATTAGTTGTTATAATGAGACTATGTTTTGATTGCTATGATCTCTACTAAATATATTAATCACATATCATACTAATATTATGTTTTGATCATTATGATCTCTTCCAAATATGTTAAGCAGTTATTTATTGATATTATGTTCTAATCACTATGATCATTGCCAAACATCTTAGTCAGTGGTCAAACTAAAACTATGCTCTGAACTCTATGATTATTTCTAAATATATTAATCATTGGTCATATTCAAACTATGTTTTAATCTCTATGATTATTTACAAATATATAATTGATGTTCAAACTGAAACTATGTTTTGATCTCTGTGAACTAGCTACCATCTATATTGAATCTATGGTGTATGAGATCTCACATAATTAGGTGTTCTAGAAACCACATGTGTCATATGAAGAGTAACTAATTATTCCTTAAAATGAATGTCCTAGGGTAACTCACTCATAAAAGAGTGTGATATAGGAGAGTGTGGAGAAGGATATCTCCATGCCCCCTATGTTAATTTTATAATTCTTCTATCAACACATTGGTCAATATGATTTCTAAGTTCAAAAAAATATTGTCCCAATGTCCATTGATTATGTGATAATTACAATATGGTTTGTTTCTTATTATTTTAAAATGATGTGTTGGATGATGTTGAGTAGGAGGAAGGGTGATCATCACCCTCTCTAGAGATGTGAATAATATGTCATGAGGCCTATCTCTATCTAAATAATATATGGCCCTACTACTAGTATCCTATGCTCTATATACTATAGGAGATGCTCTTTAAATTGGATTTTTTTCCTTTATTTATTATCTTTATTGGTTATTATTATTTTAATTTTTCCTTAATTATACATGGATTAATTTTTTTCACCATATTGGAATACTATGACTATGAGAGATATAAATCCAAATTTGTCTATGAATGTGTCTTAACTAGTCCCAAATTCTTCTCTAATAGCATATATATGTAAAATAGATTCCAAAGTAATTTGGATGTCTCATATAATAATTTATCCTTAAGAGGAAAAATGAGGCCTCTAACAAATATGCACTATACTTTTAAATCTATTGGCTAGTAGATAAACTATTGAATACATGATTTGAATCATAAAATGTATTCATTTACTATTTTTGACTTACCCTAGTGTAGTGAAGGCAACCTATCATATTTTATTAGAGGTCCCTTGTTATTAATATGATGCATGATAAAGACTTATTCTAACTCATTGTATGTATGTAGTGAACTACTGGGGAATGAATGAGGGAACCATTTTAATGCCTCACCCTCTAGAGTCTATGGAAATAATTTTAAAATAATCAAATTATGAATGACATGTGCCATAACATTTTTATAGGATTGAAGTATGTATCTCTATGTCTATTAAACTTAGGTAATTATAGTATCTCAAAGTTTGGTGGTAATTTTATATTGAATATTCTATATAGGATAGGATTTACATGGATGAAATTGGAATCAATGCAAGAGTAGTATGCTTTACTTTCTGAAGTGAGTTGTGTGCCTATTATTATAAATAACCTAGACATGCATCAAGGAGATTACCTCTTGTGAAGGTATATTATCATAATCAATAGTTTTATTTAATTCATGAATCTTTTTATTAATTTTATCCATTGCTACACTACATTGGGGATCTTTTGTTTTGTTCCCTATAGCCTTTATAGGGGTGATAAATTAGACTTGTTGAGATGGAAATGGGTTATCACCCTTGTGGAAGTTAGGATGAGAAATGTTTTTTATTTTATTAAGGGGTTTGATGGATATTCATTAGCATATTTTATTTTTTTTAATTTGCAAATAAATATCACATCCTAATGGAATAGAACATAAATTATTATCATGTGAATGTAAATTATGTAAACTACAAACATAAGTATTAGTTTTTTTGTGTTTATCTAAAGGAATATTATAATTTTAACTATCATTTGATAACCAATAAATTTGAGCATAAGATATGGGTGAAGTAAGGAGATAAATATAAGGTTTAGACTCAATGTCTTCTTCACCAAAATCATAGTAATCATCATTATTCTAAGGTCAATCAAAATAAAATTTTAATTCACTTGTAGAAATAAGAGTGGAAGAATTATCATTCACATGCTCACTAAGAGAGAGAGTAGAATAAGATTTTAACTTTTTACTACTATGAAATATATCATCATGTGTAGGTGCAATGCAATGCATGTATTTAGTAGCTATGAGTGAAATGCATGTATGAACATTATTTTAAACCTTGGAGTCAAAGGTATAATAATTTTCAATAATTCTCTCATTTAGAACATTATCAAATGTAAGAGAAGAGTTAGAGATATTTAAATTATCTACATTTTACATATAATCATTGTGTTGAGTTTGAAATGTTAAATAAGGTGATATAATAATATCATCCACTTTAGTTTGTGCATTGGTAAAAGGTACAATGTAATTTGTAAATGCTTTTTCAAATTGAATTGAGAAGGGGTAAAGAATGTGCATTTTGATTTTCTATCCTAGGAACATTATTTATAATGTTACTTGAACCATGCAAAGGTAAATCAATTTTATTATTATTGTATTGCTTTAATTTGAATAAATATGTAGAAAAATTGGTTAAAAACCTAGGATCACATTGAGACAAAACACTACCAACAAGGGGTTATTTTGGCCTTATATTGTTAGTTTGATTTTATAAAGAAGGATAAGAGAGAGGAGAAAGAGAATAAGATGCATCTAATCTATCCTCATCAATTATTTTATTATCATACTCATAGTAATCATCATATCCATCATACAATAATAATCATAATCATTACAAATGAAATAATGCTCATTATTATGTTCTAATGTGAAATATTGAAAATCTATCCATTCATTTGTATAATTATGTGAAAATTTTAAAAATTGATCAATCAGGTTGGGGGCAATAGGTTTCTTGGAAGTCATATTAAACTTGCCAAAAGCGAGAATGTGAAGAATGAATAATAAAGAAATCATAGGGAGAAAATAATCTAACACAAATATATTGGAAATTTTGTTAAATATTCATCATAATGTGTAGGAAACATTAGAAATTTTCTTGAAACCTTAAAGGCCAATTTTTGAGTGTATGAGCACCTAGTACATGGATCTAGGGTTTTGAGGGTTTTATAAAAAGATATAATTTTTTTTCAATGAAACCCTAATATAGGATTGACATGAATTTGTTAGGTTGTGTAAAAATTAGAATTTAATAAACCCTAATTAATACATAGAAATGGATAAGGCAAACCCTAGGATGGAACTAGGTTTTTAAATTAGTATTTGAAGTAAGTTGAGTTAACCAAATGAATGAATGATTTTAGGGTTATGGAGTGTAATCCCTAGGTTGATAAAGGGTCTGAGTATAGTAAATTAGGTTATAAAATATGTAATAAATATAGCCCACTAATTTATGAAATAATTAGGATAAAATGATATTTATAATAATATCAATGAAGGATATAAATGAATACTTAACTTGAAATTAACTAAGATGAAAGATTTAAAAGCTAAAAATAGTACAAGAGTTATTCCAAGTGTCATAAATAGGATCCAAGTGTCAAAACCCTTATTGGAAAATAATAACCTACCATGTATAGTAGTGTTTTATAACTAGTTTCCACTATGTCAATAGTGTACTCTATGTATGAATTGTTCTAAGCTTTTGGGAGCACCTATGTCTGAGTCTGCTAAGCATGTTCATATGTGGACAAAACCTTGATTTTTTATCTATGA
Organism: Torreya grandis; assembly: GCA_037957365.1. Classification (NCBI taxonomy): domain Eukaryota; kingdom Viridiplantae; phylum Streptophyta; class Pinopsida; order Cupressales; family Taxaceae; genus Torreya; species Torreya grandis. The sequence continues at coordinate 366,436 of JARHVA010007654.1, read as the reverse complement.
CCTTTTTTGACATATTTTATATACAAACCCTAGACCTCCATGTGATTAGGGCATTTGAATTGGAATAAGTAGTAAACATGTGGTGTTATTTGGGTATGATGGACATCCTTAACACCCTTATGTGATGAGAGTTACCTACATACCAATACCATGAGGAGGGATCAATCCTGATGTAGTTCTCCTCGGGGGGAAGGTGCAAGTGCAAGTGAATATAGTATACATTTTGGTTTGAATAATTTGAGAGATGATTAAGACATAAATATGAGTACTATAAAATTATGAAGGTTGTAGATGACTATATTCATAAGTAGGGTAGAATAATAATTAATAACCTTGATTTCATGCAACTTATTTTGAGATTGTTTATGTGTATTTACATCTAATTTATATCTTATGGATAAATGGATAAAAATTCATGTATTTAAATTTATTTGGTTCTTATATATGGTTTTAAATATTTATATACCAAACCTAGGTGATTTAGTAATTTAAAATATATCCATTGGAGATCAAAATAGGGAAAAGGATAATAGCAACCAAATAGGAAAATATTGGTGTGGCACTATTGTCCACTTTTGGTACTAGTGTCTAGTGGTAGATCTTGAGGCACTAGGGGCCTAGATGCCTAAGAAAGGGTTTTGACTAATTTTTAGATGTCTAAGGATGTGTTTATCCCATACAAATTCTAGATAAATGTCTAAATATGCCCTAAGATAGGTATAGGGCTAAGCTAGGAATAGGTGGTCTCAAGTAACACTCTTAACACTCAAGTGTCATTTTTAGATGATTATAAATTCTATACATATATTTCATATTTTTAGAAAAAATGAGTTACATAGGTCAATAAAATATAGATATGATGAAAAGGAAAATGGGGAATAAGAATAAAACTATTGATTCTTACCCATGTAATTATTTAAGTATTTATAACTATAAATATATTTTTTGAAATTGAAAATCTCACACTATTAATTTTTCATTAATTTTTTTAATTTTATTTTCAATGTTGTTATTTGTTTAAATATTTTTTTAAATTATAAGTGTTAGGGGGATAATAATATAAATTAACAAATGGATAAGTTATTCTAAAATTAGGCCAATTAAATAGTTTAGATTCATAATATTTTGATACAGTGTTGAATTATGAGAGTATGCTAAATATATAAAGTATAATTCCAATATTAACTTGAATGTAACAACATAAAGAAGAAACAATAATTATGTTATTTACTAGTACATAGGTGAATCTAGTAGATGTAAGTACATGATAAGATAGGATTATTTTTTGCAATGATTCATCATATTCTAAATATTTACTCTCTATTAGTCTTGACACTATTATCAAACTATAAATAATAACATCAATTATTGTGTCCTACATCTAAAACTTATATCTGATATGAAATAAAGGTTCTTTTATATAATGAATAATTTCACCTATTAGGGTTAATTATCTCCTTGTATATTTTCAACTCAGATCATGCACATAGGTTACTGATATCAATATTTTTCTTAAAACCCTAGGTCCTCCAACTTGGGCATGTCACCTTGAAAACTAGGGGTTAGTGGGCTTAAGGGAATTAAATCTTACCTCAAATACACCTTCATAAATTAGTGGTTCTTACATATCCATACAATATAAATAGGGACTCAAACTGATGTAGTTATCCCCTTTAAGTGGGCTTGTGAGTGAATAATTGTGAAATATGTTGTATGCGAGTGAATGTATTGATCTATATTATAACTTAAAAAATACTTTTCATATATTTATCTTTGAATGATTTATACTTTTAAAAATACTACTCATATGACTTATTTTCAAATTAAAAAGAATAGGGCATTAAAACTTAGTTGTGGAAATGATTAAGTGTGAGTTTGATAGGTGTTTGATTGCTAATTTCTAGATGATAATGAATGACATTTTGTTTTATATTTATATAAATTTTTTTGAAATGATTTCATTAGATGTTTATTTAATAAAAATAGGTTGACTTATACATGTTGAAATATTCTAAAATTTGACTATTTGTAAGGCTTGAATAGTAGCATTGGATATAGGACACTAGTGATGATGTTAGTGTCCTAGTTTGGATGGTAGTGTCTAGGAGAATAAAAATTTGTTGAAAATATTTAACTTCCATAGTAGGATACAAATTATTTTTTATGTATAATATGGGATACAAGTGATCTATATAATCATAATATCAGGGTTAGACTATAGTATAATAATTTAGGCATAGTGAGATGGAGAACATGATTCTTTTAGTAGTGGGAAGCTCATGAAATGAAGGGTTGATACCTAAGTGATATTTGTCAAGTGTGAAATACTACCATATAATTTAAAATCATATTTGATTATATATATTTACCCTCCCTTTAATATTTTAATGAATAAGGATGAAATTGTTAGGTTTAATGGAAAAAATGTGTATCTTGGTGTGTACAACACACCTTATCTTTACTTGATCCCTATTATAATTTTATGTTTGTCTATTACCTACAACCAAGATCATGTTAGAATGTAATTAGTTAATATAATATGAAAGTGAATAATTTAAATATTTGAAATAAAAGAAAGCAATGGAGTATACATGTGTGTTGATGCAATCATGTTACCTCTTGGTGGTTTGATTTGGAAATGGTTATTATTTATTGAAGAATTGGATAAAGAGGTTCAAAAATAATCCTTGTATATGTGAAGAGTATAATTTTTAGGGTGATATTGTCCCCAATATGTTGCAATAATGATTTTTTCCAAGGCCATTGAGATCACTGCATCTCAATTTAACAACTCAAGTGTATACATAATCCAACTAATTTTTCCCCTGTAAAATGGTGTAACCATCTCATCTTGAAAAATGGAAGTAGTTTTAATGTTGTCCAAGGTGAAAAGTCTCAACTACACTACTAAAGAGGGATAACTAATATAAACAAATAAATCTTAATCAATGCATAATGGTAAGGTTAGAAAATAAATATGTGTATAATCTAAATATATATTTGTGATTTGGTGTATTTTCATATAATATGCATCTCTAATGTGTCTCAATTTAAATTATTTATAAAAACATAACCTCTTCTCTATAAAGTATGTATAATATATGTTAAAAGTTTGAAAAAAATTGTTCGAAATATGTGAAAATCAGTGCTAAATGCATAATATTATAACTCAAGTATATATTTCAATCATGTAAATTGTATCAAATTCTACCAATTATGTTTATGTGGTCTCATGTCTCTACGATATTCCGTCACTTATATTCCCTCAGATTTAGGTGAGGGGAATGTAATGTAATATTCACCTTATCTCAAGCCATATATGTATCAATCATATAATAATGAAACATATAATGGTATTATGTCAAATTAGATGTAAAAATTAATCTCATAGTATCCAAATATAAAAATCCCTAAGAAGCATGATTAGGACCATGGTAATGTATAGGAGTAACAAAGACAAGATAAAAAAATAATCAAGCACACACACAAGAGTACTCAATTTCATATAAAATAGATATAAGGATATCATAAATAATGATCATGTTTAAATTCCACAAAATTGATGAAAGGACATGATAAAATGTTCATACACTAAAGAAACAACACTTAAGGCACTGTGGCTAATAAACAACGAATGTGTTCAAATGTTCCACACTCAAGACAAGGTATTGAATAAGAATTATAGTTACTTACTCCATGTGATAATATTAATAGGTGAAATATTTTAAACAATTATAAACATATTATACTATTCCCTACATGCATGTGTTATCAAAATATCCTATAACATATCATAGCTACTACATTGTGTAAGATGTAATCATAATTATAGACATGTGTAAAAATTAGTCTATAAGCTCAACATGGTAATGTAAATTGATAATAAATAATAGAACATGTATCAATAGCTATAAATAAAATCATATTCCCCCAACATAGTGGGTCACATGAGTAGAGGAAAGGTCCAACATCTGTAGGCTCATGTATCATGTATATAGTGTATACTTGTATCACACTCAAGTACCCGTGACACATATGTGTGTATAGAAATGAAAATTATGATATTTATACTAATATATATTAAAAAAAATATGAAAAATATATAAAACATGTCAATGCAAATTAATTTTTATTTATTTTAATGTTTTTTTGTAGTTTCTTGACTATTTAAATATTTTGAATTGTTTATATTTTTGAATTTAGTAATGAGAAGGATAGTCAATGATCCCATATAATGAATACTCATAGGGTGACCTAGACTCAAAATGGGATACAAAAAATGGTCATGATAATAAGGATCATACATATGTCTATAATATGGTTTTGAATAATATTTAATATTATACCTATGCCTCATAGGATTCTATGGTTGCAAAGTAGTAGTATAACATGTAGTGGTTTGTGGAACCCATTAATTAGTGTTCTATTTTTTGTAGTGTAACTTTAATCTTAGGAATTTTTACCCTCTCTAAAACATTTATATATACTCTCAACAATTGGTTTGGATATGTAGGTATACATGATGGTTATGTGGAGTCCATTATGTATCTCTAATTAAACATCTTCTCTAGTAAAAATTGCCTAGGAAAGTGTATTTCCTTTTACTTACCCTTTCAATTATGACTAACATAAATAGTTTTTATAATTAAATACTCTATAGTAAAATTTTATGCTCATACTGATTAAAAAAAACTATGATTACCATGTTGACATGAATAAACTTGAGACATTTTTACACCATAGAGGGTATTATGCAAAGCTTATAAATCCAAGGTTATCCTAGTATCATATCAAATAACATCATATATGGTATAACTATATTTTTTATTAATATGTGTTATATAAACATATAAATTTAAATCAATCTTACAAAAAACCCAGTGTGCTTTCCCAATGAATGCTCTGGTCATCTTGGTCGAAGGGTACAAATAATCATGTGTATATCTAAAATGTGAATAATTTCATGGTACATACATTATCACTAGAACCATTACCAAACATAAAAATGTATATAAGTATATGATCAATATTTACTTTAATAAATAATGAGTGAATATATGATTCATCATCCATAATTTCACTACCATCAAATGTAATAGAAGGCCTTTAAACCATAATATGTATCTCACATGTAAGTTTGACAATAATCCCATATAATGGGTGCCCATAATATAATGGAGAAGGATGTGCCATTTTCACTTTTTGTGTTTCCTTATAATGATCTTGTAATGGATTGTTAAATATTTTTTGGTTTTTCTAATCACCAGGTTATGATTATGATTCCTTTGGAAAATCATCAAATGTGATCTTTTCACTATCAATGAGGTATTGTATTTTATGCTACAACATATAAAATTTGTTCATATATTTCTTATCATATTATTAATATTAATAATAAGTATTTTCATCATATCGATTTGGTATATGTCAACCTATATCAATATTTATGGGCAGTGGGAGATATATGAGATGAGACTCTACTAGCCTCTTATGGAGTGAAGTTAGAGACTTAGGTAATACTGTAAATTATTGCTTAGGTGAATTATATAAGATGATCTAATTAGGTTGTTATGACACCATATTCACCCTTTTTAATCCTTCTTATCCTATGGAGGTTTTACCTTATATCTTGGCTTGATATGAAACCTTGTATTTGATGTAGTCAATGTGTTAGATACATACCTAATATTTCTCAATGCAATCCATTTAATTTCTTTATCTCAAACAATACGTCTTAAGTTATTAAAATATTTTAACTTCTTGAAGATATTATACTCATGTAGTGGGGTAAGAAAACTTTGTTTAAATATATCTTGAAGCTATTTGTTTTCTATTTTATTTGTCATTTTGGCCAATATTTAATTGTACCTCAAAACATATTCATGGATGGGAGCATTTGTTCCTTGCTTTATCATTGAAATTTGTGTATATGACATATTTTAATTAATGTTTATAGATAAATTTCATAGAAATCGATCCACTAAAATTTTGAATACTTTCACTTATAGTACTAGTAGATCATATAAACATCTTAAATCATGGTCCTTTAGGAGTATTGAAAACAATTAGTCAAAATTTAATCCTTGGAAGCATAATCAAGAAATGTTACATAAAAATATTGGGTATGTTGTCCTGGGGTCATCCTTTCAATCATAAAGTGTGAACTTGGGTGATACAAAACTAGTTGGAAAAAGGTGTAAATATATCTTAGGTACAAGACGATTATGAAATGCATCTTTTGAATTAGTAACATGAGTTGATTTTGATGTTTTTTGCTTAATATTTGTAGCCTTATATTCAAATATTTGAATAACTTGGATTATATTTTGTATAGTAGATCCATTAAGATTTTATAGTTGGGAAGTCACCAAATGGGATGCAAACCCTATTTGTGTTAATATTGGCATTAAAACTAGTAATTGGGTTGAAAATGTTATTGTTCCTATGGAAGATGTTTCAATATTTGTTTGGTCTTTAGGGAACAATAGATTTAAGACCTATCTCATGACCTCATTACATGTAGTAATCAATGGTGTGATCGATGGGAGGGATAATGGAGGTGATGTTTGATAGGTATATCTAATATCCCTAATATTTGGATCAATAGATGCAAATAGTGGTTCACTTTTTTGTTTGGATTTTTTTAGTTTCTAATAAAATATTGAGGATCTTCTCAAGATATCTAGGATTTTCATAAATATTATCTTAAAACATTGTAATATATTTAACTTGTGCTTTATCTACTTGCTCATGTTAATTATTCCCATGTGCCTCATTATTTTCATGATCATATTCATCCTTTATGAGAAAATTTTCATTATTTTTCTCATTTTCAATATTATCACTCTTACTATTGAAAAAATATCATGGAGAATTATATTAAGAAATTTTAGGTCATGAAATGGGAAACTCACGATGCTTAATAGGTACACCAATTATTCTAGAATTATGCCTATGTTACATACAAATTAATAAAATCAAGATATGAATAATTATTGTAATCTAAAACTCTAATCTATGGTTACGTAGGAAGACTCAAAGTTAGGTGTCACCAAATTTTTAACCCTTTTTAAAATGAAAATTGTTAGGGTAAAATAGCCTAGTCAAGTAAATGGTTAATCTATTCTAGAAGGAAAAAAATAAGTAATTTAGATTCATAATATTCTAATGTAGTGTTAAATTATGAGAGTATACTAAATATAAAAAGTACAATACTAATAGTATTTTGAATGTAATAAAATGAATAATAAATAATAATTATATTATATACTATTGAACATGTAGATCTAATAGATATAAGTATAGGATTAGAATTAATGATTTATAGTGATAAATCAAATTCTAGATATTTACTTTATCAGTCTAGACACTACTGTCAAAATATAGACACTATAATCAATGATTCTATCCTAAATTTGATTCTTATTCACAATATAGAATACATGCCATTTTATATAAATATAAACTATGCCAAGTAGGGTTCACTGTCACCTTACATATTATCAACTTAGATCACATGCATAGGATCTAGATATCAATATTTTTCTCGAAATACTAGGTCCTCCAACTTGGTCATTGTTATAAATCTAAATTTCACCACTAATAAGGTTATTAAAGCCTTATTATTTAGATCATATCATGGATACACCTCTAGGCTATGGGTGGCCTAATAAATGAGGTGAATCTCTATATATGGGATAACTCCCTTGATGCTTCACCTAAAACTAATCATTAACCTACATATATTACAAGGAAAAGGGTAAGAGAAGACTAAAAACTAGAAAAACACATGGAAGTGATGCAAAAAAATATAGTTTCCTCTACTTGCCCATGATTTCATGAATTGATAAGGTTATAACTTGATTCTACAACTTCTAGACAGTTCTTCCCACAAGCATTTCTATATCAATGTTATGGCTAATGCAACAAAAAAATTAAATGATCAATAAGCCTAAGAGAAGACACTAATAATATTTATACATTTAAAATTATAAAAACCATTTGACACACATCATATGACCTGTATAAAGATGACTAACACACATATATGCATGAATGAATAGGATAAATGCAAGGAAGGGAAATAACTATCACTAACATTCATCAACAATTCATCTCAAAACCACTTAATACAAGATGGAAAAAGTATAAATCAACTTGAATTAACTTCAAAGGAAATAAACAAGTATTAAATTTGGAAAGGATTTTACATATACACTTTTAGGATACATGCAATGCATTTTAAAGAGAGAGAGGGTTATGGCATAAATAAGGTCCATCAACAGTCATTAATCATCAAATTAGCTATAAAAATAGAAATAACTTACCACCAAGTCTAAAATTACTATGTTGTATTCCCATTATCAAAACTTTAGGATAAGTTTTGATTGAGTTATAACTGAAAAGTGGCATAGAATATCATTCTAGTAGGTTTGATGCTTCTTGAAGTTAACTCCCTCTCCTTAGAGTTACACATTCACTTCTTTGAAGGGAAATTATAAGTTTCAAATTTGACACCTATCCTACTTTAGAAAATTTTATTCCAACCATAACTCTTTAAATGATTCTCCAACCTGTGATAGTTAATTTCAACCTCAGACCTCGTTTCATATTATACTCTTTGTCATTAGGGTCTGCATTCCATTGTCAAAGTTTGTTTATCCAAAAAAGGTGATATAGACCATCCTATCTCTCAAGAAAGGTCCAATTTTGTGTTTTGGATATTAACATCATATATTTTTACTTTATGTAAATACAATAGTATGCCATGTAATCCTTGTATAATCATTGGATATCACCTTGCATCTAAGTCTTCACAACTTGTTTGACAAGAAGATAACAAGAGACCTCCATATCATAGAAGCTTCAAGAAACCTTAAAGGATAAGAAGGGGATATTTTATATATTTAATTAGTTAAGAAACCTTACATATATGAAATTAGATAACCAAAAATGTTTTTTGAGGGTTATTTGGTCCATAAAGCCTTGAGACATGTCTATAACTCCACTCTCTTAATGCAAGAGTGATCACACTCTTCATTAAGGCCTAATTAGTGAATTGAAACATGTGTTATCATCATTAATACTTCATTAATGGATTTTAAATGATAATAATACCTATTTAAATGTTTAAGGATCCTCTATAAATTTTTAATTAGGCTTTGTTCACCCAAAATCCAATAAATAGGCTTAAAAAGGTTGTTTCTTATGCCATTTTCCCATACTTTTCACCTCACACATACAAACTAATGGATCTTACAGATGATCAATATGTGTGTAGAGATAATATAATTTATTTTATATCCATTCCCATCTATTTTAGGAATATATAAAACTAATTTTCTCCACCATGTTTCTTTTGAGGTTGTAGTAGGGTTTTGAGGCATCAAACTTATTAAGGATTGTTCATAAAGAATATATCCTTGATATTTTGACTAATGACATAATATTTAAGTAAATTTACCCTAATAAAATATATAATATTCATTAATTCCCATGAAAATATTAATTCAATTCTATACATAGTGAAAATAACCTTCTCGAGCAATATAGGTCTTTAGGTGTATTAAAGAGAGGGCTATTTGGGAAAAATGGGTATGAAGGTGTTTGATTTTGGTTGGAAAAAATTCCTCGAGGTATTTTAAACATCCCATGATGTTTTCAAGTTGTTTCCTCAACTATATAAATCTTCAAACTCCTTGGAACTTATGCTATGTCATTATTAGGGTTTGTGAACAATCTTGTGTGAATGACCCCAATAGCCTCTGTTTGGAACTTTCTCTCCATTTAAATGAATATAAAAATTTTAATAATATCTTCCAAGGTTATATTCACCTCAAAAATCCTTAATATCTCAACTCACCTCAAAACTTGCATTTTTTCTTTGTATTTGATATGCAAGTCTGTAGGTCTCTTTTAGGCTTCTTGACTCTACTTCTTGTGTTTTTCCATCCTTAAGCCCATTTTGTTAACTATGAAATTGTATAAAATGTCTCCCCATGTTTTATTAATCCCTCCATGCCTTTAATTCATGAAATTTGATTTTATCAATTCATTTTGGTCTTCAACATGATATGCATAGTCCATTGGGTACCTATCCTTACACGACTTCACCATTTTGGTATGTTGGTTGTATGAACTATGAGTTGGAGATATTTAAAATTATTTGGAATAATTATATTAATTCCTTAAATAGGTTTCATTGATATCCACATTCATCTTGTTATCTCTAACCCCAAACTACATACCCAAGTGTTTTGAGCCTTATTTTTACTAAGTTGCATGTACATAGTTGGGTGCACTTATATTACCTCAAGAGAATGATGGGAATTATTGTCATTGATTTCAATTTCAAGGTTTATGTAATTTATGTAAAGGTCAAGTTTAATGTCATTGATGTCAAACTTCATTTGGTAAATATAGATGGTGAAGTGGTTTGTGACAAGGAAGTCATGTGATAAGAATGAATTTAAAGGAAACCTATCGTATCTCTATTAAGATATAATTTTAATGAAACATAATTTTTATTAAATTTTTTATTTTAAGCTAAAGTAAAAGGTAAGAATGTTTGAGTACCAGTACTTGAGTATAAGGTTCTAGAAAGGCCTAGTCATTACAAACATAGTCATATCATGAGGATGTGCATGATGAGCATGAAGAGGTATGTACAAAGGTATTATATGGTCTATATATCATGAAAGGAATTTTAGAAAGGTGTATAAGCATTGAGTGTTTCAAGTTCATTTGTCAAGATTCAAGTGCTTGAGAAGCCTAGTCATAACACTGGACATTGCATGAAGAGACCTTATGGGAAGGTATGAGCTTGGTAATCTAGTGATATGGATGAATAGAGGCATAAGAGACTACATATATTTGTTTGAGTATATATATGATGAACTTGAGCACTCATGAGTGTCTCATAATAATCCTATAAGGGTAATACTTACAAACCTAACATGTAACTTGACTCATTCTAGACCCTTCCTGACCTAATGAGGTGTCATTAGGTATTTTCAAGGCATATGAAAAATGTATGGAAGTGGTTGAGAATGGTAATAAGTTTTATGAAATGTATATGGGGTATTGATATCATGGAAAATGGATAGGTAATTTCCAAGGCCTTATGTGGCTTATAGGTTAAAGGTGTAGAGAGTAAAGAGAGAGATGGTGGCTAGATGGGGTAGCAGGATTAGTTTCCAAGGAAATTATGTGTGAATTTATATAGTTATTTAATATTTTTTCAAGCATGTTGACCAAGTTTTAGGTAAAAATTTTAAGTTTAAGGAAAGAAAAAGTGTTTTGAGGTCTCTTATGTACATAGAATAAAGGGTTCTCAACCTGTAGAGAACTTTCAAGTGCTCATTGGCACATGTAACCTATACATGGGAACCTAATATATTCATGGTATATGGGGAAGGGTCCTGGATCAAATTTCCAATAATTGGTTTTTAGAATGAGGGGATAAGCTTTATGAATGATTGTTAAGATTGGAAGATGGTTTAAACCCTCAAAGAACCATAATAGTGACCTAATGTTAAAGATATTATCATAAAGTTATTAGAATGGATTGGTATGGATAATTAAGCTATTGTATAATATATTGAACCCTCCTAGACACATCTAAGTGTGATTGTTTTTTTAGGTGAGCGAGTGGACCCTATGAGAAATACTTTATTTCATAGAGATTTGTTTTAGTAGTCAAAGTTGGCCAAGTAAAATTTGATAATTTTTAATATCTAGACTTTTTTTCTATGTCCATGGTGGTTTTTGAGTAGGTTCTAGAACTTAGGTGTGCTAAACTAGTCTTACAAGTTGACCTATTGCTTATGGGCCTAATGGTGCAAGTAGTGAGAAACCCAAACATAAGTGAGAAATTAATTATGGATGTGCATTCATGTATTAGGGATGAGTCTAAATGAATGAAGGAGTTTTTAAATACCTGAAATACATGTTCATATTGGATATATGTTTTTGAGGTCACTGTATATGATGAAAATGTTTCTCATAAGTTGACCTGTCTAGTGAAGATGAGACAATGAAGGTGCAAGTTCATGAGAGTAGTCTACAAGACCAATATTTCCATATGGATAAGTTATATTTCTATCTGATATTTGTATAATTATATCATAATATCATCCAAATTCATTGAAAGTCTCTAAAATTGGTCATACAGGTGTTGAAGGTCATTTTCACATGACTATGATTTAAGGGAATTAGGTAGATTTGAGTAAGTTGCAATGATAAGTTGGAGGCTATTTTACCTAAGTTAAAGTATGTAATAAACATAGTGTTATTTTATTATCTTTAATGACATATCAATTATATTTTTAATATTTAAAGTTAGTGTAAAATGTTGGAATATTGAATCCAAAATGGCTTGTCTGGCTAAGTAAGGACTGTGAGAGAGAAGGTCAACAAATTGGTCTGCAAGACCAATATGTGCCATTAGAGCATATTATACTTTTGTTTAAATTTTTTGAGGTTTTTATAAGATATTTTTCATTAATTTTAAGTCAATTATTATTTTCTATCAGTTATCATAAGTTCATGAATCCATGATTGTGTTTTGAGACCAGTTTTGAGTGGGCTACTTACAAAAAAGGTTTAAGTACTTTTAGCTTGATTTGTGAAGTAAAAAACATATTATGATTACCACATGGTCATTTAGCTTTTTCATATGTTTTTTTTCCATAGTTTTTTGGAAAAAATATATTTTTACTTTATTTATTCATGATGAACTTTTTGAGCATGCATAAACCTAATATGAATAAGTACAAATGGTGTCATCCAAGTAGTGGTTTGAGATAAAAAGCATTATAAAGACTAAATAATATTATAAGGGGTATATTGGAGTGACATATTATGTTTTCCCTCTATTTTATGTGTTTTAATTTGATCCAATAATATCAAATAGTAACATGTGCTAAGTAGGCCTAAAGGGATTATGTCTCCATGAGATCTAAAGGAGAGATAATGCCTAATTAAAGTAGGTAAGACCTAAAGGAACTCAAATAATATTTAATACATGTATATAATATGTTATAATATTTATTTAATTTATTAACTAAGAGGGTAAGAATGTTTGGATGACTGAGAAGGATATAAACAAGTGACTTGTATACATACTAGGTAATTTTAGCCCTATTTGTGCCAGTAGAAAAAAGTGAATGATATAACACATTGGTGAGAATAATAAGGTATTATGAACCATATTAAGAGTATAAATAATTATTTATTAATATTTTATATAGTTTATGCATATGAGTATCAAGGTCATATGACCTAATCAAGTCAAGAAGAGGGCTAGTTGAGCAAACAAGGCTAGAGGCCAGTTTGAGAGGGATATAAATGTGTGAATAGATGAAGAAGTAGATCATAATATGTCATATTATAAACAAGGTATTATAAAGGTGATCAATTTTTTTATGTGGATAATTTGGTTTTGATTCATCTATGGGGTTGTTGCCTCATTGCAAGTGGGTGCTTGCTAAATCTTAGCTGAGTTGGTGCTTAGCTAGTTGGGGTTTGTGATCCATGTGAAGTTAGTGCTTCACTAAATTTTATGGTTTTATTAACATCATATATTAAATTTGCATATATCAGTCGGTTTTCATCCCCTTGAGGGTTTGTCACATATAATTATTGTTATCTTGTGTGCTTATGTTACATGTTTATGTGGATAGTTGTTTATACTTGCTAGAATTATATGTGTGATTAAATTATTCATGTTTGATTAAGTGGAATTGATAATTAAGTTTTTAATAATGATTCACACCCATCTCATTAATTTTGATTAAAACATTTGGTATTAGAACATAGTCCTTTGAATTAGGTCTAAAATCCTAAAGGAAGATCTTAGAAGCAAGGATGGCTAGTCAACAAGCTCAAGGTGGTTTCTCTACTAGTAGGGCACTTCTATTTAATGGATATAATTATGACTTTTGGAATGTTATGATGAATATATATCTGAGGTCTCATTGTCATGATATTTGGAAGTCAGTTGTGGATGTCTATAATGTTCTTCCTATTAGACTAACTAATGTAATAGGTAATAAAGCTAGTGAAAACAACTTAATGTAATGAATGCTATTATTTATGGCCTATCAAAGGTAGAGATTATGAATGTAATTAATTGTTAATAATATAAAGAGATATGGGATGAATTGAATACTATATATGAAGGAAACACCAAGGTGAAGATGGCCAAGTTGTAGACCCATTGAAGATAATTTGAAATATTGAAGATGAATGAAGATGAAGCCATTACATCTTACCTATTGAGGGTTGATGAAGTTTTAAATGTAATTATAGGATTGGGAGAATAAGTGAAAGAGTATATTATTGTTTAAAAAGTGTTGAGATCACTAACTCCTAAGTTTGACTCTAAGGTGTTTGTATTAGAATAGATGAAAGATTTGGACAAGCTAGATATGGATGGGCTTCATGGCATCCTGACTACCTATGAGATGAAAAGTAATGAAGGAATAACTCTCGAGAAGGAAGAATATTTTAAATTTGAGAAGAAGACAAAATACAAGAAGGTCAATAATGAGGAATACTCAAATGTTGATCATGATCAAATGATAGCCATGTTTACAAGGAAGTTGAGTTTTGGATCTAGTAAGTATAAAGGAAACCTGCCCTTAAAATATTTCAACTATGGAAATATTGTTCACTTTGTATCCAAGTGTCCTAACAAGGATAAATCTGAGCATAATGAACATCATGGAGATGACAAGAAGGCCTATAAGCCTAAAAAACAAGGAGTTCAAGAAGTATGAAGGTAGGAAAGGAAAATTCAAGAATAAGAGAATATTCTATACTAAATAAAATAACTCTTATGATGTAAATGAATCAAGTGAATCTAATAGTGATGGTGGTAGTAATGAACCTGAACATGACACTAATGAAACCTAATCTAGTGGTATGTATAAGGTGGTTTGCTATAGCTATCATAATCTATGACACATTAAAAGATTCTATCCTAACAAAGTTAGAAGGTCATCAAGTCAAAAAAAATGGTTTGAAGCCCCTAAAGTGCAAGAAAGAAGGCAAATGAATGTATGGAAAGCAGAGATAATGAATCTAAGTTACAATTAGTCTATAAGCTCAAGTGGAATGGTTAATGTGATATATCATTCTTTAGATGTGAATTCAAGCCATGAATGATTTTTTTTAGTCCACATTGATGATCAAATGGTTCATTAAGAGACCAAGCCTATAGTGCCAATCAAGCCCAAAATAATATTTAAGGACATTTAGTCTTGTGAGAGCATGGAGAGATGGGAATATCCTAAACTAGTTTTGTTTTAGTTCCCTGTGGAAAGTGGTGAATTTAATAGACTTCATGGAGAAACTCTTGAATTAACAAAAGTATATTGGGTGCTTGGTTTGAGGGGGAGCTATTCATTTTATTGACTAATCTTGATAAGTGTTAAGAAGTGGTCTTGTAATCTAAGTTCATTTGAATAAGGTATGTATAGAGTAAGGGGAAGAATATTACCTTAGTAATTCATATTCTATATGTTGAACTCTTATAATAAGAAGGTATGGTTTCATATGGAAACCTATGTAGGAACCTTTGTCATTAATGTCAAAGGGGGAGAAAGTTAAAGAAGGGTGTTTGACCAGATTAGTGGAGATGAGAGTGCTCAAATTAAAGAATATTTTTCTATCAATGTCAAAGGGGGAGTTTATTGAGAAGTTTTTCCATTGATGTCAAGGTCAATGTTGATTTTATTTATGTCATTTTCAATGTTTATGTCATTGATGTCAAGGTGCATCTGGTAAAGATACACAGTGAAGTGGTTTATGACAAGAAATCCATGTGATAAGATTGAATTTGAAGTCAAACTATTATATCTCTATTGAGAGATAATTTTAAGGAAACCTGATGATTTTTTTTAGGTTGATGTCAAATTTTAGTATAAGGTAAGAATGTTTGAGTACTAGTCCTTGAGTACAAGGTTCTTGAGAAGCCTAGTCATAATAAACATAGTCATATCATGAGGATGTGCATGATGAGTGTATACACATAATATTTATAACTTTTATTGATTACTGACACTTTTTACCTTGTAGTAACTTATCAAGTTTCAATCTCTCTGAGTGCATGCCTTAAGGGGTGCACCAAGAAAGGGGTGGGTAGACCATCAGTGCTTTGTAAAGATTGTTGTTATTTTTACCTCTTTCCATCCACACTCTATCCTCCTAAAACCATTGAATCCAAGCTTATTCTTTTTATTCCTATCTATTCTCTTCATTTTCTATTTTTTATCCTTCATTTCTTGCCTTAGCACCATTTTGACCTGTCAGTTGTGCTAGGTTTACTAGGTTGACCTAGTTCAATTTTGGGACTTTTGATCTCTTTTGGTTTGTTGTCCTCATGTCTAACCTAGAACATACCTAGAGAGTTAGCTCAAAAATCATGCTAGGTCAACTAGGTTGACCTAGCATAACCAACATTCCCAAAGATATTTTTTTAGTCGACATATCATGTTATCCAAGATTCTTCTCCAACTCATTTAAATGAGTTGGGGCAAGAAGACATTATTTATTTTGATAATATGATTTATGATTCTCCCTTGGATGACACATTGCATACTATTTCTACTTCTCTCCCACCATGTTAAAATATTAATGATAATCTAATTTATACTAACACTTATTCAAAACTTCAAGATCAATCTAAACCAACTACTTCTTCCTAACCAAATGATTTACAACCTTATTCTCAACCTTCTCATTATTATCTACATAAAATTTAATGCTCTTCAGATCCACCTACCAAATATATTCTTAATCATTACACACCTATATCTAACAATCTCCTTATTAGTTATGATGAGTGAGATGCCATTACAAAACTTACTAATCTTCCATCTCAAATACCTTTCCTTGAACTCATGAGGACATATCCAAATTATAGAAACTTTCTCATGTAACTATTATTTGAGATGAATATCCCTCACCCTCCTCTAATAGGATGGGAGGCTGCTTTATCTGGATTAGAGGTTAGTATCTTACAACAAGGTGAAGATATTTCCATTAATGTTGATGAAACTCTAGACACTTCTCTTTATTTATGATTTCCTATCACATCTATGATTATAGATGAGATTCTACTTCATACAGATCATTATTTATTAGCATCTACATAAGTGATATCTAAGGTAAGTGAGACTTGATTGATGAGGGTTTTAGTACCTATGTTGCTTCCCTTTATTTCATTAAGACTCTTGGGTATTCTAAATCCAATATTAAGTCTACACATAACACATGCCAAGGATATGATAGAAAGAAAATGCCTCTTTTAGGGTGTGTGTGGCTTCCCACTATCATCCCACTTATCACCATTTATGTGAAGGTGATGATATTCAACTTTCCCCTTTCATATAACATCTTACTTGGTAGGTCATGGACTCATTGTATGTGAGCCGTCACATCTTCCACTTACCAATGCATAAAATTTACTCATAGTAGATCCATTTACAAGATTTAAGGAGACACTAACCCTTGGAATTTTTAAAAATTCCAAGATCATGGTGTCTTCAAGATTCCTACTCTTAAACCTTTGCCTAGTGTTCCATTTCATGAGTCACAAGGTTTCAACTTTCATGTCAACTCAACAAGAGGTTACAATAGGCATCCTAAGCTCATTGGTAACATTCCTCAAAAACTTTTAGACTCTAATGATGATGACCCCAAAGAGATTAATTTAAAGATTAAAACTTCCAATCTCTCACCTCATCTCATCTCATAGATTCTTACTTCCTTACAACCTCAGCCTCACAATCTTCCTTGTGATGAAATTCCTATAATCTTAACCAAGACTAGGCACTCTATTGACCAATATTCCTTTGATGACAAGGTCATCCCAACCTATGTCATCGATCTTCATACTCTAGATTATGATGATGGTTATTCTTTAGATAATCCTCATTTAGGTGATCTTATCCAAGCCCATGATGTTGAGATTATTCATTATCACTTTTCTTTACTAGAGTATTTTCATGAATCATTCCTTCATTTTCCCCCTTTATCATAGGGTAGAGATGACACTCATACCTCTAGTTTCTAAGGAACCACTTAGGACCATGCTCTTGGATCATGCTATGACTAGATCTTATCCCTTTGCCACACCTAGGGTAGTCCTCCTTAGACCTTCTGTGAATCCTGACCCTCCTTTAGTAAGACCATATATAGTTAAGGTTGTTCCTTTTTCCACTCTAGTTGATCCTATTTCCTCTCCTACTATTGAAGAGCCTCTTCTTGTGTCTCCTCTTAATGATCCTCTTATTGAGTCTAGTTCTACTCTTTCCCCATCATTACCCTCCATTGATGGTGGTTTGCCTCCACTACCTAAGATGGTTCCTTTACCCACCAAATGGGTTGATGAGTCCTCTTCAACTACTTATACTCTTATTTCACCTCCTTTTATGAGTTATCTTAAAGCCACTCACAAGCGTATATGTTACTTCCATGGGACATATAATCACTCTTCTACCCATTGTCATAAGTTACAAAAATATATTGATACCTTGTGTTTTTTATCCCCATCATTAAACAAAGCCACACCTACTTTGAAGGTACTTCCTAAATATTTACCTAAGTATGGTGATGTATATTATCTATGTAACCTATGTGGCATGCATCACACAGATCATTACCACATTCTTTAATAACATCTTAGAGATAACTTTATATCCATCCCTAGACCTTCTACCATTCCTCCCATAGGTTGTTCTCACAAGAAGGCTCCTCCTTCTCATATGGTTCCACCTCTAGTGGTTTTATCACCTCCTGTGGTCCTTTTACCAATTTCTTTGCCTCCATCTATGATTCATTCACATATATATCCTTCTCTACCGATGAGTCCTTCACCCATGGATCCGTCTCCATTTGAGATTCCTTATTATGTAGTAGATCTTATTTCCACACATTATCCTAAGTAGTCTTTACCTATATTTCATCCTCATCATGATCCTTTGAGCATTCCTAATTTTTTATTTGAGGGGATTAGAAGAGATGTATTTTCCCAGTATTCACTAAATATTGATGAGACCTTAACATTAATTTGATTATAGCTTCATAGAGACTTATCTGATGTATTGGATAATGTGTGTAGATAGATTCACCATTATTTATGAGAACATGTATGGTGATTTCTCATTTATATTTGGATTGGACATGTGATCCAATCTTAGTTATATCCTAATTATATTATTTGACACTATGTCAAAATCATTCTTATCCTATATAATGTTTCTCCTTCTTGTATTATAGTTATCTTATGTTATTATTATTTTTCCACATATACTTGTCTTTTCCTTATCATTTCTATCTTTTTCCCTTATCATTACTTTATTTTCCTTTAGATTTTTTCTCAAAATATTCCCTTGTATCTCCATGATTGTTTGTTTTCTCATCTTTATTTTTCAAAGATAGTTCTCATGGTGACTTGGTTATATCCACCCTCTTCTCTTTGATTACTATCTCCTATTACCATGTGATTAGTTCAAAAGGAATCTTTCTCATTAATATTTATTTTCATTAGTCCTACTTTGGATCTCTTTCTTACCTTCTTCCTTTTTCCACAAACTAAGAATACATATGGTTGAGACTTGAGATCACATTCTCAATTTATTATCAAGCCCAAGTGTTCTAGTTATTCTTTTGTCTTGGGTCACTTAGCTTTCTCTAGCCTTAACCTACAAATCATTCATCTGTATCATTATGTCTTTCACGATTGGTCATTCCAAATATACATGGAGGAGGAATCTTAAGAAAGAGTTCATAATAAATTTAAAATCCAAATAATTTAAAACAAAAGGTAATGATATCAAAAGTAAAAAATATCTTAATATTCTTAAAATTCTAATCACACTAAAAGACATGATTCAAAGCACATCTCCTTCTTCTAGTCAAATCTCAAACTCCACAGTTGGCCTCACAGTAGAGCTGAGGTCCTTTGGGGTGCAGTAGGCCAGTAGATTATAAGAGGAGAATAAAAAAATCTTTTAGTGCTACCTACTTTCTCATGTAAGTACCCAATCTTAATAGTAGACTGATAGCTTTGTAAGGGATTTTGAGGAGCATGGAACATGCTATGGGAAGGTAGGTCCATTTTAATTTTCCTTGCACCAATCTACCATCATGATTTGATCTTAGTATCACACCTATTTACCTAAAAATATTTGTGTCTATAGCAAGAAAGTTTCCTTTGTACATAGATGACCACTGGTCCCTTAGTGTCTTCTCATGTCCTTAGTATGCCTCTCGCCTCTTAAGGTCTTCTCATAAGATGCCTAAGTCTTGTTTCTTACACTCCCTTTTTCATTTATTTTCCTCCATATTTACTCTTTGGAAATATTGTTTTGCTTACTGATCACTCTCCATGGGATTTCATTTGTGAGTTACTTTGTAAAACCATGGATAGGACCTGACATTCCTCATAAATTATCATCTTTTCCATCCTATTACCCACATCCTTGATTCACCATTCCTTTTCCTTCTACTTACCAATCTTGATTTGGTACCCTTTGGGTTTATCTTTTATGATTTGTAATGTAATATTATGGATAGGACCTGACCCTCCTCACTAATTTTTTCAATAAACAAGTCACCATCTAAATTACATGTGTCAAATAAGAGATAAGATTCAAATTGATTATGAGGTTACACATCATTGACATACTTCCCATCTTGATATTTAGTATGTTTTATGCTTAATTAATTTTTATTTCACCTTTTATTTTCTTATTTTATGAGTGAATGTAAGATTACAACCATTTATTGAATTTATCATACTTCCTAGCCTCAATTAGTATGATAAATTTAAGACCAAATTTTTGCAAATTTTGTTTTTCTTTTGTACTTCCCATCATGAAATAGTATAATTTATTGACGTAATTTTTTATTTTCTTTTCATTACCATTTGTGCCATTTTACATACCTTCCATTTTATTACATTATTTTTCATACTTCCCAACATGATATTTAGTATTATTTTACTTATTTTAATTTGGTACAAAAATCTTTTACATTGGTTTAAAAATAAATCCCCTTTTACCATCTTGTTTGTCATTTTTATTGAATTTTTATACTTAGTCATTTTTTGTTATTACACATTTCCCAACTTGAACTAGTGTGTATTACATTTCTTTGATTGATTATATTTTCCATGTCCTTTTTTGCCTATTTGTTTTTAACCATGCATGTGTACTCCATAAGGCTAGAAAACAAACCACACCACATAGATTTCCTATAGCATATACAACAAAGCTAAATACATGTGCCATAATCTATAGCCTTAACCATCATGAACAAACACAACCATCATAAAGAGAAAACACACAACCAACATCAATAAGCAAAAATGGTACATCATATATATACTATGATTTTGATACAACAATATAACCATATATAAAGCCTCAACACTAGGGTTGAGCTCTAACTTATTTATGTTGTGGCCTAGCCATGCTACCTATTGAGTCCTAATTCTAACTCCTCTGAATGGTTTGTTATAATGATTAAATTTAATATATCAATCATTCTACTTATTCCTATAGGCATACTATCTACACCTATGGTTGCACCAACTCAACTTACATCATTGTATGTGCTTGGGTTAGCTGAGTCTGCATCATTGTATATGCCTACACCATCTATGTCACTATCTATAGATGTATAAATCTCTCATATACCAAGGCCTAATAGGCTTACCTCTTGCTTTCACCCATCTTAATGGTGGCTTGACCCTCTCTGCATGCACCTGTATCTACCTCATTACCTTGCTAGCTAATCTGAACTAACTTGCCTGAATTGAGGTAGATGGAACACTTGAATCCTTTAATGTCATGGGGTTGTATGGCTATAGAGTCTCATCTAGGATGTCATGGAGTGATCCCCTCACTAAGGACCCCCATCTATACTCATCCTCAAGTACACTTGTAAAATCACACTAGATGGATATTAGATCATTGTCATATCTCATAACATCTATCTATATCTCTCTACTACCAAATAAAAACTTAGAAAATAATTCAACTATATACATACCTATCTATGTCTCAACTCCCATGATATCATCATTTATATGATTGCCTAGCATAGTCTCCCCATTTGTGTAGCCTCTTAATACCTCTGAGATCAATCTCCTCCCCAGATCAGACCTAGATATTATGGCTCATGTTCATCTCAACCTCTATCTAAGTGGTCTCTCTAAGATCTCTAGTACATCTATGGGATCAACAAGGATGTTTATAGTCTCTACTCTCTCCTATCTCCATTGTTAGTGTGTCCTTAGTGGTTATTACTCATCTCATTGTGTGGTTGGTAGTGGTATATCTAGTATCATTACCTCCTCCACCTACTCTTTTATAACTCATCACGCTTGACTAGTCCATGTTCACTCTCAACATAGCCTCAATGTTAGCCTCACTATTAGTGGTTTGTCCCCTCTTCCCTCATGGCTCCCTCACATGTTGAGCCCATTGGTCAGGCATCAGTATCAGTGTTATTGGATGAGGTATACCCATATATCTTAGCACTCATGCCACTAAATGTGGATCTTTCCACCATGTATATTGACCAATCACCTCTCTCCTCTCTAGTGTTAGTGAAACTATGTGTCAACTCACCCATGTATTTGTTATGTGCCCATATGGCTACCACATAATGTTTACATGTCTCACTAATTATACCAGTAGCACATGAGGCATGACCCATATTACCTAGTCCTTCCACCATATCCACACTCAAGGTAACTCATCATTAACTACATGGGACAACCCAACTAATCAATATATACGGAATCTCTCATATATCCATGATATTGGTAGTAAGGTCAGTCCCATAGTCTTCTATCCTCTGACCAACATCTTGAACAGATCATGAATGAGTTAGACCTAGATGATAGAACCTATATCATATAATACTCCCTCTTTTAGCATCATCTTACTTTAGGATACCACAAATAGTGGTACCTTGTTTTCTGACTTGTGACAAAGCACCCGCTATGTCACAAGGCCTATCACTACCTTCTATGGGTCTAAAATTTGTGATATATACATGCCATCCATATTGACTTTCCATCCTCTCAATATCAACTCTGAGCCTATAGCCGACATGGCTAAGACTCTCCTCTCCTCTAAGCTATATGATATCTTTGTGGTCACTATTTCTCTTGCTATGGGTAGCCTAAAGATAAAATGTACATCCTTTAGTGTGATACCCAAGTCTATTACATCCATACCCACCTACCATATGAAGGTGTTAGTCAACCATTCTTAACATCCTAGGAACATGATTAATAGGTCATCACTAAGTGGGATCTTGCACATCTTACATATACCTCCTAGACCTATGGCTATAAATCTAGCTTGATATCCATCTATCAATCTATCTAATAAATTTGACAACCAAGACACATCTACCAACCTCTAAAATATAGATCATCTCTGTAATAAATAAATAACAAAGGATTTATTAGCTCTTCCATATCATGTATTATCATAATACATTCTTTACACATTATTTTTACAATAAAAAAACAAGCCTAATTGATATTACCTTATTGATTTTATCCTATTTCTTTCTTCCTTGCTCCCTCTTACCCTCCTTTGGTCATTTGGGCCATTCTATCCCTCTTTAAGATTTCTACACACTTTTTTATACTCATTTTGGTTCCCTGGTTAACCTAGTTTGACTAAAAAATTTCTATTTTTGTCATAATTGACTTTAATTTGTAAGTCAACCCTCTTATTTTTCCCACTTTGGTTTTGAGTTTTCATTCAGTCCCTTATGGACTAGTTACTCATTCCATTTTAGCCTTTTAGCCTAAAAATTACACTAGGTCGACCAATACCTACTAGGTCAACAATATGGATTTTACCTTGTTTCAACCTACTAGGTTGACCTAGTTGACCTAGTATGTTTAATGTGTCGACCCAGTACATTTTACCCAAAATGTGTATTTTTCTCATTTTCTTCCTAAATCTTTCCAACCCATTTCCCATCTTCCTATTTTATACCCTTAGAATCTAAGTTTGTTCAATTTTGACATATCTAACTAATTAAAAACAAATTTTATGAAAATTACACTTAATTCAATGTAAATTTCAAAAAATGGTTTGAGATCCATAGTTGCATACTTGTAGTGCACATGTTGCCACCTCTGGGTGTCATCCTCATCTAACCTATTGTTACCTCACCATCCTAGCCTTGTTTGGTCTTAGATATCTCTTTTCTCTCTTTAATAAATCAAAATGCAAAATTAATTCTTTTTTTCCATATTTAAAATCACTTTTTAAAATTCAAATTCTTTCATTTCTTTTCAGGTAGATTCCTTATTTTAGCTCTATCTTTATTTATACTCATCCATTTTTCAAAATATAAAATGTGTTAGAATCATGATGGCATATAAATTATTTTCCACTATCATATGCCTATCTTTCAAAAAAAAATATTTTTGGCTTTTTTTTGCACTAACTTCTACAGGTTCTCCTATTGTACTCTACATTGGACACCTTTATTTCTTATAGTCTATTTCTTTATCTACGACACTAAGGTAAGTTAAAGGTATGTGTTTTTCAAAATAGTTATTTCATTTATCTTATTTTATACTTACCTCACCATAATTAACATCAACATTATGTGTTATCATTTTTTCTTCTAAAGTACCATCCCATGTTGCACTTGTGTGACATGTGATGAGATTTGGCTGGGGCATATATATACACATAATATTTTTAACTTTTATTGATTACTGACACTTTATATCTTGAAATAACCTATTGAGTCTTAATTTATTTGAGTTCATACCTTAAGGGGTGCGTCAAGAAAGGGGTGGCTAGACTATCAGTGCTTAATAATATTATTATTCCTTTTACCACTTTCCATCCACACTCTAACCTCTTAAAACCATTAAACCCAATATTATTATTCTTATTCCAATCTATTCCTATAATTTATTATGTTTTATCCTTCATTTATTGCCTTATCACCCTTTTCAATTATCAGTTGTGTTAGGTCGACCAAGTTGACCTAGTACAATTTTAGGACTTTTAAGCTCTTTTAGATTATTTGCCTCTTGGCTGACCTAGCACACATATAGAGAGTTAGCCCCAAAAATGTTCTAGGTTAACTAGGTTGACCTAACATAACTGATCTTCCCAAAAAAAGTTATGGCAAGTTACCACTATATATACAAGGCAATTTAACTCTATTTGATAAGAGTGAATAAGTGAAAATTAACATCTACCTATTGACCATTCTACTTAGGGAATAAATATTTAGGGTTAAATACATTCTTTTAAGTTCTAATCTTGTCTTATGGATAAGTATTTTAGATGATTTGGTAGGTTGTGTATCCTAGAGCTGATTTATCATAGTTATCCTTACATACCATGATAATCTCTTGCAAATAACCTTGACCAAGGGGAAGATTGAGGCTCAATGAGTTCATATTCAAAGGTAAATATTTTACACTTTATTCCTCTTTTGTAAGAGTAGATTGGTAGAGAATATGTATTCTTCTCTTTCATGTATTAGGAATCCATATACATTGACTTGAGTATATATCATCTATACATGTTTAGTTTAGTTATTTATTTGTTTTGTTTCTAAACCCCACTTTATGCTACAAGATTTGGTGCACACTAGAATTATATTTAATTTCCTTATTATTATATTAGTGAAATATTAAATCACAAGACTCTTTTAGGGTTGTTATGTGAATATGTTAGACTATAGGATTTATAACCCTATCTCACACGATGTGTTGTGACTAGTGATCCCCTAATTGGGTCTAGTGGATCCTCACATTGGTCATGCTCTCACTTAACAATTATATGCTCCCCAATTAGAAGTGTAAGTGTGATATATCCCATCTGATCTAGGATTGATTTATGGACATGATGCATTTTTGAGTGTCAATTAAGCCCAAAATAATATTAAAGGACATTCAATCTTGTGAGAGCATGGAGATATGGGAATATCTTGAACTAGCATTATTTTAGTTCCCTATGAAAAAGGGTGACTTCATTAGGCTTCATGGAGACACTTTTTAACTAGTAAAAGTATAGTGGATTATTGGTTTGAAGGGGATCTATTTAGGTTATTAACTGAGCTTGATACATGTTAAGAAGTGGTATTGTAATCTAAGTTCATTTAAATAAGGTATCCATGGATTAAATGGAAGCATGTTACCTTAATACTTCATATTCTATGTGTTGATCTCCTATGTTAAGAAGGTATGGTTTCATATGGTAGACTATGCAGGACCCTTTGTCATTAATGTCAAAGGGGGAAAAAGTTCAAGGAGGGAGTTTGACTAGATTGGGGGAGATGAGATTACTCAAATTGAAGAATATTTTTCCACCAATTTCAAAGGGGGAGTTTTTTTAGAAGTTTTGTCATTGATGTCAAGGTCAAGGTTGATAATTGATGTCAAGTTCAAGGTTGATGTCATTGATGTCAAGGTGCATATAGTAAAGATGCATGGTGAAGTGGTTTATGACAAGGAAGCCATGTGAAAAGAGAGAATTTTAAGGCAACCTATTATATCTCTATTGAGATAATTTTAAAAAATCCTAATGATTTTTCTAAGGTTGATGTCAAGGTTTAATACAAGGTAAGCATGGTTGAGTACTAGTCCTTGAGTACAAGGTTCTTAAAAAGCCTAGTCATAACAAGCATAGTCATATCATGAGGATGTACATTAGGAGCATAGAGAGGTATGTAAATAGCTATGATATTATATGGAAATAGAGGTATGATATAGAGGTATGAGCATAAAGAGTTATGTATAGAGGTAAAGAAGGTAAATGAATGTCTAGAAACCAAAGATAATGAAGATGAGTCATGATCAATGTATAAGTTCAAGTTGACTGCTTGATGTGATAGATCATGCTTCAAATGTGAAATCAAGTTAGGAATGATTGTTTTTAGTCTATATTGATGATCAAATAGTTGATGAAGAGATCAAGCCTATAGTTCCAATCAAGCCCAAAATAATATTGAAAGACATTCAATCTTGTGAGAGCATGGAGATATGGGAATATCCTAAGCTAGTGTTTTTTAGTTCCTTATGGAAAGGAGTGACTTCATAAGGCTTCATGGAGACACTTTTAAATTATCAAAATTAGAATGGATGTTTGGTTTGATGGGGATTTATTCAGGTTATTGATTGAGCTTTATATGTGTTAGGAATTGGTCTTGTAATCTAACTTTATTTGAATAAGGTATGCATGGAGTAAGGGGAAGAATGTTACCTTAATAATTCATATTTTATATTTTTATCTCCTATATTAAGAAGGTATGGTTTCATATGGTAGTCTATGTCAGGCCCTTTGTCATTTATGTTAAAGTGGGAGAAAGTTGAAGAAGGGAGTTTGACTAGATTGGGGGAGATGCGAGTGCTCAAATTGAAGAATATTTTTCCATCAGCATAAAAGGGGGAGTTTGTTTATAATTTTTTCCATTGATTTCAAAATCAATGTTGATGTCATTGATGTCAAGGTGTATCTGGTAAAGTTGCACGATGAAGTGGTTTATGACAAGGAAGCCATGTGAAAGAGAGAATTTAAAGGCAACCTATTTTATCTCTATTGAGAGAGAATTTTAATGAAACCTAATGATTTTCATAAGGTTGATGTCAAGGTTCAGTACAAGGTAACCATGTTTTATTTGTAATCCTTGAGTACAAGATTCTTGAGAAACCTATTCATAACAAGCATAGTCATATCATACAAATGTGCATGATGAGAATTGAGAGGTATGTATAGAGGCATGATATTGTTTAAATATCATTAAATTCATGTGATAAAGGTGTATAAGCATTAAGGAGTGTTACAAGGTTAGTTTTCAAGTTTCAAGTGCATAAGAAGCCTAGTCATGACACTGCGCATTGCATGAAGAGACTTTGTGGGAAGGTATGAGCTTGGTGGTCTAGTGATATGGATGAAAAAAGGAATAAGAGGCTATATAAAGTTTATTGATTATGAATATAAGGCATTATAACACCTTTGAGTTTCTTATAATGATCCTATAAGGGTAAGACCTACAGAGCTAGTATGAAACTTAGCTAGTTCTAGACCTTGCTTGACCTAATGAGGTGTCAAGAAGTATTGTAAAGCCATATGAATAATTTAAGATAGTGTTTGATCATGGTAATAATTTTTTTGACATGTATATGAGGTGTTGACAACCTGTACAGTAGCTAGAAGATCAATTTAAAGGCCTAATGTGACTTGTAGGTCAAAGGCTTAGAGAGCAAAGAGAGAGATGGTGGCTAGATGGGGTATCAAGGTCATTTTACAAGGAAAGTGTGAGTATGTGTTTATTCAAAAAGTTATTTCATGTTTTTTCAAACATTTTTACCAATTTTTAGGTCAAAATATGAAGGTTAAGGCAATAAAAAGTGTTTTGTGGTCTCTTATGTGCACATAATGAAGGGTTCTCACCCTAAAAGGAACTTTAAAGTGTTAATTGGAACATGGATATTATACATGGGAACTTAAGATATTTATGGTAGATGGGGAAGTGTCTTATCTCAAATTTCCAAGAATTGGTATCTATAATTAGGGGCTAAGCTTTATGAATGATTGTTAAGACTAGAAGATGGTTTATACCCTCAAAGAACCCTAATAATGACCCAATGCAAAATAAATTGTTCTAAAGTGATTATAATTTATTTTTATGGATATTTTAGATATTGAATCATGCATTCAACTCTCTTAAGCCCCTCTAGGCATGATTAGTTTGTTAGGTGAGTGAGTGGAGCCTACAAGAAAGGCCTTATTTCTTAGAGATTTTTTGTAATAGTAAAAGTTGATAAATGGATGAAGGTTGAGGCTTGATAATTTTATTTTATTTCCATGGTGTTTTTTTATCAAGTTACATACCTCAGGTGTGCTAAACTAGTCTTACATGTTGACCTATCACTTACAAGCTTAATGGTGCAAATAGTGAGAAACTAAGGCAAAAGTGAGAAGTTGATTAGGGATGTGCATTCATGGATTAGGGATGAATACAAATTCATGAAGGATTTTTTAAATATTTTTAATACGTGTTCATATTGGATAGATATTTTGGATGTTAGTGGATATGATGAAAATGTTGCTCATAAGTTAGTGACGGTGCAAGTTCATGAGATTGGTCTGTAAGACCAATATTTATATATGACCAAGTTATATTTATATATAATATTTTTATAATTATATAATAATATCATACAAATTAATTTAAATTCTTTTAAAGTGGTAATACAATTTTTGAATTCCATTTTCATCATGACTGTGCTTTAAGGCAATCTGGTAGATGCGAGTAAGCAAGTTATAGTAACGAGTTAGAGAATATTTACCATTAGTTAAAGTATGTAATAAACATGGTGATTTTTTGGAATTAAATTAGATATCCATGATTTTTATAATATTTTAATTTAGTGTAATAGGTTGGAACATTGAAGTCAAAATTACTTGTATGGCTAAGTAAGGACTGTGAGAGAGAAGGTCAACAAATTGGTCTACAAGACCAATATGTGCCATTAGAAAATATGATAATTTTATTTGAATTTTTATTAATAATTTTAAGTAAATTTTTAATTAATTTTAATTCTTTTATTATGGTATAGTAGGTGTTATAGGTTCATGACTCCATGACTCTGTTTTGAGACTAGTTGGTAGTTTTAAGTGGGTTACTTGCAAAAAAAGATTTAAGTACTTTTACCCTAAATTGTGACCTAATAAAAATATTATTATTTCCCTAGGGTAATTTATTTTATTAATTTTTTTCCATGGTTGTTTATAAAAAATATGTTTTTACTTCAATTGTTCAAGATGAACTTTTTGAGTATGCACATGCCTAATATGAACAAGTAGTAATGGTGTGATCCAAGTAGTGGTTTGAGATTAAAAAATGTTATAAATCCTAGATAATATTATAAGGGTTATATTTGAGTGTTATATTATTTTTTAATATTGTTTGAGTTATTTTAATGTGTTCCAATAATATCAAAGGGTAATGTGTGTTAAGTAAGCCTAATGGGATTAGGTCTCCATGAGATCTAAACGAGAGATAAAGTTTAATTGAAGTAGGTCAGACCTAAAGGGACTCAAATAAAATTTTATCCATGTATATAATATTTCCCAAGAACCATTTCATTTCCTAACTAAAATTTTAAGAATGTTTGGCTAACTAAATAGGTTATGAACAAGTGACTTGTATAAATACTAGGCAATTTTAGGCCTAATTATGTGAGTTGAAAAAAGTGAATGATATAACACATTAATGAGTAAAAAAAGTTATTATAGACCATAATAAAATCATATACAATTAGTGATGAATGTTTGATATAGGTTATGAATATGAGGATCAAGGTCATATGATCTAATCAAGTGAAGAAGAGGGCTAGTTGAGAGAAGAAGGCTAGAGGCCAATTTGAGAGGGATAGAAGTGTGTGAAGAACTAAAGAATTAGATCATCATATATTTTATAATAAACAAGGTATTATAAAGGTGATTAAGTTTTTTATGTGGACTATTTGGTTATAATTAATCTAATGGGTTGGTGTCTCCTTGAAAGTGGGTGCTTGCTAAAGCCTATCTATTGGTGCTTAGCTAGGTGGGGTTAGTGATCCATGTGAAGTTGGTGATTCACTATAGTTGATTTTTGTCTTATAGGAATATATTCCATTTGCATATATAAATGGGTTTTCATCTAATTGAAGGTTTCCCACATATAAGTTGTGATATCTTGTGTTCTTGTGCTTCATGCTTATGTGGATAATTTTGCATGCTTGCTATACCTATGTGGTTAAATAAATGATTTATGTTTGCTTAAGTGGAATTCATAAGTTTTTAAGACTAATTCACCACCCTATTAGTAATTTTTATTACAATAGATTGGTCATGTTGTTTTTGTAAAAACTTGTTAGGAATATTCTAAAAGATTATATAGACCATCTACCACTATGATAAAGGAATATCTTATTGGTTTCTTGAGATTCTAAATTCAAATGCACATAAAGCCTTTATAGGTCTTACAAGCTCAAATGAACTTGGAAATTTTGATGTTATATTTTATTCATAAAAAATATAAATAATTCCATCTATTTCTCTGAGATCTCTCATACCTTGTGTAGATTATCAAATTCTTTGCCCAACACTTAACTTGCCTCTTTTATCTTATCTTACAGGAAGACTTGTAGGTGCCTATTCTAGGATTATCACTTTCTTATCTAACCATATGATTGATATTATTTTTTTGTATAACCCAATATGGACATATAAATTTGTATTAATACTTCATAATCAACATAACTACTCTAAGAATGTATTAGAAATGTATTCATTAGTCATAGGTTTATTTTTGCTCCTTCACACTTGGAATATTGTTGAAGAAAAATAAGACCAATGGATCTCATGGTCTGATATATAAATTTTACCTTTAAAAATGATATTTTAAATAATTAGAAGGTATTATTACTTAGATGAGACTTCACCATTTATAAAACACACATATTTTTCAAGAATCATATTAATTATGTTTAGAGACTCACTCAACCCACCTATGCATGCCTAAATACCTTTTTTCCCTGAATTTTATTTCCTTATTAATTAATTTAAAAGGTTTTATGGTGTCTAAATAATTTGGATCCATTATAAATAAATTTATTTTATTCATTCTATGCATAAAAAACACTTTTCAACTCCTTCGAACCTTGACTATCATGCCCAACTAGTAGGGCACTGAGATTTTCTTATTTGTAAAATCATGAACACTGGGAGTTTACATCAAGTTTTATGTTCAATAGGTCAATATAATATAAAATCATTACTTACAACCATTTTAATTCATTTAAAAATCCTATACATGCCATTTCATGGAAAAAAGTGTGGCAGCAGGGTTTAAAAAGGGTTTTTAAGCACTTATCTTCTTAGTGATTGTTCATAGATCTTTTTCTCTTGCACTCAAAACTAATGACATGATTTTTAAGGGCATATGGGTAGTAATTTTTTTATAATGGAATATTATATGAAACCTCATATCCTCCATGAACCAATGTAAACTAGTTGACCTTCTCTTGGATACCAAGAACCTGATGAAGGAATGGAATAGGTTTTTGTCCTTCTAGTGCATGTAATTCCTTCTTAATCATGGATTTGAGTTTGAGGGTACTATAAATATACTTGGAGAGGATTAAAATTTGGTTTTAAATATAAAATCTTTGTAATGTGACCTCTACAATCTCTTTTCCTCTAAGAAAATTGCTTATCTTGCCTTCTTACTCTATTGCAGTTGTCAACTATGTGGCTATGGAGTCTCCCTTGACCTATAAAGTGTTGGAGTAATGTACTAGATCATATCCCACCTTATTTTCAATATAATTTCTTCACTGTGTCTTGTTTAAATATTATATGTTATGAGTAAGTATTTATAAAAAGTGTTCCAAAATTGTAAAAGGTATTTTAAGACACTTTAGAAAAGATGTACTGGTAAGTTACATGTATCATGGCATTCGACAAGTGTCATATGACATAAAAGACCCCTATATAATGATATTAAACCTTCAAGTTTGATATTCCATAGTAAGTCTCTTTAAAATATTAGAGCATGCCATAAATACCTTAATCTTTCAAAAAAATACCTTAACCTCTCCAAAGGCTTGAAAATAAATGTTGCCAACCTACTAGCCGTACTCCCTAGTCCACTTTCTCATGTTCAAACACATTATCTTCTTGGGTGGTCATCATATTCTTACATTCACCTTGGTTCAATATTTAACTTTATTTTCACAATAAAACCTAGCATTTCTAAAATTACCTTAATCTATGCTAAACACCTCATAAATGACCAATATATGGAGAGTAGTCAATCAACTGAGAATTATGACTTCATACTCTAACTAGACCTAACATAAGATCCTAAAACAACTTATGACATCCTTGTAAAACCTAATCAAAATAGAAGTTATGACATCAAGACATGACCCTTTAAAAGGATATATAAAAGTTAAATAATCTTAGCTTTAAAGTTTTGAAATCTATTTAACTATGGTGGCCAATTTGGCAAAAAAAATTGGAGACCTACTGGGATTGCATGCCTGATATGAATCTAGATTAGTTGCCTTACTGCATCTATTTAGCTATGGGGTCACTTAAAAATGTTTCTCAAAAAGGCCCAAACTAAAATTTAACATGATATTATCCTCTAAAATAAACTAAAATTGAAAGAAACCTCACCACACACCAATAAAAACAAAACACATAGAACAAGACCAACTATGCTAAAAGCACTTAGAGAAAGCAAAAACATATTCTAATATATACAATAATGCAAAATAATCTCAGTAACATGGTTTTAAATGTATACCATTGACTGGAATACTCATCTATTCCCAATTTATATTTAAAAGCTCAAAAACATTATATTTCTTGTAGCAAGTGATAACATAGGGCCCACTCCATAATGTGTCAAAATTTATGACTACTAGGATTGGCACTATCATCATCCCAATTAAAGACAAGATCTCTTTGAAATTATATTTAAATAAATATCCTATCAAATGACTAATTCATTTGGGCTTGATGGTACTCCATGGTATGAATGGCATGGCATATTATCTCTTCAAATGCCATCAACTCTATACACCTTATTTCCATGGGATCACTCTCCATCATCTCAAGTTGATGTGTTAATTCTAGGATTGGTAATTAAAGATATATAGGTAAATTATCCTCTCCCCCATAGATAATAATGTAGGGATAGTTACCAATATCCCTCTTAGGGGTGATCCCATCAGCTCATAAGGTTGTCTTCAGCTTGGTATGCCAAGTTCTTTGATTTTATTCCACTATCCTCTTAATGATTCTGATCAAATTCTTTTTTTTAGTCTCTACTAGTCTATTTAATTGAGGATATTAGTTATAATAAGTGATTATATATATGTCATGCTTGAGATCCCATTTACTTTTCCTTTTACCACTAAATGACATTGCATTATCATAAATTATTATGGAAGGGCATCCAAATCTGGTCACTAGGCCTTCATAGAATTCAATTACTAAACTTTTATTGGCCTCTTTGAGGGATATTGCCTCCACCCATCTTGTGAAGTATTTTTAAGCTTTGATTACCCACTTATGGATTTCACTTGAAGGGGGTATGATCATACCAATGAAATCAAGACCCCATTGCATGAATGGTTGATTCACTTGAATTGGATTGAGAGGGAGAGCTTCAAGCTTTTATTTACCTATGAAAAATGCATAGTTTTGATACCTATTTACCCATTCATAAGAGTCCTTAAAAAAGATAGACCAATAATACCCATATCTCATTACTTTTGTTGTTGTGGTTTTGGGTGCAAAGTGACCTCCTACAAGTCCATCATGAAATTGCTCCAAAATATTATCAATATGATAAATTTTAATACATCTCAATAACATCCCATTTATATATATTATAAGTAGGACTCTATTGTGCCTATTTTTGACACCCCCTATTTCTATTGTCTAAAACCAAGTGTATTAAGTGTAACTATCATATTCATGACTTATGTCATGACATCTAAAACTACTGATATGAGATTCTTAGTTCAATACATCACTTAAATATTCATTATTATGTCAAATGTTTATTATGGATATTGCATTTAATAAAAATTTTGCATTGCATTAAAAGTGGTTTTGAAAGCATTAAGTGGATTTAATGAAAACATTTGGTATGTACAAAATTGGTAGAATAATAGATTGTTTGATCCTATGAATACAATGTTTTTTGGTCATAATTTTCAAAGTCATTCATGATTTGAAACACAAATTGATTGATAAAATTTTAATTATGCTCGTGATGTCATATGTTGAATGATTTATGTTAAGAATTATTTATATTAGATAAATTTATAAGGGTATTCTAATTTTTTAAATCAAATATATAATTATGAATTGTTTGATAAATTTGAATATAACTATGGATTATTTGGTTTAAATTTTAAGTATTTAAACCTAAGTGTTTTTTAAACTGAATACCTAAGGTTTGAATGATGTTAGGGGACCTAGGTGGTAATGGTAATAAAGGCTAAAGGGTAGTGAAAATGGAACCTAATTGTGATCTAGGTGATTAATTTACTTGGAGTTTGAAGCAATGGTGTGAAATCATTCTAGATGGTAGTTTTTAAAATTAAATTCCTTAGAGATATGGTGATTGTGTTGGATATTGGGTTTTAATCTACAAATTTTATGAAATTTAAGCCTATGGTACATGCATATTTTGAATGAATTTAGTAACAATTTCAATGGAAACCGTAGTCATGGTCAAGTTAGTATAATTTATAAAAAAATTCGATAAAATTGGTGGTAAGGTACTAATATATTTGGCAGCCAATGCGATGGAAACATGTAGCATAAATAGTTATCAAGGTTTTAAACTATACAAAAGTCATTTTTGCACATTTAACCATCATTTTGGACAAGCTTACTGTAAAATCCACATTCTATAATCAAGGAGAAAGTTTGGAAGCTTGGAAAACTTGTAGACCTGGTAAGGATTTTGAAGCTTATCACATTCATCGTATGTTTTTGCATTACAAATTATGATTCAAATTATTTATGAATGTTTAGATAAGGATTTTGTAAGAAATTTTATTTGTTTGAAAATGCAATTTTTGCTTATAAGGTTTATTTGATAAATAAACATAGACTTTTACTATGTATTATTTATCTATTATAAAATAATTTGATGCATGTAATGTTTTGTTCGATTCTATGAGGTTGCATAGTATATAGATGAGTTTTGGTTTTGTGGGTTTTATTTGGTGACTTGTAAATATGGATAACAGATGTACATTGTATTTAAATTCTTATTTTTAAATTAGTATTGAATTTTTGGATATATATGGTAGTATTTGTATGGTTTGGTTGGAAATGTTTTTGGCAAGTCGATATGGCAAATGGGTGTTATGTGTAAATTTTTTTAGAAAGTATTGGGTTTTCAGATATGATTTTGGTTTATTTATGTATAAATTTGAAGATGGATAACATGTTATGAATTGATAACTACACATATAAATTTAGGTGATGGTTCATATAATCCTACATGCAAACTATTATAAGGGGAAAACGTTTATTTCAGATAAGGATTATGTTATAGTATAAAAATATAATTTGTTCATTTTTTTTGTTTTCTTCCTTTGAATATTATTGGGTTGAAGAAAATATATGGATTTATCTTGGTTATATTTTATGAAGTCATTTTGTGGATATGCAAAATTTATGTTCTTCAATATGATAACTTCATGCTTTCAATTTGATTTGATATTCACAGTTAGTTGTAAGATGAAAAAATATGAATATTTGTATCATAAAATTTGATAGTGTTTGTTAGATATCAGTTTTTAGAGAGAAAATCATTTGATTTTTTATCCTAATTTATTTATATCAGTTGGTTTTTTAGGATGATTTGTTTTATTTTGATTCGAGAGGAAAAAATCTTGGTCAATTTATCAAAATAATGTTGATGTGTTGATTTCCGAATTTCAATATTTATATTAAAATTTATGTGCCTTCAGATATACCTTTATATGAATTTGACATATATTAAAGAATAATTTCATTGTAAGTAATCAAGGTTTTTGATTTATTTTATATTTTGGAATATGTCAAGTTGGACACCTCCTCATTGCAATAACTCTCATGGTAATATTTGGATAAATGATCAGAGTTTAGATATGGAAGATTCATCTCCTCAAAAAATTTCTCTTAAAAGACAATATTTCAGAGGTAAGAGGCCTGGTAGGAATTTCCCAAGACCTTTCAATAGAATAACCCATATGTCAATTCATTTTGATGCCATAGATCTTACATTTTAGAATGTTCTTGATGCTTTATCATTCAATCCCACTAACACTCAAAGAAATAAAATATTGAGGACTCATTGGAGAACTCATCCTCCTAGACATGGAAATCCAAGTGGTTTGACTCAATATATGGAAACTACCCTACAGTCTAAGTATAATTCAATTTCTTACCATTCTCCACAACACCATTAGCCTTTACCTAAAAATGACTTGTAATAAATTTCCAAACTAAACTCTTGAGATTTATTACCTCTTCATACCAAAAATCCATCCCCTAAGCTTATTAATCTAGTTGAAACTTTTTAAAAGTTGAATCTCATATCTTTTCTTTCACATTGGCTTCAAGGAAAAATGCCATTACCTCTCAACCATAAGAGATGAGAGATAAGTCCCTCAACCTTACCAAATATCATCAAGATGGTAAAAAAAGTCAATATTAAAGTTGATGATGAATATAATGAAGATGGTGTCAAGATGATAAAGTTGCCCACTATAATAATAAATTATAGTATCTATCTGACAAAGGATATCCATTGATTGATATTCTATTTATTTTTGATAAAGAGTAAATGTTGAGTAATTTTTTGTTTTACTATTTGATACTTTTATCTAATTTATATGATACAATATTGTTTAAAACTTTATTCTAGTATTTGAAAATGGATAAAACATTTAGACAGTATATATATTTTAGTGTAGAACATATAAACTTTATGGATAATGCATATGGTTTAATGTTAGATGTATTCAATCTTCATTTAAATTGCTTATGTTGTTTTAAATATTTTAACATTAAATGTTTATTTTAGATGATTGTGATGTCTAAGGCCCCCCACCCATTTAGAGTCTATCTCCTTTGGTCTATTAATATTTTATTTTGATCTTAAGACTTATTTAAAAGTCTTAAGTAAAGTTAAGTTATAACATAAAATTAATTGAGTTTATTAAAGTCAATTAAGACTTAACTAATAACTAAGTAAGTTAGTTATAACTTATATTTCAACCATATTTTAAATAAATGATTATAAAATAAGATTAAAGTGGCATATGAGAGGAGAAACATTACATAGTTATTTTTGAAGATTTTGATTTACTTCAAAGTTCATCATTATATTCTTTTGTGTGCAACATCTCTAAGATAAAATAACTTTTGTAGATATATCAAGAACACATTCTTTGATGGTTAAGTAATATGTTTAACTAGCATAGGTATATCCAAGTTTCATGTTTAATTTATAAACTAATTTTATGGAAGTTGTTGGGTTTAATATCTTATGGTGACTATAGATTTATAGTCATATGAGCAGAATCCAAACTACTTGGACCAAATATTGATAAAGACTTCATTGTATGTGACATGTTATTGATCTATTTAGATTTTATTGGTTTTTATATCAAAAAATTATGTACTAAAAATATTTTTTCTCAATAAAATTTAGTTTATCTTTGTTAAGATGACTCATTTCTAAGACTCACAATTTATTTATTTTTGTTTTAATTTGTTTGTATTATTTATTTTATTTGTTGCTTAATTTAATTAATTAATTTAAACTTAGATTAATTATTTATTCTTATTAGTTTTTAGTCTTTATCTAATATAAATTATTGTGTTTTTTTTAATCTTTAATCATTTTTATCAAATAATTAGATCTTATTAGATAGTTTAGATATTATAATTTTATCTTCTAAGTTATTTTTTTATTTTTTGGTTTAGGTTTAATTTAAATATTAGAATAAAGTTAGTGCTTATTATAGTTTATCTTCACATTAGTTTAAATAAAGTTTTATTAGATTGTTAGATCATTTATTTAGTTTGTTTTTAGGTTAGATTTAATTTTATGTTTTGGAGTTAGGTTAGTATTTAATTTTTTGATTTAGTTGTTTGTTATTTTTTTTAGATTTAGTGTCTTGTGTGATTATGTTAATTGTTAACTCAATTTCATTCTTTGACATTCATTAAAATATATTGTTCTTATCTTTTAGGTCTTTGTGTTTCTTTTTTTTTATTTTTATCATTTCTAGTGAAACATGAATATTCCAAAGCATTTGATAAAACATAAATATTTATAAGGAACAAAAATATTTCCTTCAAGATATTATCTTGTTCACATGTTTTCTATATTAGATAGGTTAGATTATATAATCACATCTATTTTCTTCATCAAAATTAAAGAGAATATTTAGTTTCTAAATTTATAATAAAGTATTGAATAATAATTGTGTACTTATTTTTTCCCATGATATTTTAACCTGCTTTGTGCATCTTTTAGATCATTTATGACCTTTTAGACCTTAACTATTAGATAGGTAAAATTCCACCTTAACCTTCACAATAGGTGAAATAAATAATTCATTGATGTGACAAATTCAATCATCAATCAATTTGGTGACTCTACTAGGATCTTTTATAAGTCTTGTTTTATTGTCTATTTTATTTATTGCCTATGACCATTGGAGGTCCACACCTAGTTATTCAACCCTTGGTTGATATTGTTGAATATAAAGTTGTCATTAGTTCTAATCTAACTCATTTTTATTGGTATAGTAAGCCTTATGATTTACATCATATAATTGAATTAATTAATGAATAATAAAAAGAATAAAAAATTATCAGCATTCACACAAATCTTACACACAAAAGACAAAATCATATTTAGGAAAATAATCATAGAATTAGACTTGAGATTGAACATAATTTACACACTAATATTCAAACTAGAATTCATCTTCTTTTAGATTCCACTCATTTTGATTATTTAATTTATTCTACTAATCATAATATAAATCAACCTAATCATGTGATTAAATCAATTGAAAATTCAAATAGAGGAAGAAAAAAAATACTTGAGGGTTTGAGATATGATTCTAGGTCTTCAAAACAACATGAATCAAGTAGAATAAACTAGTGATGAAAATTATTTAGATGAAGACATTGCTAAGCCCCTAGCCAATCCTTGGATTCATGGAAATCTAATTAATATTGGTGCTCATCTAGATAAGTTAAGTTCATTAAAAGGACTCAGTGTCCCTATGTTTTTTGGAAGCCCTAGAAATTCATGGGAAGATAACTTAGATGCTTTCAAACTAGTTTGCATTACCCTTGATATTATTAATGAATAGGTTTCTCTTAGAGTTTTCTCACAAAATTTGAAAGGTAAATCATATCAAGTATTTATTAGTCTCCTAGCAAGTGTTATCAACATTTCAAAAGATATTGAATATTGGTTAGATTTATATTTTGATAAACCAAAAAATGATTTAGATTTAGTCAATGAACTAGTTAATATTTCAATTGATCCAAGTGAAACTATTTATGGGTTCATAAGTAGATTTACTAGATTCCACAAAGAAATTCCACCTAATGTTAGAACATCTAAAAATTTGTTAAGATTAGATTTTTTTAATGATTTACATTTAAATTATAAAATGGCTATAAAGGATAAAGATATTATGGATTATAATTAAATTTTAAATTTTTATATATAATATAAAAAGAAATTAAAATGAGCTATTTTTAATGTTACAAATGTAACAGGTGTAAATTTAGATAATATATATTTTTTAAAATACATTCATAATATTAGTAATGAATTAGTCACCATTAAGTGATATTTAAATGATAAGCCATATTCATTAGGCAAGTCATCATTTTCTTAGAAAAATAAAATTGAAGAAAAGGTTATTTACTACATCATTTGTGAACTAGATCATGATCCAAATATATATATAGTTCAAAAATTTAAAAGATATATTCAAGGAAATAAAAGTATTTCAATTGATTTCACTGACAATATAAACATGTGTGGGATCACTAAATCTTCAGATGACATTAAAACCACAAATTCGTATGTTGTTAATACTAGATAAAAAGATTATTCCAATTTTAATACAATTGAAAATAATAAAAATTCTTTTCAAAATTAATATAAAGGTAAGAACATAAAAAATAATGCATCAGATAATATTTCATTGAATTCTAAAAATAATGATATTTTATCTACAAGTTTTAATAATCCTCAATATATTCTTTATAATCTTAATAATTATATACATAGATGTCATCTAGATGTAGGGGCTTATAATATCATTAAGGATTTATCTACTATAAAAGTAAGATTTTCATTATTATAGGCTACTAGTTTGCCATTATAGCTTGAAAAAATCATTAAATTCATTAAAAATCTAATTTTTGAAGATGTTTTAGGATTTAAAGAGAAAAATAATAATGAATAAATCCAGTTAATAATTTTTGCATGATCCTCCTGTAGATTACATACCACCTTTTTATATATCTATCAAAATAGTTGACAAAGTCATACATAAATACATTTTAGATATTGGTGGATCAAAGAATATTATGTCAAAAATTATCATAGATCAATTAGATATCTCTTATGAAATAGATAATAGGAAGCTCACAAGTTTTGATTCATACCAAACAAAAAATTTTGGTAAGTTTCAAGATCCTATGATTAATGTTGCATAAGATGAAAGGATCAAATGTATGACTAATGTTCAAATTATATATATCCCTAAAAATTATGCATTACTTTTTGGTAGAGACTAGTTTAAAGCAATTGGGCCATTTTTTAGAAAAGACACTACTTGGATTTCAATTGGAAATGAAATTGTTTTTATTTGAAGAGAAGACTTGATTATTAATCCTATTGATTCTATACCTCCTATTATTTCTTATTTTGAAACAAGAATTGGTACATATGAGTTACTAACCCTTGATAAACCCAAATAATAATATAAAAATGATTTTTTTAATAGTAATTTATGGACCTTATATTTTGATGGTGCTTGTTCATAAGCTAGTAGTGGTGTAAGAATTTGTCTCATTTCTCCTATAAATAGAATCTTTCATTATTCTTATAAATTATCTTTTGATACTATTAATAAAACATTAGAATTTGAAACCTTATGTCTTAGTTTAGAAAAGGCTATAGAATTGAATGTCAAACAATTAGAGATCTTTGGTGATTCTAAATAAGTTATCAAATAGGTTAAAAAAATTATAAAATGAACTAAACTTGTCTTCACTGATATACTCAAAAAAATTGATCCTTAATTAAAAATTTAGAAAATTTTGATATCACTCATATACATAGGGAATTCAATATACAAGCTGATTAACTTGATGTTTTCACTTCTAACCCTACCATGAGTGACATAAAACCTACTATTGACTTTTCATTTTTAGACTTAAAATTCCTCACTTAAATAAAAATAGGCTTATTTTTAATTGTGATGAACATATTGATGCTTTTATTAAAGGTAATTATTTTGATAATGATGATTATGTTCTCAACTATGGAGAGTATTTGTAGTTGAATACTAATACATTACCAGCTAGTTTAGTGAGTTTAGAATCCATGTTTACTCCAAATGATTAGCCTAAGATCTCACGTAAAGAATAACTTTATAATATAATTATTAGAAAGACTATCCTAATAAATCTTACAACTTAACAAGAACGAAAGTAT
Source organism: Torreya grandis (assembly GCA_037957365.1). NCBI lineage: Eukaryota > Viridiplantae > Streptophyta > Pinopsida > Cupressales > Taxaceae > Torreya > Torreya grandis. The sequence continues at coordinate 324,088 of JARHVA010007654.1, read as the reverse complement.
GTTTATTTGTTAATACAATGTACACTTGATGAGATGGTAAAATTGATTGAACTTTTAAAGGAATTTATTGATATTTTTGTCTGATCCTATAAAAATTTAAAAGGGTATGATATTAATTATGTAGGACATGAAATACCTCTTAATCCTGGTATTAAACTAGTTAGGTAGAAAATATGAATATAAACCCTTTTCTAGAAGATGCCATCAACAAATAGCTTGATAAGATGTTTGATGGTGGTATCATTTCTCTTATAACATATTATGAATGGGTAGATAATCTAGTACCTACACATAAAAATTATGGAGATATTAGATTTTGTGTAGACTTTACAAAGCTAAATAAGGCTAATGTAAAGGATAATTTTTCTCTTCCAAGTATTGATCAAATTATGCAATAAGTTGCAAGATTTGAAATGATGTCTTTGCTTGATGGATTTTTTAGTTATAATAAAATATTTGTCAATATAGATGATAGACACAAGACAACCTTCACAACTCATAGAGGTACATTTTATTTTAATAGAATGCCTTTTGGTTTCATGAATGTAGGTGCAAACTTTCAATAAGCTATGCATGTAGCTTTTGATGATTTAATCAACATTGCCCTATAAGCCTACTTAGATTACCTTACAATCTATTCTAAAAGGATAAAGAAACATCTATATCATTTATGTGAAGTAAATATGTAGAAGATATGGTATTTTCCTTTATCCTAAAAAATCAATTTTCAATGTTATTGAAGGAAAGTTATTATGACATGTTATTTATAAAGATGGTATTTTAATTGATCATGAACGTGTTAAAACAATCAAAGAATTTAAATCTCTTAAAGATTAATCTGGTCTAAAATATTTTTTTGGTAAAATAAATTTTTTGTAAGTTTATATCATATTTTGCTGATAATTAAAATCTTCTACATATTTTGTTAAATAAAAATAAGTTGTGTGTGTGGGATACAAAAATTTATTCTACTTCTAATAATGTGAAGAATGCCATTATGAATATACCTATGCTTGTTAAACTTGATTTATCTAAGCCTTTCATTATTTACATTAATACAATATATAAATCCATAGGTTCTATGATAACACAACAATATGAAAATAATAATGAAAAACCTATTGAATATATGAGTTAAGTTTTGAAAGACACAAAAACTAGGTACCCTCTTATTGATAAATTTGTTTTATCTTTAGTTTCTTCAATAATAAAATTTTATCATCTCTTGATGATAAATAAAGTTATCATAAGATCCAATGTACCTATTTTATAGTATCTTTTAAAATAACTCACTATTCATGGAAGGTTATCAAAGTATATTTTAAGAATCCAAAAGTTTGACCCTGAATTTGAAACATCTAAAATTATTAAAGGAAATGAATTAGAAAAACATTTGGATAAAAATGCTTATTCAAGTATTAATGTTTTGATTTTATCTGTTGAAGAATCTAAAAATGCAAAACCTTATTTTCAATCTATGAAAGTTGTTGATTTTTCAAAATAAATAAGTTTGGACTTGAAATGAAAGATTAAGACTATTTAATAGCAGAGGATGATTGGTATCAGGATATTTTATATTATTTTAAAATTAGGCTTGCCCTGATAATTTAGATAAAAACTAAAGGAGGTCATTGAGAGTGTATGATTTAAATTATACATGCTATAAAATGGTTTGTTTTATAGAAATAATGATGGTGTATTGCTAAGGTGTCTAACTCATGATCAAATCTTGAAGGTTCTTAGAGGATGTCATGAAGGTAGTTATGGTAGTCATTATGCTATAAAAATTACTACTTATAAGATTTTACATGTAAGTTATTATTAGCCTACATTATTTCAAGACACTTATATGTTAGTAAGTTCTTGCATGTCTCATCAATTATTTCTTTATAGGGATGGATTACCAATAGTGCCTTTGAATCCTATAATTCTTGAAAAAACATTTACCAAATGGAGAATTAATTTTATATCAGACATTCATCCTCCTTATTCCACTACCCATAGATATATACTAAATTTGTACAATTATTTTACAAAATGGGTTGAAGAAAGAGATTTAAAAGTTTTAGTTACATCTGAAGCTATTTCATTCCTTAAAAATCAATTTTTTTTAGATTTAGTGTGTCTTATGAGATTATTTTAAATAACGGTCCTAAATTTGTTTCAAATGAATATTTAAAATTTATAGTAAGATATTTTATTATCTCTAGTCATTCATATAAGTATTACCCTCAAAGGAATGGATAAGCTGAGTCTATGAATAAAAATGTAATTTTCATTATGAAGAAAATAGTTTGTGAGAATAAAATAAATTGGCATATTAAGATATTTGAGGCATTATGAACTGATTGAACCATTGTTAAAATAGCTATAGGATATTATCCTTTCATGCTAACTAATAGTTTTTAAGCTACATTACCAATAGAGCTATAAATCTCATATGTTCACACTAATTTGCAATATTTATTAGAAGATGCAAATTTAATTGAAAAAGACTTAATGATTTAATAACATTAGATGAAAGAAAGACTATTTATTTATAAAAATTGGAAGAAGTTTTAAAAAAAATGAATAAATGTTTTGATCAAAAAGTTTCTGGAAAACATTTAAGGCTAGTGATCTTATTCTTTATTGGGATAAAACCCATGAAGATCTAGGTAAACATCATAAATTTGATTCAATTTGGTTAGGACCATATAAGATTGCTGGTATACGTAGAGAAAATTATTTCCATTTATAAGATATGGAAGAAAATTAGGTATGCTATGTAGTCAATGGACATCATTTGAAATTATTTCATCAATAATTCTTTTATTTTGGTTTTTATGTTTTCTTTTATTTTATTTTTGGATTGTGTTTATTTTTATTTTTATTTTCTTTTGAATGGATCAATTTTGGTTACATCAACAAATTTATTCATCAAAATAAAGGAAAAGTATATGGAGACTGCTATATTTATGTAAGTATATAATGATTGTAAGATGTTTACATGAAATAATTTAGATTTTTTTTCTATAAATTATGTTGAACTAGCTATTAATGTATTTAAATCATTACTTTTGTTTAGAATTTGTGTTTAAATATTTTGTATTTGATTGTATATTCAGCCTAAAATTTCCTATCTAATCTATCCTTTTCTTCATGCAATGTTAAATGAACACTTCATCCCTTAAAATAACTTTATTATTAAAGGGGTTCACATCTAGCTAACTCAAAAATGATTAACCTAGATCACACTCTCAGGTTTTTTATTTTTAAATACGATTTTTTTTATTTTACTACCTCATTTCATTTCTAGAATTAGCTAGTAAGGTTACTAGTTTTATGCATATTTTTGACACCCCTATTTTTCTTTTCTAAATTAAAGTGTATTAAGTGGTTATCATATTGACGAATTATGTCATAATGTCTAAAACTACAAGTATGGGGATTATAGTTCATTACATCATTTAAATATTCATTATTATGTCAAATGTTTATTACAGTTACTGTATTTAATAAAATTGTTACACTACATTATAAGTGATTTTGAAATCATTAAGTGGATTAAATGAAAAAAATTGTTATGTATAGAATTAGTAGAAGAACAATTTGTTTGATCCTGAGAATACAATGTTTCCTAGTCAAAATTTTCAAAAGCATTCATGATTTGAAGCATATATCGATTGATAAAATGTTAATCATGCTCATGATGTCATTTTCTGAATTATTTATGTTAATCATTATCTATACTAGATAATGTTATAAGGGTACTCTAGTTTTTTATATTAAATATATGATTATGAATTATTTGATTAAATTTGAATATAACTATGGAATATTTGGTTTATATTTTAATTATTTAAACCTAAGTGTTTTTGAAACTAAAGACCTAAGGTTTGAATGATGTTAGTGGACCTAGGTGGAAATGGTAATAAAGGCTAAAGGGTGGTGAAAATGTAACCTAATAGTGACCTAGGTGATTAGTTTACTAAGATTTCGAAGCAATGGTGTGATATCATTCTAGATGGTAGTTTTTTGAATTAAATGCCTTAGAGATATAGTGATTGTCTTGGAGATTGATTTTTTATTCATATATTTTATGAAAATTAAGATTTTGGTACATGCATTGTTTGAAGGAATTTAGTAATAGTTTCAGTGTAAACTTTAGTCATGGTCAAGTTAGTAGAAATGACAAAAGAAATGAATAAAGTTGGTGGTGAGGTACTAATAGATTTAGCAGCCAATGCAATGTAAAAAGATAGTGTAGATAGTTATTGAGGTTTCAAACTATACAAAAGGTCATTTTTATACCTCTAACCATCATTTTAGACAAGCTTACTATGGAAACCACATTCTAGAAGCAAGGAGAAAATTTGGAAGCTTGGGAAACATGTAGACCTGGTAAGTATTTTAAAGCTTATCACATTCAACATATGTTTTTTCATGGCAAATGATGATTGAAATTGTTTATGAACATTTACATAAGGATTTTGAAGAAAATTATATTTGTTTGAGCATGAATTTTTTGGGTATAAGGTTTATTTGGAAAATAAATGTAGACTTTGACTGTGTATTGTTTATCTCTATGAAAGTAATTTGATGCATGCAATATTTTATTCAATGTTATGAGATTGCATAATGTATATATGATTTTCAGTATTTTGGGTTTTGTTTGGTGACTATTAAATACAGATAATAGATGGATATTGCATGTTGTTTCTTGTTTTCAAGTTAGTATTGTGTTTTTGGATATATATGATAGTTTTTATCTGATTTGGTTGGAATTTTTTTTGGTAAGTCGATATGGTAAATGGGTGTTGCATTTTAATTTTTATTTCAAAAAGTGTTGGGCTTTTAGATATGATTTTGGTTTATTTGTTTACAAACTTAAATATGGTTAACATGTTATGAAGTGATAAATACACATGAAAAATTTAGGTGATGGTTCATAATATCTTACATGCAAGCTTTGATAAGGGAAAAATGTTTATTTTAGACAAGGATTATGTTATAGCATGAAAATCTACTTTCTTTGATTTTTTTTTCATACTTTGAATATTTTTGGGTTGAATAATTTTTTTTTGATTTAGCTTGGTTATATTTTATGAATTCCATTTGTGGATATGTGGAGGTTATGTTATTTAGTCTGATAACATCATAATTTTATTTTGATTTGATATTTGGAGTCAATTAAAAGATATAAAAATAAGAATATCAGTATCATAGCATTTGACATTGTTTATTAGATATCAATTTATAAAGAGAAAAATTAGTTTATTTTTTATCAAAATTTATATATATCAGTTGATTTTTTTAGGAGGATTTGTTTTATTTTGATTCATGAGGAAAAAATCTCGGTCATTTTATCAAAATAAAGTTGATGTGTTGATTTCCAAATTTCAATCTTTCTATTGAAATTTATGTACCTTTAGATTTTTTTTATGGATTTAGCATATATTAGAGAATAGTTTCATTACATGTAATTAGGGTTTTTGATTTGTTTCATAGTTTAGAAGATGTCATGTTGGACACCTCTTCATTATAATAACTTTCATGGTAATATTTGGATAAATTATTAAAATTTGAATAAGTAAGATTCATATACACATAGATTTGCTCCTAGACGAAAATATTTTAGAGGTAGGAGGCCTGGTAGAAATTTCTCTAGACCTTTCAATAGAGGAACCCATATATCAATTCATTTTGATGCCTTAGATCCTGCATTGTGGAATGTTCTTGATGATTTTCCATTTAATCCCATAAATACTTGAGGACATAAATATTTAGAAGGAATCATTAGATAAATTATCCTTTTGAATGTGTAAATATAAGTGGATTGAATCAACATTGCAAAATTTCCCTATAGTCTAAGCATAATTTAGTTTACACTATTTTCCACATCACCATCAGGCTTTGCCTAAAAATGACTTGAAACAAGTTTTAAAATTGCATTCTCGAGCTTTAGTACCTCTCAAGACCAAAATCACATCCCCTAAGCCTATTTGTCTAGTTTAAAATTGTTCTAATTTGAATATCATAGATATTCCTTCACATTTTATTGAAGGAGAAATGTCATTACCTCTCAACTATAAGAGATGAGAGATAAGTCCCTCAGACTCACCATCACCAGGATGGTTAAGAAAGTCAATCTATAATTTGATGATGAAGATAATGAAGATGGTGTTAAGTTGATAAATTTTTCTACTACAACAATGAATTACACATAGTATCTAATTGAAAAAGGATATCTGTTGATTGAGATGTTATCTAATTCTGATGAGGATTAAATGTTGAGTAATATTTTGTTTTGTTATTTGATACTTTTAGATAATTTATATGCTAAAATACTATTTAAAACATTGTTTTCATATTTAACATTGGTTAAAATATTTAGATAGTATATGTATTTTTTGGTGTGGAACACATGAACTTTATGGATAATGCATATGGTTTAATGTTAAATATATTTAATCTTCATTTAAATTGATTATGTTGTTTTAATTTTTTTTTAAATGAAATGTTTATTTTAGATGATTGTGATGTATAAGGTCCCCCACCCATTTATATTTTTCCCCTTTGGTCTATTAATATTTTATTTTGATAATAAGACTTCTTTATAAGTATTAAATAAATTTAAGTTATAGCATAAATTTCGTTGACTTTATTAAAGTCAATTAAGACTTAAATAATAATTAACTAAGTTAGTTATAACTTATCCTTCGACCCTCTATTGAGGAAATGATTATAAAAGAAGATAAAAGTGACATATGAGAGGAGGAATATTACATAGTTATTTTTGAAGACTTTGATTTGCTTCAAAATTCATCACTATATTCTTTTATGTGAAACATCTATGAGATAAAACAACTTTTATATATAGATCAAGGACACATTATTTGACAGTTAAGTAATATTCTTAATTAGAATAGGTATATCCAAGTTTAATGTTTAATTTATAAATTGATTATCTGGAAGCTGTTAGATTTAATATCTTATGGTGATTGCATATTTGTAGTCATATGAGCAAAATCCAAACTACTTGACCTAAATACTGATGAGTAATTCATTATATGTGAAAGTTTGTTGATCCATTCATATTTTATTGGTTTTTATATCAAATATTTATGTACTAAAAATACCATTTCTTAATGAAATTTAGACTATCTTTGCTAAGATGACTCTTTTTTAAGACTCGCAATCTATTTATTTTCATTTTAATATGTTTTGCATGTTGTTTAGTTTAAGTAATTAGTTTAGAATTAGATTAATTATTTATTATTATTAGGTTTTAGTATTTAACTAATATAAATTATTTTTATTTCTTAAATCTTTAGTCTTTTTCTCAAATAATTGGATCTTATTCGATAGTTTAGATATTATAGTTTTAAATCTTTTAGTTTTATCTTATAAGTTATTTGTTTATTTTAGGTTTAATTTAATTATTATAATAAATTTAGTGTCTATTATATTTAATCTTCACATTATTTTAAATTAGGTTTTATCATATTATTAAATCATTTATTTAGTTTATTTTTAGATTATATTTAATTTTATGTTTTAGATTTAGGTTAGTATTTAATTTTCAATTTAGTTGTTTGTTGTTTATTTCTTAGATTTAGTTTCTTGTTTGATTACTTTAATTTTTATCTTAATTTAATTCTTTGTCATTCATTACAATATATAATTATTATATTTTATGTATTTTTGTTTCTTTTTTTTTGATCTTTTCTGAGTGAAATGTGAAGATTCCAAAGTATTTGATAAAATAGAAATATTTATAAGGAATATAAGTCTTTCCTTAAAGATATTATCTTATTAATAGGTTTTCTTTGTCAAATAGGTTATATTATATACCTACATCTATTTACTTCATTAGACTTAAATAGAATATTTGATTTCTAAATTTATAATGAAGTATTGATTAGTATTTGGTGTACTTGTTATTTACACAAATATTTTAAATACTTTTGTGAATCTTTTAGAGCCTTTGTGACCTTTTATACCTTAACTATTAGAATAGTATGATTCTACCATAACCTTCATGATAGGTGAAAGGGACAATTCATTTACAAGACAAATTTGATTGTTAATAGAATCCATCCATAAGAACATAGGGGTTGGACTGCAATCTAAAGTACCTTATTTTTTCTTGATCCAAACATATAATACACTCACCTATTTGGAGAAATATTACCATATTTTATGTCTAATTTGGAATGGATGAAGGTATTATTTTATAATTTTCATCTTACAATTCCAAAATAATTTATTCATCCTCTCTTTGGTAGCCTTAATCTCCAAATCATACTTCATGACCTTGGTTATCCAACCATCACTTTTATCATTCAAATAATTATTCAAGAGGAAGTATCTTATCCTTTTATGTGACACCATGACATGAATTTTGCTATTATAAACCATGTTCCTAAACTTTTTGAGGCTCCTTATGACCACCAACATTTTATTCTCTATAAAAGTGTATCTCTCTTCATAATCTCCTAGCCCTTGGATAAATAATGTAATAGGTTGCTCAAAATCTTCACCATTTTATTTCATCAACATAAATGAGATGGTGTCAATGTTATAAGAATCATACAAGAAGAATTTTAAAAAAAAAATAGGGTTGATCAATGTAGGTGTTTGGGTTATAGCTTATTTAATAGCCTCAAAACATATTTTCCTTTAATCTAATTAAATTACTGATGATTCTTCAACATGGTTGTTATAGGTTTAACAAGATTAGAAAAAATAGGTATGAATCTTATATCAAAATTAAATATTTGAAGAAAAATTTGTAAAAAAAAATTATGCTCGAGCAAAAACAAAGCCAATATATCACTCACCCTTTCAAGATTTACAGAAAGTACTTCCTTCAATATAATGTGACCTAAGAGATTACCTTCATGAAATGAAAAAACAATTTTTTTAGGATTTAGATATATCTCATACCACATTTCAAAAATTAGTCTAAGATGAGTTTGATGGTCACTAGCATTATTTGAAAAAAATGGTTATGTCATCAAGGTAAATTAACACCATTTCATTTATCAAACCCTGAAAATCCATATGCATGGATATTTTTAATGTATCCCCTACATTAGATATCAAAAATGGCACCATTTTATAAGCATATGTGCTTCATTTAGTAGTAAAGGTTGTTTTATATTCATCTTCCTTCTTCAACAAGTCTTGGTTATATCCAAAGTAGCCAACAAGGAGAGGTAAACATTGAGAACCTATAACCATTTAAATAATTTGACCCATGGAGGGTAAAGGGTACTTATATATAAATAACACCCTACTCAAATCTCTAAAATCTACACATAATCTAATTTTTCCATTCTTTTTCCTCACATGGACTAGATTAGCAACCCATGAAGAGTGTTTTATATGGAATATGAAGCTTGACTCTATTAAATTAGTAAAATATTTCCTCATTAGGAGCTCAATATTTTTATTTATGGGTCTTTGTATTTGCATTAATATCTTGGTATTTGGATCAAATTCTATGGTATGTTAAGCTAGTCTAGAATTAAATCCCTTAAGGTCATTGTATTCCCAAGCAAAGATATCATAAAATTCTTTAGAAAACTCCAAAAGTGTTATTATTTCAGCCTTAGTGCATAAATTTACAAGATTAATAAGCTTATCCTTTAATATTGTAACTCTTTCATGATGATATTATTTGGTAGACATACTCACCTTATTCCTCATTTGATCATTCTCCTTGAATATGTTATCAAGAGTTACTAGCCCTTTAGGGAGTTTGTTGGATATATAATACACAATTTGGTCTCCATATTTTTATTGTAACTTACCATGGCTTGTTGAAGAAAACTAGGCTTCTTTTTTAAGGAATCATGCAATTTGTTTATCACTCTAAAGAATATTCCAATTGACATCATTATTTGGGACTGATGGCCTTACCACTACCTTGACATGTGGCTGGCTTTTTGACTTCTTCACATCATTTGGAATGTCAAATTGTGCTATCCTATTAGAATGTTGGTTATCCTTTATTTTGACTTATTTTATGTTATAATATTTAAATTATTATATAAGGTATCATACCCTATGTTTTTAAGACTTTAACAGTGGATTCTCATCAAAAAATTTATCCTTCACTTGATGGACTACTAACTCACTATCACCAAAGAATTATAACTTTTCACTCCCCTCCTTTTTTCCCATTAATGTCCATAAATAAGTTCTTTATATTCGGTTACATTTTAAATGAAGCTAAATTAAAATCTAATAGAAGAATAATACTTTTATTTGGAAGGAGAAACTAACATAACAGTTGCCCCTACTCCATTATTATTCCATAAACCATCAAATCATAACTTCCATATACCATCACTATCCTCATTTTAATTTGAAACAATTAGTATAGATTCATTTTATTCATACAAATAGTAAACCCCTAGGTCTACCTCTTCAATGTCTCTATATGGATCATGCTCATGATTTTTAGTTCCCCACTCATCAAGGAAGAGTTTTATATGCCTTCAAGAGGTATAACTAGTTCTTTATTAGTAGGATGATCTCCTTCATCTATGATGGTGAAATTGAAATTTGAAATAATTGGCATGTAGGGTTCAAGATGAAATATAGAGATAGGCTCAAATTTTATTGTGACTATGTAACCATATCTAGTTATAAACACCATATAGGACCATTAAAATGACAAATACCCCCCAATTTTAATAGTGATCTCTATTTAAGCATATAGTGAAGTAAGGTGATAAATCTATGATAATATCATCTTAGGAGATTGAAAAATTGGGACATGCATGGAGAGTGAGTTTTAAATATTTGATCACACCATCTACCCTAGTAGATAAACCATCTAATTTCAAGACACCCTTGGTATTGGGCTCATAATTTAGGCCTAACTTATCAACTATCAATCTAGGCATCACATATTTGTTTGATCCACTATCTTTAATGTAATTATCAACCAAGAAATTTCTAATAATCAAAATAAGGAGGAGGTTTACAATTTTTTATTATATTTCCATTAGTAGGTATAGGTGTATTTGTGAAGATTGTATTTTCTCTCCTTATTAATTTTTATGAAAGATCAAGTTTAGATAACTCTTCTTGAAGTATGGCCCTTTTCCATGGAATAGAAAATGTATCCCACATTGGGATACTCAAATGAGACTTATTTATTTTATCTATAATGTTGATGGGATAGTTAGTAAACTTTGGTTATCCTTTAGGATCAATAATAACACATTGTGTTTATGAAAATTGAGGTGAAACAAAAATCTTCACATTTTGATTTCTTTGAACCTGCTAAGTTTGTGAGGTTGCATTAGGTTAAATAACCTTTTGAAACATTAGAGAGTATAAATAAGGTCCCATAGCTATATATTGACCACATTCTAATTCTTTTTTCTTGGATATTTTTTTATTGTTATGGAATAATCAACCTTGCTTATGCTTTCCAACTGATTGACTACACACCAATCTTCCTCCTACTAGTTCACCAATGTAGCCTCTGGTTGAGATTTCTCTCCATTATCTCCTCCTTGATTGGGAACTTAAAAATATGTCATAATGGGAATTGATTCATTTTATTCCATAAAATCTTAATTGAAGACTTCATTTTAATTAGTATACTTATCATGAAGTTGAACTTGTTGAGAAAAGCAATCATGATCTTACACAAGGTTGTTTTAAATATGTACCAAGGCTTAATAAGTTAAGGCAACATTAGGGTTAAGGATTTTGTATAGTTAATCATGAGTAATATACCCTTGTCCTTGGGAATTGACTTGAAAATGAAGAATATTAGACTAATATGGATGAAAGGAAGATTGATAAGTTCTATGGGATTGACCTTGCTGCCTTTCAAGAGATACTATTTTATTCCCTTAGACTTTGACTAGGTTTATTAATTATTATATTTCATTTGAAATAGGGAAAACTTGCACATGAATGGTTAGTGTAGGAATATTAATAATAGTTGTCATAAATGGCTCTATATCAGGGAATAATGGCATGGGGATCTTGGGGAAATCTTACTAGACTATATAAAGTTATTCTTATCCTTGATGGAAACATCATAAGCATCACATAAGGTTTCTCCTCCCATAGATTGTATCATGATATCTATGTAACTATTTAATTCCTTGAGATAGTATATGAATGAATAGTTTTTAGTAGGTATCAAAAGAGTTAGAATCCTATCCAATGTTTTCTAAAATCTAGAATTGAAACCTTGTATAAATTCTTATGTGGATATCTTGATGGTGGTTACTTTCTCAACAAAATACAAGTGATCACACTTGTCCTAAAACCTTTTAATATATTTCTCTCCTAATTTGGCCCATAAATAAATTTAATTAGAAGCCAAAGTCCTATACCAATCTAGAGTGTTTCCCTAAAATGAAATTACTAACAATTTATATCTATATTATATTAAGTTATATTATGGATATTGTAGAAATTGGCTATACCTCTAATGTGCTTAATAGGGGTAATGGTGTTTTATCAATTGAATTAAGGGACACTCTTAAGATATTCCACAAGAATATAATAATGTTATGCAAGGTTTAAAAGGCATCCATAGTTGAAGACAACAAAAGGCATATTTATAGGAATTTTGCTAGCTTTAGGAGAACTTGGACTATAGGGTAAATGGAGATACCATTTAAGAAATGTGGTATAAGGGGGAAAATAGAGAAATCTCTTCTTTTTTAATGAAAATGGGGTAACTAAACAAATGGAAAAGGAATACTTTTTTAACTTGATCTTGTAGTCACCTCTGGCATGAAATTTGCTTACTAGTCTATAACCAAGAGCTAAAAACTTATTGAAGTTTCTAGATGCTACATGAAATAGGCTATTATAGGTATAAATTTATCAAGATCAACATCAATCCTAGATAACCTTATTGAAATATATCCCATCAGGCATGCTATAACTATCATCAATTTAAATTTTACCCTAATAAGGTTATTCAAGCCTTATTATTTATATGATATCATGGATACACCTCTAGGCTATAGGTGACTTAATCAATGAGGTGAATCTAAAGATATGGGATAAATATCTTGATGCTTCACCCAAAAATACTCACTAACCTAATTATGTTTCAATGAAAAGGGTAAGAAAAGACTAAAAAACTAGAAAAATAGATGAAGGTGATGCATCATAATATAGTTTCATCTACTTGTTTATGATTGCACTATGAATTGACAAAGTTACAACCTAATTATACAACTTCAAGATAGTTATTACCACACAAGTGTTTCTATATGAAGGCTATGGATAATGTAATAACCAAGGTGAATGATCAAGAGACTTAAGATAAGACACTAAATATATTTATACACTTAAACTCAAAAAAACCATTTGACACACATCATATGACCTGTAGAAAGATGACTAACTCACATAGACTCATGAATAAAGATGGAAAAGATAAGGAAGTGAAAAAATTATCACTAACATTCATCAATAATTCATCTAAAAAACACTAAATTCAAGATAAAAGAATTATAAATTGGATTGAATTCATTTTAGAGGTAATAAACAAGTATTAAATTTGGTAGGGCTTTAACATACACTTTTATAAGATACATACAATGCCTTTTAAGGATTCATTATATAATAAGGAGAGAGATGGGTAGGTCATATATAAGGTCCATCAACAGTCATTTATCATCAAATCAATTACAAAAATATAAAGAGCTTTAAACCAAGTCTACAAGGAATGTGTTATCTTCTTGTTCTCAACACTCTAGTCCAACTGTTGATGGAGTTCTAAATGAAAAGTGGCATGGAAGATCATCTTGTAAGGTTTGATTCTAATTAAATCTAGATCCATATCCTTATAGTTAAAAATTAAATTATTTTAATGGTAGTTACAAGTTGCTCCTTTGACACCTAGCCTTCTTTGGAACCTTCTACTCCAACCTTGACTTTTGAAATTATTCTCACAACCTGATTCTACAACTTCCACAAAGTTCTTCCCACACAAGAATTTATATATGAAGGTTATGGCTATTTCAACAACCAAGTTTAATGATCAAGAGGCCTAAGAGACACTAATGATACTTGTACACTTGAACCTAGAAAAAACATTTGACACACATCATATGACCTATATAAAGATGACTAACTCACATAGAACCATTAATGAAGAGGAATTTGTAATGAAGTGAAACAACTATCACTAACATTCATCATTAATCCATCTTAAAAGCACTAAATTCAAGATTATAATAGTATAAATCAAATCAAATTCATTTCATAGGAAATAAAAAAGTATTAAATTTGGTAGGGATTTTCCAAATACACTTTTAGGATACATAAAATGCATTTTAAGGATTTATTTATAGAATAAGGAAGGAGAAAGAGGGGTAGGGAATAAATAAAGTCCATCAACAATAATTCATCATCAAATTAGTTATAAAAATAGAAATAACTTGCCACCAAGTCTAAAAAGAATGTGGTGTCTTCTCATTATCAACACTCTAAGCCAAGTGTTGATGTAGTTATAAATGAAAAGTGTCATGGAAGATCATCTTGGTAGGTTTGATGATTCTTGAAGCTAACTATCTCTCCTTGGAGTTACACATTCACTTATTTGAAGGGAAGTTACAAATTTCTAATTTGACACTTGGCCCACTTCAAAACCTCATATGCCAAGCCTAACTCTTGATATGATTATCCAACTTGTGAGAGTTAATTTTAAACATAGACCTATTTTTATATTATACTCTTTGTCATCAGGGTCTGCATTCCATTATCAAAGTATGTTTGTCCAAATAAGGTGATATAGATGAACCCATCTCTTAATCAAGGTCTAGTATTGTGTTTTAGTGATTTAAAATATATATTTTTACTTAATTTAAGTGTAATAGTATGTCATGTAATCCTTGTATAAGCATTGGAGATAACCTTGCAACTGAGTCTTCACAACTTATTTGACAAGAAGATAACAAGAGGCCTCCACACCATAGAAGCTTATATTAGCCCTGAGGGATAATAAAGGGATATTGTCTCTATTTAATAACTTAAAAAACCTTACATATATGAAATTATATACCCAAAAATATTTTTTTAGGGTTATTTGATCTTTGAAGCCTTGAGATAGGTCTGTAACTCTAATCTCTTAATACAATATTGATCACACTCTTCATTGAGGCCGGATTAGTGACTTGAAACTTATGTTTTAAAAATTAAGGAGCCATGAATTGATTTTAAATTAAAATAATACCTTTTTCCATGATTAATTATTCTCTACAAATTTTTAATAAGGCTTTAATCACCCAAAATCCTGTAAATAGGCTCAAAAGGGTAGTTTCTTAGGCCATTTTTCTATACTTTTCACCTCGCATGTGCCAAATAATGGATTTAAAATATTATAAATAGGTTTTGAGATATAATAATTTTTTTAAAATCCATTCTAATCATTTTAAGGAATTTATAAAACTAATTTTCTCCATCGAGATTCTTTTGAGGTTCTGGTAGGGTTTTGAGGCATCAAACTTATTAAAGATTGTTCATAAAGAATAGATAATTTTATAAATAATGATACAAGATTTAATTAGGGTGACATTAATAAAATATAAAATATTAATTGATACCCATTAAAATCTTCCTTTAAGTACACATGTAGTGAAAACTACCTTCTCAGGAAATATAGGTTTGTAGGTGCATTCAAGAGAGGGATATTAGGGCAAAAAGGGTATGAAGGTGTTTTATTTTGGTTTTAAAAAAATCCTTATGGATTTTAAACATACCATGATGTTTTAAAGTGGTATTATCAACTATATAACTCCTAAAACTCCTTGGAACATACATTAGGTCATTGTTAGGGTTGGTGAATAATCTTTTGTGAATGACCCTAACAGCCTTTATTTAACACTTTATATCCATTAAAATGAATATAAAAATTTTATGAATATATTAAAAGTTTATATTCACCTAAAAATATCATTTATACCTCAAATCACCTTAAAACATGCATGTTTTTTTCATGTTTGATGTGTAGGCATGTAGGTCTCTTTTAGGCTTATTGACTCTACTTCTTGTGTTTTACCATCCTTGAGCCCATTTGGTTTATTTTAAAACTATATATAATGTATCACCATGTTTTATGAATCCATAAATGAATTTTATATATGAAAATTTATCTAATCAATTCATTTTATTCTTCAACATAATATGCATAGTCCATTGGATGATTATTCCTTACATGACTTCACCATTTTGGTTTGTTGGTGGTTCGAACCATGATTTAGAGATATTTAACCTTATTACGAATAATTATATGAATTAATTTAATATTTTTCATTTATATCTCTACATTCATATTTTTCTCCCTAGCCCCAAATTACACACCCCAAGTGTTTTGAGCTTTATTTTTACTAAGTTGTATGTACACAATTGGGTATACTTCTATTTCCTCAAGATTTCTCATGAGATTTTTTTTTAAAATTATTTTGAACATTACCAATATTTTATATACAGTATACCACCGTGATAAACCAATATCTTATTAGTTTCTTGAGATTCTAACTTCAAATGCATAGAAAGACTCTCTAGGTCTTACAAGCCTATTAAAGCTTAATTAAAGTGACCTTGGCCATTTTGATATTCTATTTTCTTTATAAAAAATATCTGAAATTCTAAATATTTAGTTGATATCTCTCATCCCTTGTGTAGTTTCTCAGACTCTTTGCCCAATACATAACTTACCTCTTTTAGCTTATCTTGCAGGTAGACCTTTAGGTGCTTATTTTAGGATTAACACTTTCTTCTATCACCATATGGTTGATATTATGTTTTTTCATGATCCTATCTAGACATATAAATGTATAATAGGACTTTATCATCAATATAACTACTCCAATAATGCATTATAAACTTGTTCATTAGTCACAGGATTGTATTCACTCCTTCACACATGGAATCTTGTCAAGGAACACTAAGACCAATGGCTCTCATGGTATGTTACTATATTTTCCCCTTAAGTGTGATCTTGTAGAGAATATATAGGTAGTATTAGTTGTGTAATAATATTCACCACTTATAAAACACACATATTTGTCAAGAATCATCTCAACTATGTTTGGAGACTCACTCAACACACCTGTGCATACATAGATACCCTCTTTATTTGAAGTTTAATGATTTTTTAGTGCCTTGAAAAGTTATAATGGGTTTATAATACTTTGTATTCATTGTGTAAAAATTTATTTCACTCATTATATTCATTAAAACACTTTGTAACTCCTTGAAACCATGACTATCATGTCAAACTAGTAGGCTACTGAGATTTTCTTACTAGTACAACCATGAAAACTAGTAATTTTCATCAATTTTGATGTTAAAGGGGTCCATATAATATTAAATATTTATTTACAACCATTTTAATGCATTTACCAAGCATGGAAATGCCATTTCAAGTAAAAAACCTTGGTAGTGGGGTTTAACAAGGGTTTTTGAGAACTTATCTTCTTAACATTTGTTCATAGAGCTATACCTCTTGAACTTAGAATTGATTCCACAATTTTTAGGTTAATATGTGTAGTAAAAATCCCCTAATGTAATATGGTATAAAATCTCACCTCCTTCATAAACCAAGGTTTAATCATTGGCATTCTCCTAACTTCTAAGAACCTGATGAAGAAATGGAAAAGGTTTTTTTCCTTCTAGTGCTTATAATTACTTATTAAGCATGGATTTGATTATAAGGGGACTATAAATAGCATTTAATAGGCTTAAAATTTGGTATTCATTAGAAACCCTTTGCAATGAGACCTATGTATACCTTTTTCCTCAAAGAAAATTAAGTATCTTGTCTTCTTACTTTGTTTGAGATATGAACTAGGTGGTTATGGAGTCTCCCTTGACTTGTACAATGTTGGAGTAATGTACTAGAGCATATCCCACCTTCCTTTCCATTAAAATTCTTCATTATGTCTCGTTTTAGAATTATAGTTGATGATTAGTTAGTTTAAAAAAGTGTTCCAACATTGGAAAAGGAGTTATAAGACACTTTACATAAGATGTACAAGTAAGTTACATGTATTATGGCATTTAACAAGTTCTAAATGGCATAAATTATCCCTATGATATTAAGCATTCATGTTTGATATTTTTTAGTAAGTATCTATACAAAATTAGAGCATGGCATAATACTAAAATAAATGAATACCTTAATATTACCAAAAAATACCTTAACCTCTCCAAAGGCTTGAAAAGCAATGTTGACAACCTACTAGCCCTACTCCCCAGTCTACTTTATCACCTTAAAACATATTGTATTCTTGGGTGGTAATAATATTATTTCATTCACCATGGTTCAATATTTACATTAAATTTCCAAATAAACTTTATCATTTACAAATTTACCTTAATATATGCTAAACACCTCACAAATGACCAAGATATAGAAACTGGTCAATCAACTGAGAATCATGACTTCACACTCTAACTAGACCTAGCACAAGATAATGAAAAAAATTAATACATATTTTAAAGACCTAATCATAAGAAAATATATGAAATCAAGACATGACTCTTAAAAATGTTATCAATAAAGTTAAATAATCTTGGCTTGAATGTTTTGAAATGTATTGACCTATAGTGGCCAATTTGGTTAACAGGCATGTCACCTAAAAAATGGGTGTTATTGAGCTCATGTGAAGTTGAGATGACCTAAAATAACCCTTTATCAATGAGTGATTATTACATATCCATATAATCAAACTCAAAATAGGTCCTTGGATTGATGTAGTTCTCCCATTTAAGTGGGCTTCTATGTGAATACTTTTATAATATGTTATATGTGAGTGCATGTTATGATCTGGCTTGTGAGGTGAGAAATTTTGATCATGGGTTACCATTTGAATGATTCAAACCTGTAAGAAGGATAATCCTATAATTTATTTATAAATATGAAAAATAGGGTAGTATAACTTAGTCATGAAAATGATTAAGTGTGAGCTTGATAGGTCTTTACTTGGTAATTTTTATATGATAATGAATGACCTTTTATTTTATAATTATAACAAAAAGTTTTAAATGGCCTCATAGAAGGGTGGATTAATAAAAATATTTCAACCCATACATGTATAAATATTTAAAATTTTCATCATTTTCAAGGATCAAACACTAGCATCATTTTTGGGACACTAGCGTCAACACTAGTTTCTTAGTCTAGACAAAGTGTCTAGGAAAATACAATATTGAAGACATGTAGCTACCAAAGTATGATATAAATTAGGTTTTATGTATATTATGTGTTAAATGTTATCTAGGTGATAAAAATGTCATGCTTGGACTATATGATTATCATTTAGGCACAATGAGATGGGGAACATGATCCTTTTGGCAATGGGAAGGTCATTAACTGGTGGATTCAACCTTGAGTGATATTTATCAAGTGTACAAGACTAACATATCATGTAAACTCATATTTGAATATATAAATTATTATAATAATATTTATTCAAAATAATTACATTAAAACTTATATTATCATGATGTT
The DNA here is from genome assembly GCA_037957365.1 of Torreya grandis. Classification (NCBI taxonomy): domain Eukaryota; kingdom Viridiplantae; phylum Streptophyta; class Pinopsida; order Cupressales; family Taxaceae; genus Torreya; species Torreya grandis. The sequence continues at coordinate 304,590 of JARHVA010007654.1, read as the reverse complement.
ACTTTGTTAGTCTATTCATCCTATAAAAATTATACTCCTTTTCTATTTATTCTAAATGCATTGATTTTATAAATATTACTTTGTTGATTCTATCTTATATCCTTGTTGTAGCCACCAAGAGTTCCTATGTCATGTATAATATTCATACTCATAATATTTCACTAAGTAATGATTATGAAATAATTATAGTTAAAAGTATGATATATGTGTACATTTCTTGAGTTATTATTATGTGCATTTTGTATCCAATTTAAGGATTGAGGTTGCTTATTGATAATTGTCATATACCCCAGTTCCTAGTTATAGGTGACACATTTTGATAGTAATATATTTAATATTTTGGTAGGTAACATATCAAAATTGGTATTTTATTATAGTCCAATAGGATATTTAGTAAATAAATATAGAAGGTTATTATTGTAAGTCTCACAAGAAAATTATTTGATGTTCCTAAAATCACAATGATTAAAAAATAACAAGAAGAATAATATTTGACAATGTAGGTAATGAATTACCATGAATACCTTAAATTAAAATAAAATATAAGGCACCAATATGGTAATAAATAGACTAAAATATATTTTGACAATAAAGTTATGAAATTAGTAAGATGATTACAGAAAATCTTGTAAATGTTGTCTAACAGATTTCATGATATTCCTACATTCTAAGAGATGCCTGAGAAGGTTAGTGAAATTAATTACATAGGTGGCATGATACATATAATAATGGTTTAAATAAATATAAAAAAAATGATATCATATCCAATTTTCCTAGAGATATTGTTTCCTTTATACCATATTGATAAATTCTCTATCCTCTTATATATCCATCACCTTTTCCATTATAAGTTATTTTTTCATGGAGAATACTTGTGATGAATAAAGGAATTGATATGAAGTTATAGTGAGAAACATATATATTTTTACTTCATATAAATTAATTATAAAATGTTTATCTTATAAATATAGAGGATAATTAAGTACAAATCTATCCTTAATTAATTTTTGATTACTTATAAACCATGTTAGCAAAGGATTTTAGAGATTACACCACTCATGTCTATATAACATTCATATTTTAGATATATAAATAATACAAATTCTATCTATGATTTTTTATCCTTCCATATCTTTAATTTTTAATATACATTATAGTTTTTCACAATTGATTCTATTGGGACTCTACTATTAGAATCTATTCGAGATTTTAAAGATTTTTATCTTGAATAGGTACTTTAATTATATTATAAACTATATTTTATGGTGAAAATTTTAATTCCTACCACATTTGATCTTTTTTTGAAAATATTAAAATCATAATGAATAAATTTATCATGTTGAAAGTCTTGCATAGGAGAAACCTATTCATTAAATAAATATTAAAATAGATTCAAATGTTTTTTTTAATCTTGTTTTTTTACTTATATTCTAATTTTAATTTATTTTGGTTGATATGAATCAAATTTACTCTATCTATTTTCTCATTCCATAATCACTCTTAAACATCTTGTTCCATTCACTAGACTCTATGGCTAACTACCTATATAATTATGGCATTATTTATGCCATTTAGGGAATTGAATCTTAGCTCTAACACCATTTTTTTTTGTATATAATAGATAATTATTACATGTAACATGTCACTTATATATTGATTTTAACTAAACTCATCAAATCCAATGGTTAACCCTTTTTACTTTGATTTTACTGGTTACCTAGATAATCCCTACAAGATGCTAGTACCATGATGAGTTGACCACAAAGATACTATGGGAAAAATATATTTATTATAATTACCCTTAAACCTTAAACAAAACAAAAAAGTAAAAAATAAATAACTAAATATAAATATACAACTTAGGAATGTTTAACTATAGTCTATTTTTAATTATGCCTTAATGAACTCTTAATAACATAAACTATATACATATTCCATAAGAACTTTTGGTGGTTAAAAAAATGATTCAATATAAAATCAATATTATAATTTACATGAGTTATGATTAAATTTTTTCGGATATAAAAATTATTCAATCTAAAATCAATATATTATAATCTTACATGAGTTATGAGTTTATACCCTTTCTATTAGTTACCTAATCAAACCATATAGGTTAATAAAATTATGAATTTTCACCCAACCATGCATTATGGGAGACAAATATCACCTATAGGTTCCATTACACTTAAATTAGGTAAAAAATTCACATAAAAATAATTTGGGATACACACAATATATCAAGGTGAAAATGAATTATTTATATAAGCCTACCTTAGTGCACTCTTGAAAACCTAAATCCTATATAACAAGTGGAAATTTTTGATAGATATGATTAAGGATAAAATAAATACATGTAGAATATGCACATGGAAATATATTTTATAATATTAACAAACTATATGTTTTGAGATTATATATGATAGTAAAGTTGTGTAGCATATTCTTCTAACATTCATACATTATGTATTCAGTTTGTTAGATATATGTATATTTTATCTTATCCTCCACAACTTGTAATAAGTTAGAATGTGAAAAAAATCCTATTTTGGTGTCAATTACGAGAATAATGTGAACATTCATAGACTTAAAAATGACTATAAATATGTATGTTTGTAAGAAGAAGTGAGTTCAACCTTTGAAGAGATCAATAGAGAATATTTTGGTTATGGTTACCTATTTTATTTCTTATTTTTTTCCTTGCATGCACTTTCATTTTTAATGTTTGGATTGTTTCTATCTAATTTAATCTAAATGATATAATGAATTACTAGTTATTCATAATTATTACCTAATACAAAATAACTCATCTTCATTATGCTTCTATATTCCCACCTTAAGAATTAATTCTCTACTCTATCATACGCACTACAATAAAAATTAGTTATCCTCATCCCTAAAAAGTTTTGATGTTTTTAGAACCTCTTATAATAATGGTATAATGAGCATGGAAAAAATATTTTAGAAGAAACTATGATAATATTGTTACTAAGGAAGAGAGATATTGAGACATGATTAGACAAAAAAGTATGTAATTTCGTAGAACAAGAATCCAAACAGACTAGTCTTACCACACAAGAAATCATCTAAGAGCATATCTATGGAGATATTTATGAAATATTTTGGTGTGAGTTACTTGAATTTTTATTTAATTGGTTATCTTGGTCAGAATAATATTGATTTAACCCAAGAATAAAATAAACAATCGTCTATACTTAAGTGAAGATAAACTAGTTGCATAAACTAGAAACTAACTAGATGAGGACAATATATTATTAGGTTACTACTACCATAGATAGATACATCATTGATTTTGTAGTAAAAGGATACATATATTTTGAATTTGTATAAGGCTTGTTTGTCTAAGGAATTAGATTGAAATTTTTGTAGTGATTACCTCTCTTTGTAAAGATGTTGGTTATGGACAAGGCCATGGTACCTATTCTAGCCAATATGGAGTAGTCGCTTAGGGTGTATGTCGGTGTGTGCAACATGATTATGAATGATAGTTATATGATTAGGTAAGTATTGAACCAGAATTGATAATGGAAACATGAGGTAAGAAGATTCAAGAGAAAAAATTGCATTTAAATCATGAACTGTGACAATGGAATAAATAGAAGAATACCCAAGTAACTGCAAGTAGAGGTAAGAGTAGTAGTAAACTAGGTGATGAATGAGTAATAATATGTGATGAAAATGATGAAATAAAATAATAATTAAGAATGAATAAATAATATTATGAATGCTAGAAAACATAAAGAAGTGATGAAGAACAAGATGAAAAAGAGATGTCTGAAGAAGAAGGTGAGAATAGTGTAAAAGTAGAGCAGATAGAAAATAGATGTAGTGAATAGATACAAGAATGGGTATTATCAGAAGAATAATAATTAAGTAAAGAAGTATAAAATATTCATAGGTTTAAGTGCGGTAGAATAAATAATTATAAATAATCATTCACTAGAAGAGCACATGCCCCTTTAACCCAATCTCTTATATTCTAGTAGAAATTTTCAACCAGACATAAAGGAAGATAATAGTTAGGAAGGAAATTTTTTAGAGAAAGTGCATTTTTGAGGTGAAAAAATTCAAACAACATCAATTATAAATTATTTTAAGGCCATAGGTATTTTTGAAACCAAGTAAATAAAATAAGAAAGTGTAAAAACACAAAATGTGCATGTTGACTCCCCTAGTGTGTAGAGTAGTATGCAGGCAAGATCACCTAGAACATAGCCTCCTCTTGTAATAGATGCATAGTATATTCTATCAACACCAGTATACACATTGGGTCATCTATGAGGATTCATAAATCTAGAAATATATTATGGGTCTACAGACCCTAAACAATACCTGCTAACCTATGAGATGAGATGGTAAGCTAAGGCCATTACTAATGATGTTGTCAAAAGTGTGAGTTAGTATGGGCAATATCTGAATAGCACTTGAGTTTTTATACCAAAGAGATATTTAGTGAGAAAATATATAAAACATTCAGTACTAGACTATTACATAGTTCAAGATACATAAATATACAAGCTAGACTATTTAGGACTTAAAGGAGATAAGGCAAAAGCTAGGAGAATTAGTCTATGACTATGACCATATATTATCTAATGTGATGAATAAGTTATAATATACCTTAATATATAAATAAAAATTTGGATGGTTCATTGAAGGACTCTTCTCTAGAATTAGGTTTACTACTATGTAGACTTAATATGCTACTAAAGCATATGTTAGAGCTACCACCCTATGATTAGAGAAAATTAAAGATTATAGATAAGCTCATATTGCCAATTCCAAGATTGAAAATACACTATAGTATTTTATGAAATTAATAGAGAAATATCATAAGATAGATAAACCTAAATTGAATCTATGGTGTATGGAGTGAAAAAAAGGACATCATAGGAATTCAAGATAGAATTCTATGAAATATATTGAGTAGTGGGGCATGCAAAAATGCAATGCCATGTTTTGAAACCATATTTCAAGAGTCTATAAAATTTGTATTAAAATTTCTATAAGTCAAACAATAATGATGAAAAGAACTATAGATATTTATAGGAGCTCAAGGAAGGCATCACCAAAAATGTATCCATCATCATTGTACAAAAAATTTCCTCAGTGAAGTAGATGATTCTAGGCCTATAGGTTGATAAAGTTTGTGTGACCCAAGTGGGTCCATAATGGATTCTAAATTCACCATAATACCAACCTCAAAGTTTGGCTAGTTAGACCCCTCTTTTACTGAGTTAGACACCACCATATTTTTAGTACTAGTATGCATCACCCTGGATCTCATCCATGATGCAAAATTGACAAATGAGTTGGACCCCACTATCTACACAACAATAATTTAGAATTAGAGATAATACCCAAAAACATCAACATTGGAACATACATAACAACAAAGAGGGTATAGAGGAGGATATCAGTCCAACAGAGGAGGAGCTAGGGGTGGATATAAAGGAGGTTACCAAGGTGGTATAGGAAACAAATCTTAATGACCTCCTTTACAATGTTATTTGTGTGGAGAGTATAATTATGTACAATAAAAGCTACCTATGAATCCTCAAAGATAATCTTATTATGCATACTACAAAATCTATGACCAACATAACATAGAAGATTGTCCTATCTTGTAAAAGCAAATAAAGGACAATGCCATCCAAAATGTGAATATGGTGAGTGAACAACCTAAGGAGGATGCATTCACAAACATTATTACATGAAAACATGTAGAAAAGGGTTTGCCTCCTCTAGAAATGCCTTAGGATTAGGGAATTCAGAAAGTAAAATAAGATAAATACTTAGACCCAACCATAGAAAAAGGGATTGGTGTCCACAAAATTTCACACTTAGAAATTTTAGGTTACCCCTATTTAAAATTTTGCATTTTGTATTATGTGAGTCAGTTGTCCTTATTAACCTAGTCCCCTGAATAAAGTCTTAGTCTTTAGTAGTGTTTTTTTATTGCTATCTTTTCCCAATTGATTTGAATTAGTCTAGAAGGTTGAAAACATCTACCTAAAATCCATCATTGAAAAACCCATTTACTCATCTTTCCATAAATATCAAAAACCCAAGCATATGAGCTCATTTCCAAGCCAACTTGAGTTCTCTATATTACTTAACTTATTAAACAATTAAAGTAGTCATGCAAGTCCAAATTGTATGACTTAGTTCAAACTAGAATTATCAAATAACTTTACTTCTCATCAAAAGTCAAGTAAAGTAGTCTTGTAAACCCATAGAGTATTACCTAAATAAAATTGGGTTTTTGAAATAAATTCACTTCCCTAAAGCCATAAATAAAAGTAATGAAGGTTTACAAACTTGAAGAACTCACCAGTCAAGACTGAGTTGGGTTTGTGAAGATGCTTAATTTTGAATGCCAAAATAAGCAAAGTAGTCTAAGAAACTTGATAAAAAGTCAAGTGTTTATGTGTCTCCTTCCCAAGTGTCTCCAAATTGTCATTAATTCATTGGAAAATATAAATATTTTTGAATTTCACCTCATTTCCCACTTGGTATTTGAGTTGTTTGACCAAGCTACCACCCCTGTAAACCCCAAGCTACACTATTTGAGCCTCTAGAGTGATTTTTGATCAAAATAATCTTGACCCACTTGTATTTGAGGTATATATATAATTTATTTTTATTTCTCATGGATTCATCTTGAGTGTTTTCTTCTTGTTTCTCTTTGGTAGTTTTCCACTTGTCCCCATCGATATATTATCATTTGTACTTATTTTGCTTGGTTTTATTTGTCAATTTTTACTTTTTTAAATGTTTTAAAAACTATGTAAACATTATTGTATACCATAAGCATGTAAAAACATGCCAAAATTTATAATATATTAAATATTACCACATAAAACCTAATGGATAACCTAGCATTGCCCACTTGGGTTTCCCATAACTACTTGCTTAAACTCTCAAATCTAAGTTACTTGCCCCAAGAAAATTGAGACTCCCAAAACATCCTACCCAAATATTATTCAAATTACATGCTAATCATCTAGAGTCTTGACCCTAAGCTACTTCTTCAAGAACCTTAAAAATCTCAAGTACTTTACCTACCTAGAGTTGTGATTACTTATTGCTTTTACTTCAGGTTTTCCAACTACAGTTACTTGTCTTGACAAATTCCAAGTCACGAGACTTGAGAAACCCATTAAACTACCCAATTGGTACTTATATTCCTCATTATTAGCTACTTACTCAGGTTTTCTAATCCAAGTTACTTATCATGACAAACCCAAAGTAGATGCCTTAAAAAAACTAGATTTCTCATGACTCACTACCTACTCAGAATATTAAACCCATGTTACTAGCTAAGATAAACCCAAATTTACTCATTCAATTTTCTTGTTACTTACCTAGATTATTTAATGCGTAAGACTTGAAGATCATCTATACCAAATTGGGTTTGTGATACCCTATTGCTTAATATGAGTTACTTGAGGTTTTCAAGATTTTCTACTACTTGAAACCTAAAGCTAGTTTAGAGGTATTATTTGAGAAAATAACTTGAATCATTTCTTCAACCTTTTCTAAACCATCAAGAACAATCACAAAACTTTCAAAAGCACTTATCAAGTACTTCTAAAGTTATTCAAAACTAATGTCAGGATCATAAGGATCAGATGAAGAAATAGATGGAGTAAATGAATAGAAAATCCTTATTGATGAGCTCCCTGAGTTAGCACTTGAATAAATTCTAGAGCCAAGTAGGAAGGGTAACACAAAATATAAGAGATTCAAATCATAAGATCCAAAGATGAAGTATGAATAAAAATGATACCCTATTGAATCTTTCATTACTTCTAAGTTAACTAAAATAAGTGATATATATATATATATATATATATACACACACACACACTATCTTACTCTCTCATTGTCTCTTATGTTTTTCCATTTCTACATCTAGGATTTTATATGTTACTATGATGTCAAACAATAGTTGAAATATTAAACATCTAACCTTATTACTACATTGTCAAAAGTATCCTTTATTGTCCTAGTGAGGACATCACAGTGGAGTCTTGAATATAGTTTTGGATCTTTCCAATAACTCTGTCACTGACACATGTCCCATATTCTCAATCAACTCAACTTTGTAGCTTCTCAATTAACTCAGTTCTTTGAGATTAGAACTCTAGAGCTGATTCTCTTGCACTTACTACATCTTTACTTAGGCCATATCAGCAACCTACACTTTTCTGAGAATGTAGCTATAAATTAGAGATGGTATACCATCCAAAGGTCTCAAATAATGTTAACTAGTGGCAAGTTTTTAATGATGACAAGTAAATAGCTACATTCCCTAGGCAATAAGATAAATTTGAATAATTATACTTTGAAGGAATTAGTTCATTTCTGTGACAAATGACAACATGTATCATTGACCCTAAACTTACTAATAGTCAATATATAATTCAATTTAAGGAAAATAAAATCCCTAAAGGGTTAGTGTCTTTATAATAAATATTTTATAAGCATGATCAATTTTTGAATAAAAAGAAAGAATATGGTGATAGTTCCTCTTCAAAAGTATAATAGATTAATCCAGGTAGTGAAGAATAACCTAGGATAGTCAACATTATCAAATGTTGCTCTCAAGAAGAAAAAGAATCATTCATTGAGCTTATTAAAAGATACATTGATGTTTTTGTTTGGTCCTATAAATACATAAAGACCTTCTAGCTAGATGAGGTACAACACTATATTCCACTCTATCTAGAAGTAAAGCCTTTCAAGCTGAAGCCATGCCACTATAACACAACCATCCTAGGTACTATCTATGCTAAAACATAGAAACTTATTGATGCTAAGATCATGTATCCAATTCACCAATCAACATGGTTAGCTAACATTGTCCTAGTGAGGAAGAAAAATGGAGAAATATGCTTGTGTTGATTTCCAAAATATGAATCAAGCTTATCTGAAAGATAACTACCCATTTCCCATTATGGATCATAGCTTACAAGTAGTTATAGGTTCATATATGTTATCCATGTTGGATGGATTTTTAGGGTACAATCATATGAAATTGGCTGAAGAAGATCAATACAAAATAGCTTTCACAATGTCATGGGGAATGTTTACCTATTTGAAGATGCCTTTTAGGCATATCAATCTTGGAGATAATTTTTAGTGAGTAATGGATCTAGAATTTACACATATTAAGAACAAGATTATATTGGTATACCTTTATGACTTGATAGTCTTTTCCAAAAAGAGAGGTAATCACTTAGATAATCTAGAAGAAGTACTCATTCAGTGTAGGAGACATAGGATTTCTTTGAATCCCAGGAAATAAATATTTGATGTGATTGAAGGAAAACTTCTTGGTCATATATTATCAAAGGAGGGGATAAATATTGATATAGAATGAGTCAAAGACATCTAGAGTTTACCTATGCCTACATCTAAGAAAGGAGTGCATTCATTCTTTGGTAAGGTCAATTTTATTAGAAGGTTCATTCTTGATTTTGTTGAGTTGACTCAATATATTTTTGATATGATGAAAAAGAAGCAAGATTTCAAATTGAATGTTGAAGGTAAGTTAGCATTCAAAATAATTAAAGTAGATATAGCTGAAGCTCTAGTGTTAGTTTCCCCAGATTTTAGTACAAAATTCATTATTTATTGTTATTATTTTGAGCACACTATGTCAGCCATACTCTTATAAAAGAATTATGAGGGTATTGAATCCCCCATAGATTTCATGAGCTAGTAATTGAACATCTCTAAACTAAATTATTAATAGATAGAGAAACATGGAAATTTTGTAGGTACTAAATTTTGTCTTCACATACTAAAGTCTATGTACCTGACACTACAATACAATTAGTTATTATAATGTAGTAGGAGTTTAGATTATGAAGAGGCATTTAAGTAGCTAAGGTGCAAGAGTTTGATATAAATAACAAACCAATGAAGCTAGTAAGAAGAAGAGGCTTACACCAATTAATGAGAAAGAGAAAACTTGATGACAAAAATATAGTGGAACCTTTATTCCAAGTTTAATTAGATGAAGATTTGCCTATGGTACTATTTGTTAATTTTATGGATGAATAGTACAACAAGATTTCCTACTTTCTAACTTATGGAGAATGTCCAATTAATCTAACACATAATTAAAAACATACCATCAAGTTAAAGTTAAAGGATTATATCCTTTGGGATAATGGTTTGTAAAAAAAAGGAATTGATGGTGTTTTATTTCATTATGTGGAGAAATAACAATAAAAAAAACTTCTGGAATAGTTTCATGACAAATCATGTGTAGGTCATTTCTCAGCATGAGTCACAGCACACAAAATTTTATGAGCAAGGTAATTTTAGCCAACTATATTCCAAGATGATTCATATTGGGTTGCTTAGTGTCAAACATGTTAGAATTTCATGGGATGAATCATGTTTCCATCTTTGCCTCTAAAACTACTTATTATTGATGAACCATTTTACCAGTGGGGCATGAATTTTATTGGCATTTTAAATCCTTCTTCAAGTTTTAGACATTGTTATGTTTTAACGATAATTGATTACTTCAGAAAGTGGGTAGAAGCCATTCCATTCAAGCATGCCACTTCTAAATTTGCATGTGATTTCATCAAAAAGAACATTGTAGTAAAGTTTTGTGTCCCACATAAGATAGTAACAGATAATACATCCAACTTTTATTCATTACAACTAACTAATTTATATTAATCTTATGAAATAGACTTAGTTCTTGCTTCAAATCACTATCTTTAGGGGAATGGTCAAGCTAAATCAAGTACAAATAACTTGATGACCATCATTTATAAGATGGTGGAGAATAATCAATGAACTTGGTACAATAAGTTGTTTGATGCAGTGTGGGATAATAGGATCACTCCAAAGAAAGCCATTAGTATTTCACCTTTTCAATTGTTATATGGAACAAATGCTAAGATACCAATCACCATAGAGTTTTCTACTTTGTAATTTTCTAAATTTATTGAAGATATGACTTATCAAGATTCACTTGATAAGAGGATCTTGTTTCTCATTAAACTACAAGAGATTCATATTCAAGTTTCTAATTAGTTGACTAATCATAAAATGAAAGTGAAGAAGATATTTGATAAGAAGGATCAAGATAGATAACATGAAGTTCATGACTTTGTCCTTCTGTGGGATAAAAAGAATAAACAAAAAGGGAATCATGGCAAGTTTGAATCCCTATGGAAAGGGCCTTTTACTATAAATAAGATTGTTGAAAGAGATAGCTTCATCTTAAATTATTAGGATGCAATTCAACTGCCACTACCATTCAATGGGAAGCACTTAAACCTCTACAAGAATCGAGTAGCAGGGTAACCTATATGTATATAAATAAAGTTTTCAAAATTTCTTTTGTTTATTTATTTTTGGTTTTTTGTTTATTTGTTTGTTTTGAAGTTTTTGTGATTGATTTTTTGTAAAGACTCCATACCCAATAGATAAGAATCCAAACTATAGATAATAGGATATCATCATTGTTTCTTTCTTCTCAATAGAAATAAAGATGTCCCCAATTAGAGCCAACTGGTGTCTCCAAAATTTTACACTTAGAAATTTTGGGTTACCCCTATTTAAAATTTTGCATTTTGTCTCATGTTAGTTAGTTGTCCTTGTTAAACCAGTCCACTAAATAAAGTCTTAGTCTTTAGTAGTTTTTATTTTTTATTGCTTTATTTTCCCAATTGCTTCAAATTACTAAAGAAGTTTGAAAACATCTACCTAAAATCCATCATTGAAAAACCCATTTACTCATTTTTTCTATAAGATAAAAAACTCAAGTATATGAGATCGTTTATAATCCAACTTAGGTTCCCAAAATTACTTAACTCATTAAATAAAAAGTAAAGTAGTCTTGCAATTATGAGTTGCACTACTTAGTTTAAACTAGAATTATCAAATAACTTTACTTCTCATCAAAAATCAAGTAAAGTAAGTCCCATAAACCCATAGAATATTACATGAAGCAAATTGGATTTTTGAAATAAATTCACTTCCCCAAAGCCATAAGTAAAATTAATGAAGGTTTATGAACTCAAAGTACTCACCAGTAAAGACAAAGTCAGATTTACGAAGATGCTTAACTTCAAATGCTAAAATAAGAAAAGTAGTCTAAAAATTTTGATAAAAAGTCAAGGGCTTGCATATCTCCCTCCCATGTGTCTCCAACTTGTCATTAATGCATTATAAAATATTGATGAATTCCACCTCATTTTCCACCTAGAATTTGAGTTGTTTGACCAAGCTACCACCCCTGTGAATCTTGAGCTACACTATTTGAGCCTCTAGAGTGAGTTTTGATCAGACTCAACTTGGCCCATTTCAATTTGAGGTATGTATATCATTTACTTTTAGTTATTATGGATTCATCTTGAGTGTTTCTTCTCATTTATCTTTAGTAATTTTCCACTTGTTGACATGGATAAATTATCTTTTATACTTGTTTTGCTTGGTTTTAATTGTAAATTTTTACCTATTTAGATGTTTTAAAAACTTTGTAAACATTATTGTATACCCTAAGCATGTAAAAACATGAAAAAAATCCTATTTGGTTAAAATCTTCCCATAGAAAATCTAATGGATAACCTAGCATTGCCCACTTAGGTTTCCCATAACTGGTTACTCAGACTCTCAAATTTGAGTTACCCAAATAAACCCAAGACTCCCAAAACATCCTACCAACATGGAATTCCCATTACTTTCTACTCATTTAGAGTCATGAAACTAAGCTACTACCCTCAATAACCATGGAACTCTCAAGTATCCTACCAAGCTAGAGTTATGATTGCTTATTGCTTCTACTTTGGGTTTTGTAACTACAGTTACTTGTCTTGACAAATTTGAAGTCATGAAGCTTGAGAAACCTAGTAAAATACCCTACTGGAACTCAAACTCCTCACTATTAGCTACATACTCAGGTTTTTTAATCTAAGTTACTTATCCTAAAAAACCCAAAGTAGCTACCTTCAAGAAACTTGGATTCCTCATGACTTACTACTTACTCAGATTATTGAACACAAGTTACTATCTAAGAGAAACTTGAAGTTACTCATGCATTTTTATTTTTACTTACCTGGATTCTTGAATGCTTAAGACTTGCATATCATCTAGACCAACTTGAGGTTGTGATACCCTATTTATTAGTATGAGTTATCAAGAATTTATACTACTTGAAACCTAAATCTAGTTTAGAGGTATTATTTGAGATAAATTAACTCATTTATTCAACCTTTTCTAAACCAATATGAGCAATCACATAGCTTTCAAAATTGTTTATCAAGTTCTTCTAGAGTTAGTCAAAACCAATGTTAGGATTAGAGGAAAAAATAGCTGGAGTAGAAGAATAAAACATCCTTATTGAAGAGCTCCTTAGGTTAGCACTTGAAGAAATTATAGATACAATTAGGAAGGGTGAAATAAAAGCTAAAAGAGCCAAATCACAATATCCAAAGATGAACTATGAATATAAAGGATACCCTATTGAATCTTGCATTACTTTCAAGTTAAATAAAATAAGCGATACAAATATGAGACATATGTCAGTGACTAAGCTATTAGAAAGATCCAAAGTTATAACCAAGACTCCACTCATGTATGCAATGACTAATGATGGGTTTTTTAAGTTGTAGCTTTCCCAAGCTCAACTCAACTTCCTAAGTTTGTCTTAGCATGTGGAAAGTAATATGACTCCCTCATTAGGATAATAAAAGATACTTTTGGCAATGTAGTAATAAGGTTAGATGTTCAATATTTCAACTATTGTTTGAAGATCCCAGTAATATATAAAATCCTAGATGTAAAAATGGAAAATTTAAGAGACAATGGGAGAGTAAGACATTAAAGTGCATTAAAATAATGAACACAAACTACTTGAAGAAAGTGAAACAAGCTTTAATATTTCCAAAACATATAGTAAGATCAGACTTGGTTCAAGAAGTAGATGACATTACTCAGTTGGTATGTAGAATCAATAGAAAAAAGAATGCCAAGTGATTTTCAACCTGGATATATTCATACATTAGGGTCATTGATGTCAATAGGAGTTTCATAATGATTTAGTGGGCCAATTTGATAAGTGACAACATGGAATAATAGTTAAGTAATGTATTATAGACTTTTAACTTTAACATGAACTCATACCTAGTATATGCTACAACATCAAATAGAGCCTTTTCTAGGCTAAATATAAAAGGGATGCTAGAAACTAAGACAATATATGCATATTATACTCAATTGGTTATTTTATATTACTACAAGCATTATAAGGTAGTGAATGATGGATTTTTATATGAAATCATTTTCAAGTTAAATGTAGCTCTGAAACATAAGAGAGTATCCGATGTAGCATGAGATGTAGTTTCCCAATTTAGATGAATTTTAATTCAATTAGTCAACTTCACATACATCAAAGTTGGTGGTTTCTTAGGTACATTAATTAAATTATGAAGATATGCCAGTGACAAATGGATTCTTATGGAGTTACATAGGAATATTATTGAATTACATGACTTACAATCAAAGGCTCACAATCCTCCTATTAATTTTAATATTGTTATTGGTTATTACCACAATCCCAATATTTATAAAGAAAATAATGTATAAAAGGAGATGTACCAAAATTACAATTAGACCCAGTTTAAAGCCAAAGAAAATTTTGATTGTAGAGGTGTAACCTAGAATATAATTTTTATTGAGTGCATGCATATTATTGCACTTGAGGACTTTTAGATTGATTGTAGGGATGAATTTGACATGATAAGAAGAGATAATAGTAGGATAATTTTTGAACAAATTCATACTTTTGATCTAGCCACAATTCCAAAAAACATAGAGGATGATGGAATTGTAACCAGTGATGCCTACTATGTAGTAGGAGGGGATAATGCCCCACTTCTAGAGATTATTTTTGGTAAGAAGCAAGTTAAAACTATTAAAAATAGAAAGTCAATGTTTCTAGCTATGACTTCCACATGGATCCTAAATAAAGGATATTGCATGAAGCAATTGATGATTGAGACTACAAGAATAAGTCAAAAGATAAATATAGTCCAAAGAGAAAGCAGTCAAGTGCAGAAGAAATTGAAATTGAAAAGAAATTTTGGTGATACTTATTCTATGGTCAAAGATAAAGAACCAACTCAGCTATTTTCCACCACACCTCCTTTGGTCACCTCCAAAGATACCTCTCCACCCATCATGTCCACATCTACTGCACCTACCATAGATCCATCAATACTTATGTCACCTCCAAAGTCTCTTGGTATCAATCCTTATAATAAATCCATTTAAAAAAAACTGATGTTCCTCCTCCTCTTCCTCCTCCTCCATCTTCTACATGTAATTTTCCACCTCTACCTACTTCAAAAGATCAACCCACCACTAAAAATGAGTTAGGATAGGTAATTACCAAAGAAGTGATCGTATCTCAAGATGCACCACAATAAAAGTAAAAATAAATAGTTGAACCTAAGAAATAAGCTATAAAGGTAGTAAAAGAGCTACAAAAGGGGGAAGATAAGATAGTAGAGGTGGAGGTAGTTATAGATAAAGTGGTAGAGAAAACAAAGGAGAAGTAATTAGTGATAGAGAAAGTGGAAGAGAAAGAAAAAGAAATAGAAATAGAAAAGGATAAAGATAAAATGCAAGAAGTAGAGAAATAAAAGGAAGTAGAGAAGGGAAAAGATGAACATATGGATCCCAATATGGCTCAAAAACATTCCATATTCATATAAAGTTGCTTCTCAAGAACTAATGGTAAAGAATAACCAACACCAAAAGGTGATTCATTTAGACACCTCTACTAGTGCAAATTTTTCTTCTTGGTTGGCAAGGCAAACAACTCCTGAGTCTAGATAAGTAATAAATTAGGAAGAGATAAACTTACAACTATTAAAAAGTCTTGAATGGAAGTGAAATAATCTTAAAAGTGCCAAGGTAACTTCAAAATTTATAATTGAGCTTATAGGACAAAAATTTGTAAAGGTATCATTCCATCCATAGGGCATGAATAAAATTAAAGTCATTGAAGGTGACTTAATAGTTACAAAGATATCTCTTGGAGAAGTTACCACATAGGGCTTGAAATAGGATACACAAACCTTGATCAACACAGTTTTTCAAAATATTGATGAGAAAAATGTCAATAAGGCTAAGATGAAAAAACAAAATTATAAATTGTGTAAAGTTACAAGGTCTATTTCACAATAATCAATTCTTTTAGAGGATTTCATTGATCAGCAAGTGATAACTGAGGTAGAGAAAACTAGAGATAAGGCTAAATCCATTGATGAGTGGATGGAAAACATGAATCAAGCTACCCAAAAGTGCTTTCCTAAAGTCCTAGTTATTCATGCTAATATTGTAAATAAATTAGCAAAGATAAAAGTAGTAATGAAGGAAATTGAGAATGAGAATGGAATTTACAAGTTGTAGTATGAGGGTCTGCAAAGAATAAATACTCTAAGTGAGAAATTTTTGATTAAAGAGAAGATTGTCCCTGAAGGATCAACAAAGGAAGTGAAATAATAAGAATATCTCCTATATTTTTGCATGCATATTCTTGAGGCAATGTGTGAACAAATGAAGACTTTAGAAGAAGAAGCTCGTAATGAAAAGGTGAATATGGAAGATTGTCTCTTTGGTCTCACTAACATTTGGTATGATAAAACTCCAAGGAAAATTGAATAGTTATATCAATAGTTTAATTAATTAATGAAAAAGGCTACAAATCCTTTCACATCTAAATGTATAAAGGAGTTAATCAAATGTCAACATGAACTAAAGAGGCTTGAACCAAGACTTGAAAAGATGAAAGCTCATAGTAGGATGTTGGTAAGAGAAATGATAAGATTTGAGACTATAAGATAGTCATTTTATAAAATAGATGGTGTATAAATACAGTCCATGATGTCTCAACACATAAAATATAGAGAAAAATGAAGAAATGAAGTTAACGAATTGGAATGATTTTAATTTTTCTTCTACTTCTTCTATTTTATTCTTGAAACTTGTAATGTATTTAAGTAATTACTTGTAAAATTAAGTTGTTAAAAACTATAAGAATCAATTAACTTGGATAAATGCAATTACTTGAAGTCATTTTGTAAAATTAGATTACTTAAGCAAGCTTTGTGTTATATGCAAATGGATTATTTTAGTTTTAAACTATAAAACCAACAAGTGCTACATCTCATCAGCCATTACATGCCACAGAGGATAAATTCTAAGAGGATGCCTCTCAATGGTTCCAAGATTTAGCATAACACATGGAAATTCAAGGAATTATCTCTAATTTGTTTTTGACTTCTAAAATTATATAAATATAAGTGTAGGCCTGCACGCTTGAGGATGGTAATTTTTGCATTACAATTGGAATTAAAGTAATAAAATTTAAGTAATCTAAAACTTTATGTTTATGTTTTCTAAGTTTTTCTTTTATATGAAATTGGTACAAAGTGAATGAGAAAGAAGTTTTTTTGTATGGAACTTTGCATCTCAAGAGATAATTTTGTAGATTTGTGAAGATTAAAATGGTAAAGTCTATGTTATCTTTAAATCTGAATGTGAATTCTAGTCTTTCTTAGTCATTTTCTAAAAATATTATCATATTTTGAGTGTTTATTTACTTGTAATGATTTAATAAGATCTATAAAACTTCATATTATGAAGTGAAACTTATTTATTCTCACATGTTCTAGTCTTTCATTCTTAATTTCCCAAAATTTATTTACTCATTCTTTGAAACAACTACTTGCTCACTAAAAAATCACCTTGTTATGGTTCATTAACTATGTGATTAAAGTATATCAATAAAAACATCTCATATAAAAATGGTTTTGCGTGCACATGGAGATTTTGAATGCTGAGTGCGCACTTGCGTGAGCGCGAACTCAAATCTAGTACCAGGTAGCTGTTGATACGATAGCTAGTGTGGCTGAGACTTCACTCATGAATGGGGAAAGGATCCTGATCGCTCACTCTTCTACAGAAGGGGGCTCTTTTCTAGTTACGGATTTAGCTAAAGGATCCCCTATTTTTGGTTCTATCCTTGGGTCTAAGGGAAGAACTTATGCCGACATGGCTGCTTTTGAAGCTAAAATACATGACGCGAAACTTCAAGCTTCTACTGGGAGATCAGGCGTTTCACTAGTAAGTGCTTTAAATCCTGTCAGGGTTAATCTAGATCCTGATACAGTTGAAGCAATCTTTTATCAGGTAGATTATTTTTCAAAGTTTGTGGCTATTTGTCGATTTCATGGCTACTAGCCATCTTTGGCAAATTTACATGGTTGGATCTCCAATACCTGTCTGCCACTGATTGATGGAAATGTTGAAATTTACCCATGTGGTAAAGGTTTTTTATAGCCTTATTCTAAAACTCTGAGGACAAGAAGACTATTCTGTCCAACAAAAAAAAATTATGGCAGGGTAAATACCCTCTTTTTGCCAAACAGTGGCATATGGATTTCAATCCTGTCACAAAAACCTTCAATAAGATCCCTGTCTGGGTTCGGCTCCCTAATTTACCAATGCATCTATGGCATGAATCAGTGTTTAAAACCATCAAAAATGCTATAGGGGAGTTTTTATTTGAGGATGATGAAACTAAGAGGTTTTACCACTCGACCTATGCTCACCTTATGGTTGAGGTGGATGTTTCTAAGGGCCTTCTCGAGACGATTTGTTTGGACTCCCCCAGAGGTTCTTGGATGCAAATGTTAGATTTTGAAGGTTTACCTTTTCGATGCAAAAAGTGTCACTTGACGGGGCACGTTGTAGCCTGGTGTACTGTAGGGAAATCCAAATCCAGAAGATCACCTTCTTGGTGGTTTGAAACTGATCATGATCATTATTTTGCTAAACAACCTAAGGAAGATTTGACTGATTCAGAGAATGAGAATGAAAAGAGTATCCATTCTGAATCGACGAATCAGGAGACTCTGCTGGAGATAGATCCTATTGAAGGTTCGGTGGAAATTGGATTATGTGATCTCTCTGAATCGATTACTGAGGAGGTGGTGGTTCCTCCACCTATTTTGAAGGATTCTCCTAGGAGCCAGATGTTGGCTGGTTCTCATAAGGATTCTGCTGAGGCATCGATGTCCCTTGGACTTCATGGATCATGGCCTTTTGAGGACTAGGTTGTTGAGGTAGCTAAGGTAGAGGATGGTTGGACAGTTGTTAAGAGGAAGAAGTCTAAGCCTTTGGTCCCCTCTCTAGACATGAAACTTTGGTCTTGTAAAAAAAATATTCATCATTTGTCTAGCTCATGAAAGCTATTTACAGATTCCTGGTTAATCTGGTCTTGCTTATGCAGGTTCTAGGCTATTTTTTATCCTGGGTGTGCTTAAGGTTTATCTCTCTTCTGATGTAAAGGGTTTCGAGGCCCCTTCAAAACCTGTTTTTACTTTAATCTAAAACTATGTGATTAAAGTAATACCCCAAAAATAAGACAACTTGGACATAATCTATGAATAACTAAGAGATGTGAATAATTGTAAGTAAATAGACATGATCATATATATGCTTCACCATTAAATGAAGGGGATTCAATCCCATGATTTCCTAGGTACTTTTTTTAGCCTACTAAATATCTAGCCAATAGGGCTCATGTATGAAGTTGTGAAAATGTTGAAAAGTATAAAACATCAAGATATTACTGAAGGTGATTATGCATCAATAGATGCTCAAATTTATGGCCATTTCATGCACATCATGCATCAATAAGGAGTTATCACTGCATTGACAAATCTTATGAAACTTTTAAACACACTACGCAATGAAGAAATCTCATAGAATATCATAAACTTACTATATAATCTACTAGTGTTTTTATAATGTAAACAATAAAAGAAAAAAAGGATGGTTTGGTACATCAAAATAAATAATCCATGGGATATAGATGCATGAATCAATATTGAGGTTTTAGGTTATGGGATTGTAAATGTTGTTTTTTCATTTTGGTAGCATAGTCAACATGATTCCTAGGTCAACATGGGAGGCCTTTGGATGACTAGTTCTAATTTATAGCCCAGTAACTTTGAGCTTAGTTGACTATGAAAAAGTTGAGCACATCAAGAGATTAAAATATGTTGAGATAAAATTCATATATCTAACCTTTGAAGGTGACTCTAAATTCATTGACATAAAGATAACAAAAACACATTACCCTATACTGATAAGTAAGAAATGGGCATATGATCATCAAATGATTATTAACATGGTGAAGAATAAATTATAGGTGTAAAAATGAGATAAGTTTATCATATTTCCTTTGAATATATCACACAAACCTTACATCATTCTATCTAAACTAGATTCTCCATATGTAGCATAAGAAACCAACTGGATGAAGGTGAACTTTGAGGAAAACTCAAAAGCTCTACATGTAACCAAGTGCAACTTCTTGTACAAGCATAATAGACCTTAGGTATAATAATTAATCACTCAATATTTGAAGACTTAATAATAATAAAGTCCCAAACTAGTAGTTACATAGCTGTTGGTAACCCAATTTGTCATAGAATATTATGTAGCTATGTCTACTAGATCCCCTACTCAATCAAAAGTTGACTTCATCTATAAAGAAAATGACCATATGTAGGAATATATAGAGTTGATTAAATAAGTCACTTTACCTTGGGAAATTTCTTAATATATCAATGGAGACTTAGATACACACCTACTCAAGTAGGCCAAATGTGATCATGAACTCCAACCTATGAGAATGGTCTTTATGCATGAGAGATAACTTCATGTGTACTATGAAATTAAGGATATCAATGAGTTAATTTTGTATCTATAGGTTCATTTACCTACCATCAACTATTGGGTTAGTGATATTCATTATTCTCTAAATATAATTTCCATGACATGGTGGGAAATTCATCAAAATGACTAGCTCGAGTGGGATGATACTTGTGAGTTCATGACTAATAGGTTCTAGTCACCATAGATTATTCAAAGTAATTGACCTTTCTTCTAAGAAGGTGATTTTATTAAAATTCACATTCATAAATGCATTGAAGTTTATACTAAGGAACATATTAAACTAAATTACTAGGTTCACATCTTTCATTATACACTTTCCCCTTTACCATCAACATGGTATATGCATCAAGAGCATAGACAGGTGACAAATCATTGGGTGTAGGTGCAAAGTGATTTTATATAGATTTTATTTTAAGATGAAAACCCTATAGTTCATAAGATATTATATAAAATCAAACAATTCATATGCCATGGGTGCACAAAATACTTAAGCACCACAACATAATTCATGACATAGAAGAACGTAGATTCTAATATCAATTCAACATTACAAAGATTTAAAGCTTCCAAGAAAGAAGAAGAATATATTACATAGAAAGGCCATCAAATACAAGATGAATAAAAGGACATTAAAGATATTGATTTTGATGGTGATCTAAATTTAACTGATTTATTTGCACCTGAATGGCCAATAGAACCACTAAAGGACCTCGACATAGAACCTACTTAAGAAGACAAGTAACATAGCACATAAATTATAGAATAGGAAGGGAAACAAAGGATATAAATATTTTTTGATAAAATAAAAGTTAATTTTTTTTCAAAAACCCATTAAAAATCATGTAGAAAAAATTGGAACAAAGGAGGTCCCAAATTGGTGCATATAGGTGATTATTGGACAAAAGCTGAAATTTATGAAGTTATGTAACTTTTGAGGGATTATAAATATGTATTTCCCACTAGATTATCTGAGTTCCAAATATTTGACCCATATCTTGTAGAGATTCATATCAAACTAAAGGAGTGTGCATGGCCTACAAAGAAATGACCATATAATCTAAATGCAAACATGATATTGAAAGTTAAAGTTGAACTTGATAGAATGTAGGATGGAAGAATAATCTATCTTGTGTAAATATAGATTGGTTTAGCCCCATGGTAGTGCAGCCTAAGGAATCTATGGAGTTCCAAATATGTGGAGATTATTTCATTCTAAATGATGCATGTGTAAATGATCCATTCCTAATTCCCTTCATAGACAAAGTTTTGGAATTTTTCATAGGACATTAATAAAATACCCATTACAGAATAAGATAGAACCAAAATGAATTTTTCCATGGAATGGGGATCCTTTATATACAAGGTAATGCTTTTGGCCTTAATAATTCACCTATAGTTTTCTATCATACATTGGTGACTACATTTAAGGACTTCATTCATGACTTTCTAGAAGTCTATCTCGATGATTAGGTAATTTTTTGATTATTTAAAAAAACATTTATCTAAGTTGTGACTAATATTAGAATTATGTTGAGCCTTTTTCATTAATTTAAATTTTAAAAATGTCTAATTTTTACACCCTTTAGTGTTTTTCTAGTTCATGTAGTATATAGTGAAGGAATATTAATACATCAAGCAAAAATTATAGTAATTTTAAGTATGCCTTCACCAATAAGATCCATATAAGTATGATCTTTTTTGGGCCATACAGGCTATTATCACAAGTTTATCAAAGAATATACAACTATTACACCTCTATTTAAATCATTAATACCCAAAAATGCAAAGTTTGTCTGTACTTCAGAGTGCCAAGAAACCTTCATCTAGCTAAAGTAGATATTAATTACTACACCCATCCTCATTTTTACAATTTGGATAAAGCCATTTCATGTGCATGTGGATGATTTAGGTATCATAGTTGATGTTGTGCAAGTGTAGCTATGGGATGGTGTAATCAACCATCCTATTCATTTTCAAGCCATAAACTATCTAATGTAGAGAATAACTACATAATCACTGAATAAAAAATTGTCTATCATGTGTAATATAAATTTTTTGACACTATCTACTTGTAATACCATTAGAAGTTTTCAATAACTATCAATATTTTCAATACCTTGTCAAAAATCCAATGCTAGGAAGATGCATCTCTTAGTGGTTGATGTTATTTTAGGAGTTTTGATTTTACATTAATATAAATTTAGGAAGAGAGAACATGAGACCAAATCATCTCAACCAAATTCTTAATGGAAAATAGCTAGAAGAATTACTATAAGACTCTATTGATGCTCAACTATTTTTCATTTATATAATTCCTAATTTTTTTGAAGCAATTTCTAACTTCCTCAAATAAGGAGTCTTCCTTGTGAACTTCTAGGAATGAGACAAGAAGCAATTTGTCACTAGACATTTACCATATACTATCATCAATGGGATTTTATATCACTTGGGGAAGGATGATGTACTGTGTAAGGATATGGAACATGAATGACCTCAACTCTTGTAGGAGGCATAGTAAGGAGTCATAGGAGGACATTTTGTTGGATAAGATACTTCCAAGAAGTCCTTATAGAGTGGGTTATGGTGGCCTAATCTCTTTTAGGATGCACACAGAGTAGCGCAACAATATGATGTCTACCAATGTATGGGTAAACCAATACAAAAAGATGAAATTCATTTGAAACCTTTGTTAGATAAGATACCTTTTTAATAATGGGTTGTTTACTTTGTCATACCTATCAATCCATTAAGTAAACATAGTAAATAAAGGTATATTATCACTGTGACCAACTATTTTACTAAGCGGGTTGAAGTTGCTATGACACCTAGCTTAATGTAGAAGATGCAATAAAGTTTCTATATGAAAACATTATTACAAGGTTTGGATGCCATATCAAGCTTGTAAATGATCAAAGAATGCACTTTTTGAATAACACCATCAATGTTCTTACTAAGGAATTTATGATTTCTCATCATAAAAACATTGTGTACCATATTCAAGACAATGGCCAAAAACCTTTATGTACATTCTAATAACCATTTACCTTATTGATCTTCCATTATTATTCTTGGTATCTATAATTTGACCTCATTTAGGCATGTAGGTGCCTCCTTAGAATCAAAATGAAATCATGAATTCCTCTCTTCCATTTATGACATGAATGGATTCTTATTAGGATTAAGAAACCCTATTTGATGGTCCATCTTAATTTGTGTTTTGATTTCATGACAAGGCATCCTAAATACTATCCTTTATCAGTTTTAGGTGCACTTTTAGTACCATTTTCATGGATTTCTCCTATATGTGACCTCAACCAAGGCCTAAAACATAATTTGAATGTGTTCTCCTTAGTTATACTTGATGAGGTCATATATATAGACCATTATGGAGAGATCCATATCATTTTGAAATTGTTGTCTTTGATGGAAAGTCATGACTATTTTGAAATTTTTATAGGTCCATATCTATGAAATGGTGTCAAATTTCAAAGTCTACATGCCTACTTTCACATCTATGATGGCCTTTCACCTCTTAATTTATCATAACCATGGATTGTTTGATCTCACTATACATTCAAGAAGGTTTATCTCATCTTGACTATTAATTATATCTTCATGACCATACCTTTGCTATAGTGTACTATTTTAAGTGCTTCTATTGACTATATATGATGCTTGATTGATGCATATGTCCTCTTGTTTATGCTTATGGTGGTCTCTTGTCAACATTGACCCTCTTGATGATGACACCATGAAATGGAGATGGGGGAAAGGGTGGTAGGGATGAAACATGATGTAAATACATGAAAAGAGGGTGGGAAAATCACAAAATATAGTGAGAAGGTAGTGATAAGATAATGATATGGGGATGAGTGAGATGGAGGTGGGAAAGAACATTGTGAGCATGAAAAGGCCAAGGTGAAGAGTTATATGTAAAAATAAACACATAACAACCAAACCATATCAATTTATATGAATTTATATAATGAATATAGGCTAAAAATGAAACATAGGTTTTTGTAAAAACTTTAAAATATGAAATTTTTCCTTAAAGTATGCTAAACTAGCCTTTTGAGATACTTTTAGAGCACAAAGATGGATAATACATGAACATTTGGAGAAATTATTGAGAAAAACTATTTACAAACATGATAACATGAATGAAAATTATGTCATGGATCAAAATAAGAAATCTTGAAAACTTTCTCTCTCCTCTAGATCATACAATTTCTCTTCAAGAGCATGCCAAACTATAAATTATATTATTTATCTTTGTGATATTTTTTTGACCTTGATATGTGAAAATAAGGATTTAAAAAGGCCATGGAAGGATTTAATAGGTTCATAAAATACTCTAAAAACTTAAATTTTCTTTAAATGTTGCCTTGATGAGGAGAAATAGAAGAAAATTGATTGCTTTCCTAGTTGCAAGACTACAAACTTCATCCTAAAATTAAATGGATGGTTCATGAGGAATAAGAGAAAATTTTTATAACCAATTTATCCATAAATAATCCCTATTTGTCTATTTTCTTTGACCCAAATTTTAGACCTATACCTTCTCTATCCAATCTATACCATCATCAAACCTGCACGGTACTCTCTATGTGCAAACTAGACAATTGACAAGAAGAGACTGGTTTAGGTCCTATATTTCATAAAATTTCCATTAAATTATTCATGGACCTCTATAATAACCTCATTATCATATTTAATGCTTTAGTTTTACATAATTTTGTATAGATCCATACTTTGCCTTTAGAAAATGAATGAAATGAGCCATTTCTTGGATTTTAAAGATAACTCAACCTTTGAACTACCAAATTTAGTGAATTTCAATGGTAACACAATT
This sequence comes from Torreya grandis, assembly GCA_037957365.1. Taxonomy (NCBI): domain Eukaryota; kingdom Viridiplantae; phylum Streptophyta; class Pinopsida; order Cupressales; family Taxaceae; genus Torreya; species Torreya grandis. The sequence goes on along the minus strand of JARHVA010007654.1, from coordinate 278,927 downwards.
ATTTTATCATGTTAAAATATATATTAAGCCTTTTTACATGTTTTAGGGGCCAAAAATGGCACGTGTGGGTTCCAAATGGGTCCTTTTGGCTTAAAATACATTAAAAGACCCTTTTGACTTATGAAACCTTGAAATCAAGCTAATGTCATGAAATTAAATGGATTTTATGGCATTTTACCCATTTTAAGTCCTTCTAAATACTAATTCTTCATTAAAATACCAAAAATCTTCCTTTTTAGGCCAAAATACTCATTTTTAGACCAATTTAAATAGGCTCATCAGTACCAAGAAGAGTTTTTGATTGTAGGGGTTGGTATTTATCCTTGATAGGCCAAATTATCAATATTTGTAGTGACTCATAAGGTTTTACCAACCTTTTCATCAAAATCACTCATTAGATTTGATATGACAATGATAATATAAAGCATAACCACTTGACTGGATGACTCTCTTGATGCCAGATGGACTCTTTTGGGATTTATAATACCTATTTTGATTGAGAAAACAACAAAACTGAAGGGATGAAATAACTAAAATATGACAACTAATCTAAGGAAATAGGGAAACTCAATAAAAAAGAATCAAACTACTACTTGTGTTATTCACTTATTAAAACAAAACAAACTTAGATAACTAACTTGAAGTGACAAGCTTCCCTCCAGGGTCAAATGGAAAGTTATTTGGTCCACCATAGAAATTTAAAGTGTGATTGATTCCTTTTTATGGCATACTCTTGTATATAGGATCACTTGTATGTTCATATCTTCTTGATGATGTAACTAGGCCTCCAACTTCCATTCTTAGGTACATGGATTGAAGATATGGATACAAGACCCAATCATACTTTTCTCATATTCTTCTTTCTTTCATCAAAATGCTAATTCTTATTCATTCATTTATTAATATTAATTTTTCACATTTTCATTCAATGATTATATTGGGAAATTTACTGATATGCTTGGTTTGGTGTCTTCATTATGCTCCATTTGAGTTAATGTCTTGTTAACATATTCAACTTATTGATAAGTGTTTAGACATGTCTGAAATATGTCATTAATCTCTTCTTGATGAACAAATCCAACAATATTATTTATAGAACATTCCTCAATATCCATATAGGGTGGATATGGACTATCAAACTTTGAAAAAAACCCTCCAAGTCATCTTAAAGGGCCATTTCATCATGATCAACTAAAAGGACATGAAATTAATTTCCATCCTTACCATTTAAAACATGTTGATCACATAGTTCTAAACTTGTGGTGAATTTATATGAAGGTTCTTGATCTATTTCACTTGTTTCATCTTTATCTTTAGTGGAGAATGTATTCTCATAAATCCAATCAAGCTCTAACTCATCTTGTTTTGTCATTTCCATAATAACATTGTCTTGTTGAAGCTCCAAAACCCTGCTAGAATCTTTAGGTGAAGCGTCAACCCACTATTCTATCTCATCATCCAAATTTTCCATCTAAGCTCTTTAATTTCACTTAATAAATAATGATACAATTACTTTCAATAATCATCTTCTTCAATAATGCTCTCCATCTCAACAGTGCTTCTTTGCAAGTACTTTTCATGGCTGCTTTCTAAAGAAATATTAGTTTTTATTTCATTTTGATCATTTAATGCAACTTATTGAGAAACATATTTTTATGCATCTAAAAATTATTCATCTTTGGCATAATGAAATACTGAACCATGTTTGTCCTTGCCTAGTGGTGTCCCAATAATGATTTCTTCTTCTTTATCACTCAAGTCACATTAATTTTATATCTCTCCAGCTGCATCCTCTTTAATTTCCTCACAAAGTAGAGGTTCTTACTCCAAGAGTGGCATGGTAGACCCCTAAAAGTATTCAATAATATGAGAAATGTCCAAATAAGTTACCAAAGATCCCTATTTTTTCTCATGGAGCTACTCTTCCTATATCACCTTCACCTCCTCTCTCTATTGCACTATTTTTTGAATATCTTTTCATGAAAAAAAGGACTTGGGACTTTGAGGAGAAAGGAGTGGATACTGAATGATCTCTTGATTGATCTTAACTTAAACATCTTGAATCATGCTTGAATGTTCTTATTTTTCTCTTGACTGTTGAATTTGCTTCCTAGTCATGAACTTTGGTTTTAAAACATTTGATTTTATACTTTTTCTAGCCATGGGTGTGAAAGAAGGAACTTAATATTATGTTTCCTTTATAGCTTCCATTGAATACTAAAGGTGTTGATTTGGAAGCTCAACCTGCTTGGCTAAATTAGCCTCAAAAATCATGGACCAAATAATTCAAGATGTTTCCCTACAAAACTAAATATATAGGTTCATATATGATATGTTGTGAAATCTTAGAATTGGAATCTTCTAAACATATTTCTTAAGCCTTCTGAGGCCTCTATTGGATATATTTATAGGTATGAAATCTAGACAAGGTCTAAATGGAATTTTGAGGGATAAAATATACATTATTTTGATAAACATGAAGGGAAAAGGGTAGCTCTATGGGAACATATTGTTTTTTGTGATGACCCTAAGGGTTATCAAAAACCACCAACCTCTCTTTAATGCCTACTATCATACCACTTATGTCAACAATATCAACACTGAACTTTGAATGACCTTGCCTTATGAAAGATGTGCATACCTATTTAGCCTACTACAAATTAGCTCTCATATTCTAAATTTCATGATTGGAGATATCCTCTCCATATATTTTTGAGTGTCTATGCTTACCATCTATTTCTCATAGCCACACAATATTTGATTGAATCTTGAGATATACTATTTTGGGACTTGATTGGGCTGACCAAGAGGATAACCAGGTTCATAAGAGTTGTTATAAGACTGATATGATCTTTCATACTAATTATAAGGCCCTAAATGTGGTTGGTGAGTGTAGTGATTTAGTGTCAAAATATATCTAAATTTATTTATCATTCTTCTTAAATTAATAATTAACATTTATTCTTAAAATCATTTAATTTATTAATTCAAACATTTGTTAAAAGTCAATTATTCACCTTTTAATATTTATTTTTAATATTTAATTCATTGATTTACCTATTCAAACCTCTCCCACCTTTCTTTCCCTCATCCCAACCAAATCCATAAAGTTCTCTAGCTCTTATGACTCCTCCCTTGAGTTATCAATCCATTTTGCCTAAGTCTTATTGAGTCAGCTAACCAACACCTCTTTTTACTCCTCTAGGTTGAAAAGGTATTCATCCTCATGGATGAGGACTCATCCTCAACTATTTATCATTTAGAGCATTGAAAAAGTTCAAATGATCCTTTACACATCTCCATTTTCAACTATGAGAATCATTTTCCATCATAATCATCCCTTTTGGGAGAACTACATATGGTTTGATATCCACACATAGACAGTGTCTAAGTGAGTTATGTAGGCAACGCTTAGAGACATGGGGTCTCTAGGGTCATCTTTGCCATCACCATCACAATCATGCCCACAATCATAATCATATATTGCATCCAAAGTAAATCAAAATGAATCAAAGCCATCCTTTTACACCAAAATTCTACCCATTCTCCCTTTGCATTGGAGACTTGACTGTGTAATAGTGTTTTTGTCATAGAGGTTTGTTTTCTACTCTATATTTTTCCTATATGACCAGTTTGAAATTTTGCTTTTATGACTTGACTGTGTAACATTGTTTTTGTCATAAAAGGCTTATTTTGTATGTTGTCTTTTTGTTCATCCTTCCTCATAGAATTTTCAGTTATTCTTGTAGCATTTTCATCTCATAGCTATTTTATCCTTATTCATATGAAATCATTATTCTTCACAATGAAATCATTTCTCTAAGCTCATTTTCTAGTCTATCTTTTTCCTGTATGACCAATTTGCAATTTTTCTTTTATGACTTGAATGTGTAACAGTGTTTTTGTCATAGAGGCTTGGTTTTTCTATGTTTTTTTGTGGTTTTCATTTGTTTATTTAAGGTTATCTTATTTTTTAGCCCAAGAAAATAGTTTAACACCTTTTTTGTAGGATTCTTACTAAATGCAATCAATAAATAATCAATATAAAAGCCAATTTTTCTTATTGCTAACATTCTTATTTTTATATTTCAATTTCATAGTAATTACATCAATTCTCTTTCTATATCTTTATTTGTAGTTATGAAATACATGTATGATCTTTCCTTATCATTACATTGGTAATGATACCTAAAAATAAAAAAACATTTTCACAATTTATCTACTTACCCAAGTGATATCCATGTATGATCTTTCATCGATGTTACATTGGTGATGATACTTGGAAATTAAAAATGGGTGTTTAATTTTTTATTTTTTTCTTAGGGGCTCTATCAATTATGGATTTCACCACCACATGATAGGCCAAACCCTATTTATCAATGGGGTATATAAATTGAGACCCAATTGTTTCAATTGCCTAAGTGGTTATGTGTTTTAAGCATATTGTGATGTGAGGGGTTTTCATGCTCTAATAACTAGGGTTTTAATAGCTAAATCAAGATCTAATATTAATTATTATCAACACACCCTATAGCTATTTTGATAATTTTGGTACAAGACCTAATAGTTTGTGTTTGAAGATCAATTTCTTTCATGGTTTTATTCCCCATAGATAATCTCATATATAACTTAATCCTAGGATCACCTTTTTTCCATTCAACCTTATTGCACTAGTTAGTGGTTAGTATTGAGAAGTTACTTTCCCCACACCCTAAAAACTAGAATTAATGGACCATGGGAATGGTAGGATCTTCCATGGTTATCACCTTGAAACATTAGGCCATAACTAAGAGCATAGATGAGTGAGTGATAATGGAAATCCCAAAAGTTGTTCAAGACCCTCATCCTAGATTTTTTACCTTTTTGTGCAAATTTATTGATTATTTAGAATAGAATTTTTTATTTATTTATTTATGTATATAATGTGTTAAAATTTCCTTATTTAAAAAAAATTGAGTTTAAAATCTATCCTAAAAATCATAACTTTCTCTCTAAAAGATCAAAAATATTTAGTTAACAATCAAAAGTTTGGTCACTTTCGTACTTTGATTTAAAAGAGTCTAATTTCAAGTATTTTTCATTATTGAATCAATCCTTTCCTTAGTAAAATTACCCATTTTAATAAGTATGTCTATGTGGAACAATCCTTTAACAATTTTTTTCCCAAATCATAATCCCAATAATCCTTGTTTTAGCATAGGGTTCCATCCAACCAACTTTGATCCAAACTCATATTTGAATCAATGTCAAACCAATCATCCAAAAAATCCAATCCAAGTTTGAATATGTATTCATCCTCATCCATAAATCAAATTCAAACTTGAATAGTCATTCAAATTTTCCAAATCAACCTTTCTATAGTAATCAAAATCAATCCTTTAATTTTGCATGTAGTTCACCCCAAAACTCAAACCCAAAATTTTTAACCAGTCTATCTACTTCCAAATTTTTCACCAATATAAATAATTTTTTTGATTCACCATCACTCTCAAATATTTATTTGAACCAAAATCCATTCATAAATCAAATTCCCATCTAGTCTAATCTAACTATGTTCTATCCAAATCAATATTTAATCTCTTACACCCTTCATAACTAACCTTTCCAAATTCATCAAAATTAATCATTTGATTTTGCATCTAATGCATTCCCAAACTTAAACCAAACTATAGTAAATTCACATTTGTTCACAAACCTAGTAGATTAAATTCTATCAAACTTGATAAATTCATCCTTCCAAGACCAAGCTACCTCTCTAAATAAGGAATCTAAAAACATTTGACATCAAAATCATCCTATTTTCCAAAATCCACCAAGTTTCCCCTTCACTAGTTTTAGTATTTATTTTAACATACCCTATCACACCAACAAATGGAATCCAATTATAGCACCCCTATCATCTAATATCACTTCACCCCTATATTTATAATAACTTCAAAACTCCCAACCTATCAAAACTAGTATTGTGCCTATTAATAAAATATTCACTCCTTTAGGGGAACCTTATGATGTATTCTATCAAAAATTAGTCACTACAAACTTAGTAATATATCCAAAAATTAGATACTTTGAGTTGAATGTCTCAAAACCTAATTCATTTATACCTATAAAATATTATGATTATCACCAAATTAAAGGCCATTCTATAAACCGTTCTGTGAGACCAAAGCATTATATCCAAGATCTGATTGATAAAGGGTATATCAAGGTAGATCCAAGTGTATCCACACACAAAATATAGCTTGGGGTCAGGCCAATATGTCTTTCCTTAGCCTATTAAATCCATATCACTTCCAAGTCAAGGTCATAACCTTCCATCCACTTCTCAATATCCCATTTTTTACACATCCATTTTTAGCCAATCCATTATTGATCAACCATCCTTTGAAAAACATGGTTTACCATCCATTTTCGATTTAGAACCCATCTTTATTTAATAACCTATCTTTGATCAAGATCCCATCTTTTATCAAGATCCCATTTTTGAAAAAGATCCTATTTTTGACCAAGATCCTATCTTAGATAAAATCTCCTTCAACCAACATAGCTTATCACCCATTATCCAAACACAAAAATTATAATCACCTATTGAATCTCCCATCATCATCATGCACCCCAAGTGATAGAGGTAATTATAGATAAAAATATCCATGACCAAGGAATTATCAAACCCATTCATTTTGAAGTAAATGCTAGACCACATAGCATCAACTATAAACCATTTCAAATTCAATGTAAAGATGTTAGTGATACTTTTGTGATTTATAAGGTAACAACATCCATAATGAAAATATGATCCATTCATAGCCTTTATGAGGAATTTTATACCATCACTCCTTTCATAAACATCACCATTACTACCTTCCATATTGAAATCTAGTATCCTAGACCTTATGATTGAGACCAATGATCTTACTTACAGTTAACTTCCTTCCTTGCTAATAAAATAATGGTAGACTTCTTAGCTAGTCTCCTACCAGAAGAGTATCAAGAAACATATGCATATTCTAAGGAACAACAAGTGTACCTTATTCAAAATAAATCCTACAAACCAAATCTAAAATACACATCCCATAGTGAAAACCTCTTTGAGGCACTATTAGATGATCAACATATAGATTGTAGTCAAAATCCCAATCAAATATAGAAACTCAAAAATATGAGTCCCTTAATGAAAACCTCTTTGAGGAACTATTGGATAATCCAAATATGAATCCCAATCAAAGTAGTCAAGAAGAATCCTTTGGTGAAAACCTTTCTAAGTAAATAATAGATGATAAAATTAATATATCCTTTACATTAGCAAAAAAATTATATGGATCCCTATCTCAAATTGAAGATATCATTGATGTAACATTAAAGTCCCAAATCATCCAACTGACAATTACTCCTAGTCTTGATGAACATGAGATTATTGGTCTAGTTCACCTTTTACATCATGAACCATATACTCATCCCCACTATAATTCCATCCATCCAAATACTTAAAGCACTCAACATACATCCTTCATACAACATACATTCTTCTTCACCTTGTCTGGCAATACCCTCTATCGTAGGGGCTATGACAATATCCTAGTAAATTTGGAAGAAGCCAATTTAGAAATCAATGAAGTTACTAAAGACATATCTAGAGTGCATACCTAAAATATTAATAGTGGTAAGCATTAATGCATCTCAAACTCTTTTATAATTGATACGCCAAAAATAAAAAAAATCAAAAGAAAAACAAAGCAAAAAAAAAGAACAAATCACAAAGATAAAGAGAAATAAATTCATCCAAAGGTGAAAACCATTTCTATGGCACAATGGGCACATACCATTATGAAAACCAATTTTTGGCATCATGCGTAAAATAATCAGTTATCTACAAGTACCCTACACTTCGGGGTAAGTTTGTTCCATTCCAATCCTTTATATTCTAGATCATCCCTCCATCCTTACCCATCTTAAAAATCCCATCCTTTACCATCATATGCTTACCTTAAACCATCCTTACATATCCTAAGTTATCCTAAAGTATACTTACCCATATTTTACCTATCAAATCCATCCTAAACTCATCCTCAACCATTATATACCAACCTTGAATACCCTTACCTATCCAAACCCAACCTTCTCCATTTAACCCCAAACCTATCAAAACCCATCCAATCCTTGTCATCATAAAACCATCCTTATTCCCTTTTTGAATTTGATATGGAAGTGGAAACATATTGAGACATGTTCTTAGAAGCATCTTGGTGTATCCTTGCAATGTTAATTTGATGACTAGACACTTGGTTATTATCTCATGTGTTCCTTAGAGTTATCATCTTAATTCCAATCCATTCATATTCATCCATATTCCACATATAATGTATTCCTTCCATCCCTTACCACTCACTCCTAGGTGATATAATATGGTTTTCCCTTTGTTGCTCTTCATTGTATATAAGCTTATAAAGCCAAAAAACATACAAAAACATTAGGAAACCCAAAAAAAATCCAAATAATTAGAAATTTTAGTCAAAATCTATAAAATTAGAAAATCCATCAAAATCTAATAAAATACAATAAAAAAATTCCATCAAACAATAAAAAAATCCCTTGTCCTTAATTATGTACCCTAGTCGTCCCTTATATGGATTACTCATTAGATAGTTCAACATTGTCAAAAATAGCATATGCCAAAGGGTTGTACTTTAGCCAAAGACATCCAAAAATGGCATTTGCTTACTTTTTTAAAGTCATTTACTTACTTGTTTTAGTCATTGGATTACATATATATGTATACTCATTTACTTTCTTTTACATCATGATTATTTACTTGCTTCTATAGTATTTGTTTACTTTCGTGTTTATTTTACTCACATCATTTTCATTGTTGTAAACATTTTTTTATCTAATCTTTATTTTTATCTCTTGTGTCTAGATCATTATGCGCATTACTAATGGTGTTATTATGATATTCCATATCATGATGCACTAAGTTTTATACTTGTGAATATATTAGTCCTTATGTATATTAAATGATAGTAATTATGGGTTTTATATACCATTAGTGCATATTATCTTATGCAATATCAAAAATTAGGTTGCTCAACTCTCACTTGGTTGGAATTATTGTCAAAAATCTAATGTAAAGAATTAAATAAACAAAAGGTAGCTATTAGATCATCTCACATAAAGCATCTATTTGTCATCTCTCTCTTCCATTCATCCTTATCTCATCTATTTTTTCAAATCATTTGATCCACCATCATTAATCCATGTAGATGCTTCATTTATTTGTTAATGTTTTCATATCATTAATCCACAATCATTTCTTAATATTTCCATTCAATCTCCTGTACTTGTCAATTGAGACTGATGAAATCACATTTTCCATCCTTTCTCCATCATCTAATTATAGTGTGCAATAATTAACTTAAGTATAGTATCCATGGGTCAATCTTACCTTACACCATGACTTCTTTTCCTATTTTTTGGAGACTACATCTGGCTTGATATCCATATGTAGACATTATCTAAGTGGATAATGTAAGAAATTCTTAGAGATAAGGGGTCTCTAGGGTCAACAATTCCACCACATATACCATCATCCATTCAAATCTATTTCATCCAAATTTTCTATTGTCATCTAATCAAAGTGTTATATCTCCTTATCAATGCCTGCAAATAAATTTTTTGTAAATCGTTATCACAAAATAGATAATCTATATTTTTAATTTTTTGGCCTTTGTCTTACCATCATTGGGATATATCATTCCTTAATTTTCTTGTGAGACTCTTAAGTTTGATCACAATCCAAGCATATAGTCTATAAAGTGGGAAATGTACTTTTTCCAATATCTTCTCTATCATGTAATTGTTAGGGGGAAATAGTTTTACATGTACCTTCTACAATTTTTCAAACATTAGTATTGAGAAAACTATCTATATTATTGATGATAATTTTCTCATTTCCATCACTTCATAATACTAATTCATCCATTTTAAAATTTCTAGAACCATTAAATAAATCTATTTCAGATTTGTATTCAAATTTTTGCAATCATAGATCCACAATTTATTATTTTTGGGATATATAATTCTAAAACCTACTTAATCCACCCTTAAGTCATCAAATAACAATAATTCCATAATATTTGAGTGGTTAAAATTATTGATTTTCAAATAAAAACTCCAGTTTTAATTCACTAAGGGCAACCCTTTTACATTACCAACACCTTGCACAAAATTGACATAGATTTTGAAGTAACTTGATTTATCATGCATCAACCTCATTTTTACCTATTTCCTCTTTTCATAAGTTTTGAGTATTTATTCATTTATCACACAAACCCTCGAGGGGGCATCATCACACTCATTTTCATTCATTTGGAGCAATTTTTTTCCTTTTCTATCATCAACACTCTACTTCTATTCTTCAAAATAGTATTACTTCACATCACCATTTCACAGAGGGGAAAATGTAGACACCTAAATTTAATTTAGTGTTGAAATACATCTAAATTTATTAATCATTCTTCTTAAATTAATAATTAACATTTATTCTTAAAATCATTTAATTTATTAATTCAAACATTTTGAAAAAGTTAATTATGCACCTTTTAATCTTTATTTTTAATATTTAATTCATTTATTTACCTATTCAAACCTCTCCCACGTTTCTTTCCCTCATCCCAACCAAATACATAAATTTCTCCAACTCTTATGACTCCTTCCCCAATTTATCAATCCATTTTGACTAAGTCCTGTTGAGTTAGCTAACCAACCCCTCTTTTTCCTCCACTAGGTTGAAAAGGTCTTCATCATTATGGATGAGGACTCATCCTCCACCATTGATCATTTGGAGCTTTGAAAAATTAAAAATGATCCTCCACCATTGGATCTTTTTCTAGGCTTATATAAATAAGCTTTCGCATCTCTATTTTCAATAATAAGAATCCTTTGCCATCATAATCATACCTTTTAGTAAAACTACATATGGTCTAATATCAACACATAGACATTGTTTAAGTGGGTTATGTAGGTAGTGCTTAGAGGCATGGGGTTTCTAAGGTCAGCTCGAATACCACCATGATAATCATACTCACAATCATAATCATATCTTACATCCAAATCAAATCAAAGTCATCATTTTGCACCAAAAATCTACTCATTCTCCCTTTGCATTGGAGGAGTGAGCACCAAATTATTGATAGATAAAATTGGATTGAAATCATAATGGAGGATTCTCATATCTCAACTATGAAGTTTTGACTTTACATATAATTTAGTTCATATAGTGAGGTTCATCATAAGGCTGATATGAATCATAGTAGGGTTGATATGGGTCATGAGGATTAAATTAGAACTTCTAATAATGAGAATAATGATAGAATTTTTTTTTATAGGCTTCCATAGCCTAAAAAATTAGGAATATAACTAATTATGAATAAAATAATGCTTCTAGCCTCTATGATAAGGACCATAAGAGTACTTAGAACTAGTTATAAAGACTAATATTCTACAAATTTTTACTCCAATGGCTGATTTTGTCTTCCACTAGGTGTTCTATAACTATTAGCAACACATATAACACCCTACTTGAATGCTAACAAATTGCTTTGAAAATCCTTCACACATGGACTAAAATTGGAATGATCTAAGGTGTGGGACACATGAACTTAGATCAAACCTCTAGTTTTGATGAGGTAAAATCCTTTGATGTATCACTTTGCTCACTTCTACTAAAGCCTACCATAAATTTTGGGATGAAAAGGGGGAGAAGGAAATAGAAAGGGAAATCCTAATTTACTTTTGGTGATACACATATATTAATATTTCATCCACTTTACTTACGCTCATAAAAATTGAAAACATAAGAAAATGACATAATCTACAAGTCCAAATGACTCCCATGCATTAGTATTTCATGTAAAGACTTTACTAGGTGACCAGAGCATGAGGGAAATGATGGAATATATTTGATTAAAGGTACTAAATATTTAATTATATTCATTTTTATCTCATTCAAATGACATCAAACATTGAACATGACCTACATAAGCTAGCATACTAGTAACTAGGTTAGATAAGAGCCAAAAAAGGGAGAAAATACTACCACATATTCAAATAAATTAGCATAAACACACTATAATAAGAAAATGGAATCCAAAAATAGTCATTTTATTAATCTCATAATGTTATAAAACTCAATCTTAGTAAAGTCTAGTCATGCCCAAGAGAGGGATCCTAAAATTTGGCTTGAAAGCCTAAATATATAGAAAATAGAAGTAGTTATCCAAGAGATTGGAATATAATATAGATGAGGAAGTCAAATACACATTAATTCAAGTCATATTTTTCTCCAATTTGATAAAAATTATCTTCAATATATCTATTTTATGTCTCAAGACTTGCATGCTCCTCTTTTTGGTGATGGGGCCTTCTTGAGCTACTCAAAATTCTTCATGCTTGAATGCTATGCCAATATTTTGTGATTAAATAAGATTTTAAGTAGTTTTAAAGTGTTTTAATTCTTTCTTTTGCATGAAAATCAAGGAATATGAATGATAGTTAGTCAACTAATCAACTAGAGTAATGGCACTTCAAGACTAGTTAACTCCTTCTCTAGCCCCTCCTTATATGAAATGGTACTTTTAAGGCTATAATATGTATGATAAATCCACATTAAGGTCATAAATACAATGTGAAAATTCCATATGAGATCAGATATAGCCTTTTAATGCAATTTTCAACTCAAAAAATTGACTAATTAGGCCTACTGGGCCAATTAGGCCTAGTAGCCTATCTTTTTATATTTGGAAACCATTAGAAATTTCATGAAAACCATGAAAAATAAAATAAAATTAAATTTATACCTATAACAAATCCTCACACCATGATATAGGTGTTTTTTATCAAGAAACCCTTGCAACTCAGTAACCAGGGTTGAATAGGTCAAATCTACCTCATTTTCCTATAAATTAGTTGTTTTAAATGAGATGGTAGGGGAACTTACATGTATATTTATAAACAATTTATGATTTAAGGATGAATAAAAAGTCTCAAAATTCAACATCCATGGATTTGATTTCATGTAAACTAACTTGTACCTCATTTTTCATGTTTTTCCTCCAAAACATTTTATTTCTATCATGATCTCTGCATATCCATACAAAAAATTGGCATTAATGGGGTCCTATCTAATTTTAATTGATTTTTTAAGAGTTTTTAGCTTGATCCATGAGGTTTTGATGGTAAGAAAATCAAGTTTTCTCAAAATTGGTCACTATGAGGGTTTGGGAGGGTTTTAGAGTTGAATCTTCTTAATGATGATTCATAAGTTACATTACTCTAAATCCAAATTTATTTCCATGAATTTATAGTATACAAACCCTCTCAACATCCTTAAATATATTGGGTTTATATGAAAAATATATCACATGAAGGGAATTTGCCTATAGGGTTTGTGTATACACCCTAAATTGGTCAAGCAACCACACATATCATGTATTTTCATAAGAGACTCTAATTAAATAATTTGAGTTTTTTACACATTTAAACATGTCTTTCATTTTATCTCTTTGGGTCTTATTCTAAGATTGAGTAATCTTTTTACCCATTCTTGATCACCCTAAGCCTTTTAAATGATCATTCCACCTCAACTAGGTTAGGTTTTCCATGCTTGTTCTATCCACCTATTAGATATGAGCACTAGGATTGGAGTACAATGTTGGAACCTAGGGTGTCTAATTTCTAGTGATCCTTTCCAAAGTCAAATTGAGCTCTAACAGTTAGTTTTTTCCACAAGATGAGTCTTACCCCTTTTCTTTTCTTCATTCCTAAGTTTTCTAATGTTGGCCAAATTTAAATAAAGCTCCGAATTTTGAAATAATGAGTCTCTTATATAAAGTAATATACAAGGCATTTTATATCTATAGCTTACTACTTTGACACATTAGACATGATAAAAATTAGTCAATAATATAACTCAACTTCTCTGCATCACACATCAACTTGCATACTTGATCAAAGAAGGGCTTAGGAAAAATTCATTCTTTCATCCATCATGTGAATTGATTATACATGTTCCCTAAGTGATAACTACATTTGATCTGAGACCCTAACTTGAGGGTTAATGTAGGTAGTAGTCAGGATAATAGGGATTCTAGATCATGTAATCATTCTTCCCTTAATCCAATTTTCCCCCTTTTGATTTTCACATATTTAGTGTTTGAATGTGTGTAGATGAATATAGGTATTGAAAACTAAAATAAACCTAAAACAAGATATGTTAGCTTCTATCCCTTGAAATTTGGTACACAAGCTCACACTAACCTACTGAATAAAACCCAACAAGTTTAGATCCTGAGGGTAATAGCACCATGGAGGGACTATAGCATTAGACACTATGGTGTCTAATTTCAGTGCTCCTATTGAATCAGAAAACAAAATCTAGGTTCAGATTCTTGATAGTGTCTCAGTCTTGCTTTTCAATTACCAGCTCTACAATCATTTGTTTTAGCTCGATTTAATATAAGTTTATTATTCTTCCTCTTGAAAAATTACCTATTTAAAATCTACATTTTTCCCCATTAAACTAGATTTTTCCTATTATTATAGATCCTTATTATGTAGGATATAAACACTAGATTACCAAAAATAATAAAACATTTTAGTGAACCTGACCTACTTTGAACAAACCTAAAACCCTAGCTACACTTAGGGTTTTTCTTTAGGTTTTTTTGCAAAAATTTAATCTCAAAATTTTGATTTTTGTATCAATTTTTGTGCATTATTCCTATTCAAAATTTAATTTTAGAATTTAAATTTATTTAATAAGTTACAAAAATTCTAAAACCCTAGCTAAAACCCCTATATTTTAAAACTAGGTCCTTAAACCTCAAGCCTTCCTTGAAAATTTAAGAAAACTATTTTGGAATTTTTACAAATTTTTTACTTTGTCAAAAATAATTTCAAAATTTCAAAATTAGTATTTCTTGTACAAAAATTCCAATTCAAATTTATGATTTTTTGTATTAATTTTTATGCCATTATTTTGTTTAAAATTATTTTTAAAATTTAAAATTATTTCATACTTTTCCAAAATACTAAAACCCTAGATAAAAACACTTGATTTCCAAACTAGGCCCTCAAACCTCAAGTTTTCCTCCCTTACAATTTGGATTATCAAAATTAATTTCAAATTTTTTATGACATTAGTTCTTTGTGTATGCATTTACTTTATATTACTTTTCAAAATTCTCTTTGGTGAAAGAAATAAAATGGCCACAAAGGCAATTCCTCCTTCTCATCCCGTAGATGAATTTATAAAATTTTCTTATAATTATGACAATGATTAGATAAATTTGCAAAATTACACATTAGCTAAGATTGTAGAAAATGATTTCATTTATAGTGAAGATAATGACTATTGTTGTAATGAAGGATATGATTATATATGTAATGATGATGGTGAAACACAAATAGATGAGTCTTTTTCTTTAAACCCCATTTCTTTGATTCCTTCTAAATAAAATAATTTTGATAAATGGGAAATATGTTTTTCACCTTATTTTCCTATGCACAATGCACTAAATGAACAAACTAGTCATGAATTTCCAAGTGAACCTCTTATGGGTGATAATTTGCTTCCATGTTAACCTAATCTCTCTCTCTTTTGTTACTTTAGTGTTCAAATTACAACATAAATGCAATAGAATTAAATTACCAATGCATAGTTCAAATGATACATCTCATGTTCTTAACTCTACTTTATCAAAAGAATGTTCAAATGAAAAATATCCTTCTCTTACTTCTCATATTATACATGAAAATAATGCATGTCTTTCATCCATGGATAACATATATGCACATGATATTTCAATTTCAAGTGACAATTTATTACATATTCAAAAAGAATTAAATTCTTCTATTACACCTCTCCCTAGGGATGATAGAAGTGATAATAAATATAATAGTGAGCATGTCATTGAATATGAAAATGAGAGTGATTAAGAACAATATTACATATATGATAATGATTATGATAATTATGCACATAATGAAGAAGAATATGCATCTCATGTTTTTAACTCTTATCTCACTCCTGTCAAACATAATGCACTTCCAAATGTTGTTTCTACTTCTATGAATGATTCTATTTCAAAAAATTCACATGTTAATGCTAATAACACATATTATACTCAATTATAATGTGATTCACTAAAAAATAAATATACCAATGAATCTCCTAAGCTACCCCTCACTATAGTAGAACCCAATTATCACTCTTCAACTAAAGAGGATGGTATCCCACATCCCTCCAATAAGGTCCAAGTTACCATTACTCCAAAGGTTCAAGTGAGCACACCCCCTCTTTATGATCCAATTTCTAAATGTAGCATTCTCATGGTTAAAATTAATAATCAAATTCAATAATTAAATGAACCACTTCAAGATACTAATGCACCATCCTAGGAGATCATCTCTTTGATGCATGTAGTTGTTGAATTACAACACCAAGTACATCTCTTTACCTTGGAAAACAAAGCTTACAAGTCTTGTATGAATTCCAATGATCTACATGAAAACCCTATTTCAAATACATTCATAAAAACATCATTGCCAAAGTACCATCATTACCTCACTTTGATGGAACTGGAAATCCATTTCTACACCTTTAGGCCTTTCATAAGGCTTTGCCTGTCATGTGATCCCATTCATTATACTCAAGTTATTCCAATAGAAATTATTGGAGGAAACACAAAATTGGTTCTTTTATCTACTCCCCATCAGTTCATTTCACATATATGATGACCTAGAGGAGGCATTTCTCAAATATTACATCATAAACATGGGCCCTCATGTTACATATGAGAAACTTGACATAATACATCAAAATTATTTAGAGCTAATTAGTGAGTATTTCTTAATATTCAAGGCTCACATGTTAATATTGATATATGTAATCATATAAAATACAAAATTGGATGACTTAGGTATGACTAATAACACCCAACCTATAGGTCCTCTTTCTTGCTCACTCAAGTCTTCTTGGCTAGACTTTCATTGAATTTTAATCACCTATAGATTCCCAAACTTAGCTTTTTGAGACCCATGTACCACTCTCAAACCTAGATCCATCCCCCTAGGTCTCATCCTCTTAGGACAATAGTACCCAACTTATATAAGAGAAATAGAATTTAGGGGTGTCATATTTTTGGTGTTGTTATCCAAGTTCACTTTAGCATCAAAAGATCAGATTTTCTTGATTCCTTATGTTTTTCCATATTAGTCTAATACAAGCTCATATAACCCATGATCATCAGTTTCCCTATAAAATTCCATTCAATGTCCATTTATAAGGGTTGGCACTCATTCATAGGAAAGAAGCAAGAATACAAGTAAGTACACTCAAGCACTCTTCCTTATTCTCTACATACAACCTTTCAAAACCAGTTCAAGCATGCATACCAATCCGTAGGCATCCAAAGTACATTCTAGTTTTGTATTATAGTTGTATACATCACATAATTTCACCAAGCACTTCAAATGGGATAACTACATTATCTTGATCCCTCTTTAGAGTATTGGTATGTAGGAAGCATGCCCACATATGGGGTGTGAAGTGCATCTACTGTATCCTTTACACACTAACCCCTTTTCTCTTTTCCAAGTTTGCTACTCAAGTTCAAGCACCGAGAGTTCCTAAGGGTTTTGAATATTGAATTAGACACAATGAGCTCTACATAGAATCAATATTTGATATTTCACTATCATGGTGTAATAGGCCTATCGAACTAAACTTAGAAAAGCTAGATCACCAAGATAATAGTGTAAAAAGTGGACAAGAGTGCCAAAATTGGATAAAAGTTCTAGAAAGTAGACCATATTGCTAATTAGTAGGGTGTCCTGAGTTTGGTTCTCCTTTCCAATCTAGAAATAGAGTTCTGGGTCTTGTTTACAATAGTGTACCATCCCTACACAATAATTTATAGATCTTACCTCATCTATTTTAGCCCAAAATAATCTAAGTTTAATTTCTTTACACTTACTATTTTTTGAAAAGGTAAAATACATATCTATTTACATAAATTAATAGGCTAATTAAGACATATTAATTACTAATTTACATTTACTCAGACCTTTAGTTGCTTAGGAATTAAACACCTAATTTCCACAAAGAATAAAACATTTGGTGAACCTAACTTACTTTGAATTTTTGCACAAAAACTCTAGGACTAACTATTTTTTATTTTTTTTAATTTTTTCCTAAATTTAAAAATTAAAAAATGAAAAAATAATTGAAATATTTTAAATAAATTCACCCAAACCCTAGTTTTCACATACTAGGTCCTATTTCCATACAAGCACTTTCAAACCACTAGGAAAAATATACTGTTAATTATAGAAATATTTTTAGATTTTTCCTCAATTTTTCAAAATTAAAACTACAATTTTTCTATAAAATTTTCAAATTACTACACTAATTTTTGAAAAATTCATTCAGAACCCTAGTTGCATCAAATACATTATCAGTTATTCTTCATTACTTTTCACATAATTTTCTAAAATTTTAGTTAAATATTTAACTCAAAAAAATTAATTTAAAAATTTCATAGTATTTTTCAAATAATATTTATGAAAAATCAATAGTGGTATATACTAGCTCCTTTTTTCTTGTTGAGATATCACATTACATGTTTAGTAGTTCAATATATTTTTTGCACAATTTCCAATTCACTATTTCTTGGACTCTACATTTCTTAATTTTAGTACTTTCCATTTCTCACACATTGCCTATAAAAACATATTGCAAAACATTTCATGTTGTCTTCCTACTTTACCAATAGCTCAATATACTAGTTTTGATGAAATTGATAAAAGAGAACTTCAAGTAATCTTAACCAAACATCTGGATATGCAATATGACATAGAAAAACAATAAAAATAAACCAATGGACAATCTTCTCAAACCATAAAGTAACTAATTATTAATGACACCATGGGGTCAACTATGTCCCAACGACCCCATATAGTATCCCAACCTTCTTTTATGCCACCAGCTATAGCTAGTACATCCCTATCTCCTGATGCAACAACCCTTGTGCAAGAGATAAGATCTCTTCAATCCAAGGTGAAACATATTAAACAAGGAACCACTAGACCTACATAGGCATTGGATTCTTTTACACTTCTGTATACACCATTGGCAAGTCACATTAATTTTACACCCTTTCCATAAGGATTTTTTCAACCCAAGCTTACTCTTTATGATGGCAAGGGTGATCTAGAGACAAATTTGAGAGCATTTCATGAAACATGTTTGGATTATGTACCCAATTACTAGATACTTACCAAACTCTTTCCACATAACATAAAGGATTATGCTCTACAATGGTTTTATAGTCTACAAAATCAATCTGTCATAGCATTTAATCCTTTAGCAGACATGTTCCTAGCACATTTCAGTATCAACATTGGTGATAAGGTCTCATATGCATATATTGCATAATATAAACAAAAGACAAATGAGGCTTCTTATGTATTATGTTCTTAGATACAAGGTTATTATGGTTAACTATCCCCATGGATGATCAAGAGCTACATGACATCTTCAAATAGATTCTTCTACCAGCACTACATGAATCCATTATGTTTAAAAGATTTTCTTCCTTCACTAAATTTTTCATACACTTAAGGGAAGAGAATTCAAGTTAATCTCAATAGGCAAACCTAAGTATTCAATTACTCCAAACACAACAAATGAGAGTAATAAGAAAGTCCCATATAAGGTCATTATCAGTGACAACAAGAATCAGAATTAACCAATAGTTAATGCAGCTTCAGAGCCCCCTCATCATGTGGTTTTATCAGCACCTCCTCAACATGCATTTACCAATTTACCAATTTATATAGCTAGAATTATATATTAGTTATTATAATGTAACATCATAACTCTCCCACCTATTTGGAAAGTAGATCCATCAAATCCTCTTCTAAGCCACACAACAAATAGATGCATCAATTTGTGACATAAGATATAGGATTTGATTGATGATAATCTAATTGATCTTGGCAATTTAGTTAAACCTCCAAATATAAAGCCAATACAAGATAAATCTTTGAATTTTTTTTAGATCCATTTACACATCATTCAAAATAAGAGAAAGAGGACACATCAGGTGTTCATCATACATACCATACACATCCTCCACCAGTTACATACTAGGCACCTTCAATTGAGGCACATGCTTTGAGATGTATGATAGGTGTGTATGAGTCTAGAGTTCTAGCTAGGCCTTATATATATATTTCAAATTAGGAGATTGTGGAGGATGATACAGGTTACAATGCACTTTTTATCAAAACACATATCCATAATTAGCCTATTTGTAGTGTACTCATTGACAGTGGTTCTAGTCTTAAGATGTGTACCTTCACACTACTAAACATTTGGGTTACTTATAATAGGATATCACTGCAACTAATATAGTTATTAGTGGTTTTAGTGGGCATATTTAGAATTCATTAGGTGAAATAGTACTTCCACTACAGGCTAGTCCTACACATGTGGCTTCACCATTCACAATAGTTCCCAGCACAAGAGTTTTTGACATACTACTTGGTCGACCATGGATTCAAAAACTCAAGGTAGTACCTTCTAAAGTTCATATATGCATGAAGTTAATTCAAGTTAATCAAGTTATTATAGTTGGTAGATTTCCTTATGAGTCACCACTCCCCACATCTACTAGTTTCCAATCACTAGATCTAGTTCTTCCATTGGTTTTAGCTTCTCCTTTAGCTTATATTTTAGTTCCACTTTAGTTTTAACCATAGTTACAACATATATCACCAATATATAGGGTTCATATACCCCCATAGCCTTAGGATTATAGATGGCTTCTAATGATAGTATTCACACCTAAAGTAATTACACTAAGATATCATATAGCTATACTGAGATCACCTATTCATAGAGCTTCTTCTCCTAATTTTAGATGGGTCCTCAAGATCTCCATAGTTTCATCCACTTCTCAGAGTCATAAGGAGAACCCACATTTGGCTTCCACTTTAGATATTTTAGATCAGTTATAATGTACACACATTTTAGCTTCATAATCTTAGTCATATACTTGTGCCTTTTGATCATGCATGATTCAATTTTTTGACATAGGACACCAGTTATAATGTACTCACATTTTAGCTTCATAATCTTAGTCATACACTTGTGCCTTATGATCATGCATGATTCAATTTTTAGAATTGATTGTACATAAACTCTTGCACTTGATTGTACATAGTTTGAATATTTTTAAAAATACAAAAACATTAAAAAAATTACAAAAACACCAAAAACATTTTTGATTATATGAATCATCCATGTTTACATTAATAATATCATGTTATGACTTATATTTGTTGTTTCATGCTATTGTATGTCAATTTTATACATTACCATGCTTCACTTGATCTTCTTTAAGTGTGTGAAGTGACATCCATCTATTTGATTTCTTCATTCTACCCATAGAGGGGGCATTCCTACTTCTACATTTTGAGTCATACATTATTATATATACCTACTAGGGGCATATTCTACATGACTACACCGTCTAGGTTATGTCATTCTTACACTACACACTCTGAGTTATCAGGTTGATGTACATTACTTATAGCTTACATAGAATATCATATCAACATTTCACTAGTATTTAGCACTTGTGTATCCCTTAACATATATCTAGTCTTGTACTACACATATTTTACATACTTTCACATTTGCTTTGATTAGTTAGATGTACTTGTATCCTTCTAGACATTATATGCTTTCTCTAATTACGTAGCATAACTTGTGTGATTAAATTTTATAGTTATTATTTATCTCCTACTTGTGACTTAGGACATTTTCCAATATCCTTTGCTTCTTTTTCATGTCGGTACCTTAAGACATTTCTAAATGTCTTTTGTTTGTACTCCTCTATGTGCCTATGGCCTGTGTGCTATTTTTTCTTATTTCACTTGTATTCGTATGAGGCATTTGAACTTGTATTCCATGATTAGTTCCAAGTTTGAGTGACATGTGCCCATATTCCTTGTTTGCATGGCCACTTGGCCCATTTAGTATGTTTCTTGCTTCTTGCTTTTTTTTCTTGTTGCTTTTTAAATGTGTGTAATGCCATGATCCATATCATGCATTTCCTTTGCTTTCTTGGATGCCATGATGAAAATCATGCTTCATCACTCCAACTAAAAACTAACAACTAAAAATTAATATTTCTAGTTCTAATTCAATATATTGTACATGATTTCACATTATTATATCTATCTAGGCATATCCTTGTTGATCTAACAATCTATCAATACAAACATTGTTATATCTTGAAACATATTATCAAACATAAAATGCTATATCATATACCTTTTTAAAATTAACACACTTTCAAGACTCTTTTATTTTGAGGGAAGTCATTGTACGTTCATCATTCCTACTCTTAGAAGAGGGGGCATCAAATAGGGGTTTTATCATAGGGATAAAACCTTCTAGCAATCAAAATAGAAACATTCAAAATAGTCAACACAATTTTATTAGATACAAAAGGTTATCATGTATGGCATGATGGTTCTCAATTTCAGTTCAAATTGGGTAGCTAACATAACTTCTAGATTAGAATCCATGTTCTAGACATCAGTGATTAGTGGCAATGTGCATGGCATATTAATCTTATTTTATTTATGAGTTCAATTTATTCTATGCATTCTTAGTAATTATGTGCCTTACTTGATCTATAGGTGGTTAGCATCACATTCAAGTTAAACTTTCATATAAGTTTATCTTTCCAAGTACCTAAGTTCCTAAGTTGGCTTTCATATTATCCTAGTACATCATTTTTGGAGTGGCTTTCATATAGGCCTAATCTCCATCTTTCAAAATGGCCAAGAGTGGCCTAGTTTCCATCACACATTTAGCTATCCACACCATAGTGTCATATTTCCAACACATTCATGGGCTCCATGAGCCATCTAATATGACATATATTATATACTAGTATCACTACATAGGGAAATGATGGAGCCAAAGGGCCAACCTTTATATTATTGAGCCACCTATTTAGAGTGATTAGACATACAGTCCAGACATTGATTAACACATGCATGATTTTTTAACTTCACTTAGTTGGTGATGATGGAGTGAAATGTCTAGCCTTTTCATTCTCGAGCCACATTATAGGGAATTGAGCACTCAACTCCATTCATAATATTAATCTTGGTTTAACACATACTCAGTAAAATCTAGCATCATAATAGATTTTATATTGGTTCAAGGACCTTGGTGAGGTGTATTTGTTCCTCTCTTTTCCTTAGTTTTTATACATTTTTATTTTAGATATAGCATATCTAGTAATAAATGATCTACTTCATGTTTTTATTTGTTTATTCACACATCATAATATGCTTTCTCTATGCACATCCATCATCACATAGCTTCACGATATTTTCTCGTACAAGTAAGTTCAGGTATGCTTTCCATTTTTCCTTTATCCTAGTATTTCACTTTGATACATCACTAAAATAAAGAGGGGGAAAATGTAATCATATAAAATGTGAAATTGGATGACTTAGGTATGACTGATAGTACCTAGCCTATAGGTCCTCTTTTTTACTCACTCAGCCCTTCTCGACTAGACTTTCACTAATACCTAAACACTCGTAGCTTTCTAAACTTAGATTTTTGAGACCCAAGAAACACTCTCAAACCCAAATCCATCCCCCTAGGTCTCATCCTCCTAGGATAATAGCATTCAACTTGGATAGGATCATCAAAATTTAGGGGTGTCTTAGTTTTGGCACTATTGTCCAAGTTCACTTTAACCTCAAATGGTCAAATTTTACCAATTTATTATCTTTTCACTTGTCATCCTAATACAAGCTCATATAACCCATGATCACTAGTTTCCCTATAAAATGCCATTTAATTTCCATTTAGAAGGGTTGGCACTCCTTCATAAGAAAGAAGCAAGAATACAAGTACACTCAAGAACTCTTCCCAATTCTCTGTATACAAACTTTTAAAACCAATTCAAGCCTATTTAAGCACTCATACTAGTCCCTAGTCATCCAAAGTATATTCTAATTTCACATTATAGTTGCATACATCACATAATTGCACCAAACATTTCAGATGAGATAACTACATTAGCTTGATCCCTCTTTGGAGTATTGGTATGTAGGTATAGTGATCACACATGGGGTGTGAAGTATGTCTAGTGTATCCTTTACATAGTAACCCCTTCTCTCTTTCCCAAGTTTACTACTTGAGTTCAAGCACTAGGAGTTCCTATGGGTTTTGAATATTGAATCAGACACACAACAAGCTCCAAATAGAATCAAGCTTTGATATTTCACTACTAAGGTGTCATAGGCCTATCAAATAGAACCCAAAAAATCTAGACCAATATAATAATAACATCAAAAGTGGACAATAGTGCTAAAAGTGGACAACAATGCCAGAAAGTGGACTATAATGCCAAGTAGTAGGGTGTCTTGAGTTTGGATCTCCTATCTAATCAAGGAATAGAGTTTTGGGTCCTATTTATGACAATCTACCATGCATGCACAATAATTTATAGATATTACCTCATCTATTTTAGGCTATAAAAAGCTAAGTTTTATTTTTTTACACTTCTTACTATGTTTGGATAAGGTAAAATACATATCTATTTCCATAAATCAGTAGGCTAATTAAAACATATTAATTACAAATTTATATTTAATTAGACCTTTATTTTCTTAGGAATTAAACACCCAATTTCCAAAAAGAATAAAATAATGTACAAACTAGATGAAATAGAGATTTAACATATCTTTATTAATGAGCTTCACCAACCTCTACTCAAGAATTTACTATATAAGACAAAGTCTTCTTTTAGACACTTGTGTTATACAATTTTATCTTTGGAAAAGAAATTGGGATAGATTGAGGTAGATTTAGTTGATTGGATCACTCTAGATTTTATAGTAGCATCTTTAGCTATAGCTCCTAGCACTCAACATCCACCATGTCCTAAACAGGATAGGAGACCACTACTAGAAAAGCAACCAGTCAAGAATAGAGATCTAGTTTCTAGATCACAACCTACAATATGCACTATAAAGAACAACAAGGCAGCACTATAATTTGATTTAGATTGGGATAACCCTTCTTCCATATTATTAGTACTACTAGATAGGATGTTAATCACACTACCTTATAATCATCGATGAAATCCACATCTTTTATGTAGACAACCACATCAGTGCTTTTGTAACTATCATCAAATTTGTGGACATAGAAATATTGATTGTTATGGACTTAGGGATTACATTACTAGATGTGTTGATAATTGTATCATAGAATTCACATAGGGGGAGTAGATATCTCTTCCATCATGGAACCTTAGACGTCATTTTTCCATGACTAAGTCATATTAGGACATTCATTTATAGGAATCATCGATCACTCATCATGAATGCAATGTAGGTTTCAAGATAGAATCTCATATGAAATATCCTATTCCACCACCTCAGAAGGGATGGAAACTAGTACAATGAGAACAACTTACATATAACATCATAGTCTAAGGAATACATAGTGAAATTCCATATACATATCTAATAGGGTCATAGGTACTGGATTAGAGTCCTACTCATGAGAAATATTCACTACAAGCAAAATTTTAGGGTCCTATCTCACGTAGAAATCCACTATAGTAACAATTAAATGACACTACACCACAGAGTAATGCTCATGAGAAATATTCCTTATTATGGCAAAAAAATTTAGGTCCTATCTCATGTAATAACCCATTATGATTAGGATTAAATGAGCCCTCATCACATGTTTTTGTTCCATCTTGACATATTGCTCAGTCATATACATCATAGTAGAGGCCACATGGTATTCAATTATAGATAAATGAGCCTTATTCATAGCATATAGTTATAGCTACATGACCAATAAAGTTAAATTTTGTAGAATCTTCACACACAACTATGATTAGCATACAAGAAATAGTATCAGATACATAACACATTCCTACATAGCATGAGTAGTATGGGAACTTGTTTAGTTTCCTGATCGGGTTTAGATAGTGATATAACAAAGAATAATACAATCTATAGTCATACCAATTTTAATTTGTAAGCTTCATTTAGTGGGGAATTTATTGAGACAAAGGTCTAGATAGCCTTTGCATTCTTGAGCCACTCTCGGGGAAGTAATACACACAACATGCTATCTTACATCCCCACATACTAAAAACTAAAATTCCAAATTTCCAATAACTATCCATAGCCAAAACTAGCCTGTCAAAGTCTAGATCTTATCAAATCAACTCATCCAAATCCTACTTTACCAATCTCAAAATTGAATCAACTTATCCAAATAATTTACCAATCTCAAACTAGATCAATTTGTCCCAATAATGTACCAATTGTAAAATCAACAAAATTTTTACTCACATATAATTACAAACCAAATAAAATTCATTACTTACATACAAATCAAAACACAAATCTTGCATCACACTTATCAAAACAATCAACTCACATATCCCAAGTACCATTTTACCAAACATATATAACCTTCAACATCAATACCAGATTAACTACTTCTAATTAACAAATTACACTAAATTTTACAATATTTTTCAAATCCCATAACACAGTACATATGAGTCAAAACCAAAAACTAGTATCCATATATATAAACACAATGTTTTTAAATATATATACACTATATAAAATATAATCAATCATGAATGGGGATCATGCTCTCACTCTTAGTTTCACTCTCTCCTCCAATTATAATCCCATAGTCCAACCTCATGCTTAACATTCCCAAACCTCCTCAAGCCCTTGCATGACTCTTATACTGACTATCTCACTCTAGTAACTAACCATGCTCCTCATGCAAGTCTACATACCACCTCTATAAATATATGTACTCATCCATAATCCACATATTCATTAATCCATAATTAAGAGGAGGAATCCTATGCCTATTTCACTCAGCCCTCAAGTTATCTCTCTCTCTCTCACTACCTTAACATATGTATCCATAGATATAGTAACCTTGTCAAATAAATGAGCATAAATGCTAGCAATAAAGATCACTCACTTTATCAAACACTCCTCTATTTCATCATCAAGAATATGCCATGTAAGTTCATGAAGTGTAGACTTCATAATAGTCTCTTACCTCTCATCATTTGGATCAGAGTAGGATCCTCATACTTGAGGGCATCCCCTACACCAATAGGTTACAATAAGGCCCATTGATGCCTCACCCACCATGTGGTATATGACTTTGTGTAACCAACATCATCTACATCAATAATATATATAGTTACATCCCATGCATCCAAGTGTGGCACTACTAACTCAACCTCAATAGGCCTACCATGAGCTCCTAGTCTTGTCAGTGCTCATACACTCCTCACCCTAACCCATACTACTAGGGGTACATCTTGTGGAACCCAAAATTATCTAGTCATGCACTCATACTAAAATCACTCATACACTCTAATACAATGATCATGTAACCAAAAACTGACCCTAATATAATGCAACTACACTTCATCCTTATGCCACCCAAGAAATCCTCTATAGGGCCTCCATATGATATACTAAGCCAGCAATCTATCTAACACTCATCTATAGTGATCCATCCTAAGAGACATGATATCCAATGAACTTATCCACCACTCCCTATATGGTTATGGAGGTTCTCACCTCTCTCTTGATAATCCTAGTAGCCACACAACTGATATGTGCTTATAGGCCCAATAATGCAATAAAGTACTTGCACTTAGACCACCATAGAATGCCTCATGATTAAACCTATACAGATCTCTATATAAGTGGTAAATCATAGTCCTATCCCATGAGAACACAATTCCATATACCTCTACACTACATAAAATTTAATGCATCTTTTATGTAATTGATACCCCACTCTTATCCACTACAACAAAAAAATCCAACAACAAAAAAATACAACATTACTAACCACTTCCATAGACATGGAACACTCAATCAAATAATAATTGACAATAGTACATCACTACCACTACCACTCCAATGTATGCTTAAGGGCACACCAATGAAATATAAGGATGTATGTTCAATGGCATCGGTAGCCATATCATCCTATAAATTCACATACAATCCACTAACTAGAAAATGCAAAATATGGTACACATCTTCTAGAGTAATATTTAGTTCTCTAGTAGGAAGCTAGAAAGTGTAGGTTTCTACATTCCACCTCTCATACAAGGTGGTAATAACATGCCTATCCCATTACATAGTTTCTAGGTCACACACATGATCCAACCCTACCCTATTCAATATACCCCTCTCATTAGCTAACAAAGGCAATAATCTTAAAGTCTCCATCACTTGGCCTCTATGAAACTCCCTCATCCATACCTCACCCTAAAAAATACATAAAAATAGCATGTATATTAGTCAACCATGCTAGATAAATAACCAATCAAAACGATAGCAACTAAACTAAGAATTAGCCCCAAAAATCAATCCTCCAAGATAATAGTATTGAGTACAAGAAAACAACATTGGATAGGAGTGTTGTAACTTGGATAATAGCGTTAAAAGAGGGATAAAAGCACTAGATATAGTAATTATTTTCTTAAAATATTTAAAATATCTCAAAATCATGAAAAATAGGTTTCCAAATAGGCCTAAATCACATGTTCAATCTACTCACTAGGGTAACCTCTCCACTAGTCTCAATCTGGGCTACCAAATGCTCAAATTAGGTTGTGTCAAGTGCTCATCTCCTAGACATATCTCCTACTCTAGAGATCCAAGTCTCAAATTAGTCAATGCACAAATGAATAAAAAATCAATCCAATTTTCCTATATCAAACAACTTTTTTTTCATTCAAAACAAAATACCATTTTACCCATAACTTGAACCCCATAGCTCCATTTTATAAAATATTTTGTTCCACAAAAACATAATGAAAATGAATTCAATATCCAACAATCCCTTATCTCTTATTAAATCATTTGCCTAATATGGCACACATACACACACACATATTTATACCTATTTTATACCTAGATACATACAACTTCATCCTCACCAATAACAACTTGTTCTTCTTTTATACAACTTGGTCCTCACCAATCAAAGCTCATTCAACTTTTAAATAACTCAATCTAAACAATTAATCAACTTCTCAAATCAATTTAAAAATATACCAACCATATTCCTCATATTATGCCACTAGTCATCACATTTGTCTTAATCTCCTCTATTACAAATTTCATCCCTCTACCCAAAAAGGGGGCATCATTCCTACTATTCTTATTCCTACACCTACCCAACACACCTATCCACTATCATAGATGGATACACCATGGTTCTTACACCTCCAGTAGTCAAATTATTATATTTAGCTTAGATGAGTCAAGATATACAGTGATTCAGACTACATGGGTCACTTAACAATGGTTTTTACACATCCAATAGTCAGAATTATCATATTCAACTCAGATGGGTCAATATATACAATGATTTAGATTACATGGGTCATTTAGCATTACTTAGGACATTCAAAGGGACATACCTTTATTTTTTAGATACATAGATTAATTAGATATATAATGGTTTAGATCATATAGATTCATAGTGACTTTGATATAGATTCAAACCAGATATCAAATTTAGGGGCATGTACATCATTACATGTCTCACACATACAACTTTATATAACATGACATAGTATAGACAAGATAGAAAACTATAGGCATAGTGTAGAGCACATCATTTTTATCTCTAGTTTTAATCATGGGGCATGACACAATAGCTCATTTTGCATGTGGTTATATAGATTACCATACTATGCAAATGCATCAATCACATACTAGATTTGGGGGCATGACATAGATGTTCATCTTCCTCATCATCTAGGATTATATAGATTAGAGTGGAAAGATATGCCATTTTCTTCTTATACATTTTCTAGATTTTTTAGATTACACCCAGGCATACCTAGGTTGTCACCAGGTTAGACCATATGGTCATCTATAGCAATTGGTCCATAGCATTACCTAGACCCAAGAGTTTGTATGGGATAGAGGGTAGACATTAGTTTTGGACCTTAGAGTACTTATTAGTTCATGTTTAGATTATTTAGAGTGGGAACATGATAGATCTTTCTGTTCATAGCATATAATTTCTATACACACATTCCAGATTACATGATTTTATGTGGGATAGAGGATAAACATTGCTTTTAGGCCTCAAAACATTTCTCATTTCTAGTTAAATTTAGTATAGGGGGCATCCATTTCATTGATTCCTTCTTTCTCCAGACACTTTAGATTTAGTACAAGGGGCATCCATTTTAGGTATTCATTCTTCCTCCAAGCACCATTCAGTTCTCCATCCACTTCCCTAACTAGGAAATTAGACCTTTTTTTAGCACATTTATCTACATACAGGTAAGTTTAGGTATACATATTTATTTATTTTACTCTATTACTTCATTTCATTACATCACTATATTAAAAAGAGGGAAAATTTATACACCCTAAATTGGTCAATAAACCACATATATCATGTCTTTTCATAGTCCTTTCATAGGAGATTCTAACTGGAGAATATCATATTTTTACACATTTAGCCATGTATTTCATTTTATCTATTTGGGTTTTGTTCTAAGATTGCATCATATTTTTACCTATTCCTAGTCACCCTTATCATTTCAAATAGTCATTCCACCTTAGCCAAGTCAGGTTTTCCATGCTTTTTTCTAATATTTGGTCCCCAGCTTGTAGGATACGAGTGTTGGGATTGGAATACAACACTAGAACCTAGGGTGTCTAGTTTCCATCACTCCTATCCAAAATCAAATTGAACTCTAACAATCAGTTTTTTCCATAAGATGAGTCTTACCCCTTTTCTTTGCTTCATTCCTAAGTTTTACAATAACATCAAAATGTAAATAAAGATCCCAAATTTGAAACATAAGTCTCTTATATAAAGGAATACACAAGGCATTTTATATCTAGTACTTACTAGTTTGGTATATTATACATAACAAAAATTAGTTAATAGTATAGCTCAGCTTATCTACATCACACATAGACTTGCATGATTGATCAAGGAATGGCCTAGGTGAATGTCATTCTTGCATCCATCATGTGCATTGATTATGCATGTTCCCTAAGGGAGAACTACATTTGATTTGAGACCCTAGCTTGAGGTTTAATGTAGGCAATAGTCAGGACAACAAGGTTCTAGATCATGTGATAATTCCTCCCCTAACCAAAATTTTCCACCTTTTTCTTTTGATGTATTTTTTTTGCATGTATGTATATGGATATAAGTATTGAAGACTAAAAAAACCTAAAATGATCCATGTTAGCTTTCAACCCCTAAAATTTGGTACACAAGGTCACACTAACATAGCAAATAAAACATAGAAATCTTAGATCATGAGGAAAAAACCACCAGAGAGGGAATATAACACCAAAAACTAGGGTGTCTTGTTTTGGTGCTCCTGTTGAATAAAAAAAAAAGCTAGGTTCATATTCCTAATAGTGTCTCAATCCTACTTTTCAATTACCATCTCTGGAATAATTCAATCTAACCCCACTTAAGATAGGTTTATTATTATTCCTATTTAAAAAATTACCTATTTAAAATCTATATTTTATCCCATTAAACTATATTTTTCCTATTATTCTAGACTCTTATTATTTAGGATCTAAACACTAGATTCCTAAAAATAATAAAATAGTTTACAAGCATTCTGGACATGATTACTCTCTTAGAAATTGTTCATAAATCACATCACATAGAAAAACCTCAATTATCTATTAATTATAATTTCATTCAGGTCCTTAAATCATGCTCAGATATTTTGGCCAAACTCTTCATGTGGTGAAATATACTAGCATCTAATTAGGTGGCTTGAAAGGGTGTCTGGAACTATAGAATTTAAAAGTCTTCTCATGGATGAATATGACTCCTCCATTGGTTCTCCATTTTTTAAATAAAAATAATGGGACCTATACCATGCCATTTTATCAATCTCAAAGTGTCATTTTGCATTTTAGTGCTTAGGGATGTCTTTTGGTGCTATAGGCCTTCTAAGCCTAAAATTGAGTTTTAGCCTAAAATTGAGTTTTAGCCTAAAACTAAGTTTTTATGGTTGAAGTACATGTAGATGATATTGGGATGAAAAATAATAATTAAAAATTGATTCATACCTCTTCTAAAATTTAAATTTCATTTCAAAATACCAATAAGTAGTTGAGGTTAACTTTCATGCATAGGCCTGTAGGGTTTGACTTTGTTGACATATTCAAAACTTCATCATGATGTCCATGACTTATAAATTCATAATTGACTACCAAAATATTTTATTCATGATCAAAATTCTTATATTTACCATTGTGCTTCTCACTTCTCCATACTTAGAACATGACTAAAGTACTTATGGCTATAGGTGTATGTTTTTTGAGGTGTATGACTATATTTTGATCTTTAAACCCTCACTTTACCCTTTGATGAGTTCATATCTCTTGGAAAATAGACACTGAAATTAGTTTATCCTTAAATCATACTTGAATTATAAGACCCCATCATGGACTATTAGGCTTGAACCCTCCTTGACTTTAGGTGTAATTTTGAAATGGAAACACTATAGTTTACCTTTAAAATTCCATAATAGCATCATTTAACTTCACTGAAGTCCACCTCTCACCTTGGATACCCCAAAATATCATGAGACTTCTCTAGATGAGCACTATCTCTTCTTTGGATCATAGACTTCACTTAAAGTTCTTGACTATGTCTATACCTATAGGTACTTGTACAAATTATAGCTTTTATTTAGGCTTTAGAGAGTCTGGTGATTAGTGATAATAAGTGTGAAGATGTTATCTAGTTGTAATTTGATAGTTATATAGCCATAATAATCTCTTTTTGAAGTGATTAAACCATGAAAACTCTAAATTTATTGTACACCTAATTGGTTGTAGATGACCTCAATGCTTGGTGTAGGTTACTTTGTCTCCTCATTAGCCTTTCTTGAGCTTTATAGTATTCCTTTTCATCTTATTTCTTCATGATATTACTAACCTCAATACTATCCATGTCCTTTGATGACCAAAACTAGTTTCCTTAAGCCTAAAAATGGATAAAGGACTTAATTATTATAAGACTTTTGTAGGTGTACTTTGAGCCTATAAGTATTATAGGTCTCCTTGTATCTTCTTCTTGAAGTACAAAGCATGAGGTGTCATTGATTATCTCAATTATATGATGACACTTTACAAACATCAATAACCTTATTATAGTAATCAAAATCCTTTATGCACATTCCAAGCACCATTCACCTTATTGACCTTCCATTCTTATGATTGGTAGTTGTAAGTTGACCTCATTAAGGCTTGTAGGTGCATCCTTGCCAAAAAAATACAATCATGACTACATCTCTTCTATTTGTGACATGAATGGAATATTATTAGGATTGAGAAACCCTCTTTGATGGTCCATATTCATTCATGCCTTGATTTCATGCAAATACATCATAAGGACTATCCTTTATCCATTGTAGGTTCACTTTTAGTACCATTTATACGGATTTAGCCTATATGTGACCTAAACCAAGGCCCAAAACCTAATTTAATCTTATTATTATCCTTAATTATTCTTGATGAGGTCATATGTATATACCATTATGGAGATATCCCTATCATTTTGAGATTTATTTCCTTGATTAAAAACCATGACTATGTTGAACTTGTTGTAGGTCCATCTCTATGAAATGGTGTCAAATCTCAAAGTCCACACACCTACTTTCACATCCATGATGGCCTTTCACCTACTAATTTCTCATAACCATGGATTTCTTGATCTCATTAGACCTTAAAAAAGGTCTCTCTCATCTTGATTATTCATTATACCTTTATAACCATACCTTGGTTATAGTGTACCACTATAAGTGCTTCTACTGACTGTATATGATGCTTGATTGATTCATATGTCCTCTTGTTCATTATTTTGGTGGTATCTTATCAATAATTGACCCTCTTGATGATGAAAACATGGAATGGATATGGGTGAAAGGGTGGTAGGGATGAAATATTATGGAAAGACATGAAAGGAGGGTGGTAAAAGCACAAAACCTAGTGAGAAGGTAGTGATAAGATAGTGATATGGGGGTGAGTGAGATGGAGGTGGGAAAGAACATTGTTAGCATGACAAGGCCAAGGTGGGGAGTTATATGCAAACATGGACACATAATACCCACACCATATTAATTTGGATGCATTTGGACAAGGAACATAGGCTGAAAATGAAACATAGGTTTTTTTAAAAACCTTAAAATATGAAAATTTTTCTTAAAGTATGTTAAACTAACCATTTGAGATACTTTGAGAGCACAAAGATGGATAAGATATGAATATTTGGAGAAATTATTGAGAAAACCTAGTTGAAAACATAATAACATGAATGAAAACCATGTCATGGATGAAAATAAGAAATCTTGAAAACTTTATCTCTCCTCTAGACCGTACAATTTCTCTTCAAGAGCATGCAAAATTGTAGATTATACTACTTATCTTTGTGAGATTTTTTTGTCCTTGATATGTGTGTATAAGGACTAAAATAGGACATTTAATTGTTTATTAGGTTCCCAAAAGTCTCTAAAAACTTGAAGTTTCTTGAAATTTTACCCTTGTGAAGAGAAATTGAATAAAACTAGTTGCCTTCATGGTTGCAAGACTACAAAATTTAGCTTGACTTCAAATGGGTGGGTCATTAGGGAGAAGAGACCAATAATAAAACAACTTAATAAATAATCCCTTTGAGTATTATTTATTTGACCTAAAATTTAGACATGTACCTTCTCTCTCCAATTTGTACCATCATCAAACCTGCAAGGCAATCTTTCTGTGAAAACTAATCAATTAACAAGAAGTGACAATTTTAGGGCCTATATTTCATCCAATTTACATGAAATTATTCATGGTCCTTTTTCATGACCTCCTCATCATATTTCATGCTTCAACTATATGGAATTTTGTATGGATTCATACTTTGCTTTTATAAAATGAATGAAATAAGCCTTTTCTTGGATTTTAAAGATACTTCAAGATTTGAAGCACCAAATTTAGTTAATTTTAAGGGTTCGAAGAATATTTTAGCATGTTAAAAAAATATTAAGCCTTTTTACATGTTTTAGTGGCCAAAAATGGCATGTGTGGGCTCAAAATGGGTCCTTTTTGGCTTAAAATTACATTATAAGACCCTTTTGACTTATGAAACCTTGGAATAAAGATAATTTCATTAAATTTAATGGATTTAAAGGTATTTGAACCATTTTATGACCTTTTAAATACTAATTCTATTATTTAAAGACCAAAAATCTTCTTTTGTAGGCCAAAATATTCAATTTTAGACCAGTTTGAATGGGCTTAATAGTACCATTAATTTTTTTGGATTTTAGGGGTTGGTATTTGTCTTTAACATTCCAAAATAATAACATTTATAGTGACTCATAGGTGTTGACTAGCCTAATAATCAAAATAACTCACTAGATTTGATATGGCAATGATAATCTAAAGCATAACCACTTGACTTGATGCCTCTCAGATGTTAGACAGACTCTTTTGGGATTTATAACACCTCTTTTGACTGTGAAAACAAAAAAATTTAGGGGAAAAAATAACTAAACTAAGACAATTAATATAATAAAACATGAAAAAACAACAAAAGGAAAGCCAACTACTACTTGTGTTATTCACTTATTGAAACAAAGCAAACCTAGAAAACTAACCTAAAGTGACAAGGTTCCCTCCAAGGTCAAATGTAAATATATTTGGTCCACCATAAAATATTAAATCATGTTTTATTCCTTTTGATGGATTCTTCTTGTAGATGGTATCACTTGTATGTTCATGTCTTCTTGATGATGCAGCTGGACCTCCAACTTCTATTCTCATGTATATGGATTAAAGATATAGATCCAAGACCTAGTCATCCTCTTCCCATATTTTTATTTCTTGTATCAAAAATTATAATTATTCTTCATTAATTGGCTGATATTGATTTTTCACATTCTCATTCAATTATTCTATTGGTAAATCAATTGATATGTTTGGTTTGGTGTCTTCATTATGATCCATATGAGGTAGTGGCTTGTTAAGATAGTCAAATTATTGATAAGTATTCAGACATGGATGTAATATGTCATTAACCTCTTCTCTATGAATAGATGTAACATTATTCTTTATAAAGCATTCCTCAATCTCCATATGGGGTGGAGATGGACTATCAAACATTGAACAAAAACCCTCCAAGACATCCCAAAAGTTTATTTCATCATGATCAATTGAAAGGACATGAAATTAATTTGCATCCTTACCATTTAAAACATGATGATCACACATTTCCAATATTTTTGTGGAGTCAAATGAAGGTTATTAATATGCTACACTTGTTTCATCTTCATCTTCAATGGAGAATTACATCTCATCTATCTAATCAAGCTCCATCTCATCTTGCTTTGGCATCTCCAGAATAACATTACCTTATTAAATATCCAAAACATTGGTGAAATCCTTAGGTTAAGTGTTAACTTATTATTCTATCTCATCATCCAAATCTACCATCTTAGTCTCTTCAATTTCACTTAAGAAATCATGGTATAGTTATTGCCAATGATCATATACTTTAGGAATGTTATCCATCTCAATAATGATTTTTTGTTAGTTTCTTCATGAATGACTTCTAAAGAAATATTAGTTTGTATTTAATCCTTATCATATTCTTCAAGTTCTTAAGAAACATCTTATTTTTGTTCATCTAAAACTTCTTTTTCTTTGGCATCATGAAAGATTGAACCATGTTTGTCCTTGCCTAGTGATATCCCAATAATGATTTCTTCTTCTTGATCACTCAGGTCACCTTCATTTTCTATCTCTTTAACTGAATATTCTTCACTAAACTCATAAAGGAGAGGTTCTTACTCTAAGATTGGCATGGTAAACCCATGAAAGTCTTCAATAAGATGAGAAAGGTCTACAGAATTTACCATAAATGCTTGATTTTGTGCATGGAACTGCTCTTCCTAGATCACCTTCACCTCCTCTCTCTATTGCACTAATTTTTGAATAGTTTTCCATAAAGTAAATGACTTGTGCCTTTAAGGATATAGGAATGGAGATCGAATGATCTCTTGCTTGATCTTAACTTCAGTATCCTAAATCATGCTTGAATGTTCTTATTTCTCTCTTGACTATTGAATTTGCTTCCAACTTATGAACTTGGGTTTATAGAATTTTGATTTTGTACTTATTGTAACAATGGGTGTTATTTAAGTAACTTGTTGTTTTGCCTTTGTAGCTACCATTGAATACTGAAGGTATTGATTTTCAAGCTCAACCTACTTGGCTAAATTAGCCTCAAAATCATGGACCAACTGATTAGAGATGTCTCCCTAAAAAACTAAAGATGTAGGTTCATGTATGATCTACTATGAAATCTAAAAATTAAACTCTTCAAAACATACTTCTTTAGCCTTTTAAGGCCTTTCTTGGATAGATTTCCAAGTAGGAAAACTAGGTAAGTTCTAAATGGAATTTTGACGGTTATGATATATATTAGTTTACTAATCATGAAGGGAAAAGGGAATATCTATGGGAATATTCTACTAGTTTTGATGACCCTTGGGTTTCTTATAAACCACCAACCTCATTTCAATTCAAACTATTAGACTACCTACATCTAGGATATCAGCACTAAAATTTGAATGGCTTTGCCTTATGAAAGATGCACATACCTCTTTAGGTTGCTACAAATTACCTCTCATGTTCTAAATTTCATGCTTAGAGATATCCTATCCATAGATCTTCTACGTTTTTGTGTTTACCATCTATTTCTCATAGTAAAAAAATATTTACTTGAAGCCTAAGACTATTTTGGGACTTGATTGGGATGATCAAGAGGATAACCAGGTTCATGATAATTATTATAGGACTTGTATGAGATTTCATATTATTGAGAAGGCTCTGAATATGGTTGGTGAGGCTCATCATAAGGCTGATATGAATCATGATAGGGCTGATATGGGTCATGAGGATCATACTGGAACTATTGATAAGGAGAAGAATGATATAATTCTTCTTTATAGGCTACCATGTCCTATAAAATCATGAAGATAACTAAAATTATGAAAAAAAAAATCCTTTTACCTCTGGGATAAGGACCATAAGAGTAATTGGAACTAGTTCTAAAGACCAATATGCTATAAATTTATACTCCAATGGATAGATTTATGTCCCATTATATGTGATAGAATTGTTAACAACCTAAATAGCACCCTCCTTGAAGGTTGACAAATTGATCTAAAAATCCTTCACACCTAGACTAACATTAGAATGATCTGAGGTGTTAGACACCTAAACATAGATCAAACCTCTAGTTTTGATGAGGCTAGGTCCTATGATGTATCACTTTACTCACTACTACTAAAACCTACTATAATTTTTGGGATGAAAAAGGGGAGAAGGAAAGAAAAAGGGAAATATTACTCTACTATTGGTGATACACCTATATTTCTAGTTCATACACTCTATTTGAGCTCATAAAACACTGAAAAGACAAGCAAATAACTGAATCTACAATTCCAAATGACTCCCATACATAAATATTTCATGTAGAGGCTTTATCAACTGACCAGATCATGAGGGAAATGATGGAATAATATATATTCAAGGCACTAACTAGTCACTTATATCTACTATTAGCTCAATCAAATGACATTAAACACTGAACATGACCTACATAAGTTAGCATACTAGTAACTATGTGAGATAAATACCTAACAAGGGAGAAATACTACCACATATTCAAATATAATAACATAAACACACTATACCATAATAATGGAATATAAAAATATTCATTTTATTAATCTCAAAAGGTTACAAAAATCAATCTTTATAGAGTCTAATCATGCCCAAATGAGGGATCTTAAAAATTGGCCTAAAAGCCTAAATATATAGAAAATAAAAATAGATAGCCAAGATATTGGCATAAACGATAGAAGATTAAGTCAAATCCACATGAACTCAAGTCATAATTTTCTCCAATTTTATAGCAATTATCTTCAATATATCTCTTTTGTGTCTTAAGTCTTGCATGTTCCTCTTTTTGTCATTGGAAAGGTGATGGGCCCTTGTTGAGTTACTCAAACTTATTCATGATTGAATGGTACACCAATATTTGGTGATTAAATCCAATTTTAAGTGGTTTTAAATTGTTTTAATTCACTTTTTTACATGAAAAATAAGGATTATGCATGATAATTAGTCAACTAGTCAACTAGAGTAATGACACTTCAAGACTAGTTAATTGCCTCTTTATTCCCTCCTTTCATGAAATGGAACTTTGAATGATGTAATGTGCATGATAAACCCACATTAATTTAATATATGTAATGTGATAATTCCATAAGAGCTCAATTATAGCCTTGCAATTCCATTTTCAACTTGAAAGTTTAACCAATTAGGCCTATTAGCCTATCTTATTGTATTTAGAAACCATTGGAACCTACATGAAAACCATGAAACCTTAAAAAAATAAAATTTAGACATATAAAAAATCCTCACACCATGATATAGGTTGTTTTGATGAACAAACTCTTGTAACTCAACCACCATAGTTGACTAGGTCAATTTTGCCTCATTTTCCTATAGACTAGCTATTTTGAATGAGTTTGTAGGGGTACTTCCAAGTATATTTATAACCAAATGATGATTTTAGGGTGAATATAATGTCTCATTATTCAACATCGATGGATTTTATTTCATGTAAAGTGCTTTGTACCTCATTTTTCATTTTTTTTTCCTCCAAAAAACTTGATTTATGTCATGATCCTTACAAATATATAAAAAAATAGAACTATTGGGATCATCTATAATTTAATTTATGTTTTAATAGGTTTTATATTTATCCATGAGGTTTTGAGGGAAATAAAATCAACTTTTCTCAAAACTGGTCACTATGAGGGGTTGGGACGGTTTTGGAGCTGAATATTCTTAATGATGATTCATAAAGTACAATATTCCAAATATAAACTTATATCCATTAATTTGTAGTATAAAAACCCCTCAACATCCCTAAAAATATTAGTTTCTTATGCAAAAGATAAGAAAAAGATATCACATGAAGAACATTTACCTTTAGCATTTGTAAGCATTTTGGACATGTTTACGCTCTTAGCTATTATTCATAAATCATAACCCCTAAAATAACATAAATTTTACATGAATCATAATTTCATATGCGTCTTCAAATCAAGCTAATATATTTTTTCCAAACTCTTTATGTGGTGAAAGATATGATCATCTGATTAGGTGGCTTGAAAGGGTTTCTAGAATTACAAAATTTAAAATTCTTCTCATGGATGAATATGAATCCTCCGTTGATTATACCTACCTAAAATCATAATCTTGGTACCTGTAAAATTCCATCCTATTGATATCAAAGTATCATTTTTCATTTTAGTGCTCGGGGATGCCTTTTGGTGTTATATGCCTTCTAGGCCTAAAACTGAGTTTTGATGGTTGAGACACCTATATATGATATGGGGATAAAAAATTATCATGAAAAATTTATTAATACCTATTTCCAACTTGAAATGTTATCTCAAAATACCAATATTTCAAATTTTCTCATTATTGTCCTTGAGACTACCTATAAACGAGTAGTTGATTGTGTTAAAGCAGTAAGGTTATGCACCTATGAAATGTCCTTGAGGATGATATTAAAGCTTCCCCAAGTCATGATGATCATGTCTATGAAATTTTAATTCTTAATTTATCCTTTATATTCCAAAAGCTTAAAATTCTATCAACATTGTCTCTTATGCATTATCTGAGTATGCACTTGATTATGTTTATCTTCTTTTTTCACCTTATCTTGAGCCTAAACATGATGAATATGTTTTTAAAATATCATGAAAGTAATCTTGGATTGATTTCATGCCCTTTTACAAACTTCTTCAACCTTCAACTCTTCTCAACCAAGACTTTAGGGCTCTACATAGTCAAACTTCTATACACAAGCTTATAGGGTTTGACTATGTTGGCATCTTCAAAGGTTCATCATGATATCCATGACTTATAAATTAATAATTTAGTACCTAAATATTTTATTCATAATCAATAGGCTTATATGTACCATTTTTCTTCTCACTTTTCCATACTCAGAACATGATTGTAGTAATTATGGTGTAGGTGCAAGTTTTTTGAGGTGTATGATTGTATTTGGATCTTGAAACCCTCACTTGACCCTTTGATTAATTCATATATCTTATAAAATAGACATTTAACTTAGTTAATCCTTTTAAAATACTTGGATTATAATACCCCATCATGGACTATTAGGCTTGAACCCTCTTTTTTTACTATAGGTGTAAATTTGAAATGGAAACATTATAGTTTACCTTTGAAAGTCTCTAATAACATGATTTGAATTCATTGAAGTCTAGCTCTCAACTTGGATACCCCAAAATATCATGAAACTTCTCAAGATGATCACTATCTCTTCTTTGATTCACATACTTCACTTAATGTGCTTGACTATGTTTATACCTATAGGTCCTTGTATAGACTATAACCCTAATTTAAGATTTAGAGAGTTTGGTAATTAGTGACAAGAAGTGTGAAGATGTTCTATACTTTTACTTTGATAATTTTTTATCTATAACAACCTCTTCTTGAAGTTATTAAATAATGAAAACTCCAACTCTATTATACACCTAGTCGACTGGAGATGACTTCAATGCTTCTTGTAGGTTAATTTTTATCTTCATTAGCCTTTCTTAGCCTTTATGGTATGACTTTACATCTTATTTATTCATGAGATTACTGATATCAATACAATCCATGTCTTTTGATGACCAAAAATAGTTTCATTTAGCCTAAAAAGGGGTAAAGGAATTAATTATTATAATACTATTATAGGGTTTACTTTGAGCCTGTAGGTACTATAGGTCTCTTTATAGATTATTCTTGATGTACAAAGCATGATGTGTCTTTGATTGTCTCAATTCTATGATGAAACTTTACAAACAGCAATAACCTTATTAAACTGACCAAAATCCTTTATGAACATTCAAATCACCATTCACCTTCTTAACCTTCCATTCTTATGCTTTGCAGCTATAGGTTGACCTCATTCATGCCTATAAGTTCCTCCTTAGCATCAAAATGCAATCACGACTACCTATCTACCATTTTTGACATGAATTTAATGTTATTAGGATTGATAAACCCTCTTTCATGACCCATATTAATTCCTTGATGTCATTCCAAGACATAATAAGGACTATCATTTATCAACTATAGGTACACTTTTACTACCATTTATATAGATTTAACATGTATGTGACCTCAACCAAGGCCCAAAACTTGGTTTGATCATTTTCTTCTCTTTAATTATGTTTGATCAAGTCATGTATGTAGACTAATATGGATAAACCCTTATCATTCTAATATTTATGTCTTTGATGGAAAACCATCATTGTGTTGAAATTGTTGTAGGACCATATCCATGAAATGATATCAAATCTTAAAGTCCACACACCTACTTTCACATCCATGCTGGACTTTCACCTATTAATTTATCATTACAATGGATTTATTGATCTCACTAGACCTTCAACAAGGTCTCTCTCATCTTGATTGTTGTTATACCTTCAAGACCATATCTTGGATATAGTGTACTACTATAAGTGCTTCTATTGACTATATATGATGTTTGATTGATGCATATGTACTCTTGTTCATGCTTTTGGTGGTCTCTTGTCAATATTTAACCCTTTTTATGATGAAAATATGGAATGGAGATGGGTAAAAGTGTGGTAGGGATGAAATATGATGGAAAAACATGAAAGGAGGGTGGGAAAAGCACAAAACATAATGAGAAGGCAATGATAAGATAGTGATATGGGGCTAAGTGAGATGGAGGTGGAAAAGAAAATTATGAGCATTACAAGGACATGGTGAGAAGTTATATATAAACATGGAGACATAATACCCACACCATATAAATTTGGATTCCTTTGTATAAGGACTATAGACTAAAAATGAAACTTAGGTTTTTGCAAACACCTTAAAATATGCAAATTTTCCTTAAAGTATGCTAAACTAGCCTTTTGAGATAATTTGAGATAAATTTTTTGGATAAGACATGAATATTTGGATAATTTATTATTAAAACCTATTTTAAAAGATGATAACATGAATTAAAACCATGTCATGGATCAAAACTAGATATCTTGAAAACTTTCTCTCCTCTAGATCATATAATTTCTCTTCAAGAGCATGCCAAAATACAAATAATATTGATTGTAGTTGTGAGATTTTATTGAAATTAATATGTGTGTATAAATAATAAAATAGGTCATATAATGGTGGATTAGGTTCCAAATAGTCTCTAAAAACTTGAATTTTCTTAAAATGTTACCCTGGTGAGTAGAAATTGAAGAAAATTAGTTGCCTTCCTGGTTGTAAGACTGCAGAATTTAGCTTGACTTAAAATGGATGGTTCATGAGGGATAGAATAAAAATTATATAACCAATTACTCCATTATGAATCCATTTTATTCTAATTTATTTGATCCAAAATTCAGACCTATACCTTATCTCTCCAATCCATACCATCATCAAACCTGTAGGCATACTCTATGTGCAAACTAGCCAATTGACAAGAAGAGACTAGTTTAGGGATTTTATTACATCAAAATTCCATGAATTTATTCATGTACCTCTATAATTAAATAATTATCATATTTCATGCTTCATATTTATGTAATTATGTATGGATCTATTTTTTGCCTTTAGAAAATGAATGAAATAATCCTTTTCTTGGCTTTTAAAGATACCTCAAGCTTTAAACCACCAAATTTTGTGCATGTCAAGGGTAAAAATATTATTTTATCATTTTAAAACATATATTAATCCTTTTTACATGATTTAGGGGCCAAAAATGACATGTGTGGGCTCAAAATGGGTCCTTTTTGGCTTAAAATTACATTAAAAGACCATTTTGAATTATGAAACCTTGGAATGAAGCTAATGTCATGAAATTGAATGTATTTAAAGGTATTTGACCCATTTTATGACGTCATAAATACTAAATATATCATTTAAATACCGAAATCTTCTTTTTTATGCCAAAATACTCAGTTTTAGACCAATTTAAATGGGTTTAATAGTACCAGGAAAAGTTTTGGATTATAGGGGTTGGTATTTGGCATTGATAGGATAGATTACCAATAGGTTCTA
Organism: Torreya grandis; assembly: GCA_037957365.1. Lineage (NCBI taxonomy): Eukaryota > Viridiplantae > Streptophyta > Pinopsida > Cupressales > Taxaceae > Torreya > Torreya grandis. The sequence goes on along the minus strand of JARHVA010007654.1, from coordinate 234,572 downwards.
CTTGAATTATATTAGAACATTCCTACTTAATAGCCACCATTTGTGCACTTTCCATGACTTAGTCATCATCTTTTGCATTTAGGGACAAGAAATCATGGTCATAAGGAAAGTGTTGGTATGGAATACTAGAGCTTTTGATATGTTTATAAATTCAACCATGAGGGTCCCAATATCTATTAGGTAGGGTGGCCAACAAATAATGTTATATTTTATTGACAACTTTTATAAAATATTTTCACATTGTGTAGCATATTTAACTTATTACCATATGGGATTCATATATTTTCTTTATCATATCTTCTTATACACTCCACCAAAGCTTGAATGCGATCTCTTACTCTATGATTTTATCAAGAACATACTTGGGGAGGAATAAGGGGTTTTCCCTATTACCAATGACCATAATCACTATATAATATAGGTATAGCCAATAATCACCTTTAGGTGCCAATGTATACACTATACTCTTAGATATTTGGGGTAATGAGGCTTCGTGGATATATTTTCATACCTAAAGATATACACTTTATATAATATAGGTGATTTCTTGGTGTATACATATAATTGCATGAATGAATAATAATCATAGATGTTATGCTTTATGTAGTCTAAAGCTAAGCTCCAAAGTGACCCATAGTTCAAGTATATAGTACCTATTACTCCATTAAGGAGGTATGACATCATATAGGAATGACATCCATTAGACTATTTATCCTTGTGTATAATTTTCTCCTTTAGCCTAATGCTAACAATCTCCCCCAAGGCAAAAGTCATGTCAGAGGTCATTTTCATGTCTAGAAGTGGAACCCAATATAGGTGGAGAAAATGGATTCTTGGGAGGATATATATCATGTTTAAAAGGGCCATATCAATGAGGACCCTCATTTTTAATTTGATATTAGGCATTGGGTCTTTTCCCTTCAAGGCAATAGACTTCCTAGAAAAAATCCATCCACTCAGAGTTTTGTCAATCAAATTATTCTTCTTCCATGCTATCACCCTATGGATTTCAAATATAACATCTAGAATTAGTAAAGATAAATACCTTTTAAAATCATCTCCTAGGATAAAAACCTTGACCATTTTGTTATTTACATGGTGTAGGAAGATGTAGTTTGTCACCTTGCCAACAAAAAACAAGTCTCACAATAGGTTGATACATGACATAATCTCAAGATTGGCTACCATGAAGTGTAATATTTATCTTTTGAGAGGGAGTAGGTATGTCACTAATTGGCTCTACACTAGTGATAAATGTTATTTATGGAAAAATGAATCAACATCATCAATGGCATCCCATAGGTCTGAATACTTAATATACTGATCATTTAATATAGTAGAGTCAAACATAGTGTCTATATACTATTGATAAATTGCATATTGAGCTCCAAATCATATGAAGAACTAATTGGTAAAATCTAGAACTCAGAATGTAATTTACAATTTACAAAAAATTCAAATTACATATCAAGTTCTGGATACTATGAAACCAAACATGCCCCTATGGGATTTGAAACATGAAGCACAATTTATAAATTGAAAATTGCATCTTGGTTTCTACTTCCCACCAACTACCAAAGCCATGGAATCTAGAACTCTTAGTGTAATTTATATTTTTTCAAAATTTCAAATTACATGAGTTATGTCTTCCAATTTTTATGTAATTCAAACCCCCAACTTGATGGACATTGGACTTGCTCCAAGCACAACAAGGTTATGCCACCAACCACCATTAGAGCATTAATTATAGATATTTTCTATATAAAAAATTTGATTTGGGTATTTTTTTATTGCTTAAATTACTAATTGTGTTTTTGAGCTCTGACAATGACTTTCATGCCATCAACCTTGAGTCACTTACCAAGCAAGTACGTAAAATATTTAATACATGTATGCAAATCAAGTGCCACACCATTTTCACCCTTTCAAGATATTCTCCTTGTGTTTTCCACAATTATTCCTACAATTTAAAGATTTTTTGAGTTATTTCAATTCTTACAAAAGGTTTTCAAAATCATATTTAGGGTTATCATTGCTTATTTTGGCATCATTTGAGGGTTTCTCTATGTTATTTAGGCATTGCTAAAGATATTTTTCATTTTTTAGTCACTTTTTCCCCAAGGTTTTAAGTCAATTAGTTTTAGGGTTTTAGGGTAATCTTTCCAAATTATTCATCTAGAAAACCTAGTTTTTTCCTAAGAGATTTATAGTTAAATCTAGGGATTCATCAAAACTAGACAAATATACCATAAAATATTCCCAAGAAAACCTAGTGAATATTCCTATGAGATCTTTAATTCCTTGTAGACATTAGAATTGTCCTAAACACTTTCCATTTCCAAGGTACATTATACCTTTTCCAAGAACCTAAGATGCCTACAAGGTTCCAAGTCCTCATGGATAGTGAACCTACTTGAAACACCTCCCAGCCTCATGGGATTCCACATTGTTAAGAACACCTTCCCTCTCTACTAGAGATTTAACTTGTCTAAAACACTTCCTAGATCCATGAAGTTATCACCTACTTTAAACACTTGATAATTTTTCTAGACCTTTTATCTACACCTACTAATTTTTCTAGATGACTTGGTGGATAATGAAACCCTAGTGGACCCAAATTGTTATAAATAAATCATCGCTTAACCCTTACCACCAGTTAGGTGGTCATCTCTAGAATCCTTTTCTCTACTAGATAGAATAACACATGTGATTAGAAAAATACTCAATTAGCTAAGGATAAAATTCATTCAATTAATAAAGGAAATAATAAGTATTAGAGAGAAGATTTTAAAGATTAAAGTAGAAGAGATTCCTCCATCAGTAAGGGGTTTGTTTGTGCCCAAAATTACATTGGGAAATTTTAGGGGCCCTTGAAAATTATATTTGTCATCATATGCTTCTTCAAATAATTAAGTTCACATGAGATTAGCTATGTCATTTGTGTTGATTATCATCTATTAAGAGACATATGTGATCTTTCTAAAAGCTACTTCAGGTATGACATGATACACTTGTTGTAGTTCTAAAAGATGTTCCTCATTGAGTAAGTTTATCTGGTAGTATTATGTGAATGTTTCTATGTTTACATTGTGGATCTACCTTAAAGGAAACATGAGAATATTTATATCCCCAAAGGAAATAGACCTATTGCACATTAAATATCTTTGATAATTAAAAGATTCAAAGTGTTTTTAGGTGCTAAGGGAATCCTACTCTCCTCCCCATTATAAAATTATGGTGCAACGGTGAGTAAATGATAAAAAATTTGAGCTCACATTTGACTAAGACACATGGTGGATCCTTGCTTGTTTTTAAGTTTTGTGTCCTCTTTAATAATTCTCTAACTTAGTTTTGTTTGTAAGGTGCAGAAAATTCTCATGGGCTGAGTGTTTGAATAAGTTAGATTGATTGAGATGCCTCATGTCAATGTCTCAAGAATTTTTAAGTCTCAATCCTTTTCTAAAGGTTAACCCATCTTTATTTCAGTGGTCATGGTTCAAAAGTCTCTAAGGTTTAGCCACTTGAGAATGTAATTAAGATTGGAAATATGTTGTAGGCTCTTAGTGATTTATGAATAACGGGCCTGTTTCAAAGATTGCTTCACTTGGAAATTGGCCAAAGTTTAAAATGGTCCCTAAAGAATGGATGCTCAAGAAAATGAAACATGACATTATTTTTCTCTATTAATAATTTAGGTGGTATCACACTAATGTAAAAAAGGAAATGATAATGGAGAAGGTGTGTAAACCACCAAAAATTTGGGAAGTTGCTACAAGGTAAGGTATTGCTTAAGCAAGCTTACATGTCATAGAATAAAATCATCAACATATTTCCCTCCATTTTTCAAAAAGGGGTTATTGGATTAATAAATGTGGTGGTTGGTGATTATCCATTTATCTTCAAGTCATTAATGGTAACCCTAATCTTAAAGATCAAAATATTATAACTAAGCATTTCTCTTCATTTTGAATCACCCTTTGCAATTAGAGAAATATTTATACCTTAAAGTGATATGTGCACTAAAAGTGAACTACAGTGAGAAGAATTGTGATCAAAAGTATATTCCTCAAGGTTTTTCTAACTCCATCTATGTACAACCATCATTATTACTAGTAAGTGTTCCTAAAATCCCTGGTGTTGTGAAGGAGAGTTCGGAGGTGTTTAGAGAATAGTTACTATGAGGAATTTATCCTAAACTTATAAGTTGTCCACTTTGTAAGTAAAGTAGTAATGGATTCATCTTCTATATTAGTGAAGAGTAGTAGCACATCTATCTTAGATGAAATTAGAGACATAGATGTTTAGGGGTTAGATTTCATGGACCTATTGACTATTTTGCAGTGACCAAATCCCCTCCCAGTTGTCTCTAACTTTGGCAGAAGCTACATGGTCCTTGTAGTACAATTTCCTTTGGCAGCCCCATATCATAAACTAATTATTGCATGTGCCAAGGTTTATCAACCAGATACTAGGACTATCATAGATGGGATCCAATCAATTATGTGCTCAGTCATACTTAAGTCTCTAATTACCATGCTTAGAATGCATCCTCAACCTAAGATCAACACACCTACCCTGGAAGAGTGCCAAAAATATGTAGACATAAATGATAAGATGGTGTGGGATATTTTAAATTCATGTTGGTTAGCTAGGAAGAGGGAAAAGGCCTCTTGGTTATCAAAGAGCCTAAAATTAGTAGAGTTTAATGAGTTGCCTCAATATGTGATCACCATAAGCTCCTAGGATATATGGGGTGCCCACCATAAATAAATTCAAACCATGGATGTTTTCTATTCTCATGTGCATGTTGGAAGTGTAGAAGAAGTTAGACTAGAAAACCATCTTGAGTAATAATATTCATAACCATATGATGTAATTGTGCAATGTTATTTACTGAAAGGAGAAGTTTGTAAGTACCTTTTATATGTCTTCATATTTGATGTATAATATGATACAAAATAGGACCTTCCCAGGTCTCATGAGGAACCTCTCATGGTTAAGGATATATGAGATTAACCTAGAGGTCACATTGGAAGGCTTCAAGAATAACTTATACAAGGTGTAAATTTTTTTCTTCAACACCTTGATGAGTGTTTTATTCCCTCTGAGAACCCTGAATGGGATAACCAAGATGGATAGGGAAGTAATAGATATATTTGGTGCCTCTTACATCTAGTTTAGGAATTTCATGTATATCAGGTTGAGCAGTTATTTTAGGGCCCCTCACAAGTTGCCAAGATATGTTGATGATAAGGTAGCCATTATGTAACTCTACAAGTATATGCTGCACCCACATGAAATGATTGTAGCCAAGAAGGTAAGCAATCCTTTAAAGTTCCCAATAGAAATATGATATTATACATGTCTTTTTATAGCTAAGGTGAAAGTATTAGAGTAAGAAATGGGCAACTATATGATTTCCAGGATGCCACCAAGGTCCAACTATGATATTAGGTGGTTAGTAAATGCTATAATAGGTGTAATATTTCACCAACCACATTATGCAGACATATGGTCTGAGTACACCACATAAGAGTAGGTAAGGAAAATTGATTACATGAGGCTCATAATACAAGAAATCCTTTCTTACAACATTGATCTGATCCCCAAAGATATGTTGGATGATAGAATGACTATGGTAGCTATGTACATAGAGAAAAATATTGTAGTGTATCCCATAGTGCAGGTAGATTTTAATGCCTCAAAGAATGAATCCATTGCATGGAGAGCCTTACCACTTATTAAAAGGACATTCAAGTGATATAAGTAGAATGGGATTAATATCAATGTTTATGACACCCCATCCCTCTAAGAACTCAGATAGGTAGTGGAGTTTAAGGTGTTCCTACCAGCATACATAGGTGATATTTTAACACCATCAATGGTGGTTAAGGGAAAGGGGAATTGAAAGGCTAGTGTTATCAACTTCACTAAGAATGACAATGTATAGTCACTAACAACTACCTAATATAAAATAGGTATGTCATTTTCAAAATTCTCTAGCCTAGCTAAAAATTTAAATAAGATAATCATAAGGGAGGTGCAACTAGCATGTGCCACCCCCATATCCATCTCAATTGAGGGAGCATCGATGATACCAACAACCCCAATTATTTCCCTACTTACCTCAACTATGATATAGCCAAAAGATAGTCTTCCCATAAGTACTTACACTAAGAAGAGGGGAGGGGGGGAAGAGTTAGATCAGTTGAGGCCCAAGAGGGATAAGAAATCATTACAACCTCTGGTGGGGAGCCCAAAAAGGAGGAAATATGTAGCATTTAAGGACCTTCCCCCAAAGGAAAATATATAAAATTAGAAGGAAGAGAGGTCCTCATATGCCTAGAAAATAAATGATGTGAGTGATAAAAAAACTCAGATGAGGAAAGGCCAATCATCAAGGTGATGAAGAAATAATGGGATTTCACTCCTCCCCAAGTAAAAACTAGAAACTAGACTCTGAGGGAAAAACCACAAACCTCAGTGAAGCCCCTAGTGGTAAGTTTATTTGAACAATAAGAAACACCAAAGGTGGGAAGAAAAGGTGATGAAGAGGATGTTTTGGCCTTAGATGACCCTTTATCCTTTGATGATGTGATGCAAGTCAGGTTTGAGGCTACCATGTAAGTCCAAGATCCCCAAGAAAAGGAGATAGTCTCCTCAAAAATAGATTTTTTTTGGAGAATGTTATCACCCACCCACCAAGGTAATTTAAGGGTGGTAAAGTTAAATATAAGAAAGTGTTTAGGGAAAAATTTGGGGAGAAGTTGGTGTAAGAAGTACATGTTCCTACTAGTAGTGAAAAGGTGGAGGTGTAAGAAAAAGAACAAAAATGTGTCACAAGGGCTATTGAAGTAGCACCAAGTGTCCTTCCCCCAAATGGCATCAGGATTAACACCAAAGGTGGGAGTTGGTGTTAAGCAAGTTAGTTAATAAAGCCAAAAAATGGGGACCCCTACCCCTTTATAAGTAAATAAAGGAGTGCATCAAGTGATTACAACTATTGAGGGAGGAACCTCTAGAGGTAATGATATGATTAAATTACCTTAAGACTTCCTTTTCCACATCAAATCCCATGATCCTACAAGGCCCATAGAAGTTGAAGCCATGATTGGTGAGGAGATACCTAAAGGTGACAAGGAGGACACAATAACTTCTTCCATCTAGATTGCCCAATGAAGTGGAGAAGACAAATTCATTATGGAAACTTCTACTTGGCCTAGAGAATAAGGGAGTTTAATTAACAATTTTTTCTTGGGATCTCCATAGCTTAGAGTAAGTTTTGAAGTCCCAAAGTAGGTAAAACTAGGAAAAGAGAGGGAGTGAGGAGATGATGAGAAAACCACTTATTTAGAAAGTGATGATAAAGCCAACCAAATTGTGTTAGGCTCACATCTTGCTCCAATGATAATACTCTTACCAAATATTACAATGACACCTCCATTTAGTGTGTCAAAGATAGCCTCAAGATCCTCAACTCCAATGGGGTTCCATAATAGGCCTCTTTTGTGGATCAAAGAGCTAATAAAAGACAAATAGGATATAATGAGTAAAATGGGGGATATTTATGTGATGAAAATTTCCCATGTATATAAGGCCAAGCCTCCAAAAAAGGCTAAGACACACTCCTAAACCACCTTTATTGAGGAAAGATGGAGAATAAAAGAAATATCCATCATCCCACTAAGAGATACAAAGAAATATTCTCCAATTAAGAGCTATATAGTTTACATATGTGATATGGGGGAGCCATCAAGGAATGAGATCAAGCATAGCTTAAAAGTCCTAGTAAACATGGTGGCTAATAAAATGGATAAGGATAAATATTCAATGGAAGATCTAAGGTGTATAACTGGGTTATGATCCAATACTTTCAAAAGTTACTAAGTGAGCCCAAATAAGTTACCCCAACTATAAGTATGGCCCCTAATGATCCTATTCTTTCCTAAGGTACATTGGATCTTGGGCAAGGTGAAGATTTAAAGGCTAGGGGATGAGCCACTAAATATTGGTAGAAGAACTTGATAAACCAAGCCAAGGAAATAATCTACTCATCACTAGAATGTCTTGATGACATACTAGATAAGCAAGGAAAGTTTGATTCCCAGATGTTAATTTATGATGCAGACATCAAGAATTGGGACAAAATCTAGCTAAACCTAGATGAAATTTATAATGTGGGTGAAGATATTTTAATAATATAAAATATAATATCCTCAGATAATCACAAAAAACCTATGGAATGTTAGTAGGAGGTTAAGCATCAGTTTCTAGTGCTTAAGGATGGTGCCTTATTTTTTAAAGGGGAAAAGCAGTCTCTAGAGACTACAAAATAGGAAATTGAAGCTACACTAAAAGTGATGGTGAAATTTGATGGTAAAAATGACATGATGGAGGATGCACTATATTTTTCCCTAAAAATCCTCATTTATGTACCTCATGGAGCCTTCAACTTTCATAAGATTTAAGAACTAGTTTCACTCGAGGAGTCATGTGACCAGTTAAAAGCATTAGTTGGGAAGAAAAAACTAATTATCCAATAGTTCAATAACTAGATTGAAGAATATGATATAAAATTTAAATACCAAGTAGGCTCAAACCAAAATATTCCTACCACTATGATCAAAAGGTATATGACTTAAAAGAACATGTTGGTAAAAGGCTTTGTCATCGACATTGATTCCACAATGTGAATGGATAATTTTATTTTTCACGAGATGGCATCACAGTATTATATTTCCTTCCTTCTCTCCTTCTCATATTTTATTTTTATCTTTTTTTGTCTCATTTCTCATGGGGAAACCATTGTACCTTTCCCATTAGTAGCACGTCCCTTTATGAATTAGTTTTTTTTAACAAAGGGATTTTTTGTTTGTTGTGCAAGTGGATAAAGGTTTGTTTTGTCCCTTATTGGAGTACTCTCCACATGTATAAATATAAATATTCCATCATAGTAGAGAATCAATCTTGTATCATCATAGAGGCATGAGCATAAATTGAGGAATCATATTTATTACACTGATAAATAGACTCCAGGACTAAGAAAGATTTTTCTAGCTAGAGAATCTTTAAGAATATGCTAGGTAATCTAGAATTGTATAAGTAAAGGTCATGTGTCCCTTTACAAGGGTCAATCAAATTTTTGAGTATAGAGATATAACTTATAAGAGTTCTCATTGTATGACTTATCTAGTGCCAAATTGATTTTTATTGTAAAATCATTGGAAAACTTCAAGAGCATTCTTGTTACATATTTCTTTCATATAATGTCATGTTATGTAAACTCTAATACTTGTTGTATACATCTTTGATTCAATTGATTAACGGAATTTGTTCATGAGTTTTTGTTCTTATTGGTTGTTGAAGTACAATGATATATTCTACTTGCTTTGTAGATTGGTTATTTGATATATTCTCTTTTATGGTAGTCATTTAAGGTTTATATCCAGAATATAGAATACTTTTTGCTTTGAGATTTGGGAATAGGGTGCTGATGGTATTTTAAGGGTAGTCCTAGGCATATGAATTCAACTAAAGGGATTTTTCAAAAGGTTATAGACAACATTATCTATGAGTTATTATGGAAGAGCATTTGTGCATAATTCCATTTCATCTATTTTTAATCCAAAAAGTACTTGTTAAATGAAGATATTATATCTATGTTTTGAAATTTTTATCTTTCATAAGTAAACTATCTACCTCTTTTATTTGAATTATTCCTAATTCTTATCTCATCATACTTGATAGATAATTCACTATTTGCATATTATATGTGTTATGTGCATTGATAATGTATGAGAAATGCATTCATTATATGTGATTAATGCCTAAATGTTGTAGTATTTCCATCTTTACATAGTCACCATAACAATCATCAAGATAAAGATGCAACCACTTCTTCATCTATCTTCAGTAACCTATATGTGATACAAAGCATTCATATGTTTCATGTGACAACCCTATGTGGGTGAAACATATGAGTTTGGTTGTGATTTGATAATATTTTCCTCATCATAATAATAATCCTCATGAAGATTAAAGTGTCAAACTCATTCATGTCAACAAGTTACATTACTAGGTTCTCTCACCTTGGTTAAGGTAGAGCCAAAAGTAGCAAGAGTTGACCATACCCTTTGTATGTACTTCACAATCATTTTCTATGTCTAGTCCATACTAGGTGTTAGAACCTTCCCTAACTATAATTACATATAAGTGGGTTTTTCATATTTACTTATAATCTCTTACTTTTTAGGTGATTAAGGTGGAACTCTAGAGGTTTACAACTAGGAACCAACATGTTTCTAGTGCCATTGTTGGGGACTTTAGTAGAGAGTGGTCCTAAGTTTTGTAAGGCTTTGTCTATTTGCATAGCTTTGATCTCAAGCTCTTTTTATTTTGGGAATTCTCATAGGTAATTGTGGGTGGTTTGTCTAGTGGACCTCCCTGTTGTTACTACATTGACTCAAATATTATGGCTATTACTATGATCCATGGTCCACTGAGTGTTTTCCAATAAATATTTTAAGGATTGATGATTTGTTTCCCTTGTGTTTGCTTACAAAGATATAAAATATTATATGTTGAAAGGTGTCCCATCCCTTTTTAATTTCATCTTAAATATTTAGTATCCTTGTGTAGTATCTCACTAAGCTTCTTCAAGATATGCATTCATCATCCATCACAATAGTTTCTTAGTTTGTTTGGATCTAGAAAAGTTATTTCTAGTGGTGAATCTAAGTTTCATCTCCTATTTGTTGAATTAAACTAGTGCCTATCTTTGTCCTTATTTTATCAACCTCTAGTCTTACATGTTCCTCTATTTAAAGAATTAGAAGGGTTAAGGTCAGCTTTCATAAGCGACCCATCTAAGCAGTTATTCTCTTAATTGGGTATCCCATAAAAGTAGAGAGGACTCATTTGGAGGCATGTTGAAGGTCCTATCTCAGTTATAGAGGACCATTTGGGTTTTGGTGACCTTAGAATATTAATATATTATCAATTTTTTAAGGAGTACCATAGTTAACCTAATTCTTTAGAGCCTGATAGCCATATATACTATCATGTTCCTTCCCCACCTAGTCAGTCTCCTCTTAGGCCTGATGTAACAAGTCTATCTCATTCACCTGATCATGAACCTCTATCATTTATTATTGTTCATATCATTAAACCAATCATAGGGCATATGAATGAAGATGGGAATGAGCATCCTACTTTCCATGTTCCTAGATTTAGAACTATCAACTTTGAGGGGGTGGAGGGCTATCCAAATGAGGTCTTAAATGAGATAAGAAAATGCCTTACAAAATTTTAGGGAAATAATGAAATAACTGGTGATCAAAATTTAAAAGCCTTTCAAAATGTCATCAAATTTTATGAAGTTGAATATGAATATGTGTGCATAAAATTATTCATGCACACATTGTAAGATGATGCACATGATTGGTTTAGATCCCTTACTTAGGGATGTATTGAATCGTGGGAAGAGATGCCATAATTTTTTTAGGATTCAATATGGTGAAAAGATTGACCCAAGGTTTCTCTTTGCTGAACTTGAAAATATCAAGGAGAATCCTAATGAGTATGTGTAGGATTTTAATACTCGGTTCAACAAAGCCATGATGTGTTTTCCTGAGAACATCAAGACTAGTGACACTACATGCCTAATAAATTATTGTGATGTCATTCATAAAAAGGTTGCTTAATACTTTAGGGACAAGGCCCCTACAAATCTATGGTTCACTTTAAATATGGCCATTCAAATTGAGAATAATATCAAGTTTATGGGAAAGCCTTTAAATAAATAAGTTGATGTGAAGATGGTCAATCCAAAAAAGGTACAATCCACTAAGAATATGAGCTTAGAAGACACTATTAAGACTTTAGCTTCTATCATCAAGGAAATGTCATATAAGTTATCTAGAGCTAAAAAAGGCATCACTAATATGTCTACCAGTCAATAAAGGGTTCCAAATATGCATCAAGCTTATAGGGGACCTAATTTCCAAAATCAAGATGGTGACAAAATAAAGAGGCATACATGAGATGTGAGATTAGATAAAAACCATCATAGAGGAGCTATGAGGGAAGTGCCTAATCCTTTGAATGCCAAGGTAAATGCCATGAGCTCTAATTTGGTTATTGATTAGTGTGATAGATGTTTTCTCACACACTCTCTATGTGACATGGTTAAGGTAGTCAATGAAGAGCTGAGTGAGATTAAAGGTGCTTCATCAGACTATGATGTTTTAATGTTTTATTTTCAAAGTCTATGGAACAAATCAAAAATTCTCACAAAATTTGGGGCTGACACTGGGGTTGCCCAATTGTGGAGTGTTATTGAATTGGAGTGTGCCCCAAATTTATATTCTAAATATGATGTTAATATAGCTCAAGAATATAAGTTGCATGTGCATGATTTTTATCATTTAAGGTCCATGATGATCAAGAAGTATCGTAATGGCAATCCATCAAATGAGGATAAAAGGCTCTTAATTAATGTAGTAGATATCCAGAGGAGTGAGATTAATTTGAGAAGTAGGAAACTAGGTGTAATTCCTCAAGATAATGTTCCCACATATCTAAAGGAAGGAAATACAAGCAAGGAAATAAAGAAAGTCATGGTTATCTTAGAATCCACCAAGAAAGTACCCATCACTCAAGATACTAAATATAGAGAGTTTTTGGCCAAGGTAAATAAGATGCCTATGTTGTCGAATATCCCAAAGGGTGCTAATGAAGATAAGTAGAAGCCCATTCTAAAGATTGTTGCCAAAATTCCTAGCCCACTCCCTAATTTGAATATCTATCTCCCAGCTAAGTGTGCTATCATGCCTCCTCTAAATATATCACTTCCCTAGGATAGTGTTTGTGACATGGCCCAAGTGTTGAGTCAAATAAAGGTCACTATGCCACTTGTCAAATTGTTATGAATCCCTAAACATAGAAGAAGGGCTTTTGAATTTTTGGAATTTGGATAGATGCTAGTTACCAATGAATTTGAAGTACCTCAAGCACCTTCAAAATATTATGATGAGCATGAGGAAGCTATTAAACCTACCCTTGAGGTCTATTTAAGAATAATTTTGGTAGAAATATAGTTGGATGTAGAACCATTTTTCATAACTTTAATGATCAATGCCATGATTGTACACAACTACATATTTGATTCTGGTTCTTCTTATAATGTGATGCTCCTATGTGTTTTGAATGAGATCAAGGTAAAAATAACATTTACATTTAGTAAGTGTTATGCCATGGATTCTAGGGAGGTTTTAGTTGTGGGACAAGTTAAAGGGTTGATGGTGCAACTGGTAGTTTACCTTGGTAAGTTCTTAAATATGGGTGTGGTAGTTGTGGATTGCCCACCTAAATGTGGAATGTTGATATCATGAAAATGGCCTGATAGTATGGGTGGAAGTGTACAAATGGATCTTTCTTATGCTACTATTCCTTTAGATGGAAATATGGTCAATCTTCAAAGAGCCTAAGATGCTACATATAATTGAGGATCCAAATCATACTCTAAATGAGTTAATGTACACTAATGTAGAGTTGGGTAATTATATTTGGAATGTTGATGTTGTGAATCAGTTAGATGCCCTCGATGAAGTACTTGATAAGGAAGATGTGATCTAGAAAATGTCCTTTGATAGAGCCTATTCCAAATCTAGAAATGGAGCTAGTGTAGTCTTACATGCCCCCAATGGTAAATGTTATATATTTTCCTTTCATCTTGATTTTGGGTGCACCAACAATGTTGCTGATTATGAGGTGATTTTGCTTGGATTGTAGATTACTTGGAGACATGGTATAAAGTGCCTACTTGTCATAGGTGATTCAAATTTTGTAGTTAAATAGATTCATAATGCATATGCCACCAAGAGTAAAAGACTAAATCAATACCAAAATGCTACCTAGGATTTGATTGAACATTTTGATGCATTCAACATCTCTTATCATGATAGGGGTCTCAACCAAGAAGCTGACAAGATTGTAGGATTAGGTGCTCAATTTAATATTGTAGATCAAAACCCTTACTATCAATATCAAGTGGAAGTTCTTTTTAGACCTTGAATTATAGACAATATTTGTCATTGGTAAGTGTTTCAAGATGATGATCAAATGAAAATACTCCTAAATTATGAAGCTAAATTATATGGTTAGCTCATAGACCTGGAACCTATGGTTCAAGTTTGTGGTGAAACGGAGACTTTATTCAGCAAGGATATTATCTAATTAAAGACAAATACTATCACAAGGGGACTAATTAATTTGGAGCCATCCTTCAATGGAGTGAATAGAGTCAATTCAAAATATTTATTCATTTTAAAGGATGTAACAAAATGTAATTTGGGTTTACCAAAAACCCAAGGAAAGTATGGTTGGGTAATCACTTGAGCATGGATGAGAAAATGGATTACATGGATTTATTGAAGAGGTACCAAGATTGTTTGGTGTGGTCTTACTCTGAGCTAAAAACATATAAGGAATATATATTCCAACATGTCATCCCATTACAACCTAATAGTAAGCCTTTTTTGGCAAAATCAAAGACTCATTAATCCCATCTTAACCACCAAGCTGTAGGCACAATTAAATAATGTAGGAGATAGGGGTATTATTCAACCTATCCAGTATTCATCATGGGTTATAAATCTAGTCCCTGTGTAGAAGAAGAATGATGACATTTGTCTATGCATGGATTTTAGAAATTTGAATAAGGATTATTTAAAAGGTAATTATCCCTTGCCAAATATGGATAAATTGCTAAAAAGTGTCATTAGATTAGAGATAATGTCCACCCTAGATGGCTTCTCTAGGTAAAACTATGATATAGTAAAAGAAGTGAAGAGATCCAAGACCATGTTTATAACCCCATGGGGTACTTATGTATATATGAGGATGCCATTTTGGTTGATGAATGTTTGTACAACATTTTAGTTTGCAATGGGCATCACCTTTATATGGATAATTAATGAGTTTATGATTTTATATCAAGATGATATGACTGTGTACTCCAAGAGTAGGGATTATCACTTAAAACACCTAGAGAAGGTGCTAATTAGATGTAGGGAATCTGGCATTTTTCTCAATCCCAAGAAGTGTCATTTTGGGGTATAGTGAGCCAAGTTACTAGGATGTATTATGTCTAAAGAAGGTGTTATGATTAACCCAAGAAGGGTCAAATATATTGATAAAGTTCCTATCCCAAAATCTAAGAAGGGGATTTAGTCATTTTTTAGACAAATCAACTTTGTGAGGAGGTTTGTCTCTAAATTTATAGAGATCACTTTTCCTATCACCTATATGTTCAAGAAAGACCAAAATATTAAGTGGGAAGAGAAGGCCATGAATTCATTTAGTGATATCAAATGTACACTGAAGTCTAATCATGTCTTGGCTAGCCCTAATTATGCCAAACCATTTCAAGTGTTCTCTTTTGGTTCATCCCACACTATAGCTACTATTTTATTGCAAAAGAATGGTGATGGACATGAGTAGCCTATAGCTTTCTTCAACAAATCTATGCAAGGGTCTGAGCTAAGATACACTATTATGGAGAAATAGGACTTTTCCCTTTTGAAATCTATCAAAACATTTAAACTTTATATTCTAAATTTTAAGATCATTGCCTATGTCCCTCATATTATGGTCAAGGATATTTTAACTTAGACTAATGTATGTAGTAAGAGATACAAATGGGTCAATAATCTACAAGAGTACAATATGGATGTTTAAGCCACCAATTTGGTAAGAGGAATGGGTTTGTCCAAGCTTATAGCTAAGACTAATTTTCAAGTTGTTGAGGTAGGTGATGTTATTCTCAACATTGAAGTTTTTATGAATCAATTTGGTATGTCTTTGTGGTCTAATGATATTATATATTACTTGTAAAATTCGAATTATCACCCTAACATAAGTAAGTATCAAAGGACTCTTAGGCTTATGTCCCAAAAATATGTTTTGATTGAGGATGGGTTTACAT
The DNA here is from genome assembly GCA_037957365.1 of Torreya grandis. Taxonomy (NCBI): domain Eukaryota; kingdom Viridiplantae; phylum Streptophyta; class Pinopsida; order Cupressales; family Taxaceae; genus Torreya; species Torreya grandis. The sequence continues at coordinate 218,587 of JARHVA010007654.1, read as the reverse complement.
GGAAGAATCTAGATGGATTTCTCTTAAGATGTGTGCTAGAAGAAAAAATGAATGACTTGATTAAATATTTGCATAGTGGAATTTGTGGTGGTGATTTTTCAACCAAGGTTATAACCCATAGAATATTTAGAGATAGTTATTGGTGGCCATCATTGTTTAAGGATGTTGCTTTAAAGGTCAAGAGGTGTGATAAATGCCAACACTTTGATGGGAGGTTGAAATCTTTGGGTTCTCTTTTATTATATCTTGTAATAATTGAGGGCCCATTTAGACAATGGGGAATGGATTTTATTAGAGAAATTTTTGATTCATCAAGGACTGGGCATAGATGGATCCTAATTACAACTGATTACTTAATGAAATGTGTAGAGGTGATTCCCATAAAGAAGGTGACACATCAAATAGTCATGTATTTCTTATTGAACCAAATTATTTGTAGATTTGGTATCCCTGTTAAAATTATTGTTGATAATGTAATGAGTTTTAGAGCCAAGCCTTTGGTAGCAATGTGAAAGGATTATGGGATTGAACTTACTTATGCTTCTAATTACAATCCATAAGGGAATGGACAAGCCAAATCAAGTAACAAAAATTTACTCAATATTATTAGGCAAACATTCAAAATAAACAAGAAAAGGTGGGGCAAAGAATTGAAGTTGGTTTTGTGGGCAGATAGGAACATACCCAAGAAAGCCATAGGTAGAAGCCTTTTCAAGCTTATCTATGGATCTCAATTTGTCTTGCCTATAAATTTACAATTGTCAACCTATCAACTCATATAACATTTAGGTGATGCAAAGCTAGGAGAATCTAAAAAAATCAACCACAATGAGAACTAAATGAACTAAATTATTGAGCTTGATGAAATTAGAAGACAAGACATAAAAGACACATCAAGTTCAAAGAGAAGTTGAAAAGGATTTTCAAAAAGAAAGTTTCTCCAAGAACCTTCTAGGTAGGCAATTTGGTTCTAGTCTAAGATAACAAGTAGGTGGAAAAGGGAAAGCCTGGTAATTTTGATTCCTTATGGATGGGTCCATATTCAATTTATTACCGAATTGGGGAACATACCCTTTTCTTGAGAGATTTAGATGGAAAAATATTAGATCTATCAATTGATGGTACGCACTTAAAGCATTTCTTGGATTAGGTCCATCATAACTTGTGTATATATGTATTGTATTGTATAGCACCTTATTTCCCTACCTTGCCATTTTTTGTGATGCCCCTTGTCTTAGGCTCTATTTGTGTGACTTTATCTCTTTCTATGTGGGTTCATGATATCATGTGATGAGTTTTCTATGTTATCCTAAGGTTTTCAAAGATGATTAATTATGAATTCATAGCCCAATGGATTTGCACCAGTATTTTATTTTTAGTTTTTTTACACACCCATGGGGTGTATGCATCCCCGAATGAGAGCTGATGTTAGTGCCCAAAATTGCATTGGGAAATTTTTGGGGCCATTAAAAATTATATTTGTCATCACATAATTCTTTAAATAATTAAGTTCATGTGATATTATATATGTCATTTGTGTTAATTCTCATCTAGTAAGAGACATCTATGAACTTTCTAAAGGATACTTCAGGTATGACAGGATACACTTGTTCTAGTTCCAAAATATGCTCCTCATTGGGGAAGTTTCTCTAGTAGTAATATGTGAATGTTTCCATGTGTACATTTTGATGTTTCCTTAAAGGAAATAGTAGAAGCTTTGTATCCCCAAAGTAAATTAACCTATTGCACATTCAATAGTTTTGATAATTGAAAGATTCAAAGTGTTTTTGGGTGCAATGGAATCCTGCTCTCCTCCCCATTATAAAAGTATGGTGCAAAGGTGAGTAAATGATCAAGAATCCAAGCTCACATCTAACTAAGACACATGGTGGATCCTTGAGGGTTTTTAAGTTTTAGGTCTTATTTAAGAAGTGTCCAACATAGTTTTATTTATAAGGTGTAATAAAACCTAGGGGATGAGTGTTCGAATAAGTTAGATTGATGAAGATGCCATGTGTCAATGTCTAAAGGTTACCCCACCTTTGTTTCAATGGTTATGGTTTAAAAATTCTTTGAGGTGTAGGAACCTAAGCATCTAAATAAAATTGGAGACACATGGCAGGATCTTAGTGATTTATAAATAATAGGCCTTTTTTGAAGATTGCTTCACTTGGAAATTTAGTAAAGTTTTAAATGGTCCCTAAAGACTGGATGCCTAAGATAACAACACATGGATTTTTTTTCCTCTATTAATAATTTGGGTGGTATCATACTAATGCACCAAATGAAATGATAATGGAGAAGGTGTGAAACCCCCAATAATCTAGGAAGGTGCTATAAGGTAAGGTCTTGCTTAAGCAGGCTTGCATGTCATAGAAGAAAAGTGTCAGCATATTTCCCTCCATTTTTAAAAAAGGGGCCATTGGAGTAAAAAATTTGGTGGTTTGTGATTATCCATTTAGCTTTAAGGCATTAATTTTAACCCTAATCTTAATGAGCAAGAGATTATAACTAAGAATTTTTATTCATTTTGAATTCACCCTTTATATTCAGAGTAATATTTGTGCCTTCAAGTGATATATATGCTAAAAGTGAACTACAGTGAGAATAATTGTGATTACAAGTATATTCCTTAAGTTTTTTCTAAATTTATTTACGTACAACCATCATGATTACTAGTAAGTTCTCCTCAATTCCCTAGTGTTGTGAAGGAGAGTTTGGAGGTGTTTAGAGCATAGTTACTATGAAGAATTTATCCTAAGATTAGAAGTTGTGCACTTTATAAGTCATGTAGAAATGGCTTCATCCTCTACATCAGTAAAGAATAGTATCACATCTAAACTAGATGAAATTAGAGACATAGATGTTTAGGGGTTAGATTTTATGGCCCTATTTAGTGTTTTACAATGACCAAATACCCTCCCAATTATCTCTAACCTTGACATGAGTTACATGGTCCCTATAATAATGTTCCATATGGTAGCCCCATATCCTAAATTGGTTACTACGTGTGCCGAGGTTTATCAACTAGATACTAGTACTATCATAGATGGAAGCCAATTAGTTGTCTTCTCATTCACACCCAAGTCCCTCAATGCTATGTTTGGAATCACTCCTCAACTTGAAAGCATCACACTTACCATGAAAGAGTGCCAATAGTATGTAAACACAAATGATAAGATGGTTTGGGTTATTATGAATTCATGATAGCTATCCAAGAAGAGGAAAAAGTCCTCCTAGTCATTTAAGAGCCTAAAATTAATTGAGTTTAATGAGTTTTTTCAATATGTGATTGCCATGATTACCAAGATCTATGGGGTGCCCACCATAGATAAATTTGAACCATGGATGTTTTTTATTATCATGTGCATGTTGGAAGGATAAAAGAAGTTGGACTAGGAAACCATCCTAAACAATAATTTGTATAACCATATGATGGAATTGAGTAGTACCATTTAATTGAAAGAGAAGTTCATAGGTACCTTCTATATGTATTCATATTTGATGTATAACATGGTACATAATAAGACCTTCCTATGTCTCACTAGGAACCTCTCAGGGTTAAGGATATATGAGATTTACCTAGAGATCACATTGGAAGGCCTTAAGAACAACTTTTATAATGTGTACAATTGTTTCTTCAATGCTTTGATGACTGTTTTATTCCCTATGAAAAGCTTGAACAAGATGACCAAGATGACTAGGGAAGTAATTGATAGATTTGGTGCTTCTTACATCTAGTTCAATCCTTTCACATATATCTAGGTTAGCAGTTATTCATGGGCCCCTCACAAGATACAAAGATACATTGATAACAAGGTGGCCATTATGGAACTCTACAATTAAAATGGTGTACCTACATGAAATGATTGTGACAAATAAGGTAAAAAATCCTTTAAAGTTCCCGATAGAAATAATATTTTATATATGTCCTTCTATAGCTAAAGTGAAAGGATTAGAGTAAGAAATAGGCATCTATATGATTTCCAAGATTCCATTAAGGCCTAACTATGATATTAGGTGGTTAGTAAATGTTATAATAGGTGTAATATTAGACAAGTCACATTATGAGGACATATGGCTTGAGTGCAATATAGAGGATTAGGTAAGTAAAATTCATTACATGAGGCTCATGATGTAAGATATGTTTTATTACAATGTTTCTCCCATCCCCAAAGATATGGTAGATGATATAATGACTATGGCATCTATTCACATGGACAAAAATATTAAAGTGTAGCCCATAGCGAAGGTGGATTTCAATTCCCCATATAGTTACTTCATTATATGGAGAGACTTCCCACTTAGAGAAGGACATTTAGGTGGTTAAAGAAGCATAGGATTGATCTTGGTGCCTATGACACCCCAACCCTCCAAGAACTTAGACAAGTAACAGAGTTAAAGGTGTTCCTACCATTATACACATATGATCCTCTGGTACCATCAATGGTGGTTAAGGGAAAGGGGAAATTAAATTCCAATGCTATTGAATTCTCTAAGAATAATGATGCAAATTTGATAATATCTGCCCAATCTATAATAGGTATGTCATTTTCAAAATCAACTAGCCTGGCTGAAAATTGGGACATGATAATCATAGGGGAGGTGTAGTTAACAAGTGCACCCCCATATCCCTCTCAGTTGAGGGAGCCCTAGTAATGTTAATAGCCTTGGTTGTTGCCCCACTTTACCTACCTATACAAAATCTAGAAGTTGGTCTTCCCCCATAGACTTACACTAGGAAGAGGGGAGGAGAGGAAGAGTCAAAGTAGCAGGGGCCCAAGAGGGATAAGAAATCACTATAGCCTTTGGTGGGGAACACAAAAAAGAGGAAAGAGGTAGCATTTAAGGACCAACCCCCAAAGGAGACTCCAAAAAAGTAGTAAAAGGATATGTCCTCATATTCCCAAAAACTAAGGGATATGGGTGATGAAGAAGACTTAGATGAGGAAAGACCAATTTATAATGTGATGAAGAAACAACAAGCCTTTATTCCTCCCCAATAGAAAATTAGACACTAGACTCTGAGGGAAAAACCATAAACCCTAGTGAATCCCTTGGTGGTAAGTTTATTTGAACAATAAAAACCACTAGATGTGGGAGGAAAAGGTGATGAGGAAGATGTGTTGGCCTTAATGACCCTTTGTCCTTTGATGATGTGTTGCGGGTTAGGTTTGAGGTGGCCACATAGGTCTAGGAGCCCCAAGAAAAGGAGATGGTCTCCTTAGACATGGAGACATTTATGGAGAATGTTATCACCCAAACACTAGACCAATTCAAAGGTGGTGAAGTTGGAGATAGATAAGTGTCTAGGGAGAAATTTGTGGAGAAGCCATCATAATAAGTACACGTTCCCACTAGTAGTGAAAAGATGGAGGTGTAAGAAAAATAACAATAGTTGTCACAATGACTGTTGAAGTAGAACCAAGTGTCCTTCCCCATAATGACATCAATCTTGACACCAAAAGAGGGAGTTGGTGCTAAGGAAGGCAGGGGATCAAACATATAAATGGGTACCCCTACACATTTAAAAGTAAACAAAAGATTGGATCAAATGATTAGAGCTACTGATGAAGGAACCTCTAGAGGTAATACTATGATTGAATTACCCTAGGACATCCTTTCCCACATCAAAGTCCATGATCCTATAAGGTCCAAAGAATTCAAATCCATGATTGGTGAGGAGTTACCTAAAGGTGACATAGAGGACACCATAACTTATTCTATCCAAGTTTTCCAATCAAGAAGAGAAGATAAATTAGTTGTAGAACCTTCTACTCAGCCCACAAAATAAGGGAGTTTAATCTACAAGTTGCTCTTAATATCCCCATAGTTTTAAGTCTTGGGGTAGGTAAAACTAACTAAAGAAAGGGATCAAGGAGCTGATGAAAAAAAATTTATTCAAAAAGTGATGACAAATTTGAGGAAATTGTGTTAGGCTTGTATCCTACTCTAATGACAATCCCCTTAGCAAATATTCTAATGACACCTCCATTCAGTGCATTGAAGTGAGCCTTAAGATCCTTAACTCTAATGGATTTCTATACCAGGCCTCTTCTATGGATCAAAGAGAAAATAAAAGACACATAGGATATATTGAGTAAAATAGGGGATATTGATGTGATGAAAATCACCTATGCTTATAAGGCAAAGCCTCCAAAAAGGGCCAAGACACACTCTCAAACCACCTTTACTGATGTAGGAGGGAGAATATAATAAATATCCATTCCCTAATAGGAGATACAAAGAAAGATACTCCCTTTGAGAGCTATACAATGTACATATATGGTCTAGGGGAGCCATCAAGGAACAAGATCAAGCACAACTCATAGGTCTTAAAAATTATGGTGGATAATTAAATGGATAAGGATAAAGCTTCAATGGAGGAGCTAAAGATGCAAAACTAGGCTATGATCCAATACCTACAAAAGTTACTAATTGAGATCGAGGTAGTTACCCTAACTATAAGCAAGGCCCTTGATGCTCTTGTTCTTTGCTTAGGTGAATTAGATCTTGGGTGAGGTGAAGATTTAAAGGCTAGGGGATGGGCCACTGAAGACTGGCAAAAGGACCTAACAACTCAAGCCAAATAAATAATCCACTCGATACTATAATGTATTCATGACATACTATATAAGTAAGGAAAGTATGATTCTTAGATGTTCATTTATGATGAAGACATCAAGAACTAGGAAAAACTTAGGTTGAAGCTAGATGAAATTTACAATGTGAAAAAATATATTTTAATAACAAAAAATATCATCTCCTTAGATGATCATAAACAACCTAAAGAATTTCAACTGGTGATTAATCATCAGTTATTAGTTCTTAAGTATGGTGCCTTTGAGTTGAAGGGAGAGAAGCATTCTCTCAAGATTATAAAAAAGGAAATTAAAGTCATACTAAAAGTGATGGTGAACTTTGATGATGAAAATGACATGATGGAAGAGGCATTAGATTTTTCCCTAAAAATTCTCATTCATGTACCTTATGGATCCTTTGAATTTCACAAGATTTAAGAACTAGTGTCACTTGAGAAGTCATGTGATTAGTTAAAAGTGTTAATTGGGAAAAAAACTAATTCTCTAAAAGATCAATAATTAGATTAAATAATATGATGTCAAATTCAAATACCAAGCAAGCTAAAACTAAAAGATTATTTCTACCATGATCAAAATTTACATGACTTATAATAACATGTTGGAAAAAATATCCATCATCGATGTTGATTCCATGATGCAAATAGATAATTCTATTTTCATGAGTTGGCATCACAATGTTCTATTTCCTTCCTTCTCTCCTTCTTGTCTTTTATTTTTCCCTTATTCCTTTTTGTTTATTATTTATCATTTCCTATGGGGAAACCATTGTATATTTATTTTTAGTGGCACGTCCCTTTATGAATTAGTTTTTATTTAATAAAGGGAATTTTTTGTTTATTGTGCAAGTGGACAAAGATTTGTTTTGATGCTTATTGGAATACTCTCCATGTGTATAACTATAAATATTCCATCATAGTGGAAAGTCAATATTGTCATCATCATATAGGCATAAACATAATTTTAGGAATCATGTTTTTTACACTAATAAATAGACTCTAGACTTGATAAAGATTTTTCCATCTGGAGCATCTTTAGGAATATGCCAGGCATAGCTAGAATTATATAAGTAAAGGGGGTGTGTCCCTTTACAAGGTTTGGTAAAATTTATGAGTATAGAGCTATAGCTTAGAAGAGTTCTCATTTTATGACTTATCTAGTACCAAATTGGTTTCTATTGTAAAATCATTAGCAAGCTTCGAGAGCATTCATAATGTTTCTTTTATTACAGATTTCCTTCATATAGTGTCATGTTATGTAAATTATAATACATGTTGTATATAAATTTGATTCAATCAATTAATGGAATTTGTATATGAGTTCTTATTTGTACTAGCTATTGAATTATAATGTTATGTTCTTCTTGCTTTGTAGATTACTTATCTGATATATTCTCTTTTATGGTAGTCATTTAAGGTTTATTTATAGAATATAAAATCCTTTCTACTTTGACATTTGGGAATAGGGTGTTGATTTTATTTTAAGGGTATTCTTAGGAATATGAATTAAACTAAATGGAATTTTAAAAATTTTATAGACATCATTGTCTGTGAGTTATTGTGGAGTAGAATTTGCACATAATTCCATTTCATCTGTTTCTAAGCTAGAAAGCACTTGTTAAATGAAGATATTATAACTATGTTGTGAAATTTTTATTTCTCATATGTAAACTATCCACCTCATTTATTTGAAGTATTCCTAATTTTTATCTCATCCTACCTAACAGATAATGCACTGTTTGCATATTATAAGTGTTATGTGCATTGTGAATATATGAGATCCTATGTATGAGAAATACATTCATTATGTGTGATTCATGCATAAATGCTATAGTATTTCCATTTTTCCATCATCATTTTGATAATCATAAAGATAAATATTCAACCACTTATTCATTTATCTCTAGTAACATATATTTGATAAAAAGCATTCATATGTTTTGTGTGAAAACCCTGTGTGGGTAAAGCATATGATTTTGGTTGTGATTTTATCATATTATCCTCATTATACTAATAATACTCATGAATATTTAAGTGTGAAACTTCTTCATGTGAGCATGTTACATTACTAGGTTCTCTCACCTTGGTTAAGGTAGAGCCAAAAGTAGTAGGGAGTTGGCCATACCCTTTGTACGTGCTTATCGATCATTTTCTATGTCCAATCTATACTAGGTGTTAAACCCTTCCATAGATATAATGACATATAAGTGGTATTTTCATATTTTATTATCATGTCTTCCTTTTTAGGTGATTAAGGTGGAACTATATAGGTGTATAACTGGGAACCAACAAGGTCCTAGTGGTATAATAGGGGAGCAAATTGAAGAGCTAGTGACCTCTAAGAAGAAGAAGAAGAAAACTAAGAACAAAAAGGGGAAATAAATCAAGGATGGGGTAGATATAGAACAACCAAATGTCATCTCATTTATAGGAATAGTATTAGATAGATCCTTCATAACTTTAGTCCCCATATCTATCATAGTGATAACTCTAATTTCTAGTGTTCACCATCCTCCTATGTATATTGTTCTAGAAGATCCAATGCCTCCACCTCTTGTTTATACTCCCCCTAATTTGTTTATAAAGAAGTCTAAGTATACTCCTCAAACCTTCTCCAAAATAACATTCCTCAAACCTTTTAGAGATAAAGGGGAAAGATATGTTGAAATTATAGTACCCACATAGAAAAAATCAAAGGAAAATCTTATGGTGGGGGATTATCATATTGCAAAGATTCACCTTAGATGACCAACAAGAGAGGGGTTAAAACATGATGTTAAATATAGAATAAAATCCCTCTTCAAGACAATAGATCATGATAAGGCCCCCAAGTGTGAATTAAATAATAAAGTGGATCAACTAATAACTACACTTAATAAGTTCATAGAGCCCAGTAATTCATCGGTACAACCAGAGTCAGCCAAGCTAGTCAAGCAAATTTTAGATCAGGCAACAAATAATGTGATGACAAAAATTGATAATATGGGAAGGGCTACCAAATACTGGTTAGAGGAAATTATTTTTGAGGTAAATAAGATTATTGATACAATAATGAAACATTATGAAGTTATCATTGAAAGAAATAATGTCCTAAGTGAATAGGTCGGTGAATATGAGGGAGAAATACAAACCTTGAATTTGTATTATCCCAAGTTGACAGTTGTGGATTCAATTAATATGGATATCCTCCTTACTAATAAGATATTTAAAAATGATGTAGAGTAAGAGGAATTACATAGAGCATCTCAATTATTGATAAAGACACATACAAAGGCTGCCCATAAGGCCAAGTTTGCACATGACAAAGCTATTGATATGTTGTATGATATTGAGGGAATGATGAGTAAATTGTCATGTATGGAAAAAGATGGTGGATATCACCTACTTATAGTGGAAGAGGTTCATAAAAAGTTTAATAAAGTGGTAGAAAGTGAATATACTAAAACTATGATATTTACTTTAAGTTATATCCATAGATATATCGGGTATGAGAATGCATTCGATAAGTTGGGAACATAAATGCATGCAATCAAGGTTATGAGGAATGAACTATTTGAAATAGTATTATATTATGCTACCACAAAATTATACTCCTTAAAACTAGATGAAGGAATAATACAAGAGATTTTCAAAACCTTTGATTCATATGTCCAAAAGCTACAAGTCAAGAAAGACCAAAAGTTAGAATAAGTTTTAGGAATTGATTAATTCCTTTTTTGTTGAAAATTTTCATATGTTGTAATTTCATTTTTTCAAAAAAATTGTAAATTTTTATATTTTAAAGTGAAACTATATTTTATAGTTCTTTTTGAGAAAGAGAAATATGTGTTTTACACTTTATATTTTTGATAGGGTAAAAGTTGTAAAAAGCACAATTGTAAATTACATTTTCTATTTTGGCAAGATATAATTGCTAAAGTGTAAAAGCATGTATTGTAAATTACAAATTCTATTTTCAAAAATTGACATGACTTAAAATTTTTGAAAGTCTCACTTTTAAATTTCAAGTTAGGGTTTTGAAAAAAGTGACTTGAGTTACTTCCAAGTTATCTTTTATTTAAAATTTAAGTTCTATTTCAGGTGTCACCCATTTGCATGAGGATTTTCACAAATGCATGGAGAAGGAGAAGCATTACATGAAGATATTAAAATTCCATCCATGCCATGATAAGCTAAATATCATGCCCATTTATTTTATAAATTCTTCCAAAACATTTTTCAAAGTCAAGGATGCTAGAAATAGAATATCATGCCTCTTTTGCATGGAGTTCTAGATCTTCATGGTTCCTTTTATTGGAATTGATGTTTTGATAACTAAATCTCATCTATGAGATATTTTGTATAAATATGGGTATACCCCATTTCCAAATATATATTTTTGATGTTAGTGATATATTTTTACATTTTCAATGTATTTTCTACAAGTTATAATCTTTAGAATGAAAATAAATTGAAGATTTTCCTTTCTTGTCTGAGAAATCCCTATGTAAGTTATTTGAGTATTTTTGGAGGTTTTAATTCTTATTTTAGTCACAAGAAATTAATTTTTGGTATTTTATACCCTTATGAAATATTATTTATTTAAAATAAATAATCTTTTCCCTTCTGTGAAACTAAAAAAATATTACCTCTAGTTTCCCATTTGCATGAGCTTGTGCTAAAACATATTTCAATATATTTTTATATTATATTGTGTTTATCCAAATAAAATTAAAACCCAATAAAAATATTTGATACAATAACCATTTTCCATTTCTGCAAATTTCATTCTTCAACCCTTTTTCCTAGTCAAAACCCTAGTTTAGGATCAAGAACACTAAAGGAGCAAAATTTATACAAAGTTGGTATTTTATCAGTTGCATTAGATTTAGTGAAAGTAATCTATCCTTCTCTAAATATTAATCTCAATTCACCAAGGTCCCATAGCTTTGGATGTTTTTCTATTGTATCATTAGATATTTTCAAAACAAGCTATAGAATAAAGATAGGTGCAAACCTATGTGATAACATATACTCAGTATAATATTTATATGGAAAAATAAGATGGTGAAATTACTCCTATAAAAACTTGGGATGATGAAGCTATTTCTTCCTTACTTGTTTTCTCAAATTTAGCTTCTTGTATTTTGAAAACTTATTTTTATTGTTGCCATTTTTATAGTTGATGTACAAGTGGCTAGGGATTCTTCATTGAGTAACAATTGAGCTCAAAATTTACTTATGATCATTGAACATGACAATAACCATAAGTAATTGATATACATTTTTCATTCAATTCTATTTTGTGAACTTTTAATGCCCAATGTTCATATTGGTTTACCTATGTAATTAAAACCTTGTCTTATTTGGTGAGGAAGCCACGTCTTTGCATTTTTTGACAAGTGTCATGAAGTAGTTCCTCCTTACTGGCTAATCCTAGTGTGATTTTGACAATGAGGAGTTGATTTTTTTGTTAAGACAAAATCAATTAACTCATAAGTAGAAGGATCCAAAAACAAACCCTAAACAAAATGTTTGATGAATAAAATATAAACAGATTATCCAATCATAAAAGTTGACAAAGAAGTTCCAAACAAAATGTTTGATGAACAAAAAATCTCCAAAAAATTATTCAACAATAAAGTTTTTGAAAATTTGAACTTTTGATAAAAAAACATGGGCCAAATCAAAACCAAAATGGGTTCCCATTATTTAAAAAGAATAGGGGGAATGCTGGGGAAAAACAAATGGTGACTTATAGGGGGAATACTTCTAGGTATTCAAGAACTTATAACTTTGGTTAGAAGTTTAAGATTATACATGAATGATTACACAAAAAAATACTTGAATCATAGATATAAAAAAGACTCTCAGCTACATCATACAACATACTTGCCTTCACATCCATGGATCTATGTGTTCTAAAGTGATTTTATTTAACCCTTGTTGTCAGGATGTTTACAAAGACTTGGAGTAGATTTAGGTTTTAGTTTGTTTATTTTGAATATCATTAAATAGGGGAGCTCAGACATTTATCTACTACCAGCCAAGCATCCATAGCCCTGATAGAGATACCTTTGGGTTCCTTCTCTCCTCTTCCTCCATTTTTGAGCATGACACATGATACATTGACTTTATTTCATCATGTGAGCCTTTGATCCCCTTTTTATTTTATTTTGGATTTATTGATCACTCTTTTTGAATGCATTGGTTTTTTCTTTTCTTTCTTTTTGAATGAAATAAGGAGAATTAAAACCACCATGAACTAGCATATTTATAAAATAAATTATTTACCAAAATATCCCTGCCAGCTACATCCACACTAGTGATTATCACTTCTAATCAAGTATTAATATAAAGAGAGTGCTTAGTCCAATGGAGCGACAAAACATTATAAATTTAAATGGAGTATTCAAGATCAACTTTCACACACCTAGTATAAATATTCAATTATTACACAACCCTGAATGATTGTCATTACATACCCAAATCCTAAAGACCTCAAACACAAAAGTGTAATAGTCTTGTGAACATACACCAAATTTTGAGTCCCTTTGTATTTTTAATTTCCCATATAAAAATTTAATCATAAATAAGGGCCCAATAGTTATAATGTTTATTCATTCACATCAGGATGAACCAATTATATCATCAAAGGAAACAACAAAATGTCTAACCTAGAAAGTATGAAAAATAAACTAGATTGTAGGAAAACTAAACTAGAAAGAAAAAAAACCTAAAATAGAAAGTAGGAAAAATAAACTAGAAAGCAATAAAACTAAACTAAAAAGTAAGAAAACTAAACTACTACCTCTACTAGGCCTTCTTCATCACTCAAGGGAAACTTAAAACTATAATGCCATGAATTAATGTTTCATAAATTTACTATTAACTAGATATGTAAGTTCATCACCTTGAAGGTCCATTAAATGGAATGCATTATTGCCTAAGATCTCTAAAATTTGGTATGGCCCAATCCATAATGGAGAAAAATTATCATGCTTCCCTTTCTTTTCATGGGATTTATATCTTAGAATCACTAGATCAGAGATCTTATATGCTTTAATTTTTTCCCTTTTGTTGAACCATATCTTGAATAAATCTTGATGTGTTATAAAATTTTGTAGGGCCTTAGTCCTTGAGTCTTCCATTTATATTATATCCAATAATCAAGATTCTACTTTGTCATAGGGTTCCAGTTATTACTACATGAATTTATAGGTCAAAAACTTTATCATGATTAGGAATATTGGTTGTTGTCCATATACTAGTATATAGGTTGAGGCTTTGAGGGCCTGATTATATCTTGTTCAGTCTACCCACAAGGCATACTTAAGTATATTATGTTATTCCCTAGGCTTATCCATAGTTTATTTCTTAATTGCATTTATCTGGTTCTTATTTTTTGCTTTAACCAATCCATTTAATGGAGGATAGTGGTTAGAAGATGAACTAATGATAATTTGATTTTCATGAGCTCATTTAGTGAATTAAGCTAATTAGAACATTGGCCCATTATCATAAACTAGAGAGATGAGAGTACCAAATCTAGTTGTGATGTGTTCTAAGAAATGAATCACATCTTGTGCTTTGGAATTCTTGGTGGCCATTACCTCAGTCTATTGGGTGTAGTAATCTATGGCAATGAGTACAAACTTATGACCTACTAATGATTTTGGGCTAATGATGCTAATGAATTCTAACCCCTACTAGGAAAACAACCTTCCCTCAACAATAAGTTTCAAGGGAATTATTACAAATACTTCTATTTTTTTCTAAAACTTGGAATTTATGACATGTCCTTACATGGGCATGGGCATCCTTGAAGATTGTTGGCTAGTAATAGCTCATGAATAGGATTTTATGAGTAATGGTGTTCCTAGATGGATGACCATTTCCTATCTTCTAGTGTAGGTTTTCTATAATATCTTGAGCCTCTTCTATTTATACACATCTAAGGTAGATGACTTTAAAATTTCTCCTATAAATAACTCATTTTCCAATCATGTAGTGAGTGGATTTAAGCCTTAAATCTCTCCTTCATTCTTGATTGAGTTATATGAAACAATTACCTATAAGGAAATATTGAATTATATCAATATACCATTCCCCTCTAGATACCTCAGCCTCATAAACCTATTCAATAGTAATTCATGAGTTAGGATCGATCATGAGTTAGATGATGCCCTAACCTTAGATGAGTTGAGAAGGTTTGATTTCTACATCAAATCCCTAAAAATTTTGCATCCATTTACCTTTTCATTCTTCCAATTAATTATATGTTAAGGTAAGATTGAAAATAGGGTTAGGCATGATAGTAAAAGTCTTATTTCTAAGGATGTAGTGATGCAATTTCTTCACCACTTTCACAAGAGTGAATATTTTCTTATCGATCATGGAATACTTGAGTTATACGTCCTCAAATTATTACTCATGAATGCAATAGGATGCTCAGTCTCAACTCTCTTTTGTGTTAGAACATCATCAATTATATGTTATAAAAAAATGAATATAAGTAGAATTCATTTGTGAAATATGGACTAATCAATACTAGGGCCAGAGATATAGTATATTTGATGTTTTAAAAAGACTTCTAGTCCTCAAATTCCCATTACACTTTAGCATCCTATTTAACCATTGCATTTAGGGGTCTCATAAGTTTTGCAAATCTTGAGATGAACTTTCTTAGGAAATTTATTTTCCCAAAAAAAGACTTGATATTCTTCTTGTTGTTTGGTAGTGCAATCTTTAAAATCCCCTAGATTCTATCTAGATCGATGGTGATCCCTTCTTTGGTAATGATATGTCCCAAAATCTTCCCTCAGTAACTCAAAATATTCTATTATTTAGGTTTAGCGAGATGCCAAACCTTTAGCATGTTTCAAATATTGACTATAGATGGCTTACATGATCATTACTATTTTTGGAAACAATAGTGAGGTCATCCATATAGATGATTATACATTTACCTATCAATACTTTAAATTCATGAACTATTTCTCACTAAAAGGTAGGTCTTATGTTAACTAGGCTAAAAGGCATCCTCTTGTATCCATAGGTACCCACTTTCTAGTAAATGCAATTTTCATTCTATCTTTTGATTTTACCATCACCTAGTTATAATGTAAAAATCTATCTAGAAAGGACATCATTTTAGATCCACTATCTATTTGAATAACCTCATCTAGGGAGGGAAATGGATAGTTGTCCTTCAAAAAATATTTATTCAAGTTTTTGAAATCAAAAAATAATCTAATTTCTCCATTATTCTTTCTGACTGAGAGAAAATTGGGCACCTAGGTATAATTCTTGATTGGGAAGACTATCCTTGCACTCAATAACTTTTCTACTTCTGTTTAAATAAGAGGTTCTAGGATAAGATTTATTGGTCTCTATCTTTGTCTGAATTACTTGTGGTTTAGTTTTAGTGGAATTGTATTGGTGATGACCTTTGGTTATAAACCTTCAAGTCCTCATATGTCCATGAAATCACATCTTTGTATTGGGTGAGTAAATATTTCATCCATTGTACTTCTTGTAGAGTACAACTAAGGTCAATGTTGATGTAGCATGAGCTAATCTCATATTTAAAATTATCCATTTTGAGTTCAAACTCACTAGCCTTGGGTTGCCTTTGATATTGAGCTTGAGGATCTATATAAAATGTTCTTTCTAAGGAAACCATTCCAAGTGGGAGATGATTTTATATGAGCTAGATGACACCTTGCTCAATTGGCTCCTCTTGGTAGAGATAACTAAATTCTTTGTCATCAATGATTTGGGACTCGAATTGTCCTGAGTTTGTTATAAAATAGATGATATATTAGTCATAATTGAAGACTTGTAAATTCTTTGCATTGTTAGGTACAAAAGGACAAGGTACTATCTCAATGGATAATCTTTGTACCTAGGATTCTTGGAGAGACTTCAAATTGGTAGCTGAAGTAACTAATGAATCTTGGACTTGGTTTTGTTCTCTAGGAAAAACCTTTATATTAAAAGTCTTAAAGAATTCAATAAAATACCATGTTATATGTTTATATCTTCTTAGATATGATAGCTTATAATGGTATTTGTTTTTAACCTAATTGATTACCATCCTTGAATCCCCATATACTAACAACTTCTTGACATTATTTTTGAGGGAAAAGTGCAATCCCAAAATCAATGCTTCATATTTTGATCTATTGTTAGTGCAAGGGAATTGTAATTTATATGCTTATAGGAAATTCTTTCCTTTTGGATTAACTAATTCAATTCCTATGCTTGATCCCTATTTGGATCTAGTATCATCAAATTGGAGAGTCCATATCTAGGTAGGGCCCATGATTCTAGTTCTTGTATTTGATTTCATGTGGTGAACGTATAAATTACAAGACTAGGGGACTCATAAATCACCTCTTCATTATTATAATTTTAATTTGTGATAGGATACTTCATTCTTGGTTCTTGATCATTCTAAATTTGGTTTGGAAGGCCTCTCCATGGTATCCAAATGTGAGATAAATATTTTGAGAGGTATACATCGAGTGTCGTAGATTAGTCCCTACTCAACAATAGTCCATACCATTTAGGAATGTCTAATACAAGGATATTTATATTCATCTATACTCATGGATTAGATGTTACCTAAATATGCACATTAGTCAGCTCTCTAATCACATGTACCAATTTTATCTACCTATGAGATTTTTCTCTTTGACAAGCTTGGAGTTAGGCCAAGTTTTTGAGAAATAGAAGTAGGCATCATAGTGTCTAAAGTTTTAGAATTGACTAAACAATTACAAATTTTTAAAACAAATGCCCTAATGGTCAACAAAAAAGGTGGAACCTCTGGCTTGATTTTATATATGACATTGGTATCATATGCCTTTATTTTCTCTACAAGAAATTTTACCTTTTCTACAACAGACTTCCCTATGATAGAATTTCATAAGAGTTATTTTTGTTTAGTAATCTAGGCCAATTCATGAAGGGTGATATTTTATTTTCTTTTATTAATTTCTTCAACAATGGTATACCCCCTCTGCACTATTCCTCCTTATTTTGAAGCTAATCATTCCATTTTGGGGGAAGTGGATTATTATCAACTTTTAGTTTCAATGAAATAACTTTATTATTTAGAGGAGTAGACATTGTGAATGGCTACCTATTCCTAAGGTTGCAACCACCTTTATAATATTTTTGAAAGGTATGGATCTCATCAGTGTTATCATTTGGTATATTTTCATCTTTACTTAGGAAAGGAAACTCATGGGTCTCAAAAAACCAATTGGGTTATGCATTTCCTCAATAATTTTATACCCCCCTCTGCTTTGTTTCTCTTTATTTTGAAGCTAATCATTCCATTTTGGGGGAAGTGGATTATTATCAACTTTTAGATTCAATGAAATAACTGTATTATTTAGAGTAGACATTGTGAATGGCTACCTATTTTTAAGGTTATAACCACCTTTTTGATATTTTTGAAAGGTATGGATCTCATTAGTGTTATCATTTGGTATGTTTTCATCTTTATTCAGGAAAGGAAACTCATGGGTCTCAAAAAACCAATTGGGTTATTCATTTCCTCAACAATGTTATACCCCCCTCTACTATGTTCCTCTTTATTTTGAAGCTAATCATTCCATTTTGGGGGAAGTGGGTTATTATTAGCTTTTAGATTCAATGAAATAACTATATTATTTGGAGGAGTAGACATTGTGAATGGATACCTATTCCTAAGGTTGTAACCACCTTTTTGATATTTTTAAAAGCTATGGATCTCATCAATGTTATCATTTGGTATGTTTACATATTTAATTAGGAAAGGAAACTCATGGTTTTCCTTGAAGAGCCAGAGCCATGGTGGAATTTTAGTGGGTTATGCATAAAATGTTACACCATCATCTCTCTTTGAAATATCTCAAAAGATGCACAAAACTCAACACATTCCAGTTCACCATGCTAAGATTTATTATGGATTCTACACCAATTGGGCAAGGCTATATCTACTATATTAATTTTTAGAGGCATATTGGAATACTTTGTATTATTTGAAGCCCTATTAAAGGGTCTATTATACCTTTAAAACCCATACTTATAATTATTATTTGGGCCATTAGCATTGCCTATCCTTTTTTGCATGACAAGAAAATCATTTCTTAATTTTTAGACCATTTTTTCTATGGCATCCAACTCTACTTTAGTAGAATCCATGACTTGGTAAATTGTAGTAGGGGATGTAATAAAATGTTGGTTCTAATGGTAACTATTTCCATGTTCATGGTTCTTTAAGAAGCTATAATTTGGATGTGATGTTTGCATTAGAGAAGGCAATGTGTATAATTGATTTTGATTAAATATCAAAAAGGTAGTTACACATTGATACTAGTTGTGATAAGCACCTAAGGATTAATTTGTCTATAAATGTTGATGGCCTCTTTATAGACTAATGCCAAAGTGCTAGAAACAACATCCCTTCATAAGAAAATTATATTAATTAGATCCAAAGAATTCTTGTACATTTCTAATGCTAACACTTATGCTAGTTTATATGCCAAGATTAACCTAGTATACATCTTCTAAAATATCGAATTGAAGGTTTGGATTGGTTTATTGGGATCCCTCTTGATGATGGTAAAGTGTTGGTCTATCAAACTAGGGCTGGTAAACTTTCCAAACTATAAGAGAAAAGAAGTTTAACACTCATTCTAGGAAGTAATAGTATTCTCTTGCAAATTAAGGTACCAATCATAAGTAACATCTTATAAAGTGAAAGGAAAAATTATACATGAAACATATTCATTAGTAACATGCATCAATCTCAATGCATATTTTAAAGACTTGAAGTGTTATTTTGTCATTCTTCCTCCTGAAGGGGAGATGGATGGTAGATACTTTTATGGATTCTTTTATAGGTCATGCAGATCTCTTTAGATGACAATAATAGATCTAAACAACTAGGGTCGTTGGTTCATATGATGATTAATATGGGGAGAATTATTTACTAGGGAAGGTGTTTTGAATTAGTGTATGACAAGGGCAATTGGTACAAATCTAGGCCCTATATGATTTGAAAAAGGTGAAACTAGAATACTAGTATGAGATCTAGATCTAGTCACTCTCTTGGGTGTCTCTAGTGCAAATCAAGATAGAAATTAACCTTTTTTTATTAGAGAGTCTTGGGTCCTCCTTTTATAACTATAAAAAAATGTTGATACAATTTTTAAACACACCAAATCATAATGAGGTAGCCTATAACATTTTAGGATCATAATGGAAGTAAACTCCACTCTTTAGCATGATTTTCAAGTATGTGGTTAAATAACCAAGTGGTGTAATAGTAGGTAGAGTATGAAATTTATTAATTGGGACTATATATTGATGAATGTTATATAATATAAAGTTAAAACTAGGCAAGTTGGAGGATAATAATTTAAATTTGGTAGATATTAGAAATAAACTCCAAAAGATGGAAGGGTAGAGTAGAAAAGAGGGATCTATGACTTCAATAATTATCTTTTGGGATGGATTATTTATGAAAAAGTGTTTATAAAACTGATTTTTTCTACTAGAAACTATTGCACACACATATACAAACACATTCAAGAAGTTTGGGAAAATCAATATAGGGAACTTGAAGATCTCGATCAAAGGTTGCTCCTTTTGGGGTATCTTTTAAACACCATACTTATAAGATTATAAATTATATTAGGGAGGTATTTAAGGTAGTTACTTCACACACATATAATATTATTTTAGACAAAACACTTATGCATACTTGAAAATATGAGGCGGTCAACCTACTTGCATATAATCAATAATAATTGCTAACTCTTTAATATTTGTTGCACATCTAAAATCAGCATATCAATCATACAAAATGAATTATTCATATCTATTGAAAAATTAAAAAAAAATTAATAAAATAACAAAGAAAAGATAAAACTTGATTCTATAGAATTTGGAAAGAAAAGGCACCATCACTGTTACATGATAATCAAAATTTGACTTCTTCCTATATTGATATTTTTTGACCCTTTTGAAATGAGAGTTATAGACATACATATAGACTTGGGGAGGGGTTGCCTCATCCTCCAAGTGTATGAAAAATCATCTTTACATTATGCATTTATAACCTCAGTTCTAATTCTAGTTTCAATACTACATGGATGCATGTTTGTAGTTAACTTATGATTGTAAAAATATAGTTAGCCTATATAATGTGATGTGACATGTACAAGCTTAGGAATAATTTAGGTAACTTTCATATTCAGGTTATAACATAAGTAAAATATGAGTAAAAAATTAACACCTTTATATTGATGTGCATAATATTAGCCTTTGACCTAAGGATGGATGGGTGTTTACATGGTGTTGTTGATTGTTGGAGACGTTGTAGTAGATATTGGTGTTAAACTAGAAGTTACAACATTTACCTTATTATTTGATTCCAAATCAAGATAACACTTATGTCCTACATTATTTTATTGTCTAATAATGTACATGTTTAGTAATGAGGGTCTATGCACCCTATTTACCTATTTGAGGAACTTGACATGATTTGCCTTTTTGTTCTAGAAGTTTATTATAAAAATTTATACTTCTTTCAGCTTCTTCCTAAAATAATTTAGCTCAACTTTAATTTCTTCAAGTGATAATCCCTAAAGGATTTGTTTGAAGTTTTTTGGATGCTTTCTAGAAGAGTTGATCAAAATTTATCCTATGAATAAGTTTAAGAGATGAGTCCCTTGCCTTTGATAGCTTTAATTCTTTTAGTACTTGCAAAATGAGAGATTCATGTTATTTATACTTTAACATTACTACCCTAAATGTTTTGATCCACTCTCTAGCCTCCTGTGTTCTAATTACCACCAAGTTGAGGGTAGTTGAAGCCTCCAACAACGTCCTTAAATTAAGATGGATATAATCCTTATTGTTTTAGATTAAGGTAAAAGCAAGTTTTGAAGGGACCCTGAAACCCTTTAATAGAAAATAAAAAGATAAAACATTTACATCCACTAGGAAGAGCATTCCTAAATCCTACTAAAAATTAGCATAAAAATCAGGTTTTATAGGGACTTGAAACCACAAACATAAACCAATAAAAGTACCCAGGTTTTACAGACACCTGAAAACTCAAAATAAGTTTAAGACTAAGAACCAAGTAATAGGATCAGAAACAAGAACCAAATATAACATATAGCAATAAGGACCTGAACAGGAACAAAATCAACAAAGAAGACCCTAGTCTTTTATTGCAATTCTAGGATCATTTTATCAGCCTCCTATCCAATCGTAGTAGTATCTTGTATGAAGATCGCAGCTGAACTAGTAACATCTTACAAGGTTTACTTCCTTGAACTCTACCTATTCCTCTTACTTCGACCCTCTAAGGATATTATCTCTTCATTTGCTCTTTTTCCAAGACTAGCGACAATAGCATAGATGCTTGATGTTACATGCTCCATCTTAGTTCTACTTTCCTTGATGAGCATTCTAAGATTATTCTCATATTCTTTAAGTTTATTTGGGATATCTCTCATTTGCATCTCTAAATGGTTGATTTTGGTTTGATCAACATCTTGATTGTGTTGCATTATTTCCACTTTCTTCTTCAGCCCCATTATTTCATTATAGATCCACAAATCAACTTGGAGAATAGAATCATCTTTGAATTTGGCAGAATGCAAGGAAAGCTTAGTGTCCCTCTACCGAGAGTCACAAATGTCTTCTACATTCTCATGTGGAGGGGAATCAACCTTTTCAATTTGTTCCTCCCTTTCCATCGGTTCCTCCTCTTTAGTCTCAACAAGGTCTTCATGATAAACAGGGTCCTTTTCTTGTTCCCCAATCTCCATAACAGGAGTAGAAACTAAAACCATATGTTCCTCCTCTCTCATAGAAACTGGATCATCAATTAAAATATTTTTATCTTTAACACCTCCCCCTAACACATTCTAGTTATCTTCATTATCAGAATTGCTCTATTCTGAGTTTCCCTTAGTTGTATCCCCTTCATTCCCTTTCTCAAATGTTCCTTTAATTTCTAGATATCCTTCCAAATTAGAACTGAACTCCCCAACATCCATCCCTTCCTCTTCCTCTAGGACATCCTTTTCAAAACTTTTAGTACTTTTTGACTCAAAATCCTCTTCAACAATTTATTTTTTAGAACTAGAGGGTTTTGGTTTTGCCTTGTCTATCCCTTTAACTTTTTCATCCTTTTTAGACTTTTTGGACTGAGAATCCTTATTTTTGTTAGAATAAGGAGTTGAAGCTATAGAATTATTTTTACAAAAACCCTCTATGATAAGTATCAGGCCTTCATGTAAAATGGGACAAGACTCCTTCTTCCTATGGGAAAACAAGCTTTGAAGCAATGAAAAATGCAAAAAGAAAGGGAAAGAAATTATATCCTTGTGCCTGAAATGGTTAAGAAAAACAAAATAAAATTTGTGAACTCTTTTATTCCTACCATCAAGGATAAAGTACTCATGGATGTAGCATAACACATCTCTCCAAATTCCTTTTATCTATTCCAAATCAAAGAAGTCTCCATTCTTTTCCAGTTGATTCTCTACATCCATCTTCAAAATTTTTTTGTAGGCCACATTGGATATATTGGTCTTTTTTGAGAACTTAATACCACCCATAGGAATCCCCATGACCTTAGCAATGAAATCCTCAGTAAGCTTCACAGTGACTCCATGGAGAGTTACTCTATCATCAACCCAATTTCTAAAGAAGGCAGTAGTGATGTGGGGTTTAAATCCATGCAAACACTCTAGATAACTGACCACCTTTCCTTTCTGAAGAATCTTCCATATGTCTTGTCTAGCCTTCTAGTCTTCACATTTTTTGGGCTCTTGCTTTTTTAGTTCACCCTTCACATTGAAAAGCAAACAAAAGACTAGAAGCACCCAAAAACTAAAGGTAGAAGGGTTGAAATGGAACCAATTGTTTGTTACTTGAAATGGAATTCACCTATATGATGACACATGTAGTAACCACATTACATTATCATGAATGTACCTACTCAGGGAAGGTAATTTGTTCGCTATAAGGCCACTCCATCAAATCATTAAATTGCTAATCCAAGCAAATCTTTCCCACTTTAGAATGAATGGCATCATAATTAATAAATGCTTTGAGATCAATGTGCTTATTTAATGCATCAAGCCACATCACCTTATGCCCCATTTGAATAGCATGATTAGCTATTCAGTCAGTGACCCCATTGGCCTCTCGATATGTATGGGATATGGCCACTTTTTCAAATTTTTGAATTAAGGCTTTGATTTCCATAACCATAGCCTCAATAGACCATGAAATTGAATTTTTATTATTTAGGATGTTTATAATATTCAAAGAATCACCTTCCAACCATAATTTGGAAAATCCCAAATCAACAACTAATTTAATGGTATAGAGGGCTGCAGTAGCTTCAACAATATGACTATTCAACTTACCAATTGGGACATCAATATCATCAATTGCATTTCCCACATGATCTCTCAATACCCCTCCACATCCCACTCTTCCTAGATTTCCTTTAGCTGCTCCATCAAAGTTCCCTTTGATCCATCCATTAGGAGGTACATTCCATTTTATGATCAATCTTGGATTATCAATTTTCAAATTAGGCCTTTCAGATGATAAAGAGTTATCAAATTGGAAGGTTTGATCAAGATTCCTCTATGATTTAAAATTCTCCTTGATGGATCTAATGATATTCTGACCAAGCACCCATCCTAGAAGTTCTTTACTTCTGAATATTCTATTATTTCTTTCTTTCCATATACCCCACCATATATAAGGGAGAGTTAGTTTCCAGAGAAAATGAACATCAGGATTCTTAGAGGGGTAGCACCAGCTTTTAAAAGAGAGTTCCACACTATTTTGATAACCCATGTTATACCCCAAAAATTAAGGATCTCAGTCCAAACTTCCTGGGTGTAAGAGTAGTTCAAAAACATATGGTCTCTATCTTCAAATCTATTTTTGCATAAAATACACCTGTTAACCACATTTATTCCCCTTTTTTGCAAATTGTCAAGGGTCAAAATTTTATTTTAAAGCAGAGTCCAAAAGAAGATATTAATTTTGGGGGTGAGCCCCTTAATCCATGCATGAGACCACAAAGGTTGATTACCCTTTTACTCTGAAACAAAGATAGTAGAGACTTTAAATTGACCATTAGGATCATCATGCCAAATAATCTTATCCTCAAGATAAGGATAAAGAGAGACAGCATTGAGAGATAATTGGATATTACTGAAGCCTTGATCAACATCAGTTAAATTCACCTAGGAATCATTCTGCTAATAATGACTAACTAATATACCATATCTCTACTTACATCGATCAACTAAATCATTGTCATGAAAATCTACAATCAAAGGATAATCCTTTAACCAGACATCATCCCAAAATTTCACCTTAAGCCCATTACCAATTTTCTAGGAACATCCTTTTTCTAAAGTATTTTTAGTCCACTGAATAGCCCCCCATATGGAAGAGGGATGAATTACATTAGGATAAGAGAAGAAATCAAGAAGGGATTTAGCATTGAAGAGGTACTTATGTTTCCATATAGTACTCCACTCTTTGTTATCATGGTAAACTCTCCAACCCAGTTTAGCTAAAAGAGCTTTATTCAGACTTCTGATTTTCCTAATTCCCAATCCCCCTTCACTAAGAGGTTTGCAAACATGATCCCAAGCAATTAAAGGCATTCTCCTTTTTTCCTCAGTACCAGTCCAAAGAAAATTTCTTTGAATTTTTTCAATAGAATTAGCAAATTTAATAAGAATTCTAAAAAGACTTAAAGCATAAGTAGGTATGCTTTGAAGACAAGCTTTAAAAATAGTTAACTTACCTACCTGAATTAAAATATTTCCTTTCCATCCTAAAAGTTTCATACTAAATTTATTAATAAGATCTTCCCAGAAGGCATCAGGGACCTTCAGGCCAAGAGGAAGACCTAAGTAAGAAGAGGGGAGAGATCCTATAGAACATTCAAGGATTTCAGCAATTTTATTTTGCCTCTAGATAGGGGTGTTGATAAAGAACACAACACTTTTATTCTAGTTAACCAATTGACTAGAGGAAAAAGAATACAAGTTAATAGCTTGCTTCAAATTTCTAGCTTCCTTGACTTCAGCCTTACCCATAAAGATGGTGTCATCAACAAATTATCCATGAGAACAAATTAGAAGATGAGAAGAAGGTTGTAAACCCTTAAATAAACCTTTATGGGCCAAATCCCAAATATATCTCCCCAAGCAATCAACCATAATTACAAAAAGGATGGGGGATAAAGGATCACCTTGTCTCAATCCCTGAGAGGGATAAAAGAAATGAGATGAACTTCCATTAACCAGAACAACAATGGAGGAAGTAGAAATCAACTGATAAATAAGAACAACCACCTTTTGGTCAAAGCCAAAAGCTAATAGACTATTTGAAAGGAATGACCAATGAACTCTATCATAGGCTTTAGCAATGTCAACTTTCATAATGAACCCCTCATTGTAAGAACATGACAAGGAGTGAATATTCTCATGAGCAGTGATGATAGAGTTGAGAATTTGTCTACCTGGGATGAAGCCATTTTGTTGATCAAAAATAATCAAAGGAATCACTTGAATAAGTCTGGAAGTAAGAACTTTGGAAATAATTTTATAGAAAGAATTACAAAGGCTGATTGATCTAAACTGATCAGGAGAATCAACACCAATTTTCTTAGGAATCAAGCACAGAAAGGTGGAGTTTACTTCCTTAAGCATCTGTTTAGCTCCATAGAATTCCTTCACAGCATCACTTACATCTTTACCAATGAATTTCCAATTTTTTTGGAAGAAAAACATGGGGAAACCATCAGGACTAGGAGCTTTATCTCTTCCCAGAGAACAAACAGCTTTGAAAATTTCATCATCCTTAGGAATTGAGCTTAACATTTTATTCTATTCCTTAGAAACTAGAGGAAGAATCACTTTAAGGATTTTAGCCTGACTATCCAAATTGATATTAGGATCAGCCTTCATTAGGGAAGATAAAAAAGTCTCCATTTCCTCCTTGATGTCCTTATCCTCTATAATTTCAAGTCTCCCTTTTTTAGGTGTGATATGTGAGTTTTAGCTCTATGCTTTAGAGTGGATAGATGGAAAATTTTTGTGTTTTTATCTCCTTCACTCAACCATAACAACCTTGATATTTGTCTCTAGTAGATTTCTTCTTTAATGATGATGTCATGATATTGAGCCAACTTTTCATTTTCTTCAATGAGGAGGTTAGGAGTATATCCTTCCTTCTAAATTTTTTCCTGCGTTTTTAGAATATCCTCCTTAATAGCAATTTTATTCTCAAAAATATTTCCAAATCTATTCTTATTCCATTTTTTAACTTCCCTTTTAACATTTTTGAGCTTAGAAGCAACTCTAAAGAGGGTCGTGCCTTCAATATCAATTTTCCACCATTATTCCAATTTTTTTTCAAATTGTGGGTGTTGCATCCACATCTTCTCAAATCTAAAAGGAAAATTATTCTTAAGATTAATTTTAGCAATAGTGAAAATGAGGGGAAAATGATCTGATACAATTTTCTGGCAGGCTTCCAACTTGCAGATGAATTCTTTTATCCAATCAGGAGAAATAAGAGCACGATCAAGCCTAGCCTGAATACATTCATTACCAACTCTCTTGTTACTCCAAGTAAACTGAATTCCATGGAGTTCCATATCCATTTAACCCTCTTTATTTACAAACTCTAGTAAATCCAATCTCCCTTCCATCTGGGTAGCATTACCTCCCATTTTCTCATGATCATAGAGAGGCACATTGAAGTCTCCCATTATAATCCATCATCAAAAATAGTCCTTACTTTTACAATTGGAAATAGACTCCCAGACCTTTTTCCTTAGGTTCTTAATGTTAGGAGCATAAATATTTACAATAGACCAACCCTCCTTTTGGTCAACACTAGTAATTTTGGCTATCATGAGATATTTACTAGCAATCATAATAGTTCTAGAATAGTAATTCTTCTTCCATAACATCAAAGTTCCCCCTGATGCACCTTCTGAACTACTGGCATTTATAGAATAATTTTTAAAATCTTTAATATGTTCCACTTTCTCTTTATTCACCTTAGTTTCTTGGAGCAAGAGAAAATCAGTCTTTTATTCTCTAACAAAATTCCTAATAATATCCATTTTATGAATACTATTCAGCCCCCTAATAATCCTTATTATTAGTATAAAGGATAAGTAACTTTAATTTATTATCATCTTCATTCAAAGAAATAAATAACATATGATTCTTAGTTATATGAGGATCCAATTGTAACCTTATTTCAATAATTGCTTCTAGAGCATTATATGGCTTTGATACAACATGTTGAACCTCGGTCTCAATTTATTGAAGAATGTGGACCATATATTCCTACGCTTTTATTTGTTATAACTCTTGTTTAAGATATTGATTTGCCATTTCAGTCCCATCATGCAATGCCATCAAATCATCCTTATGAGTTTCAATAGAGGAATTGAAGCACTCTATATATGGGGACTACCCCAACTTCCTATTCTTCATTTTAGACAAGGTAAAGACTTCTTATCTTTCTTCAAAAATGATTTACATTCCATCTTTTTCTTCCACTTTCCTCTTCCTCACCCTTTGGATGATTCCTATGGGTTTATCAAACATGGAGCTTATCTATGGTAACTCTATGATTTTCAAATTTTTATTTTGAGAAGCCTTTGATTTGAGATCAATTGCCCATTGAGGGATGATTAGTTGTGATAGATTTATTAGTTGTGTGTCCTCAGCCATAGTCTTAACCAACTGATATATGATGTTTTCTCTAAATTTCCTATAAGTATTGAGTTAGGAAGGGAGGTCCATATGATTTTATACCAATCCACACCCCATATTAGGGTAATGGGTAGGTTGAGTACACCTATTTTTCCCTTTTATCCTTTCCTAAGATGTTATAGTAGTGCATTGGGAAAAACTAGTGGAAGGGATTGACAAGTTTATTTGAGTGGATGATACATGAAGATGGGATCTTACCAATGCCCATTTGAATTTCTTAGAATCCTTCCTTTTGGTTTTAGGATGGACTAGGGTAGTCTCAGAGGGAATTTCCATAGTGGTGGAAATAATAGATATGGTTGGCATTATTAGTGAAATAGAGGCAACAGAGGTAAAGGAAACATCCTATATTTTTGGAGTGACCAGAGGTGTTTGTGCAATAGTATTGAGAGGAATTAAATTAAATAAACCAACTAAAAAAGGGTAATAAAAGAGGAAATTAGGGAAGAAGGGATTGAATGTTGAGCCTCCTTACTTGATTGGCCATCCTTCATAGGTGATTTCCCTTTGTCATATATGAGGTTGAAACCTTTTACTCTTTTTAATTCCTCCTCTTTGTCAATAACTTATTCTGATAGAGTTTGTTGCTAAACTAAGGATGTTACTACTAGTTGATGGGGTTTGTTGACCCAAAAGTCTAAATTAGTACATCCTCTAAGGGGTTGAAGACTTGTGTACATCTATTGAATTAAAATTGATGGTTCTCCTTGAATTATCTTGAAATTTTCCTCCCTAAGCCTCATCATTTTTTCCCTTTCCATGACTTGCGCATCATCTTTTATATTCAGGAATAAGAAATCATGGTCATAAATAACATGTTGGTATAGAATATAGAAGTTATTGATATGTTTTTAAATTTTACCATGAGGGTCCCAATCTATATGATGTAGGATGGTCAATGAATAATTCTTCCTTTTACTACCAACCTCCCTAAAATGTTTTTGAATTATGTAGCATATTTGGCCTATTACCATATGGGATCTATAAAATGTGCTTTTATTTTTATTTATCATATCTTGTTCTACACTCCACAAAAAATTAAATGTAATTTCTTGCTCTACGAGTTTATTAGGCACATACTTGGGGAGGCATAAGGATTTTACCTTATTACCAGTGACCATAATCAATATATAATCTAGGTATATATAATATTAACCTTAATGTGCCAATGTATCCACTATACTCTTAGATATATGGGGTAGTGAGGCCTCATAGATAGATATCTATACCTCAGGATATACACTTTCTCAAAACTAGTGATATGTTTGGTGTATACATATATGTGCATGAATGAATAATAATCACAGATGAAATTCTTAATGTAGTTTGATGTTGGGATTGAAAGTCACACATAGTCCAAGTATACAATTTATATGAATATATTCAGGAGGTACAAACATCATATATAAATTGCCTCTAGTAGATCATTTATCCTTGTATAGAATTTGATCCCTTAGCCTAACACTGACAATCTCACCTAGGTTAAAAGTCATGTCAGATGTCATTATCATGTCTAGAAGTGGCACCCAATATAGGTAGAGAAAATGGATGCTACGGAGGTCATATATTTTGTTCAAAAGGGCCATCATAGCAAGGACCCCCATTTTAAATTTGTTAATAGGCATTGGGTCTTTTCATTTCAAGGTAATAAACTCCCTAAGAAGAAGCCATCTGCTTAGAGTTTTTTCAATAAAATTATTCTTCTTACATCCTACCAACATATGTATGTTAAATATAAAATCTAGAATTTGAAAAGATAAATGCCTTTATAAACCATCACCTAAGATATAATTCATGACTGTCTTGTGAATTACATGATGTACGAAGACATAGTTTGTTACCTTGATGACAATAAAAAAGTCTCACAATAGGTTGATACATGACATAACCTTAGGCTTGGCTACTAAAAAGTGCAATCCTTATATTTTGAGAAAAATTATGTCTATCACCAATTATATTTATGATAGTGATAGATCTTATTCATGGTAAAATGTTTCAACATCATTTATGACATCCCATAGGTCTGAATACTTAGCATACCAATCATTGAAGATGGTATATTCAAACATAGTGTTTGTATACTTAGTAAAATATTTAATGTAAAATAGGGATGGTGGCATTACTCCTATAAACACCTAGGATAGATAGAATTTTTTCCTCTTGACTGGTTTGCTCAGATTTAGTTTCTTAGATTTTGAAAACTTCTTATTATTATTGGTGTCTTTGCAATTCATGTGTATGTGGCTAGTGCTTGTTCATAGAGTAAAAATTGAGATTGAAATTTACTTGTGACCAATGAACATGTCAATAGATGAAATTCATTGATATAAATTTTACATTCAATTCCACTTCATGTGATTTTAATTCCCAACATTCATAAAATTGCTTTACCTACACATTTTAAACCTTGTCTTATTTGGTGGGGAATCCATGTCTTTGCATTTTTTGACAAGTGTTGTGAGGTAGTTTTGATTTGTTGGCTAAGCCTAGTGGGTTTTCAACATTCAAGAGTTAGGTTTCATGTTACAACTAAACTAATTAACTCTCATAAATCAAAGACTCTAACAATACACCTTGAATAAAATGTCTGACAAATAAAATCTTGAATAGATTCTTTGACCATAAAGCTGAAAAAGATGTTCCAAACAAAATTTTTGATGAAAAAAAATCTTGAAAAGATTCTTTGACCACAAAGTTTCTAAAAATTCAAACTTGTGATAAAAAAACATAGAAGGCCAAGTCCTTCAAAGTGCACATGAATCCAAAACCTATATAAATATAAAATTTCTAAAAGACATTAATAAGTTAGTTTAAAATGTAAAACACCATTGTTTATACTTCTAAATGTTGAGATTAAGGATAAATCCACGTAAATTCCATAGAATGAAGAATAAATGGTAAAACAAAACATGATCTAAATCAAAACCAAAATGTGTCCTCATTCTCTAAAAATAATAAGGGAAATGTTGGGGTATAATAAATAGTAGTACTTAGTTGGGGACACTAGCACCATGTGGATTTAATTTCTCAAATGTGGCACTAATGTCTTCTTGGTAGAATACTAAGAAATATAGATTGGGGTCTGAAATGATAGTTATAAGACTATGTTATGATGAGTTTTAGGTGATTATGGTATGTTGAATGACTAAAAATGTAAGTCTAACTATCAAGGAAAGGTCTATGGGTAGCCTAAGGATAAGGTAACTCAAATGACACTCTTAACATCTAATTACCATTTTTAGGTGATTACATTTGCCCTTCCTTTATGATAGTAATTCAGCAAAGCAAAATGACTAGTATAAAGGAAAAAGAAGCATACCTAGACTTACCTTGGAAGTGAAGCCTATGTAACTGAGTTTGAATATGTAAATATAGGTCTATGTATGTGGAACATGATCCAAAACAATGTCCTATGATGAAACATGAAAAAATTAGTCCTTAATTAAGAGATGATAAAAATCAAAAGACTATGATGAAATGAAATAATTGAGTAAATCTAAATAAAGACAGAGGAAGGGAATGAATAAACCTTGTTGGGTACATGAACTAATACATGAATTTGGTGATAACCTATGTGTGTGAATGTGCATAGTGATCATATCCTTGAATAAATAAAACTAAGATGATGGATTTCTCAATCCTCATATGGTTGGATGAAGAACTCAATCTAGTTTTGACTCCATCATTGCCCACCCCTGCTCGAAGGATCTTGATCTCTATGAATAACTTAGATAAGATTATAATTGTATTTATCCCTCTAATGTAGGTGGATAAATAAATAAAGTAGTCCATGAATCCATCATTACTCATTGTTTCAAGTATATGCATATGTAATTTTACTATACATAGTGCTAAAAATGTATAACTAAGTCAATCTAGCTATATATTCAGCTCCATAGCCACTCAAGTATATCAGGTAGAATTGGGCCAATCAAGAATGCTAAACACTATAGATGGAATAAGAAATGAATCTAGTGATAACCTATAATGTGATATCAAGTTTACATAGCATAGATAATGACATGAAGTTTGTCATTCCATCTGATCAACCTTTTTGAAGATTAGTATATAGAAAGTATGTGACACACACATGCCCCCAATTTGGTATTTGAGTATATTGAATATGAATCAAGTATGTAATAATTAAACTTATGTAACTAATATAAATGTATGAGAGATCATGCAACACATGATGAACACACATCTGAGCAAGCAATATGAATCTAAGCTAAAATGAATGAATCCAAGCTAAATTTAAACATAATTGCCAAACATATGACTGTGTTTATGCAAATATGTACTATAGCTAGTGTACTAGTCTAAATGATTTGGAATATATTGAAGTTATGGATATTGAAAAAATTCACCCTATAATGGAAATTAGTACCCTATGGTGGTAATATCCCAATCTAGGTGCTAATGACTATCTAGTTTAATTTTTATGTGATCTGAACTGATTGTTAAGTCTCTATTCTATTATATGTATGCCCTAAGTCTGATGTTTAAAAATAAGCCTATGTGCTGAAATATATATATGAATATAAAATTAGGAGCCTAATCTCTATGACAAACCCCTATGAATTACACCTCTTTTGATGATAGTTTTGAAACATGTGTAAGAACTACCCTCTAAAGAAGTAGCTCTACAAAATGTCTAAGTTGAAGCATGTGCATGATATTCCAATATAATGTAAAATATAACATCATAATGTAAATATATCTGAGAATTAGTAAGTAATGGAAAATACATGTTATAATCTAGCATTGCACAAGGGTATTAAGATAGATGTAATCAATGTATGATAATAAATCTTAGTAACTACCTAGTGGGATGGGGCATGATGTCCATCACATCTACCAAGTAGGATAGGGTATGCATGAGATCCCTCATGGAATTAAAAATTGGTGGGTGTGTGTAACAAGCAAATACAAGTGTCATGGTGTAGAAGTATACAAGGAATCAAACATATAAGCACATGAGGCATGAAAAATGTAGGCCAAGTAGCCATAATCTAATGGACATTGTCACATGTCATTAAAACTAAGAATGAAGAAATTTGGCATATAACCATAGAGAAGGACATGTTCAAATGTATAAATATACAAACAACAAGAAATTTGGCATATAACCACAGATAAGGACATTTTCAAATGTCAACATATAGAAGTAGGAAAAAGCCAACACAAGGGACATGAACACATGTCTAAGGCATATAAATAGAGAAGTGGAGTAGAAGACAAAAAATAATGACATATTCAAATTCCCTCAAAAATGGAAGAAGAATAGGAAACACAATCAAGTCTAATCTAGGAACTAGAAATGAAACCATATATAACTATGTAATACAAATCTATGTAAATATTAGGATGCATATATACTGAGGCCAACTAGTGATAGTTGGTAAAAACTCTGAGTAATGATAAGAAATGATAAACATAAAGATAAATCAATGCATAACTAGAATTTATAGTTTATAAAGATAAAACTTAGCTATAATAATTGTGTTAGAGATGCCCCTAAATGGGCAAATGTGTCAATTATATAAACCTAGATCAGTGTAAATGCCTCCAATGGGTAAATGATAGCTAGTATGGATCAATGTAGTGGAATGGAGTCCTATCTCGAATCTATAAGCACTCAATAAGAATAAGTGAAACATATGTGTATGATAAAACCAACTATACTAGGATAGTAGCAATATGTAATATCTATCAAGTAGTAGAAATGTAAACATAGTAATGCATACAATCTATAACTTTTGTATTTTCAAAATATTTGAATGTTTTTATATTTTGACACGTTATATCTATTTTTGTTTTTTTAGTATAAGTTATGTACAATGAAATGAAAATAAAATATGTACAAGGATCGAGAGAGAGAGAAAGAAGCATGTACAAAGGTAAGAACCATCCTAACCAATGAGTCTCATGAGAGACTCACTATCACTGTGGCCTTTATCAAAAATAAGAATGGTAATCTCTCATGTAGGGTGATTGCTATGATGTAGTTGAATGTTTTTGAAATAGAAATAAGAGTATTATTCATCATCAAAATTGTAATATTGTTCCACATCATAATCATAATAACTTGGTGTGATGGAAAGAAATAACTCATACTATGGAGTTGACATTTTTGAATGGTGATTTGGTATATTGATTGTGATTTTTCTCTTTGAAACTATGCTTATTGTAGATATATTATGTTGTGGAGGCTCCTTTACTAGAAAACCTATTTTGAGGATACTTGTTGGTTGAGCATGACTTTAAATTTGAAACTGAAGCTCTTTCTCTTTTTTTAATTTTTCCTATGCATCTAGATGTTTTGAATTGATAAATTATATTTATGACTAATGTACCTTAGGGTGTTTAATAAACCCCAAACCTTTTTGACCAATATTATTAATTACTAGAATAGGAGAAGTAAATCCTTGGGAATATTTGCCCAAACATTGACCATGATAATCATATTGTTGTAGATACTTTTGACCAAAACTATACCATATTGAATGTTTAGCCTCATTTTTTAGAGGTATATTTACTTGATTTATCTATGCTTGTTGTAATGTTTCTTGATGTGATTGTTCTTTTAGAACCTTTTTTTGTTCTAAGTTATGCTTTGATAACCATTTTTGTATTGTTTCTAAATTTAACCCTTTTTGAATAGGTAGATGTGTCAGTGTATTTTATTTGGATGACGTATCATTGTGTGAGTCATCAATATCCATAATATCTTGTATTTTCCTTTTCAATTCTAAACATGAATTAGTATGGGGCCCATGCATTATATGATATACAAAAAAAATATGGATCTCCTTATTGGTTTTAGAGGAGGTAGGTTGATCAACTTAGATTTAATAATTTCCCTTACTATCTCACTCAAATTCTTATTTGACCTTTGAATGGTTTACAAATTACTGGTCATAGATGTAAGTTGTGATTTCCTGTTATGATATGTAATAATGTTTATCACAATTTGACTAGGTGAAGATGCATATACATGATTTACACTATTATGCACTAGAGGACTTTATCTTGTAAATTATTTTTAAAAAATTCTAATCTTTTCATGTAGTAGTTGATTTTGATTTTATAAACCTATAATTATTTTTCTCATATTTATAATTTGATAACATAGAGTCTCATAAGTGCAAACCCTAGTTGTTTTATATTGAACATATAGGTAGGTATCCTATATGGAAGAGGTGTGAATAGGTTGAGTATGAGGTTTAGTGACATTAGTATAGGTTGACTCATTTCATGGAGTGATGATAATGTGGACATGG
This sequence comes from Torreya grandis, assembly GCA_037957365.1. NCBI lineage: Eukaryota > Viridiplantae > Streptophyta > Pinopsida > Cupressales > Taxaceae > Torreya > Torreya grandis. Next base: position 182,870 of record JARHVA010007654.1, on the reverse strand, counting down.
TTAGAGGTAAAATAACTATCACCCTCATGAAGATGAGGAGGAGGAGGAGTATCTTTCTTGTGATTAAAATATTACATTAAAAATTGAAACATAGTCATTAGCTTATGTACTAAATCCTCTATGTGTGTATGGGTTTTCTTGGTAATGAAATTATACATAAGAGAAAGATAACATGTTATGAGATATGACATATATTGAAATTTATATAAAACATTATTTATGCATGTGTTTGTCCTTTTTGAGTTCATTTTGAATTAAAGGGAACAAACACATAAATGAAAATATTAGACTTTGCAACAAAAAGTAATTGATTTCTTCTATCATTATGATCATGATTATATGAATCAGAAGATATGTGAATCTAAAATTTGAGTTTTAGAAATAAAATCTGAGTATAAATAGAAAATGATAGAATCCCTAAGTGTGTCTATGGTTAGGGTTTTTTGAATCTAGGGTTTGTTTTTAATAATTTAATTTTTATGTAAATAAATTGAAACCTTATTATGAAAATTGATTTTAATTATCTAGGTTATGTAAAAAAAGTTAGAAAATCATAAGTACTCAACCCTAATTTATTACATAAATTTTTTTATTAATGAAAACTAGGGTTTGAATTAATATTTGAAGTCGGGTTCACCAAATAATCAAACCTTTTAGGGTTTTACACAAGTAATTCCTATGTTTGGTTAAGGGGATGAGATGCCTAAATTAGTTAAATAAATATGCTATACTTAAGTACTAATATTTTATGACCTTTGAATTTGTTTAAATTTTTAATAATAAAAATAATAAGCATAAATAAAGAATTATCTTAAAACTAATTGTCATGGATAATTTGGGTTTTGAAATTTGAGATCTGGGTAGTAGTCTATGTTGTCAACAAGATTATGGTATTTGTCTATTTACTGGATAGTAACACCAAGTATGGATAGTAATACCATCTATGTGTAGTGTCCTCAATGTGGTATTAATGTTCCCTTTTTGAGGCCATTATTATTTTTTGGGAGTACCTAAAATTGTGTCTGTAGGTCATGTTTTTGTGTGACCGAAATGTGTATCTATATGTTATACCTAGAAAACTTGATTTGATGTGTGAACCCTAATATCCTTATAAGTATGGTATGATAAATAATTTTGAGTGTGTTTGACATCATAAAAACCCCATTACATAGATATTTTATTACATAATAATAATCCAAAGAGGGATTAAGCTTGATGTAGTTCTTCCACCTAGTGTTTGATGTATGCACAAGTGAATACTAGAATGAGAGTGGCCTTGGATGCCTTGATTGTGATTGAGATTTGAAATACTTGAAAAATGGGCTTAAGGTTAATTTATATGGTAGTATGTATAGATTAGAGTATAATATGGATCAAATACCTTAATTTTTCTCAACTTTATCTTTGGTTTAAATAACTTTTGCATCTATTTTCTAACTAGTGAATAGAGGTGAATTAGACTTGTATTTATAGGGTTTTATTGCTTGTGTAGATAATAAAATACACTTGGGATGACCTTTAGAGGGAAAATATCAATTGGGAAGAGCTAGGGTTAAGGACAATAGCACCTACTTAGGGACGCTTGCTCCATGTGTTATAGTGTCCCAAATGTGGCACTATTGTCCTCTTTACAAACTACTAAGAAATTTGGATTGGGGTATGAGATGACTATTTTGAGATTGAATTATAAATAGTTGTAAGTGATTGTGTTCTACTTAATGACTATAAATGTAAGTCAAATTCTCAAGGATAGGTCTATTTCTAGCCTAGGGATAGTGTAACTCAAGTGATAGTCTTAGCATCCAAGTACCAATTTTAGGTGATTACAGGTGCACTTAAAAGTGTATAAGTGACACTTTTTTTTATTTAATTAAAACCCTAATTTATAAATATATTACAAGTACATTATGCATATTAGGCTTATTGCTAAAGATTGAAGGGTATCCATTCCACCAAATTTTCTTAGGGCATGATCCCAACCTCATCCCTTTTTGATATCTCTTAGGATTTGTACCTTGATAGATGGTTATGAAACACATTTTAGATCATGATATTCAATGTTATAATACAACCCATTTGATGAGTGACACCTTTTTAGAATATTTACTCTTTTTTTAAGACTCCAATAACATTATATTAGACTTAAACAACTTATGACATATTTTTAAACAATTAGTTGATAAAATCATGACCTTTAAAATTATGATATATCCCCTAATTTTAAGATTTACAAATGCATGTATATTTATTATTATTTATTTATTTATTTTCAACATTAAAGACATTTAACTACATATTTATTTTACAATATATTTTTTCTTAAAATTTTTTTAAATGAAAGAGAATTATTTACATTTTTGTGAACCTTAATTTAGATTATTTTGTTCCAATTAACTCTCATCACTATCCATGATTTTAATGTTTAATTTGATCTTCATTTAGATCAGTATATTTCCATGAAATATGTATATCATAAGAAGCAGTCATCATAAAATGATATTTTGAACACCTACATTACATTAAAAATAAATAATTTTATTCATTGATACTTATAATTTCAAGGATGAAATATTTATATAAATGAGATTAAATTTTAGTCATTAATGTTTGGAAACCAAATTCTCATTCATAAAGTGTAAATCTTTAAACTAATTTGTAATAAATAAAAATATGCATATGAAACTTTTGTATCATAATATATATTAGTATAAGTTTTTTTAAATTAAAATTCTGATGCAAAAATGATTATTTTTATTTAAAATAAAATAAAAATGATAATTTAGTGACATCATCTATTTGATAACTAACTCATATATATATATATATATATATATATATATATATATATATATATATATATATATATTACAATGGTAATTCCATGATTGAGCTTGGATTAATAATTACTTCCATCTTAAAGTACCAAATATTTTTTATATATTTTTATTTTCTTGATCTTTTTTTTTAATAAAAGGGTAAAGAATTTATTGAAAAACAAAGAAGACCATTACAAGAAGAACAGGGGACAAAAACCCCAAAAGGAAAGCAACAAACACAGAAAAACTAGGCACGATCCCAACTAATCATTAGTATAAACCTCCCTATCTTCCTCTAGAATTCTTTCCAAATCAAAGCGAAGCACTGAGGAGAGAGACTCCCAATCCTCAGTATTTCCTCCATCTAAATGCTTGAACACCAATTTTTCCAAATAATCCACTACCCTATTCCATTCATGCAAAATATGAACAAACATAACTATATCCATGAGTGAGCTAACCCTCAAAATCTATTACACAATCAAGCCAATTGCCAATTGACATCCAACACTTTCCTCTTAACGAGTAGGTTGATCAAGACTTGGGAATCTGATTCACAAATGATCCTATGTCAACCCAAAGCCTGAGCCTTCTCAAGGGCATAAATAATATCCTGGACTTCCATCATGTTATTGGTTTACATCCCCTTAGGGACCACAAAGAGGAAGATCACCATACCTTTAGAGTCCCTGCCTATCCCACCAGTACCTGTAGGCTTAGGATTGCCCCTGGAGGAACAATCCGTATTAATCTTGAGAATCCCATTGGGAGGGTGCTGCCACTAATCGACCCTATGAATCTTCTCTTTAATTTGCTAAACTCTCTTGACACAAGTTGAATTACTTGAGAGTCATTGGAATCCAAGTCATGCCACCACCTCAGCGTCCTATTTGGTTAAAGGAAGGCAAACCTCACTCTTGGCCTGCACAGTCTCCTGAATCATCCCCATGACTTTCTACCAGACTTGTGCCATGATCCTCACATCCCAATCTACCTATTTCTCTCAAGCTAGAGCTGACACAACAAAAATATGGGCCCCCCTAACCATACATCTTGTAGGAAAAGCATCCTAGAGGGGGGTTCTCCCATGCCACTCCAAAAGTTGACCAATGATGAAGAATGAAAATAGGGGCTCTACCAAACATCCCACTAATAGTGCCAAAGTTGCAAAGCAAAGGAGCAACAAAAAAATAGGTGAGCAAAATCCTCCTCAACCACCCCACACATAACACAAATTAAAGGGCCTTATAAGCCTCTTTTCTAGACATTGTCCCAAGTCAAGCACCTGTTCCAAGCTAACAACCAAAAAAAGTAGTTACATTTTGGCCATGAGAATTTATTCCAAACCTATCTCCACCATTGCACTTCCCCCCTACCTAATCTCTAAAATAGTAAGGCCTAATATCCTGAGGCAACTGTGTAAACTCCCTTAGGATTAGGAGACCAAGCAAGCTCATCTTCCTCTTGGAGGGAGCTACAATGACACCTAAAAAGGAGGCTCAGTAGCTCATCATGCTCCTCCTATGTCCAAATAACTGGCCAAGCCTCAAGAGCTTTCCATTGTGCCACCTCCAGCTACTTGCATGAAATATATGATTTAAAGTCGCTCACCTGAGACTAACCAGCATCAAGGAATCTCTGACCAAGGTTTGACAAATTAGGGAACTGAGAAATAATGGGAGGATTACCATCCCAAGAGTCATTTCAAAAAAGAACCTTGGATCCCTGCTTACAAATCTAGAATAACCCTTCCTTAATAAGAGCATCCCATTTTTTAAGAGTACCCCATATCATCGAGCCTTTCCCAATGAGGGGATATCAAGGAATATCACTCTAAGTGGTCCTCGAGTAGTGCTTCTAGGAGAGAATTCTAGCCTAGGCCTTGTCTTGTTTAGTGCACCAATGCCAATAAAGCTTAGCCACCAAAGCAACTCCATTTAAGTCCATCTACCTTAGACTAAGCCCCCCATGTTGTTTGGGCTATAGACAATCTCCCATCTAACTAAGCTCCATTTAGAGGTCGTCAGAGTACTAGCCCATAAAAATTGCCTTGCAAATGACTCAAACTCCTTAACAATTCCCATTGAGGCAACCTAAAGCATACATCTGTAAATGGGAAAAGCCTACACCATAGATTGGATTAGTTGAACACATCCCATAAAAGATAACTACTTATGAGTCTAATGATTCGATTTCACTCAAAATTTATCCAAAATATCCTACCAAGATTCTTTGGGTATATGGCCAGCTGAAATAGGAATGCCCAAGTAAATCAAGGGGGGAGTCCCAATCTACAAATTCATGGTCTAAGCAGTTCACTACTAGATGGGAGCCACTGTATTATATAAGAAGATGGATGACTTGTCTTCATTGACCTTTTGTCCCAAGGCCATTAAGTAAACATCCAACACCCTACGCAAATTAGCTGCTTCACTCATTGTGGCCATGCCCATCAGAGTAGTATCATCAACAAACTATAATTGAGACTACATCAATAATTCACCACCCCATTGCTAGCCTTGAATATGCCCATCCTCTCTATTCTTTCTAATCATCCTCCCCAGACCTTTAGCAAGGAGAAGAAAGAGATACAGAGATAGGGGATCTCCTTGTCACAACCCTTTAGAGGCACCAAATAACTTCGTATGTTCCCCATTAATAAGCATCGAAAAGGAAACCAAGTAAATGTAGCTCATGACCCATTGAGTCCATTAATCCACAAAACCAAAAGCATTAAGAACCTTCTATAGGAATGACCATCTAACCCTATCGAAGGCCTTGGCCATATCCAACTTAATAAACATCACTTTATCTTTGGAGCTAGCCATGGAGTGAATGGACTCAATAGCTATAACATTACCATCCAAAATTTGCCTACCCTCCACAAAACCACTCTGCTCTTTAGAGATCAAAATGCTTAGCCCTCTTTTTAACCTATCTACAATGATTTTAGATATAATTATATAAACAACATTGCAAAGAGATATAGGGCGGAATTGACTTAGCCTATCAACTCCTTCACATTTGGGTATGAGGGCAAGATAGGTCACATTTGAAGCCTTAAGCATTTGCTTATTCCACTGAGATTCTTAAACAATAGCTAAAAGATCTAGTTTGATAATATCCTAGAATTCTTGGTAGAACTCAGTCGGGAAGCTGTCAGGTCCAGCTGCTTTCCCTTTTTTCATTTAGGTAATAGTCTCCTCAAGCTCCCCAAGTGTGATATCCTTCAATAAAATCTCATTCATTTCATGCATCACTAGAGGTGGAATATAGAAGAGAACTTGAGATTCTTCTGGTAATTCCCCATTCACATCTTCCCTAAAAAGAGTAGAGAAGTACTACACCACCTCTTTAGACATTACAAGAAAGGAGTTAAGTTGCTCACCCCTTTCATTGACTAGGGCCAAAATAGAGTTGCCATGCCTCTTGGCATTGGATGAATGAAAGAAAAAAGAGGTATTTCTGTCCCCCTCCTACCATTCTATTTGTGCTTTCTACTTCCAAAATATTTCCTCTTGTAGTCACATTCCTCCAGGTCTTTCACAGCCTAAGCTTCATCTTAAAGTAAGTCTTCAGTCAATCCTTCCTCCCTTATTATACTCATGATACCATCAAGCTTAGTCTATGTAGTAGCCTTAACATGAAAAATATTCCTAAAGCATTGATGATTCCATTATTTGAGCTTATACTACACAAACTATAATGATTTAGCAAATATATACATCACCGTACCATAGACAAGCCTACCCCACCTCCACCAATTGGCCACACACTAGAATAGTGATTGATCCCACAACCACATGAGTTGGAATTTGAAGGAAGGAGAGTGAGGCTAATAATTTAAAACACTATTTAGCTTAATAGGCCAATGATTTTATCCTCTCCAATCCAAAATTTTAGACCCTATAGACCACATACCACCAACCCTATAACCAAAAACCAAAAAATGATCCAGTCTCTCAGCAATGCAGAGTTTCTTAGTCCTCTGATTGTTCCATGTAAACTATCCATTATTGGGCCTAATGTTAACTAAATTCAAAACTTCTATATAGTTTTGCATAAGTAAAGTACAAGGGTCAAGCCTTGACGTACCACCACACTTTTCAGTCAATTCAAGAATAGCGTTGAAATCTCTAGCCATAATCCAAGGTTGGAAGGGAGCCAAGCTACAGACAAAAATGATATGGCCCCAAAAGTAGTGTTTACCCCACCAATCAGTAGGGGCATAAATATTGAAGAGGAGAATGAATTCCCCCATCTCAAAACTAGAAGCAATCATAGTCATGGAAAATTTAGAAGATAACCATCCTATGAGACCAATCTTTTGAGAGTTCCAAAGACAAGCTAATCCCCCTAAGGATTTGAGAGCTGCAATGCATTGATAGTCCCCTTGCCTCCAAAACTTAGGTGCTAATCTAAACATAGCCTTAACTAAAAGCTTAGTCTCCTGCAAAAAAAGGACATCAAGTCTTTGACTTCTAATCAAGTTATGAACATCATTTTGTCTTGGGATGTTGTTTAAGCCCCTTACATTCCAAGATAGTACAATCATTTCAAAGGATTTAGAAAATGAGCATCCAGAGTCTTCATAAACCCTAACTCCACCAAAGTCTCTCCCATTAGTTTGATCTTTTCTAGGTCCTTTTTTCTACCAGGCTTGATAGATTTCTCCCCACTCCCTTCTTGAGGTCCTTTTGAAAAAGTCCCAGATGAGGAGAAGATTTACTACTCCTTGCTACCCCTAAATCCCCAAATTTCCTTGTAAGAGGAAGATTTCCATCTTATTTAGAGGGAACAACTGAGGAAGTCAATACTTCCAAAACCATCATCTACTGGTCCATATCCATGTGCCAATCCCCAACATCCTGTGGTTCAATTAAAGCACCTGAAACACTGGTCTCCTAGGCTGGGCCCTTAATCTACTGATCCAAAATCATGAACCTTGGATTTAGCTCTTAATGATTAAGGTCATCTAGTATTTCAAATCTATTGAGTCATCTACTTGTATTTCCTTTAAGGACCATTTTGGCCCCTATTTCTATAGTATCCTTTAACCAACATAAAACCATCAGCTTTAGGTGCCTCACCTAGAATCAGGCCCTTCCCTTTGTCTATTCTAGGAGGATTATGAGCAAGTTAAGTAGGCTAGGAATCAAATATTTTTGATTTAGGACACCATCACTGCAAGTGACCATAAGCATGGAAAAGATGACAATAGAAAGGAAGAGTTACATAATCCAATTATTGCACCAAAGAAAAGGGTCCTACACTCATTTCAACAACATTAGGTATTGGCTTGCTAAGATCAATTTCAGCATAAATGTGGGCATAATTCATTACCTTTTTCTTAAGGATTGACATTTAAGAACCAACTGGCCTTCCCAGTAGATATGCAAGCATTTGCAAAGTGTTTTCACAACAACATTCCACTGGAAAGTGAGTCAGATGCACCCACATTGAGACACGGTTTGGTAATTCCTCTGATGGTATAAAACCAGCATGCCACGGCTTGATAAACAGCCCCACCTAGCTTTGAAAGTAAGGTCCTTCAGCAAAGACTCTATTATAGTCAGTCATATAGGAAAAAGTGACCATAAAATAGCTATTAGCTAACAACGTGATATCCATTTCTCCTTCCGGTGCCCATGTCCTCTGAGCCCACACTTCCAGGAATTGGAGTGAAGTCCTAAGCCCCAAAAACTTACAATATAGAGAGTGATTTGAATAGTATTCTATGTCTTCAGCAATCATGTCCATTGGTATAACTAGCTTGGGCCTCTCCTTGCATCTTTCCAGGCATCCGTTGACCTTGGGTAGTCGCATGCCAATGGGCTCTTCTCCATCAAAGGGGCATGAAACCTATGAGAAGGGAGCCTTTCCAACATTTTGCATACCTTGAGCTGCCTACTACAATCCAAGTGCCACCCTATAGTTCAGACCTGAACCCTCCCATTTCACACCTTCCTTCTCCCTTTCATTCATCGCCATCCCTAATAGAGAATATCCTATTTTCTTGATCTTTTCTTTTATCATTTTTTTTAATTTCTAAAACAAATCAATTTTTTCCTATTTTTTATATTAGAAATATACTTATTACATATTTTTAAGTATTTTAATCCTAAAAAAATATGAATTAAATAACTCATAATTGAAAAAAATTCATAAATAAAATCATATTCATCATTATTATCAAATATTTTTATAATTTTTTATTATTTATATGAATAATATTTTGGAAATTATATTTTTCTTAAATATATTGTCAAAGAATCAAAAATAATATGATATATTTTCTAAAATCATATTTATTATATGTACCATTATTTTTATAAAACTTAATTATACATGTAAATAGTAAATCATAATAAATCACATACATTATTCATATTATATGATCTTTCTTCTTAAAATATATTTCTTTCCATAAATAATTTATATATTAAATACTCTTTTGAATGACTAATTAAAATTTTATAAATAGTAAATTTTTTTTTTGAAATTTTCATAATATAATTATAATTTAAACAATTCTTATTTTATTTTCTTAATTATATGAATTGCATTTATTAGATTATTATAAGCATTTTATTCTATAATAATTTAGTTTTGTATTTTTTAATAAATCAACACTTTTTTAATTTTTATCATGAATATTTAATATAAGAACTAAGACATTGGAATATCCCTTTCCCTTAACTTATAAACTTTATATGATGTGACATTTTGGATATTGATTCCATAATCTTTGACTTTGGACAATGATACATTTATTCAATAATGTTTGGAATCATACATTATATTTTTATATAGATAAAATTCATATTTTTAGATATCAAATATTTTTACAAACTTTTTTTTACTTAGCGTTTTATTATCAATTTATTATATTTAACATATTTGTATACATTTGTATATGTTTAAGACACACACACACACACACACACACACACACACACACACACACACACACACACACACACACACACACACACACACACACACTCATATATATGTTTAAGATTTATTTATTTGACTTATACTAGTATTCATTTAATCCTTGATATTTAAAATAATACATAATACTTATCATAATCTATTAGATAGTCTTTTGGAATTATTCCTATCTATTACTATATTCTTCATAGATATCTAAGCTTCTATCTATTTCAAGTAAAACTTATTGCCTACGTGAATTTTCCTATGAACACTAAATCTCCATGTGAATATGTCCCCTTTACCTTTATGTGTCCTTTTTCCCATTCCCAAATATCTTTCACATTTAATTTAACTCATTATTTATAAATTTAAATTAATGTACCCATATTTTCATAGATTTCTTTATATATAAAATTCAATGCACACCATTTGATAAAATAAGGATTATTGAAAATAATAATAATATCAAGGTTCAGACTTAGAATAGATCCAAGAATTGAATTAATTTATTCTTCATACTTAAAGTTGAAATTCATTGAGTCTTATCTTACACAATTGTGAGAGTGTTGTCGATATTGGTATCTTAATATCCCCTTGTACCAAATGAATGTTTTAGATTTCACATAGCTACATAATTTCAATGGAAAATGAGATTAAAAACCCTTTCTCAAGCCATTCCATTTATACTTACTTATAAATAGATGGAGGTATAATTAAGCATGGAATGTATGTAAATTACAATGTCTCTTTGGTGGTTTCTTGACTTCATAATCCATTTGTTTGTTCTGAGTGCCACGTTAAGAAAAAAAGAAGGAATAAACAATTCAACACATTATAACTAGTAAATTAGGAAGGTTTCCCAACCTTGCACATGTCAAAATTGATATGTTAGCACAAATATTTAAAATATAATTATATATAGGTCCAACCCATGTGGAGAAAAATTATATACATGAAGATATAGGAGTCAAATCAAATTTCACAATAGTGCATAATCATCCTACATAGTTGTATTCCATATCCAATATCTTTGATTTTAGTTACAATAGCAAGGTGGGATTATTTATAATACTTTTTAATTTTATTAGCTTAAATTTTTATCACTTTTGTTTTTCATTATTATATCCTATTCAGTAGATTATAATTTTTTATTTTGATTAGTATATTGTTCAATCTATTCACTATAATATGTTTTTTATTATTTTGTGTACAAACAAATTTAGGATAAATGTTGGAGAATTAAACTTATTTGGATTATTTTTAGGTTTATAAGATTATCCTAAGTCTTAATTATATGTACATTTATTCTATTTGTAAATATATTTTATTCCTACCTTTATGAGGTGTCATTCACCTCCCTAATCTACTTGTTGGATTTAGAGTTACTTGCATGTAACTCTTCTTTCTCCACATGGCACGCACTTCCCTCCACTCTCTAAGAGAATATGCCACAAATGACACATATATAGGAGGCTTGTAAAATAATAATGTGATTCTTTGTAACTCTCATTATGTTCCTCTAGTTATATAAAAGAGCCATTCCTCTCTTCATTTCTTCAATAGATTCTCATAGCTCTTTCTCTTCTTCTCTTGTGCTCTTGATTCAATTTTGTACTTGTAGATATTTTGGTTGAAATCCTTTTAATAAAATCATGTGAATTTTTATTTGATACATTTAGTTTTCTAATTTAAAATATTATCTCAACTTGTGGTTTACACCTTGAGAGGTAACTTAACTTCTTTCTTGTTTTCATTTCTATACTTTCAACATTATTGATAAACATTTTTGGCATAAATCCTTTCATGATAACAGATCTATAAGGTGTATAACTTTGATTCTTAAGTGTGTGTACATATTTGAAGGTTAAAAAAAATATCTAACTTTATTGAGTTTTCTGCATTCTAACATTAATCTAAAGTTCGCTCTCTATTAATAATTTGGTGCTTATTCATGGTTTGATAATCCATCATTATGATTTGTTTATAATGCCATATTCTTATTTCAATATTGATTTAATCATACACTAGGTATTTTCTTTTTCTAAAAAGATGAGGCATTTTATGTGAATTTCTATTATTTATTTTATTTTAGAATTCTTTTTTCATTTATTTGTGGTTGTTCACTCCAAAAATAGCTAATTCTATATTTGTCTCATGGTATTCTCTTAACCAGTTATAGTGTCTTATCTCTATTAGATGGGCATTATTTTTTGTGTGTGGCTTATTCATCCACTGTAGTTATCATGGGACATTTTTAATCTCTCAGCACGTGATTTTCCATTGTTATAGCATTTTAGTTTTATTTTGTGCTTATTTACATATGATTCAAATTAGTTTAGCATTTTGATTTACTATTTCTCTTTACATTTTTCCATTGTCATACTTGACACTTTGGAAATTATGTTATAACTTAGTTATGTTGGTGGCATATTTCTTTTGACCATTTTTGCCTCACCATTGGCATTTTAAGTCTCTTTGACATATTAATTTATTGCATGGCTTATTCCATATTAGCATTAGACCTTTTCTAAGCCATAAATCTACACTCCACTTCCACTTTATTCTATTTTTGGTCTCTACCTTTTGAAATAACTTTTATATTTTTTACATTGTCAATGTTATTATTTAAGCATTACCTTGATAGTGTCTATTTTACCCAAGTGGCACTTTGTAAAATTTCATATGATAGTTATATCATTTTCATGTACTACAATTGTAACGTATATGTAAGTAGCATAACATTTTTTTCAAAAAAAAAAAAAAAAACTCTAACATTTTATTTTTTTAGCATAATTTTTTTTAAAGATCACGCTTTATATTCAATGTAGGTAAAATGCATTTAATCAATTAGTTTTATTTAACAAAGCATGCTAACTTGATTTCCTTTTATTCAATGGTAACCCTTTTTTTTTCTCAATATAACCCTTTTTTTTCAGCATATTTTTAAAAAAAAATCACACTTTATATTCAATGTAGGTAAAATGCATTTAATCATTTAGTTTTATTTAACAAAGCATGCTAACTTGATTTCATTTTATTCAATGGTAACCCTTTTTTTAATTCAACATAACCCTTTTTTTTCAACATATTTTTTTTTTAAAAGATCACACTTTATATTCAACATTCTCTTGGAATAAGCTCCATGACCATTATCTTGGCTTTTCCATGGCATAAGCCACCATTTAATTTATGTCTTTATAGTGCTTTAAAGCTTTTATTTAATTCTTTTTGTGCTACTACTTAATTTCTCTTCTAAGAGTAAAAATTTAAATATTTAATTCAAAATTTGAATTCAAAGTTTTAAAAAAAAAATAGAATTTAATTTAAATGATATTTATTCGTACATTTGGCATGCTTTAAATAGATTATCATTTTTATATGTGATTTTTTTTAGTATTTGTAAATTGTAATTTGTTTTATTAAAATTATTCTTCAAAATGTAACTTCAAAAGATGAATATTATTTTAATTGATCAACTTCAACATCAAATTATTAAAAGAGATAGAGAAATTATTTCTTTACAATGTTAACTTACATTCAAAAATCAAATCATTTTTTATTTGCAAAATTCACAACATAAAAAATTAAGTGAAATGTAAAACTTAGTTGATTCTCTAACTCCCAAATGTATTTCCTTTGAAAATGTTAAAACATGCAATATTTTTTATTCACCTTTTAAAGAGTTTATTATTCCATAAAATTATGTTTCTAACCCTAACTTAAAAATTATGCAATATATGGGTTATTCTATTGATGGGCTTAGTAAGTGAAAATATGGTATTATTGAACCTCTTGTGTTTGATTCTAATATAAATTTTAAAGGTCTTGGTTTTGATGACTCATCTGCTTTGAATTAAAATTCAAAATCTTATTGTTCTCCTCATCGAAGGACTTATAATGTGATTTCTTTTGATTATATTGATTCTAATACTTATGCTTTGGTTAAAACTGGTAAAATTTGTATGCATTATGAAAAATATGGGAAACATATAAATAAATGTTTGAAATTGTACCCATAAAAATCTTGTGGTAAATCCACACAAGACACTTTGCATTGTTGGAAAAATACTAAATATCTTACCATTAATGGTAAAACTATTTGGATTTCTAAAGAAACTGAATCCTCTAAAGACTTTGATAGTCTTCTTGAGATAATTCTTCTAATACTTCATATAAAATATGTTTTACAAGTGACACATCTTCTTTGTCTCCATTTTGATTAAAATCAATATTTTATGAATGATTTTCTTTTTGTTGCAAAGGATATATATTTTATTTATATATTTTGTGACTAACTTATTTTCATGCAGGTTCATGGAATTTATGATGGAAGTTGTCTTTACTCAAATTTGACTAGTTGTATATCTAATTTTATTATATTATATATAAAGATTGTATTTTTAGAATAATGGTTACTTAAATTAAAATATTGGTATAAATTTATTTGTCTTGTAGGTTTGTGTATCATTACTCCTTTTTATTGGTCTTTGTTCCATTACAGATCAACCACATTATCTGAAGAGGATTCTTAGAGATTCTTGATGATCACACTTTATTCTTTATGACTTTTGGTGAGACCTTCTCATATTTTTTCTCTAAAATTGTGTAATTACTCTTGAAGGAAGTTTATATTAAGGGTTAACATTATTTAATTTCATCTCTCTTATTTATTTGTAAAGGTTCTCTCCACTTTTGTAATCACAAATTAAGCTTAGAGGGGAGTATTGGAGAATTAACCTTATTCAGGTCCTTCCTAAGTTTATAGGCTTATCCTAAGTTATAATTATATGTGTATTCATTATATTTATAAATGTATTTTATTTATAATTTTATTAGATGTCATTCACCTCCCTAATCAACTTGTTATATTTAGAGTTACTTGCATGTAACTCTCCTTTCTACACATGGCACACACTTCCCTCTAATCTATAAGAGAATAGGTCATAAGTGGAACACACATAGGAATATTGTAAGATAGTAATGGTATTGTTTGTAACTAATATTATCTTCCTCTATCTATATAAAAGATTCATTCTTATCCTCATCTCCACACTAGAATCTCATAGCTCTTTCTCTTGTTCTCTTGTGCTCTTGATTCAATCATGTACTTGTGGAGATTTTGATTGCAAGTCTTATAATAAGATAACATAGATTTTTATATGATACATTCTATTTTCCACCTTAAAATCTTAGATCAACTTATGATTTTCACCTTGAGAGGTAACTTAACTTCTTTCTTATTTTTATTTTTGTACTTTCAATTTATTGAAAAAAAATCTTGAAATAAATCCTCTCAGTAAACATAAATGGTCAACCCCAAATCTTGAGTACATTCAACCCAGGATTTTAGAAACCTTGATACCTTCAGATATTGATATATTTATTCATTTTTTTTTTAAATACTCTCCTCATTACACAACATATTATGTAGGACAATAATTATATTATGGCAAAATCTGCATTTAATAAATTTGTTTATGAAAATGTTGAAATTGAAATGAACCCTAAAAAATTTAATAGAGATGAAGGCACCAAGATAGGTGATAATTGGAAACCTTTACTTCATCTTCTTCACAAAAAAATTCATATAATGATAAGTCTATAATTATATTCAACTCTTTTGGGCTTGTTAATCTTATATTTTATTTATTATTATTTATTTTGCCTCATAACATTGGTTTTTATGATTCATTAAACTCATCATTCTCCTATTGATTATATAATAATATGGATCAAAATGTTGAGGAATAAATATTTTAAATGTAGATTCTATCAAAATACTCTTCTCACATTAAGGTATACCCAATCCTTATCTAAACCTAATGATTCAATTTCATTATATGTTTTATACTTTATGACAATCATGATTCAAATGGATACAAACACTTTATCTTTGTTTTCTGTTAAAATACATAAAATTCAAGTGTATATTCCCCTAAGCTTTGCAACTTTGTTCATCCATTGTGTCGATTTTTTATAAATGTTTTCTTTCAATCCCCATAAGGAATAGTTTACATATGGTAAACATCAATGGTAATATTCAACCATTCAATTAACCCCTCAAGAATCTTAACATACATTAAAAAGAGAGTATATCCCTAATTCATGTTATAGGTACATTGTATAAAAATACATTGTCTTCATTCAGAGAGAAATGCATACTTTGATTATGTGATTATAATTATGTACATGAACATACCATAGTGAATATAATTATTAACTTGGCATTACCTCATGATTTCACAGTGCCGAAATTATCATTGTCTGATGGGAATAGTGACATTTATTTCACCTTATGTACTTTATATCTTTTATTGGGAAATATAGTAATGATATAATTCTTATTGAAATTTTCCATAATATCCTAACAAGTTAAACTTTAGTTTGGTTTCATCATCTTCTTGGTGGCTCCTTACCTTCATATCTTGAGTTGGAAGAAATATTTTTATTACAATACATTCTTAGTAACCAACCAAAGGTTAAATTTTAGCATATTCCATCTTTCACCAAGAAAAATTATATTGTTTTAATTATTACATATTAATATTCAAGACTTATACTCATCAATTTTTTTATAAAAAAACAAACTTAAAAAACCACTACATTTTTTATGGGTCTTATATTTCCTCTCAAACATTAATTTCCTTATTATATTTTTGATTACATAAAATTTGTTTGTTATGAGGCTATTCTTGTTTATTCCTAGGAATTTTATCATATTCATAGCAATCCTATTTATAGTTTTATAGTTAAATTTTATCTCAAAAAATTCATTCATTATGGCTTAATAAAAAAAGAACATCATCATTTCCTATACATTTTCTAATTTATGATTCTCAAGTGTAATCCTAAAAATTATGCTACAAATAATGTTAATCAAATTTCCTCCCATTCACCCTTAAAACTATTCACATGATCCATATAGGGATGAATAGTTACTTATCATATAATCCATTGGATTTCAAAAAATATATTCCATGATTTGAAAGATAATACTATTAGCCTTATCAATAAATGTCACCTTGAGATTAAAACACACCCTGATGATGTTGTAACATATACTACAAAATAATTAGGTACTCAAATAATTTATCTCATCCATTATGTAAAAATAAATTTCTCCTAAATTTTTGTCATTGCTCACAAAATAAAAACCTAGTACAATTAACATGTTAGCTCCTAGCAAAGAATTTCCTCTAGTAATTTTTTATAAAAAAAATCATTCTAAAATGTGAACCTCAAACTAATAATATTATAAGTATATTCTATAAAGAGATAATTCAAAATTACATTTTAATCTTTGATCATTTGATCATTATCCATCACATTTATTTAAATCAATGCAATAACGTCATGGTTAATAACACTTTTGAAGTTAATGTATGTAGATCTACTTTGGTAATTTATCTTGAATACAACATTAAAAAAATTACTAAGACTATTGAACCTAAAATACTCACAAGGAGATACATTCAGTTATATATGATAATTGGTCCCAAAACTGGTCTCATTATATCATACATCAACATTATGTTATCCCAATACAATGTTATATTAAAAAATTAAGAGATAGTAGAAATCAAATTAACATTTGATATGAATTTAAATTAAATTAAATATGATTTATAAATGATTCTTATTTTTATTTTACAAAATAAAAAATATTACCATAAAAAAATAACATATGCCTAACCAAGTGTCAGGGGATCTATAGCTCTACCAATTAGAGCACAATTGATTACTTTCTTATATGCAATTAAACACAGAATCATACCAGAATGATAAAGTAGCTAGAAACTTGAGACAACAAAGAATTTGAGAGACAATACACACTCTTGTATTAAATACTACTAGAATAAAATACAATAAGGAAGATGCCACTTCTTCCTCCACCTCAAAGGTTTGCCACACCTCAAGACCTTCTTCCCTCTCTCTCTTGCTCAACACAACAAATCTAAAGCCTGAGTTGCTATCCCTCCTTGAATGCTTCAACTGATCTCCTTGACCTTACACCTGTAGATCTCCTTGACCTTGCTAGCTTCAATGCCTTTACTTGCCTTAGAATTATGTTTACAATACATGCCTTATGGGTCTATAAATAAGATCCCATGTTTACAAAAATAGAAGTCTAACTACTAAAATTAGACACACATCTCGTGACTTAAATTATCCCCTTAGCATGCAAACACTCGGTTCAACTAATTGACTGTTCATCAACAGTAGTTCTAAAGATACACAGGTGACCGATGCTGGTCCCTGCTGGTCTGGTGCTGCCGACGTCGGCCGACTTCTTGCCATCGCTGGTCTCCTTCTCCACTGCACTTGACCGATGTCGGTCATACTACCAATGTCGGTGGCTCTGGTTCTTCAGCATCCTTCCTTCTAGTGTCTGCAAACAGTTGAAGCTTTTAGCTCCACACCACAACAATCTCCCACGTGGAGATAAATAGTTGCAACTTGTACCTGTACCTGTACACCATCTATTTTGTTCTTTAGGCTCTGTATCCCTCTTCAATGTCACTCTTAAAGACCAACCACCATGTAAACCTGTGATGCAATACCTGTATCTTATGCCACAAGAATTTTGTTGCTCCCAAATTCTCCATGACATACTTCTGAACCAACTCTACCCTTAGCTCAGAAAACTCCCTATTTATGAAACCCTCCATTGTTCTACAGCATAATCAATACCATATACCATAGCCTTCTGTCTCATGTATCCATCCACTCTCTTCTCTAAAACGGGAATCCATCCTTTTATCCAGTGCTTTCTTCCAGCTGACAACACTACCAACAAATACCTATTTGGTTCTCCAAGGACTCACACTCCTCATCCATGCCAAGCTCCCACTATTTCTAGATTCTACCTGCATTGCTTCTTCCATCTTCCTAGTTCATGACTATCAGTAAGCAATATAAAGAAGTTGAACAATGAATATGAGGTTCACATACCTTTTCTGACCTCTACATGGGTGTTTGAGACTTAGTAATTCACCCAACATCCATTCCAGTGACCGATCTAGGCCATCTCCCAGTCTGCTCTCGACCGATGTCGGTTCCCTACACTGACCTTGACTGCCAACGTCATTTCCCTAGTCGACGCCGGTGTCCTTCCTGCCGACGTCGGTCCTTATGACCGATGTCAGACTTCTCCTGTCTGACCTACCGACCCTGCTGGTTTGCACATGACTGATGTCGGTATCTAGATGACTGACGTCGGTGCTAAGCTACTGACATCGGTGTCTGTGTGTTCCTGTAAGTGATGAAATTTTCATCCATGAGCTCTTCTTGGATGAAACCTCTGTCAATGTTGCCCTGCTTAGAGTTATTCAGCCCCTGTGACTGATCTCTGTCCTTCATCTCCTCCAAAAACACCAAGGCTTCTTTGTTCCTATCAAAAGCATCAAATTTCCTCTTTCTACAATGAACTGTATCTATGCACATACCTTTTGAATCAAGAACTTCCATTCCCTTCCTATTCTTGTGACCAAGCCTATTAGGCCACATCTTCGAATCTACACTAGAAGTGGAATCAGTAATACAAGTAGATAGATAAAGAGTATCTACTTTCTTACCTCTTGTTAGAACAAGTGCTCCCTTGGTAACCTTCCAAGAATCCGCTATGAGGGTTATTGTGCATCCCTCATCTCCTAACCTTCCTACAAAAATCAGACTCTACTTCAGAATCGAAACATGCATGGCCTCTTTCAACACCCATGTGTTGTCAATCTACAATCTCAACTGCACTTTCCCTTTGCCAACTATCTAACAAGGCGTACCATCCCCTAAATAAAGAACTCCAAAGTCTCCCTGTTCATACTCGTAGAACAAATCTCTGTTTGGGGATGCATGAAAAGATGAACCAGAATCTAAAATCCATGATCCTACCTGACTATCTAAAGAAAGTATGAGAGCATCCTACATCACAATATTTGCATCCTTTACTTCTCCCATACCTGCATGTTGATTCTCTTTATCTCTCAACCAACACTCCTTCTTTGTATGTCCTTTCTTTCCACAAAACTAGCAGGTAATACCTTTGGACTCAGATCTCCTTCTCGACCTTGATTTCCCTTGCTCAACCTTCTCCCTTTGCCTTTCCCTGCTTTCTGCACTTAGAGCATTCCCTGATGATTCACCTGTGCTTCTCCTGCATATTTCCTCATTCAAGATCACACTCACAACGTCATCAACTTTTAATATTTTAGAAGCAGATGCAGAATTACTTACTGCCATAACTATACCATCCCAACTTTCAGGCAAAGAACATAAAATCAAGAGAGCCTTTACCTCATCATCAAAAACAATATTGACTGAAGCTAGTTGGTTTACCAAACCATGGAAATCACTGAGATGAGTATGTACCGATCCACCTTCCTACATTTGCAAAGTAAATCGCTGCTTCATAAGATATACCTTATTAAAAGCCGAGGGCTTTTCGTATAAATTTGCCAAGGACTTTATCAACTCTTCCGTTGTCTTACACTGTGATAAGCTGGAAATCATAGACGATGCAAGGCTCAACCTTATGGAACCGAGAGCCTTCCGATCAAGAACATTCCATTCTTCATCCTTCATATCTGTGGGCTTGCATGAAACCCCACCCAACGGTAAGTACAAATCCTTCTGATACCGATAGTCCTCAATCTGCATCCTCTAGTGTTGATAATTCTTGCCGTTAAACTTCTCCATTCGTAGCTTACTTTCTCCTGCCATTGCTGAACTCTCACTCAATTAGAAAACCATGTGAATGACCTGTAATAAAAAAAATACCCTGCTTCCTACAAACCGTAGCTCTGATACCACTTGTCAGGGGATCTGTAGCTCTACCAATTAGAGCACAATTGATTACTTTCTTATATGCAATTAAACACAAAATTTTACCAAAATGATAAAGTAGCTAGAAACTTGAGACAGCAAAGAATTTGAGAGATAATACACACTCTTGTATTAAATACTACTAGAAGAAAATACAATAAGGAAGATGCCACTTCTTCCTCCACCTCAAAGGCTTGCCACACCTCAAGACCTTCTTCCCTCTCTCTCTTGCTCAACACAACAACTCTAAAGCCTGAGTTGTTATCCCTCCTTGAATGCTTCAGCTGATCTCCTTGACCTTACACCTGTAGATCTCCTTGACCTTGCTAGCTTCAATGCCTTTACTTGCCTTAGAATTATGTTTACAATACATGCCTTATGGGTCTATAAATAAGATCCCATGTTTACAAAAATAGAAGTCTAACTACTAAAATTAGACACATAGCTCGTGACTTAAATTAGCCCCTTAGCATGCAAACACTCAGTTCAACTAACTGACTGTTCGTCAATAGTAGTTCTGAAAATACACAGGTGACCGACGCCGGTCCCTGCTGGTCTGGTGTTGCCGACGTCAGCTGACTTCCTGCCGTCGCAAGTCTCCTTCTCCACTGCACTTGATCGACGTCAGTCATACTGCCGACGCCGGTGGCTCTGGTTCTTCAGCATCCTTCCTTCTAGTGTCTGCAAACAGTTGAAGCTTTTAGCTCCACACCACAACACCAAGAAAATGATAATGATGTAGAAGAATTAACAAAATCTAGTGGATTATATACTACACCATAAAAAATATGAACAAGTTAATCAATTATCTATCTAATGTATAAAGCTATAATTTAAATATTGTATCTATATTAGTGGGATAATATTATGATTACAAATATTATGAAAAATATCGACCCATTAGTCATGATGGATTCATAGAGTTTCCTAAAATAACCCCATCATAATAACTCTATGAAATAGATAACATAATTAGATAGGTATATAAAATTATTTACATGGCTTTAAATGCATATATATTTCAATATTTATGTGAATTTTTTTATTATTAATTTCATAAAAATGTGTTAATTTATGACATATACTTTCTACATTATTTTATACAAATAAAAGTTATATTCATTTTAACAATGTATCACATGTCTTAAGCCAAACTTTAAAAAATAAAGTAAATACATAACTTAAAAATCATTAATTTATCTTAGATATAATGATTGATATAGATAAATAATAATTATTTAAACTAAAATTATAAGCATTAATTATTAAGGAATCAAACAAATATAGTATTTATAAATCAACCAATACTTCATCTAATATTCAAGTAAAAGAAACAACATTGTAAGATATTGAAACCATTACCAAAAAAATACAAATAATTTTATAAGAATAATTATACTATTTAAAAGGATTCAATAAATAAAAACTTTATCAAAATTCCTTCTATACAAAATGTATTTATAAACTATAGTAAAAAATATTCCAAAGATAAATACTATTGTTCATATCATGTGAAAAGGGGAAATTTAACAAATAGATACATTACTATAATAAATAATATTCAAGAGACCAAGATAAAATAATGCTTTCTCATAAAAATTCCCTATGAATTGACATTATTTAAAAATAAAATAAACTTTCTAAAAATGCTAAAAAATCAATAAACTACAAAACTAGTGATCAATATCAATGCAACAAAAACTTCAATCATAGTGATCTATTTTGTGATGAGATATTTTGGGATACTAACCACCCTAACTACATGGATTAATGTCTCACAATTCATAACATGAATTAAATTTATGCATATTATGACATTTTTCTTGTATTATAATTTATATTGTTTTGTTTTTATTTAATATGGTTTCAATACACCTAGTCTTCTACTTGAAAAATTTATCATATATTCAGAATATCATTATATATGATATACTTATAATTTCAAAACTTATTTAAATTAAACATAATATCTATGGTTCATAATTTATGATGACTCTTTATTAATGATTTAGGATTTTTTGCATTTATTTCATGCCACTTTTGACACTTATTCTATGGCACATACTTAATCTTGACTATGATGTTATATACATACATACATACATACATACATATACATACATACACACATACATACATACATACATACATACATACATACATACATACATACATACATAGTCATCTTAAGATCTAAAGCTTAATCAATAAATATTTAGGATACCATATACCTTCACACCATAAATATTCCTAAACCACTTCACTATAAAATATAAATAAAATACAAAAATAAAAAAAATCATAAAATAAAAAATAAAAGTTATTTGCCTTTATCTTAGTCATAAGATGCATATCATGCCTATTGTGATTATCATATAAGTTTTACTATATTCATGGTTCCCACACATGGTTCTCATGTTATGATTTGAGTAGGTGAGATTAATGATATTCATGTTATATATGGTTATGAAACCATTTACACCTTTCATGTGGTGGAGGGGAATTTATATATGCTAACAAGGATAAGAAGGATTAAACAGTAACATATTTATAGATTTTTCATCCCAAAACTATATAGAGCTACATTACAAATATAATATAAATTACATTTTTTTAACATAGAGTATACATATCTTGATTGTGTACATGGATGTCTATGTGAATTTATTTTCATATCACTATTACATGAATGAGAAATTTTTACATCAATTTCCTTGTAATTGACATTTGTCTATATAATACACGTCGATATCATACCATCCATATATTTATAACTGATGTGTGGGCTGTAGTGATACATATTTTTTGTACTATAGTCTTGTATATATATTTATTCTTCTATATATAATGCCTTACATGTGGATTCTTCCTATATAGTGATTATATATCATTTTTTATTTACACCTACCTTTTGTTTTCATCAACTTTCTTTTAAACACTTGTTTCATGTTCCTTGTTATGTTTTAGTTTTCCTTGCCCATTAGATTTTTGATCATATTATTAGAATTTGCATTTTCTTCATAATATGAAAAAACATTTATCAGGACCTTAAATCACATCATGCGTTGATTTTTGAGGGAACCCATAGGTTTTTTAGAATCCTCCTCATCTTTTTCCTATAGTTTGTAAGCATTGATCCTTTCTTTAATGTGTCACCCCATGCCTTATTGTGTTATTTTTCTATCTTATTATACACATGTTACTAAAAATTTAAAGATGGAATCATACATGACCATATGTTTTCCTATGGGGACATCATACCAATGATTTTTCCTTATCAATAATAATTATACACATATTTACCATGGGGCCATCATGCACACCCTAGTTCCTTATTGATAATATTAATTCATGTATCTTCCTATGGGGGAATCACACCTACACTATTTCCTTATTTATCATGTCTATTTAGATTCTTTCTATGGGAGCATCACATCCACACATGTTTTTTTATTAAGATATAATGTTCATGGATTCTATCATACCTCATTTTCACTTGTGAGTTTACATTGCTTTATCAAATTCTAAATCTTACACATGGATTTAAACATGATAGGTTATCACTCATGGCATATTAATTTCCATTTATTTGAAATCTTGAGTTCACATAAATTATGGACATGTTGTTTCCCATGGACATCTTCACTTATGTGCCTTGACACATATTTATCTATATCATGTGATCATGACATGCTAGTATTATATTATGATAGATGGTTTTTTTACATATATGGTTTAAAATAATATATTTATGGGATATTATTCCATTCACATAACTTCAAACCTTTGAAAACTATTTTCATCATACTCTATATATACATTATTTACATAATCACCTATTAAGGGGAGATATAAAAATAACAAAACCTTAAAAATGTTAAAAAATTTAAAATTTTAAAAACATTGCTTTATACATGGTTATATATTCATAAATGTTATATGTTTTCATATCTATGATTTACACATGATTTTAATGGTATTTTTTAATTGTATGCTATTAATATTAATAAATTACATTATAATGGACTACATACTATTTTCACACATCTTGTGAGGGTATTTTCATATATAACATGTCTTATATTTGGGGCATTGGCATAATTTAGATTTTCCATGGTGATATTTTTACTTGATTTTTAATTATCATATTTAGCTATATTACATTTCTCACTACCTCATACATACATATATACATACATGCATATATACATACATACACACACATATATACACATATTACATGAAAATATTTATTATGATTGATACATGGTTACATCGATTTTTGTTCATGAATTCTTCCTTGTGTATGCATGTGATTTTTTTTATGTGTCCTTGTCAATATAGGATCTTATTATATTCATGTTTTATGAGTCTTGTCCTTGTATTATCTAAATAAATGTTTTAGTCACTAACTTGGGTGTAGTCAATAACTTATGTGGTCTATTAATTTATTCATTTATTGTAACCATGATTCTCATAATGCATATTATATATTACGATTTTAGTCATGATGTCTATCATGAATATTACAATAATTTATAGGTGAATACCTTTTCATTTTTTTTACCATGCATCCATGGGGGCATGTTACTTGTGTGTTTTATCATCTCTATATCTCACTTGAGTGGGGGAATTTTATATCACTTTTTGGGCATAATAGTTATTCCCATATACTTTTCTTTAGTGTGAATATTGACCTTTTGTGTTATGATTGTGTATTCATATAAAATGTTAAAATTGGTAGCTTGAGTGTGGCTTGTGACACTCAACCCATAGGTCCCTCTTGCATGCTCTCATGACCCTTCTAGACATATTTTTATTTATTCCTAGTCATCCATAAACTTTTGAGACCTGATTCCAACTCATCTAGGCTATATATCTGATGATAATTACATCCTCGTAGGTCCCTCACCTATAGGAAAATATATCCCAAATTGGACTATAGCACTGGACCCTAGGGTGTCTATTTCTAGTGCTCCTATCCAATTGCATTTTTAGAACAAATAATCACTTCCTTTTTATTCTTATCCTTCTTTTTGTCAGCCTAATTTGAATACATTTGACCCATGACCAATAGATCTACATAAAATCCCATTCAAATTTAATTTATAAGGGGTTGAAAAATATTATAAAAGTAAACAAGAATACAAGTCCATTAAATCAAACTTCCTTATTCTCTACATATAGCCATCCAATATAGCTACAAGCACATCCAAATCCTTACACCAGTCCCTAGCCATCTCAAGCACACCCAATTTAGCATTTTTGCATCTTCATAACACTATTTCACAAAACACATCATGTGGGAGAACTACATATGCCTTGATCCCTCTTCAGAGTATTAGTATGTAGGTAGTGTTCCCACATAAGGGGTGTGAATACACATTTACTACATCTTACACACACTAACCCTCCTCTTTTCTCAATATTTACCAAAAGACAATGAATTCTAGGGTTTGAGGACTAAATTAGATCTATAAGGAGTTATGTAAACTTTAGTAGTTGAAATTTCATAGGTAGGCTCACATAAAGATAATGAATAAAACCCAAAAAACTCAGGTCTCTAGGACAATAGTGGCAGAAGAGGATTATAGCACTAGACCTTAGGGTGTCCTATTTTAGTGCTACTATCCTTTCACAAAATGAAAGCTAGATCCTAATTTGTGACATCGTCCCAATCTTGTACAACAAATTCTAGACCCTATCTCAACCATTTCATCCAATTTTTAACTAAGTCTTATTTTCTTCATATTTATTGCTATTTATAAAAAGGTTAAAAATATAGTTAAACTATATAAATCAGTATCTAAATTATTTTAATATTATTTACTAATTTAGTCAACTTAGAGCCTTAACTAAATTAGGAATAAGACTCTAATATTCCCAAAATTATTAAATAATTTGGTGAACCTGGCTTACTTTATTTTCACATAAAAACCATAGAAACCCTAAGGTAAACTCCTCACTCATTTTTACAATAATTTTTTGATATTTATTGCATATTTAAATTAAAAAATCACATTTAATTTTCAAAATTTTCCTTAGTAATTTTTAAAATAATTTATTCAACCCTAGTTGAATTTACTAGGTCCTTTTACGCACAAAAACCCTAGAAACCCTAGGGAAAATTTCTTGCTAATTTTAGAAATATGTTTTTATTTTTTATATACATATTTAAATAAAAATTCACATTAAATTTTATAGTAATTTTTTTAAAAAAACATCCAAACCCTAGTTGCATATACTAGGTCCCTTTAAATCATAATTTTTCTAATTTTTTACATGCATATTTAAATCATAATTTCTCTTTAATTTTTAAAATTCCATAGTAATTATAAACAAATCATTTTTCAAAACCATAGTTAAAATTACTAGGTCCATTTTCTTCTTGAGGTATCACCTTACATGTTTGTGTGTTTCGTATCCTTTTTATGCATATTCCAATTTGTTATTTTTAGGACTTTACATTTCCTTTATTTAGTACTTTCCTTCCATTGCACTTTACTTATTACAACTTATTACAAAAATTTCAATCTATTTTCAATTTTTTTTCCTATGTTAATAATGGCCCAATATACTAGTTTTGATGAAATGGATAAGAGGTAAATTCAATATCTTTTAACTAAACATCCTGATATGTAAGATGACATGCTTAAAATACTACAAAAAGAACCAAAAAAGTGAAAAATGGTCAATCTTATTCTCAACCCATAGAACAACTAGTTATAAATGACACTACAGGGGAAATTATGTCTCAACAACCCCCTATAGCATCCCAACCTCCCTTTGAGGCACCACTGGTTACAAATAGTACATATGTGTCTCCTGATGTGGCAACCCTTGTGTAAGAGATAAAATCTCTTCAATCTAAGGTGCTACATTTTGAGCAAGGTGCTTCTAGACCAACATAGGATTTGGATTCTTTTGCTCTACTATATACACCATTAGCATGTCATATTGCTTCAATACCCTTGCTACAAGGTTTTGTTCAACCCAAGCTCACTCTATATGATGGAAAGGGTGATCTATAGACACACTTGAGAGATTTTTATGCAACATGCTTCGACTATGTGCCAAATGACTGACTAATAACCAAGATATTTCCATGGATTTTAAAGGACTATGCTTTAAAATGGTTCTATAGTCTACCAAATTAGTTGATCAACACATCCAATCCTTTAGATGACATGTTCCTAGTTCATTTTGACATTAATATTAATGATAAGTTTTCCTATGCCCAAGTTGCATAACATAAACAAAGGTCAAATGAACATCTCACAGATTATGTTCTTCGATAAAAGACTATATTGACTAAGATGACTAGCCCCATGGCTGATCAAGAGTTACAATATCTCTTTAAATAGAGTCTTCTACCAACTTTGTATGAATAAATAATGTTTAAAATATTATCTTCCTTCACTGAGCTATGTCATACACTAAAGGAAAGGGAAGTCAGATTAATTTCAATGGGCAAACTCAAGTACACAATTATATCAAAAAAAACAAATAATAGTAACAACAAAGTCCCATATAAAGTCAATGTCAATGATAGCAAGAGTCAAAATCAACCAATAATCAATGTAGCTAGAACTTCCTTGTTGAACTTTTACCAATCTACCAATTTCTCTAGCCATAGTTTTATAGTAGCTTTTGGAATGTAATATCATATCTCTCCCTCTTTTTGGGAAGTTGATCTAATAAAGCCTCTTCCATGGGGATATGATCATAATGCATTTTTTAACTTTCACAAGGCACCAAGCCACACAACAAATAGATGCATCAATTTTAAACACAAGATATAGGACTTGATAGATGGCAATATTATTGATTTTGACACTTTAGTTGATCCTTCACAATTAAAGAAAACACAAGACAAGGCTCTAAAATTTTTATCAGATCCTTTTACATAACATTCTAAATAGGAGACAAGGGACACATTAGGTGTCCACCATTGGTATCATGCACATCCCCCACTAGATACATACAAGGCACATTCAATTGAGACACATCCTTTAAATAACATGATTGGTATATATAATTCTAGAGTTCTAGCTAAACCTTCGATCTCCTTCTCAGAGAAAGAGATAGTTGAAGATGATTAAAATTATCATGCACTCTTTATCAAGGCCTACATTCATAATCATCCTATTCATAGTTTTTGCATAGATAATGGATCTAGTGTGAACATGTGCACTATGACATTATTTTAACATTTAGGATATTCAGAGTAAGATATTACTCTGATGGACATAGTTATCAACAAATTCAGTGGGCACATACAAGGTTCATTAGGTGATATTTTAATTCCTCTATAGGTTGGTATAGCACATGTGGACACACCATTTACTATTATTCCTAGTGTAGGAGTTTTATATGTTACTTGCTTGACCATGGATTCAAAAACTTTGAGCAATAACTTATATAGTTCATAGATGCATGTAATTTATTCATGCTAATCAGGTTATTATAGCTGGTGGAGTTTCATATGAGTTACCACTACCCACTTTAGAGCTATCATCTAATTTATAGTCATTAATTTCAGCTTCTCCACTAGTTACATTTCTTCCTCTATTTTGGATTTAGACATAGTCAAGGCTTTCATTGCTAGCATAGATATTTCATACAATTCCACAAAGGCCTCTTTTAGAGAAACCACAATTTTTAGATTCTAGATAGATTCTAGATATAGTTTTCACACCTATGGAAGTATCATTGAGGTCTCATGCCTCTACACATATAACACATGTTTAAATAGATTTTCTTAACACTAGGTGGATCCATAAGAACCCTATAGTTTTATCCACTTTTTATAGTTATAGGGGGACCCTACAACTGGTTTGTACTTTAGAGATTTTAGAGCATCTACAACATACATAGATTTCAAAGTTATGGTCTTAGCCTCTCCATCATGCTTCATGATCATGTACGATCCCTCTCCTCAATATAGGACACCATGATAAGGAGTCTCCCATGAGAATCATAATTTAGTATTGTTTCTTCTTAGTCTTTCTTGTACATAGCTTCTTTTCAATTTGTTGTACATAGTTTCCTAATGATTGATTATACATAGCTTATTCCAAAAATACAAAAACATTTAAATATTCCAAAATACCAAAAACATTCAAATAATTCATAAACACAAAAACATTTCAATTGTTTGCATTATCCATGCTTTACATTTATACTACTATGTTAGACTTAATTTTTTTTTATATGTTATTTTTTTTTATCTATCTACATTACCATGCTTCACTTGATCTTTTTTGAGTGTGTATAGTGACTTCTAGATCCTTGATTGCTTCACTCTACCCATTGATGGGGTATCCAACTTCTATATTAGATACTTACATTGATATTTATACCCACCAAGGGCATCTTATACATGACTACACCATCCAAGTTATGTCATTCCTATACCACATACTCTAGTTATCATAATGATGTACATCACTTACTAGCTTACATAGATTACTTTATCGACACTCACTAGTATATATAATTTGTGTATTTCTTAGCATATACCTAGACTTGTACTACATATCTTGTATACTTTTACTTCTTACTTTGATTAGTTAGATGTGATTGTATTTCCAATATTTACATACTTTCCTTTCTTGCTCTACATAGCTAGATGTGATTACATTTCTCAATTCCTATTCTATGTCTTGTGTGTGCCTTAGGACATTTGTTAATGTCCTTTAATTATAATATTTTATGTGCTTGTGATCCTTGTACCAACCTTGATTGTTTTAATTGTATGTTTATGTGTCATTTGAACATTCCTTGTATGCTTTCTTTCTAGTTTGAGTGACATGTGCCCATGTCCCTTGTTTGTTTGGCCACTTGGTCACTCTTGTATGCTTCTTGTTTCTTACCTTGTGTGTTTTTTTTCTTAATTGATTTTCAATTGTTTGAAATGTCATGATCCACATCATGCATTATCTTGATTTCTTATATGCCATAATGGACATCATGCTCCATCCCTTATTGACAACTAACAGCTAAAAACTAACTATAATTCTAGTTCTAGTTCATTATATTGCACATGTTATTACATTTTTATAAATATCTAGGCATACCCTTCATTTATCTAACAATATCTCATATACACCATGTTATATCTTGAGATATCTTGTCAATTATCATTGCTATATCATGTATTCTCATAGCATAATGCACTTGTAGGGCTTTTTATTATATAAATTATCATTATAGGGTCTTTATTACTACCATCATAAGAGGGGCCAACAAAAAAGTGTTTTATCATAGAGATCATAGCTCCTACTAATTGAAAAATTAGTTTTTAGAACACCCAGAATAGTATCTAGACTTCAAACTAGGTAGAAAAGACTAGTCAAATAGTGACAATTACAAAACAGTCTTTAGAATCAACACAAGACAAGATCACTAAGATTGGATTATAGTACCAAACTATATGGTGTCTAATTTTGGTGCTCTTATCTAAATATAAAAAAACCAAATTTTCTAGAAATAAACAAAAAAGTAAGTATAGTTATAGTTTTGATATAATTAGTTTAGTTTAGACTCAATAGTTTTGGTATAGGTGTTCTTAGAGAATATATATATAGGGGGCATTATGCATGACATGATGGCTCTCACTTCTAGTTTTATATTAGGTAGTTGGTATAACTTCCAGATTAGAATCCATGTTTTAGACACTAGTGATTAGGGGCAATGTGCATGGCACATTTGACTTATTTTCTTTCTAATTTTTGTACATTTCCCATGTATTATCAAAATTTATATGACTTATTCCATATGTAGGTGGTTGGCATAATTTTTGAGTGGCTTCCACATAAGCTTATTGCCTAGTTTTAGAGTGGCTTTCATACAAACCTAATATACACCTTTTCTAAGTGGCCAAGAATGGCCTAGTTTCTATCATACATTTTAATATACACACCACATTATTATATTACAAAACATTCATGGGCTTCAAAATCCATCTCATACAATACACATTCATACCAGTATCAGTTCATAACTTTGGTTCATAGGGCAACAATAGAGATAAAAGACTAGATAGCCTTTGTATTCTTGAGCCATCTACTCAAAGGGATTTGACATATGGTCCAAACATTAATTAGTATATACATGATCACATAAATTCACTTAGTGGGTGATGATGGAGCCAAAGGGCCATCCTTTACATTCTTGAGCCATTCTTAGGGAATTGAGAACTTAGTTCCATTCATGATAGTACTCTTGGTATAACACAGATATAGCATATCTAGAATCATCCAACATTACTCAACATCACAATAGGTTTTTTATTGGTCCACATACCCAATAAGGTGCATTCATTCCTTTCTCTTCCTCTCTCTCTTACCTAATTTTATATGTTCTTATTTTAGATAAAGTGTATCTAGTAAGAATTGATCTACTCCTAATTTTATCTTGTAGATTTACACTTCATAACATGATTTCTCTATGCACTCCCAACATCACCCAGCTTCATGAGCTTCACCCTTATAGGTAAGTTCAAGTATGATTTATATTTTTCCTTTATCCTATTATTTTTCTTTGAAGTATCACTAGAATAAAGGGAGGGAAAATGTAGTCATATAAAATATAAAAATTTCTATCTTGAGTGTGGCTTTTGACACCCAACCCATAGGTCCCTCTTGCATGCTCTCATGACCCATATAAACACCTTTTTGCTTATTCCCAGTCATCCATAGACTTTTGAGACCTAATTCCAACTCAGCTAGGCTACATTTTTAGTGATAATTCCATCCACCTAGGTCTTTTAGCTATAGGAAAATAGTGCCTAACTTGGACTATAATATTGGACCATAGGGTGTTCATTTTTGGTGGTCTTATCCTATTGATGTTTTAGATCCAATGGTCACTTCCTTCTAGTTCTTATCCTTCTTCTTGTTAGCCTAAATACATTCAAATCATGACTAATATATCTCTATAAAACTCCATTCAAAGTTCATTTACAAGGGGTTGGTAAATATTACAAAAGTAAGCAAGAATAAACATAAGACCATTGAGGCAAACTTCCCTATTCTCTGCATACAACAATCTAATACAACTAAAAGCACATCCAAATCCTCACACCATTCCCTAACCACCTCAAGCACACCTATTTTTAAATTTTTTCATCTTCATAATAGTATTGCATAAAGCACATGAAGTGGAAGAACTACATATATCTTGATCACTCTTCAGAGTATTGGTATGTAGGTAGTGTGCCCATATAAGGGGTGTGGATACATGTTTAGTGAATCTTACACACAATAACCACCCATTCTTTCTCAATATTTATCAAATCATAATTAATTCTATGGTTTGAGGACTAAATCAGCTCTACAAGGAGTTTTATAGACCTTTAGTAGTCAAAATTTCATAACTAGGCTCACACAGAGACAATGAAAAAAACCCAAAAAACTTAGGTCTTTGGCAAAATAGAGGTAGAAGAGGAATATATCACCAAACCCTAAGGTGTCTTATTCAGTGCTCTTATCCTTTCAAAAAATAAAATCCTAATCCTAATGTATAGCATTATCCTAGTCCTGCATAGTAAATTCTAGACCCTGTCTCAGTTGTTTCATCTATTTTTAGCTAAGTCTTATTTTATTCATATTTATTACTATTTAAAAAAAGTTAAAAATATATTTAAATTTTAAAAATTAGTAGCTAATTTTTTTCAATATTATTTACTGATTTAATCAACTTAGACCCTTAACTAAATTAGGAATAAGAATCCAATATTCCCAAAATTATTAAATTAGATTGATATGATAATATGTTTTCTTGTTAGATGAAACTTATACATGATGCATTATGGGAATGGATAAGAACCATTTCAATTATTCTAAAAATAAAACATTGGTAATGAAATATTCAAATTTCATTTGGTATGTTTTAGTATATTAATGCTTTAGATATATTATTATCTTAACATATGAGGCAATTAACATTTATTTATAGATGACTAAGTGTAACATAGGTATTCATCTCTTATGGTGTAGGTTGTGGCCTATGTTCTAAGTGAAGGTATGCAAAACCACATAATGATTATATTACTAAGTGAATTTATTTAGTCGTTTTATTGATAATAATAAAGTTACATGATATTTTTAGCTTTACATCTATATATATATGGGATATTAGCTCCCTTACATTATGGATCTCACATTTATCCTTTCTCTACACTCAAGATACAAACCTACTGAGATTTCACATGTATCCTTTCTCTAAACTTAGGATACATGCTTAATGAGAGCTCTCATCTATCTTTCTTCCTCAACTCTATATTTATATATAGTTTTAGCCCTTAGGATTTGTCCCTTATCTTATATGGTCTTCATTGCACCAACCACAAAATCTTTAACTTATAAAAATAACCTATCAAAAACTAAAAAAATATATGTGTTGGCCTATTTCCCTTTTTATATTATTGAATACTACTGTGTTATCTAAGATGTTGATAGTGGGAATTACTAGGCTTGGCACCAACTAGTCATCCTATACTAGGAATAACCTTTCCTTTTATGAATGTTGATCTCTTCAAGTTTGAAATATATTATGTCATATAATTTTCAATAGATATTTATATCATTTCATAATTTTATTAGTCATAATACTACTAGGTGGGATTTGTATTAGTAATTGAGTGTCTATTTACATTTTCTTGTCTCGATGTTGGTATCTATTGACTTACGCCTTCCCTTTTTGCTTCTCCATCATAGGAAATTCATGTGAAATGATAATTTATATATTTCCATGTAATTATAGATTAATTTTATTGAAATTTTCACCATTTATGTGTGTCTATCAAGTCTATATGTGTTTTCATGTGAGTCCTTTTGTGTTCTATTCTCTAGTGCATAGATTTTATCACTGCCTTCATGTGTGTGCATTTTCCTTTGCACTTAAAAAATTATGTGATACATGATTATATATTCACCTAGGATGTTATTTCATCATAATCCCAAAGTAATTTTAAATTTAATACCTTACTTGCATGTGATTTTGAGTGGTATAAAGACTTTTTCTTAGGTTATTTTACACTAGTGTTCTATTTAACCAATTACATTGCCTAAGTAGGATTATTTGGCACTTTTATCTTCCATGCATTTTTTAATTTTCTTTCATATTTATTTTTCCTTAACACACAAACCCCATTTGAATCTTAAAATGGGGACCCACTATGATTCCATATATTTATTCAAGTTATTTTGAACCAGAATTCCATGGCATGAAATTTGAAAAGCTTAAATTAAGGTCATTTCAAAGTTTGACACATGCTTCAAGGTTATAGGAGAGTCAAATATGTTCATAAGCTATATTATATGATTAAATTTTTTAATTTGATTTTCCTTTTACTTAAGTATATGTACATGTTTGATTTATGTTTGAATGGATAATCAGGATGACATGTTAGGCTTTTAGTTGGTTATTTTCCTATGTTTTGTCTTAAATAAGTTATTATGTGCTTAATTATCTCTTGATACATCCTATATATCATCTAATTTTACCACATGGTACCATTATTCTAACTTAGATCCTAAGTGAATAACATAAGTCACCCGAACAAGTGTAACAATGAAATTCATCCATGTGTCATCATCTCTCTCACTCAAAGGTGATGTCAATAGATTTACTCATAAAAATTATCCCAAGAAATCAAAACAAAAATATCATCCATGTTTCATAATCATACACACCTATCGGTGATATCAATAGAGTATCTCATACAAATTATATCAAGAAATTAGAGAAGTGATTTCTAACCACATGCCATCATCCTACTCGCCTAGATGTGACATTATCAAATTTCCTTGTATGGATTATCCTAATAAAGTAGAGCATCAAGATTCATCCACATGTCATCATCCTACTCACTTAGAGGTTATTTAAATATATTTATGTGTATATATTATCCTAGTCAAGTGGAGTAGTGAGAGCCATCCATGTGTCATAATGTTATTAAACTATAACCAAAAGAATAAGTATATTAGGTCACAACATAATTATTATTGGACTAGTGATACTCAAACATGTGTCTCTCAACCACATTAATAGATAATAAAGACACAAATTCCAATCCTAAAAAATTAGAAAAGATACATCTATCAGATTACGATGACTATACACCTAAGAGTGGGTAAAATAAGTAACATGGAAATACAATTTATTGAAATTGGTGTTATGAAATTTAAATGAGAATAATAGATAAGGAATGGATTAAAAACCATTTTTTCCATTAATTTTATTGAATTTTAAAATTAACACATTAAAATTTCAAGTCCAACACATCCAAAGTAATATAATTCAAATTTCCATATCAAATATAATCATAGTGCCTTCTAATTATCAAGTGCAAATTGTGAATTTAGATCTCTATTATGACTAATAAATTTTGTACTCTATGTAGAATGGACTTTTTACACACAAAATTTCAATGGCCTCCTCATCTAACACTCTAACTCCTACATATCTAATTTTAGGAATAACTAATTACACTAAAACAACATTTGATTCAACAACTCTAAACCAAGAATTCAAACAATAATTCACTATATGGGATGAGGTTGATGTAGTCAATCCATACAAGGATAAGGACCATTTTTTGATTTTCACATAGAGGTACAAGGATTACTTTCATGTAATAAAGTGGTTGGTCTATATAAATTTTCATCCAAACTAAACGTAATGACTTGTATTGACCTATTATTTGATTTATTTATGAATGGGAAAATCTATGGAAAAATACTACATTTCAGACTTACCAAGGCTTAAATAATATACATAAGTGGAAATGATTTTGAGAGATATGATAGATTCCCTTTGATAGAAATGACCTATAGGCAAGACATGGCTGATTCATCATTCATCTCAAAAAACATCCATAAAAATTTGAAAGAGTGGGTAGTCAACCCAAGTGGATTTGTAATTCAAGGCCCTATTTATGTTATCCCCATTGTTATCTTTAGAATAGGAGTAAGAATTTACATGTCCCTACTGAATAGAATATATGGGTTTTCAATAATTTATTCTATCAATGAGATATGGGTCCCATTATTGGATATTATCTTGGCATCCAACAAAGTCATAGCCTTGGAAGAGATACTATGCTCCAATTTCATTTTAAGAATCATAAATATATGAAGATTACTATATGGTAAATTTTATATGATGTCATATGTAATAGGTGTTGTGACTATAATTGTGCACTAAACATATGAATAACCTTGACAATCATCTATATAATACCCAAAGAAAATTATTTGTGATGATTTCAATGTCCTCCATGTGCACATGTTTAGAAATAAAATGAAAAGGTTAATAGATACCTTTTAAAATATGGTGTACTAGGTAATATATGATAAGAACATACTCAAGCTATTAGATCCTATAAGAATATTCAAAAAATGGGTGACTATTGGTTTTATCTTAAATGCACTATAATCAGGATAAAATGTACCAAGGCACACCCTTTATACTTAACAAGACTTGTGATGGACAAATTGAATGAGCAAGAAATTGTTGATCAATTAGCTCATAGTGTTAATGTGGAGTTAAAAAGGGATATAAATCATCCATCCTCCCAACCTCTCTTGTCATTGGTCAAATTTAATATACAACATCAGAGTACTTCCAATATATTGGGAAAATAATGGTGCATTATGGATTGAAGTGGGCATGATTTAGGCATTAGAAGCCAGAGAATAATGTTAGGGAGCATATCAAGAGATATGAAAACAATGTGAGAATAAACTATGGTCACCATTCCTATAGACATGACCACATGTTCATAAATGGATAGGATGACATAGAGATTGCTAATATGATGCATATGGTAAATATGTTAATGATTGTAGTGTAGAGGATCCAATATGATACCATAATTAATGAGTAAGATGCTAACCTATTGATAAATAACAATGTATTTATAAACTAATTCATGGACCTCTTCCTCATAGAGAAGTAGACATATAATAGTAAATTAGCCAATCTAAGGAAGTAGATGTTGAATGAAGAGTTGAAACTACTCTAAGTTCCCTTACATATGTAGTTGTTGTTGTTTCTCCTTAACAAATAGCTAGTGTGGAAAGACCTATAAGTTCTACTATAACAAATAGGATGTTTTCTATGCTACCATTACATCCCTTGACTATAACACAATAAATAGGACTTTTCACTTTATTATCTCATGTTTCTATTTTTTCTCCTCCTAGGTAACCACCTATTATAATAACACCACTGGTAGTAATGCCTCAATATTTTATGAATCCATATTCACCTCCCATGATTCCTCCAATGGTCACTACTCCCTCAATTTAATTACCATATATCACCATTAGAGTCCTTTCATCTCCCACTCCACCTTATGTAAGGCCATCCCCTACTACTGATAAACCACCAACCACCTATAAATGGAAACCCAAGACTCTTAATTCACCCTAAATAATGTAATTTTAAGGTAAACAAGTAGAGGTCCCCAAGGAAAGGGAGAATAAAATAAAGGGTAGGCAAGATCAGATCTTATTTAAATTTAAGATAGAGAGGAAGAAGACAAAATATAGATAATTAAAGATGAATGGATTTCCAAGATAGATACTTAGTAAATATATTCATTTGATGAGAGTGCTAAAATAAATGATGAAGATGAATGGATGACTGAAGAAAGTACTTATTTTAGAGGAGCTAAGATACTAGCTGAATATCATGTGGTTGATTAAGTAAATTTTATTTTGGTGGCCACCTAATTATTTTCATATAAATAAGGATATGTATAAGGAGATACAGAGTCAAAATTTCAAACCTCAACATAGGGGTCATCATTAACCCCCCTCCCATGCTATCCATATCAAGCTACAATGTGTAAAAATCATAAAAACTACTTCCCCAAGTATCCCCTCTCAAATTGTAATTAAAATAATACCTCATTCTTTGATGACTTCCAAAATTATTATTATTATTAAAATTAGTGTGGAAGGTACTATTCATTTTGTGCATTCTTTGAGCCAAATAAATAAACCTTAATTAGTTATAATGCCAAATTTTTCCACTATAGATCAATTTTTTACCATGGGTCATCTTACTACTACTATTACTAATTAGTTTTCATATACATTAGTCATTAGTTACTTGTAAAATCTACTTAGTACCCTAATGACCTATTCATTATTTAGTGGAATTAGTCCTTAATCTCTCATAATATTAATGGGAATGAATTTTAAAAGTATGGTGTCCACCTCCATTTTTTTGTATAGGCCACACCCCTAGGGTTGTTTAAATAGTTAGGAATGCCTGTTGGCCAAGATGCTCACACAGATTACCCTATAGTTTTAGTTCATAAGGTAGTTGGGAAGATCAAATACATTAGTGATGTACAAACACAAAAGTATGTCACTGGATGGAGGAAGGCTATACTTCCTTTCCCTATATTAAGGACATATTCTCCCATGATGATGCATACTCTAAGGAAATATTCTTCCATTCCTATGGTTATAAAACAAGCAAAATAACAAGTTGCATTGATCATTCCTCATGGATTAAATAGACACAACAAGAGGAAGTAGGAAGGAAAGAACTAATGATTTTTGAGCAACCAATAGTCAAGTTTCACTTTGATAGACAAATTAATACCTTGAGGAAGGTTAAAATAAAGACTATGGTTTCTAAAGGAAAATATGTCAAGTTGGAACAAAGAGTAAATAGATTCTCTTTGAAAAAAATAATATTAAATCCTTCTAACCTAGATAGATACGAGGACCCTTACATTTTTTTAGATAATACAAGAGGAGTAATCAAGGAAATTTTCAAGATATATGACCAATCTATTCATAGTTCATAAGAGAGGATCACTATTCAGGATCCTAAGGAAATAATATATAACTTATAGGGGGTAGCTAAAAGGTTGTATGAAATAATTCATTTTATAAGGTTTGGTAAGACCACGTCCCAACCTAAATGGGGAGACATACTTTAGTTATTTAATAAAATGAAGGATATTTATGGTATGTTTTGCTTTATAATCTAGTTAATGATAAATAAGGTGTATTCCCACTTAAATATAATAAGAACAATAAAAGTTTTATGGGCCCAAAATTATGTTACTGCTAAAAGGGTTGGCTTAACTTTGAATGACATCAAGAGATGCAAACTCTGGTGAAACAATTTATGAATCATTAGATATAATTAGTATATTTTTTAATATATGATAATTACAGAGATAAACACTCCTCTTGGGAAATTAATTCCTAATCCCATTTTTGAGAATCTTCTTTGAGCTACATTTGATAATTTTTGAACTGAAATTGAATGCATAGTCTATAGGACCAATGATGAAATTATACAACTAGTGAATTTTGATAGGGACCAAATTATATGAACTGAAACACTTCATATGAAGGTCAAAGATACATTAGTCACACATAATAAGTTTATGGACAAGTTCTTGTAATTTTTTAGAAGTATTTTACTTGATTTTGAAGCTATTGATATCGAATTCTAATATAGCCATGCATTATATCTACAAATAGAGGTGGAAAAGTAATCAAATTTAGAAACAAAATCACCACAAGAACCTCCTTAAGGTACTCAATCTCTAATATACATACTAGTACAAATTTAGATAGGTCCAACATATGTGCCACTTCAAATATTAATTGCTACAACTATATTGGTGGAAACTTTTAGAGAATCTATAGTGACAATATCTATTCCATCTATGACTCAAGTTATTATGGTAGTTTCAAATACTTTAGTTTCTATATTTTTTATCCCATATTTTTATTATTTTAGCAGTGCCACATTATCACCCTTAAATACATATGTCTTTTCATAATTTAGATAAGTTATAACTATTTGTTCCTAATTTTGGTACATATATTATGTTTTAGTCAAATAATTCTATTCTAGGCATACACCATTGTGCATGCATGCTTTACATGAGAATTAACACATCATTATATTTTTGTACATCTAATTTTAGAATTTACTTGAGAGATGATGCATCCCCATCCTACGATTATATATTTGTATCCTCTTGATCCTAAAGGGAGGATACTTTTGGCAATTAAACTTAATATGAAATTTATATAATTGGTTTTGATGTGCAAATCTTGATTCTTCTCAAAATATGTGGATTATGTAATAAGTTTTATAATTTTTTTATCTTGTTATTTTGTTTGTACATGAGTTATATTTTTAATACAATTATTCTTATTATGTAATTGCTAATCTAAATGCCTTATGTGTATTAATCATTATTCACGTAGTATATGTGTGAACATAATATTACAAACACAAAACTTTGATTATATATGTTTAAATTTATTATGTTACTGATTACTTAGACTTATGACTATGTTTTATTTTTGTCATGTTTGTATCATATTAAAATAAACATTTGTTTCTCATTACTTGTATAACCTTTAGTTTAAGTGCTGGCTTAGAAAGGTTTCATTTTACTTGACCCCCAAGAATTATTTTCTACCTTACCTTCCCTTATTTTTGAGTTTATTTTGGTACTAACCACCTTATTTTAAATACATCATCAACCCACCCATATCATTTAGGTTTAGATTCATCCATATCCAAACCCATCTATGCTAAATAAACTACTTTATTTACTGATATTTCACTAACAGGTTGTTTAAAAAACCTAATACATTGTAGATCATACCTTGGAGTGAATATTTATTTATATATCTTGAAGCATTATATGATACCTCATAATATTCCCTCATGTGCATAAAACCCACATCAAAATTAATTTATCTTGACACAATCAATAAGAATTTATCTAGTAATAAAAGGAAGGCCTAAACTCTACCCCTATTTCTTTAAATAAAATTGCTTGAGTTACAATGGATATACTCAAAATAATTACAAGTTATACATCATACACTAATATTATATACCCATATTTTAAAATCCATAAAAAAAGATATGTCTAATAAAGGTGTCAAGAAGGGACCATGAGCTCAATCATACTCTCTAATAAGACAATCCCATCTCACATTACTCTTAATGGATCTTGCTTGGTTAGTTGGTTCTAATATTTATATTTATGGTTTTTCCCATGAATTTCTTAGAAAAAATCAGAAAATATCTTCCCTCATTCTCTCCTTCTAGAGGATAGACTACTTAAGAACATTTGATGTCTTTTAAGACAACTTTAGGGATAATGAATGTGGTCAATGAAGATGTGGTAAGTAACCTTTTCCCTCTTACACTACAATATGTTTCTTATGATTGGTTTATCAACCTCACACAAGCTTCAATTACATATTTGGACTAATGCAAAATCACCTTCATAAGTAAGTTTGGATATGTTACTAGTCCTAGTGTCATATACCAACATTATGAAAGTATGAGGAGAGAGCCCAATGAACCCATCAGATCCTTTAATGATAGATTCCAAAAAATATTTAGTAGAATGTAAAATAACTATAGAACCAATGCTATTCTAACCCTTGATATGTATAATAATTCTTTGGATCCTACAAACTTAGTGTTATTACATAGAGAAGTAGTTGTCCTTGCCCTGCTAATGACATATGTTGAATCTATCAACATTCATAGGAAAATAAATCCCCAATTACAAATCATAGCTATAAGTAATATCTATAAAAATTATCTAGTGTTAAATCAAACTCCAAATGATAACCAAAATAGTGTGGCTTATAATCAAAATCAAACACACATGAAGTTTCCCTTGTCCCATACCACACCAAATCAAATCATGAGATTTTTAAATAACCCTATTCATACATCCCATCAAAACTAAAGCTAGAAATCAATACCAATCAATACTTATACCACTTAAGGTGAAACTATAGAATCTAATAAATTTGAATTATATGTTATCTAGAGGATGCTACAAAAGTAATGAATTTTTTATTATGTAAAAAAGAATGGGGAGGAGTGGTGGATAAAATAAAAATTGGGGCTTTAGATTTAAAAGATATAATAGGACTTTCAATAAAACTATAAATACACATATAAAAAAATCTATGCAAAAGGTATTTTATATAAAACTATTATAATTAGAATTTTCTAATTGGTGTTGGGATCATAATACAACACAACATGGAGAACTAGATTACATAGAGTTATGCACTACTTTTAAAACATTTCATAAATAAATGGAAAGACAAGAGAATT
Source organism: Torreya grandis (assembly GCA_037957365.1). NCBI lineage: Eukaryota > Viridiplantae > Streptophyta > Pinopsida > Cupressales > Taxaceae > Torreya > Torreya grandis. The sequence goes on along the minus strand of JARHVA010007654.1, from coordinate 140,145 downwards.
TTGTGAACTAGTTATATCCATTTTCCTCTTATGCATCAAGGAACCTCGATACAACAATGGTATTTGAGACCTATGACTTACAATTCCCATTTAAATTCATGAATTAAATATAGGATAATAAAGATGAGATCTATGAATTACAATAGTTCTAGAAGAACAATGACAATATGAGGAATAAGTAACCTGTCACTACTACTCTTTTGTACAACAATTCTACTACTCTAGATCTGAAGGAAAATAAAAATACACCTCCCTTAAAGGGAAGTGATCAACATCAATGCATATAAATACAAACTTGATCCAATATAACATTATTGAGTATATGAGGAAGATCAAGGCTAATATCACCCTACACGAACTAGACCGGATCAATTAATAAGGGGAGTTATTACTTAAGTACTTGAATGGGATATCTTATATATATGAAAAATTAAAATATGTTCATGCAAATGTGATGGTAGATAAATACAAACCTAAAGTATAACCAATTCTCCTACCTATCTAAATGTTTAGAAAAAACATGCACAATTTCCCAATTGACTCAAGTGCCTTGGCCAATGTTATTCCAATAACTTTATGAAAATAAATGGGTTAACCCTAGATAAGATTAAAATAGTGGTCCTATAATTAGATAAGTCTTCTATACCATGTGTTGGATAATTGACAAACGTACACATCTAGTTGGCATTATATCCACATCTACAAAAATACATAGATATTCTAGTTATAGACATTCTAAAAGCTTATGTATTACTTTTAAGCCATGATTGGTTGAAAAAACTAAATATTTACATGTCCACATACTTCTCACACATGTGGATGCCTTGTAAAATAATATACAACTAGATTCAGGTGGATAAATAACCAAAAATGAAGTAATTAACTATAGAGTACAACACCAATAATGAGAAGGTTGACTTTGAATCTCCACATTTAGGAGTACTCATATTCACTCCCAAGAAAGATATTTATGAATAATAACTTTAATGTCCCTTTTAATTATATTCTCTCCATTTTAATGGAATTATATCAAATCAAGGTTTTGGTATTGGTGTAGCCTTGAATGACCTAGATGGTATATAATACATGGCTGCCTATAAGTTATATTTCCCTTACTTTAGTAATAGAGATAAGCATTAATATTTGATCCTAAACCTAAAATTAATGTTAAATTATAATGTCAAGTAGTTGTAAATCTTTGGTGGTTTTGAGTTGATTATTTCCCAGATTACAAATAAGTATCAATGCAATCTCACCTACTTAAAGAAGCATAAAAATATAACATGGCATATTATTAATTTATTTTAGGAATTCAATGTTAAAACCATCCCAAGGTAATATAATCAAGCATCATATTCAATATCAACTTTAGCTACCAATCTAGCACCACTCTAAGAATCCAAAATGTAAAAATTATTGGTGGAGTTGGCTCCTTGCCCCTCTATCCTAGATAATGTGGAAAACTTCTAAGTATTTGAGGATGGTTAATAAATTTTCCAATTCATGAGTGATTATTAGACCTTTTAATAAACATATAGATGAAAAATTATTTTGATCCCATGCATATTGAAGATTTGGGAGAGGATGGTGTCCTAAAGCTAAAGGAGAATTGCATCCCTCTAGGGATGGTTTCCCTAAAGAGGGATTTTGACATAGATCCATAATCCAAAAATCATAATTAATTTAAGGAAACTAAGTATAATTTTTTAAATGAGAATATTGGCACTGACCAATAGCCTAAGTATGTGAACATCATCATAAGTTGTACTTAAATTGAGAAATAAAAATTAAAAAATTTGTTGACGTAATACAAAGACATGATCATATGGAAATGTGAAAAATTGAAAAAAATTTACCATAGATACATCATAAATACCATTAAATTAAAGACAAAACACAAACATTTTAGGTAGAGATAGAGGCTAATTAATCTAATAGTGAAACTATTATCTACTAAAACTTTCACCCTTGTTAAGGTTGTTTAATCCTTCACAGTTTGGAGTAACATGGAAACAATATTAGGTTTTTGGTGGCCTAACATGTGTATTAAATCTCTATATTATAGGTTTATCTCCCCTTAATGTATTATTCATACTCTCTACACTACCCTGCTAGCTTACAAGGGAAAATAGAGGAAGATAACATGAAAAAAATTTTACCTAAGGAGGTGATACATCAAAATATCTCCTTCACATGTATAAAATGCACCAAGAAGATAAATTATGGCATGAACCTAATTTCACTACTCAAATAAAGTGTCTAAAAATATAAATGCTTCACATAGAGGCTATTTATCTTGATTCATTATCTAAGGCAACTGATTAATAGGTATTTCAAGGACACTAATGAAGGATTACACTTTCCATGTACACAAGGATATTCAATCACACTATGTATCCTACAAGGATGAATAACCACATAAAAATAGGTAAATAGGAGAGGAAAAATTTAAAAAATCATTCAATATGACTAATATTCATCTACAAACCATAAAGCATACACTTGTCACAAGCATTAAGGAGGCTAAAATTTAGTCTTATTCAATACAAAGATCCAAGTAATTTTTTTTTTGAGTAAGGCTTTACCACAAATGAAGTTAAGGATTCATAAAAATTCCAAAAATAGACATAATGTGAGAGAGAGAGAGAGAGAGAGAGAGAGAGAGAGAGAGAGAGAGAGAGAGAGAGAGAGAGAGAGAGAGAGAGAGAGAGAGAGAGAGAGAGAGAGAGAGAGAGAGAGAGAGAGAGAGAGAGAGAGAATTATTTTAGAGATATTTTACTATTTTTTCATAGATATATTTATATTTATCTATTTTTATTTTATTGGAGTGTGAAAACATCGATGTGAATATATTATTTTTGTTGATGTGATTCGTTTGTGTGTGTGTGTATGCAAACTGACCATCCATTCTTCTTTACTCTACCACCTTTTTTTGTAGATTACCCATAGGACAATGTCTAGGTGTATGAGCATTATTACAAGTGAAACACCAGGCATTAGTGTTATCTACATAGTTATTTTGCCCTAGAACAATCTCCCTATTTGAATTGGGGGGAATAGTCTGTGAGGGTGTAGGGACTGCAACCAATTGATTTTTTGGCTGATGGTTAGTTTGTCTCAGAGGACCCTGATATTAGTTTGGATGAGATGAAAATCTATTTCCTTGATAGCCTTGATATGGAGGCCTAGTGAAAGTATTCTATTGTCTTTTTATATTGATCAGTTCATTAGAAAATGTCCTTAGGATATTCTTGATATCATCTAGCTCAGATGCCTGAGTAGGGACAATTTCTTTAGTAGATGGTTGAGGATAGGTGTACATAGACATAGGTGTGGCTATAGATTTAGGGGCTTCTTGAGGTAATAGTAAGGAAATCTCTATGAACATGGGCATGTGAGGCCTTGGTAGTAATTTTCTAGCATCTATTAAATTGTTCTCAGCTCTGACCGCATATTCATAAGCCTCTAGCAAAGTGTGTCCTCCAAGTGACTGAATCATAACAGATATATTTGAATCCAAAGCCTTAAGATAAAACACTATGGCCATACCTGGTAATGGTCTAGCTGTAATAGGGATTCTTTCCTAAGTTTTTTGAAATCTAGAGTTGAAGTCAGTCATGGCTTCTTGTGGTGCCCTTTGAATGGTAATTAATTTCTGTAACAAAGAAGACTTATCACCCTTCTCTTTAAATCTTTCAAAGAAAATATCTCTGAGTTGATCCCATGTAGAAATGGTATTTGGGGTCAAGGACCGATACCATTCTAGAGCCTTTCCTTTAAAAGAAGCTACTAATAATCTTATGGCCACATTTTACTGTGTGACATGTATAACACAGACATCTGATACATACTAAAGATGTTCCTAAGGTGTTTTAAAGTCTTGCCCACTGAATTTGGGTAGAGCTTTTAGGGAATTCACTGGGATAAGGTCCCAAGTGGCTGGGGGTATTAGAAGAATCAAGGGACTACCAGTGTTCCAGCTTGCATAATTTCTTAGGGGTATAGGGGCTCCCATATTTGCTTTGGGTATTGGTACAAATTTGTTGGCTCTTATTCTTGGACTTGTTACCAAAGGTGGCAAAATAATACCTAGATTTGTAGCAGATTGTGATCTAGTTACTGGCCCATAGTTATAACTCCTCGTAGCTCTTTGGTTCATACAATCTTGAAAGAAACTTCAAGATTGGTCCCACCAAGCATGCCAAAAATTGTTGATGATTTAAAATTGTGCTTGATTCTAATCAACAATAATGGGAAGTTTCAAGATGTGGGACTTGTGACTTGAAACAACCTCTAGATTTTTAAGAAGCTAGTTCTTCTCTAAATTAAGTATATACTGGGAAAAGGGATAGGAATTTTAATCAGAAACACAAATGCAAGAAGGAAAATCTAATCTATGGCGATGCACTTGAATGTAATTCAACCTTAATCCTGATCATAGTGAGACTATATGTAAGATTCATTTATATTTAAGAGCAAACAAGTGCATGATCAATGTAAAAGATGGAACCAATAGAAACAGAGGCTCATAACGTAGACTACTTTTGCAGTGATACAAAAAATGTCAATAAAGGCATAGAGTTCAATCTTGTTATTTGAATTTTCTAGTCATATAAGAGGCACATAAACACGTACAGTGATATAAACTTTTCAACTCAAGAAAATGAGACAAAAGCAAATGACATTCCTAATCACAGCTCTAGAAAGTCTATAGCCTAGACTACTTTTGCAAATGACACTGAAAATATCAACAAAGGCATAGGATTCAATCTTCTCATTAATTCTCTAGTCACATAATAGGCAAAAAAATATGCACAATTATATAAACCTTCCAACTTAAGAAGATAAAACAAAAGCAAATGATATTACTTAGTCATAGCTCTAGAAAGTCTAAACTTGTTACAATAATTCTCTCTCAAAATTCTCTCTGGTAATTACCGATCCTCTGGTGGTCTCTACACCCTTATTTATAGCCTTGGATTCACTCCAAATTGTTTTCTTGTTCCCAATCTAATGGCCCAACTAAAATCTAATCGAATTGGCAGTGTCTGACAAAAGATATTTTATAGATTCTAAAATGCTTCATCTTCTGCCAGTTCATTGGATGAAACAGATTGTAGGACGTTGCCTTCTCTTAAACTCTAGGTAACACTTAGCCATTTTATTGAAAACCTTCTTATTACTTTAGGAGACACTAGGGGATGACACTTGTTATCTTTCATATCACCTATTGAAGACATGCGACATTTTCTGCATAACTTATCTCTTTTATGTCTTTGCTTAGCAATATTCCACCTTTGACACTTGTCATAATCCACTTCCTTGAAACTTCAATAGTCTTAAAAGAAAATAAGACCCACAACACTTATTACTTGATTAACTTTAAAAGGGATACAGGGACAAGTGGTAAAATTTGATGCTTCATTAAAAGATACATGGCAATCTCTGCTTTACTCATCTAGAGTTACGTGGTGGTCTTTGCTTCTTTTAGCAATCCTTTTATAAACTTGCAAAAGATGACACATGGTGGTCTCCACTTTATTCTATTTATACCATAGAAAGAAATGGGTGTTATTTCATATCTACGTGAATAGCGACACCTGGCGGCTCCCATTTGCTTTATAAACAACACTTAAGACCCACCACGGTCTTTGTTATATCAGTGAAGCAAAATTGAAGATAATTTAGATCGTGACATGTGGTGGCTTCCGCTTTACTTTGCTGGGGTACGTGGCATCTTTTGTCACTTTTAGAAAAGCAACATTGAGACCTTTTATGACTGCCACTTGGCACTTTTCACTTTATTTTGATACTTAGCTTGTTATAACCTTTTGCTGAAAAGAGATGAAATGTGGGTGCTGATATGAAACCATGATGGTGACACTTGGTGAATTTTGCTGAGTCGTTATGAGATACATGGCACATTCCAACCAACTCATAGAAAATATAAAAGGTGCCTCAGATGATGACACTTGGTAGTTTCCACTGAGAAGGATGCCTCGAATGATGACACTTGTCAGCTTCTGCTTGATTTCAACACTTGGACAAAATTGAATCGAAAGGAAAATAGAGCCCGTGCTCCATTTCAAAACTCTGTCATCTTAGACTAAAGTATGTGAAGATAAAATTTGGTGGCGTGTGACTAAAAAAATAGAATGAAAAGTAGAGTAAATTTTTACTCTACAATTATCTTTCATTAATGTTATTCAACAGTATAAGATCCACATCATGAGCATTTTTATTATCTATCATCCATGTCCTATATTTAATTTTCTTAGCCTATTTGTTTATCACTTTATCTTATTATTATTTATATTCAATTTTGCATATTATAATTTTTTACTTTCATACATATATTGTTAGATTCATTAACTATAATAGTTTACTAATTATTTTTTGTAAAACCAAATTTAGTGTAAACATAAATGGTTAACCCCAAATCCTAAGTACATTCAACCTAAGATTTTACAAACCTTCATACCTTGAGGGATCAATATCTTTAATCAAATATGATTTTTAAATGTTTTTTCTCACATTAGGGTCCACCCCATACTTATCTAAACTTAATGTTTCAATTTAATTATATTTTTTATACATTATTAAAATAATAAATCAAATGGATGGGAACACATTATCTTTTTTGGATGCTAAAATACAAAAAAAATCAAGTGTAGATTACCCTGAGCTTTTTTATTATGTTTCTTCATCTTTTATGAGTTGTGATAAATTTTTACTTTCAAAATTGATAAGGAATATTTTACCTATAGTAGTCATCAATGGTAATATTAAACCACTAAAAAACCCCATTAAGTATCTTAACATATCTTAATAAGAGATTATATCCCTAATACATGTTGTAAGCACCTTCTAAAGAAAATTACATTGTATTCTTATATATAAAAATGCATCCTTTGATTAGGTTAATTATAATTATATACACAAACATACCATAATACATATAATTATTAACTCACCATTAACCCATGATTTCATAATTCCTAAATATTTATTGATTGATGGGAATGGTGATCATTATTTTCATCTTAATTAATTTGTGGCTTTTGTTTGGAATATAATAATGATATATTTTTTTCTTAAAAATTTCCTTTAGATTTTAAATGGTTAGGCTTTATGTTCATTTCTCCATCTTCATAATGGGTCCTTGCAATCATATCTTGATTTGAAAGAAGCATTATTAGTATAATACATTCATAGTGAGGGACCAAATGTTAAATTTGATCATATTCCATATTTTCACCAAGGATTTTTTTTTACAGGGTAATTATTACATATTAATATTCAAGATATGCATGCATTAGGTTTTTTATAAACCAATGAAATTATAAAACCAATACTTTTTTAGGTGTCTTATATTTCTTCTCAAAGATACATTTATTTATTATACTTGTGTCTCTATCAAATCTATTTATTATGAGGCTTCCACTAGAGAAGGAGTTTATTTATTCTCATAAAGTTGATAATGTTCATAACACTCTTATTTTTAGATATCCAATTAAAAACTATCCCATATAAATTCATATCTATCATAGGATGAAAATTAAAAAAATCAACATCTAGTCCTACACATTTTCTAAATATAAAATGGTAATTCCCTAATATTTATGATTCTACAATTTTAATCTTAAAATGTATGCTATAGATAATGTTAATAAAATTTACTCCCATTCACCCTACATACTACTCATGTAATCCATATAGGGTTTAATACTAGTTTACCTTTCATAGAATTTGTAGGCATTCAAAAAATAGATTCCATGATTTGAAAGATAAAATAACTAGCCTTATCAAATAAATCTTTGTCAATCTTGAAACTCATTCTAATGATGTTGTAGTATCTCTTTAAAAAATAGGAAACCACAAAAAAATAGTAACATATCTTAAGAAATAGGAAACCTTTGAAACAAATGTAACATATCTTTCACAAGAATAAAATTCTCAAATAATTTAACTCATTTATTATGCAAAAATAAATTACTCCAAAAGTTTTTTCATCACCCACAAAATAAAGACCTAGTACCAAAAACATGTCACCTCCTAGCAAAGAACTTCCTATAGTATGTCTTTCTAAAAAAAATGTTCTAAAATGTGTACCTCAAACAAATAATACAATAACTAAATTCTCTAAGGAGACAACTAAAAATTACATTTTAAACTTGGAACATTTGATCATTTTCCTTAACATTGATATAAATCAATACAAAAACATCATAGTTGAAAACACTTTTAATGTTAATATATGCAGTATTACTTTGCTAAACTCTCTTAGGTAAAACATTGAAAACTTGACTAAGAATATTTCACCTGAACCACTCATAATGAGATACATTTAATTACATACTAAACTTTGTCCCAAAACTTATCTCATTATATTCCACATTGATGGTATTTTGGTCTAATAAAATGTTATATTAAAAAATCATTAGACAAGAACAATAAAAGAGACACTTGATAGGAATTAGGATTAAATTACATTTTATTTCCAAGGGATGATTTTTTTTCAAATTAAAAATACTACAAGAAAAAAATAACAAATTTTTAACTGTTGACCAATTTTGCCCACAGGTGAAATCTCGGTCACCTTCTACACCTGCTTTTACAAGGCCAGTCAATTTCGGGTTGCAGTCCATCTTCAGGTTCATGCTCAGTTCAACATAAAGGTTCAAGCACTTTGGTTCAATGCAAAAGTTCAAGTCAATGGTTCAATGCATCTAAGACTTGAAAAAAAATCAAAGTTTTATGCAATGGGCGGCAAAATTGCTGCGCACGATAGTGGGTGGGGAAAAAGAGACCACCAACACAAGCAATAAGCGGCAAAATTGCCACACAAAGCAATCGACAGAGAAAAGGAGACCATCAACATTGGCCGATGTTGGTAAAACTACCACGCGTGGTAGCTAACTCAGCCAACATTGGCAAAACTATCGTGCACGGTAGTAAATTGGCCGATGTCAGCAAAATTGCTGCATGCAGTCCACGACATTGGGTGGTAAAATTACCGCTCACAACATCAGGTGGCAAAAAAGGCCTACAAAACATAGAAAAAGGCCCACCCAGTGGGCAGAGGAGTAGGCCACATGCAAAATGAGGAAGCAAGCATGGTCCCAGCAGACTTATGATGCTAGCTACAACATTTTTTCCCTCTTCCCAATGAGACTCCTCTTGGCTTTTCCCATATAAATGAGTAGACTTGTTCATTTTAAAAGGATATTCTCCAATTTTGTAAAGAGCACAGCTCTCCAAATTCTCCACTTGAATCAATAAAAGACAGTTTTACCTCTTTCTTGGATGGATTTTTCTGTGTATGCCTTGAATGTTGGTCTGTGTCCAGTCATTGTTCCTTGATGCTCTCACATGTCCAACACCAGTAAACCAGTCACCTAAAAAGTGCCATTGTCTGTTGCTTCCAAGAGTAGAGTTCTATTTTGGAGGTATAAAATAGGAGAGGTCACTTACAGTGTGTATTTCTCAACACCTTGGTGAGTCCCTATTTCCTATGCTTTCCATAGGAACCTCCCTATCATTTTCAGCAGTCTGGTCTTTCTGCCAAGTCTCAGTGTATGTATGTTTTGTTTGATCCTGAGTGTGGAGGTGGGAAGGTCATTTCATTTTTGGTGTATCACATCTTTATAGTAGGCTATTTGCTTTCTTGCACTTTCTTCCCTTTTCATCCCCCCCAGTATATCTATATATCTATATTTTACACTACTTGAAACAAACAAGATACATTAGAGGGAACTAGCCCATACCTAAAGACTCTCCTCTCCTGCCTCACCATCCCACAGGTGAGAGAGGAGTTTCCATGTTATGAAAAGAGGACAATAACATGTTTTCCTACTACCAGGTGCAATCTCTAGATGTCAACAATTTTGGCACGCCCGGTGGGACTGTGTTTTTACTAGTTTTTAACACAGTAAGGTTTCAGGATTGATGTTGGCCCTGTCACAACAAATTTTATCTTCAGCATCTGGTGACTCTAAGTTAAATCCACTGGTTAAGCAGCCTAGTGCCATTTATAAATTTCCTTGTATGTATACTTCTTTTGCTCAAAATCATGGGTCTTGTTTTCCTTCATGTGAGTGTGATCAGACTTCAGATATTTATGCAATCCCCTCAAGCGGCTCTCCTAGTTGCCCTACAACTATAAGGGGGGTGAGGCTAGATTTTGAGAGGCAGACATTAGAACTTAATAAGTTGGAAGAGCAGTACAAATATCAGCATGAGCTGATGTATGAAGAGGAGTGCTTGTTTAAGCAAGTGTAGGCCGTATAATCCATGAAGGAAGAGGCACCAAAATGGAGAAATCCATCTTTTCAAGGCAACCAGCCTTGCGCACCCCTTCCTACCCTAAAGAAAACCTCCTCTTTTTCACCAAATCCATTTTATCAAATTGCACTTGCTCACTCCAGCTCATCTAATACAGATGCTCCCAATCCCGTGTGCCTAGCCTTCCAATGCCAAATGGCATCAGAGCAACCTCCCATGGAGATCAATCTTTTCAACTCCTTAGATTAGGAATCTTCCATTGAGAATAATACCATCAACAAGCACGTCCCTCTTCTAAAGACTCCTCCAACACACCAACAGTGTTTTACTTGCATTCTTTAGCCTCCCCAAGTTCTCCAGCATGATGTGCAAATTTTGAGTTAAAGGAAGGAATGCTAAGGACCAGCTCAAAGCTTTGAAGAGGATCATGCTAGCCACCTCCAAAAAAGACTCTTTCAGGACAACCTAGCCAAACAAATTGAAGATTTAGAGGCTATGATGAAGTTGCTCCTTGAAAGAGAGGGAAAATTTATAGACCTTATGGAAGAGCCTCGGGACCTTGTGGAAAACAAAGTTGCTGCCTGTTCATAGGGGAAAAATTTTAATTCAGAGATCCTAAATTGGGGGAAGATAGTGGAATCATGGGGTAGAATAGAAGAAGAAAAACAAGGTTTTTCTCAAAACCTTGAAGAAGCTGAAACTACTCCTACTTATGATGATACTGGCAGCCTCCAAGAAAAGCTTTTCCAAGAAGATCTGGCCAAGAGAATAGCAGATTTGGAATCTAGAGAGAGTTTCCTCAGCCAATGTGTGGTGGATGGTTCAGACCAAACAACACATTCCATGCCTAAACACACCCCATTTACACATTTCCAAGAGAGTTATCAGGCCATACCTAATATTGATGAAGTGTTGATCAAGTGGAGAGAGGAGAATCATTCGATTCTAGCTCAAAGACTGCTTCCTCTTCGACATGCTTTCTCCACTTCACCCCTTCTCAAAGAAGAACCTATTTTTCAAGGGGCAAGAGAGGAACAAAAGATCCAATCTACAGTCCTTTAGGAGGTTGTCATGAGCAACAACAAAGAATAAATCGTCATTGATGTTCCTTGTGAAGACCTTATCAGCAGTGGAGAAGATGCAGGCCTTGCGTATATTCAGATGTTCTAGCAATTCGAAGAGGAACAAATGCATGGTAAGCTCTCTTCTCCTCTGTTTGATGAACTTCCTTGCTATTTTGATGAGGATGACTACATTGAAGAGCCTGAGTTAGAGGAGGATCAAGAGAATATTTTTGAAAATCTAGAGAACCTAATCAGTAAAGAGGAAAAGAAGAGGTCTATTTTCCAGGAGGAATGCCTTGAAGAACTAAGCTTTAAATAGGAAAGTGAAGTCTTCTGGGATGAGCAATCATTTTGTGAGTCCCTTTTAGACATCACCACATTCACCCTTCTTCAAGAAGGCCAAGAGGAAGCAGAGGATGAGTCTGACAAAGTTTTCAGTGAGGCAGAAGGAAACAAATCAGACCATGATACATTGCAGAAGGAATGTGCAGATCAGAAGGCTTACGGTGATGAGATAGTAGCAATTGATTTCTTGGTGAGGAACACTAATATCAAAGGCCAACATTTAACAGTCCTCTAGGGATAATCAGAATATGTATATATTGGAGGCATGATTGATTTTGATCCCCTCAGTTTCCAGCCAACTCAAGTGACAGGCAGGAAGAGTAAGTCACCAAATCTCATTTTATTTTAGCTACTTGCCTGCCACCATAAGTCTTCTCGCCAGGAAGGGGACTTGAGAAACTTTCCTTTCAATCCAGGAGGGATGCGAACATTCCTGGTTAGTTGTATATAATAGTTTTTTTAGTTTTTCTCTTGTTTTCCCTAAGTGTAGTTGCACAGGTAGTGTTTTTTAGGCTTGTGTGTTTCCCTTCATTTGTGGGGGTAAATTTTGTGTATTTGATTCTGGGATTATCAAAGCTATTGTGAACTCTCTTCAAAGTTACCATCAAACTCCGCACCCAATGGATATTCAGAGGCAACTAGGTCCTAAGCATAGCAAGCACACTTCCCCTGTGAGTCGCCAATTTGTTGACCAATTTTGCCCACAGGTAAAATCTCGATCACCTTCTACACCTACTTTTGCAAGGCCAATCAATTTTGGGTTGCAGTCCATCTTCAGGTTCATGCTCAGTTCAACAGAAAGGTTCAAGTGCTTTAGTTCAATGAAAAAGTTCAAGTCAATGGTTTAATACATCTAAGTCCTACAAAAAATTCAAAGTTTTATGCAATGGGCAGCAAAATTGCCATGCACGGTAGTGGGTAGGGAAATAAAGACCACCAACACAAGCAGTACATGGCAAAATTGCTGCACAAAGTAGCTGGTAGAGAAAAGGAGACCGTCAACATTAGGCGATGTTGGTAAAACTATCGTGCATGGTAGCTAACTCAGCCAACATTGGCAAAATTGCTACGCATGACAGTAAATCAGCTGACATCAGCATAATTACCACATGCAGTCCATCACATTGGGTGGTAAAATTACCGCTCACAACATTAGGTAGCAAAAAAGGCCTGCAAAACACAAAAAAAGGCCCACCTAGTGGGCAAAAGAGTAGGCCACATGCAAAATGAGGCAACAAGCATGGTCCCAGTAGACTTATGATGTCAGCTACAATTTTTTTCCCTCTTCCCAATGAGACTCCTCTTGGCTTTTCCCATATAAATGGGTAGACTTGTTCATTTTAAAAGGATCTTCTCTAATTTTGTAAAGAGCACAGCTCTCCAAATTCTCCACTTGAATCAATAAAAGATAGTTTTACCTCTTTCTTGGATGGATTTTTCTGTGTATTCCTTGAATGTTGGTCTGTGTCCAGTCATTGTTCCTTGATGCTCTCACAGGTCCAGCACCAGCAAACTAGTCATCTACAAAGTGCCATTATTTGCTGCTACTAGGAGTAGAGTTCTATTTTGGAGGTATAAAATAGGAGAGGTCACTTACAGTGTGTAATTCTTAGCACCTTGGTGAGTCCCTATTTCTTGTGCTTTCCATAGGAACCTCCCTGTCATTTCTAGTAGCCTGGTATTTCTGCCAAGTCTCAGTGTATGTATGTTTTATTTGATCTTGAGTGTGGATGTGGGAAGGTCATTTCATTTTTGGTGTATCACCTCTTTAGAGTAGGCTGTTTGCTTTCTTTCACTTTCTTCCCTTTTCATCCCCCCCAGTATATCTATATATCTATATTTTACACTGCCTAAAACAAACAAGATACATCAGAGGGAACTAGCCCATACCTAGAGACTCTCCTCTCCTGCTTCGTCATCCCACAGGTGAGAGAGGAGTTTCCATGTTATGGGGAGAGGGAAGGAACATTTTTTCCTACCACTGGGTGCAATCTCTAGACATCAACACTAACCAAGTAAATGATAGTAAAATACAAGAATCAACAAATATAGTGGGACATCTACTACACCACTAAAATATGGACAAGTTGGTTGATTATCCTACTAATATATAAAGTTATTATTGGAATGATTTGTCTTAATTACTGGGATTAAATGAGGATTATAAATATTATGAAAAATATCCACCCATTAGTCATGATCGATTGGTAGAGTTCATTTAAATAACCCCATCATAACAACCACATAAATTAGATAACATAATTGTATAGGTATATAAAATTATTTGCATGGGTTTCAATGCATATATTAAAAAATTTATTCACTTCTTGTTATTTTTAATATCACAAACATATGTTAAGTTATGAAATATATTTTATACATTACTTAATACATAAAACATACATTCATTTTAACAATGCAAAATGTTTGAAGGCAAACTTAGAAAACTAAAAATCAAGTATAAAAATTAAATATAAAAAATAAAAATAATTCACTTATCTCACACATGGATCCATTGATCTAGAGAAATAAAAAAATAGATCAAAAATATAAACATTAATTACTAAGGAATCAAATAAATCTGGTACTCATAAGTCAACCAATACTTCATTTATTACTCAAGTAAAAGAAAAAACCATGCAAGACATTGAAACCATTGAAAAAATACAAATAATTTTTAATAATAAATACACTATACTAAAGGAATCGATGAACAAAAACTTGATCAAATTTTCTTCTAGAAATATTAACAAACCATAGCCAAAATATTATAAAGATAAATATAATTGTTCATATCATGTGAAAAGGGGAAATTTAATAGATAAATACATTAATTTAATTAAATAATATTCAAGATATAATTAACCAAGGAAAAATCATTCTTCCTCATCGAAATTAACTATGAATGAAACTATTGAAAAAGAAAATCAACTTCCTAAAGATGATTAAAAATCAATAAATTGTAAGACTAATGACTACTATCAATGCAAGCAAAACTTCAATGATGATGATATATTTTACGATGAGACATATATTGGTGGGATAATCACCATACCAAATACATTGATTAATAACTCACTAGGTATATCATATGATTCAATGTATCCATCTTATGGCACTTCCCTTGTACTATACTTTTTCTTTGTTTTTCTTTAATATGGTTTCAATACATCTAGTCATTTACTTAAAAGTTATACCATATATTTAGAGTTACACTGAATAATAAATATTTATATTTTTTTAATAGAATTATTACCAAAGATCAAAATATTAACATTGAAAACAAGAAACAAAAAATGCTTAAAGGAACAATGTTACATTGAAAATCTATCAAACCATAAAATACTAGATAAGAAATTTGATAAGTGGGGAAACCATTTAATGGAGAAAAACCCCATAATACTATTAGAATCCCTAAAAAAATGAATTTATAAGTACAAATAAAGTATAATCTAGGATAAAATGAGAAGAATGGCCTTAAGCCAAGAGAGAATCACAAGAATTCAAGATCACAACAAGAAGAGATTGGATTATCTTGTATTTAAGAATGAGAGTAAAACTCAATAAATAGAGCTAGGAGAGAAAAATGATATACATGATCAAGATTCATGTGTGTGTCAAATGTCCTAATACTCTTATAAATGAGTAGTATGTGTGTGCTATATGGGGGGAAGAGTTAATTATGCAAGTAACTCCTAAATCCTACAAGTGGACAAGAGAGGTGAGATCCACCTCATAATACTAAGATTAAGTGATAATATAAATATAATATTAATTATAAAAAATTCCCCCATTAACCTTAATTTGGGGTTATAAAAGTGGACAAAACCTTTTAAAAACAAGGAAAGAAGTTAAAATTACATAATACTCCCCCTTAATAGAATATTCATTAAAGATTAATTATAATAGTTCTAAAGAAAAATAATAAGATAAGGTATCACCAAATTTTACAAGGATTAAAGTGTGATCATAAATAATCTTGAAGAATCCTCTTTGGATAAATTTTTTGATCCACATGGAACAATGCCAAGAAAAAATATAGAAATGATCTTTAAACCCTGTAAAAAAAATAAACACCAATATTCTAGGTTAAGTAACCAATAAGATAAAAAAATATGATCTACATACATAATTTAATAATATTATATGTACAAAAATTAGAAAAATAAATTTCCATCACAAAGTGAAAATTCTTATGCTAAAAAGAAGTTAGTCAAAATAATCAAGGCATATTTCCTCTAGAACAAAAAGCAAGGAATGAAAAAATATATTTGAGGTTATCAAAATAGAGACAAATAAGATGTGTCACTTGAAAAAAATTCTACATGAAGAAATAGAAGAATCATTTTAAGAAGATACATAAAAGTCTCGATAAGACACATTATCTATAGGTATCTAGACATTTTTAACCTTAGAGGTAGGTGTTTAGTCATTTTCTAACAATGCAAAGTGTCATGAGTGGATTTGCCACAAGACTTGCATGGATGAAATTTGTAAAATTTAGAAATATGATGCCTGTATTTTCCATAATGTACACAAGGTATATAATTTTTAACCAAAGAATGAGAATTCAAGGAATTATAATCAAAATAAGTTTCACTATAAGTCCTTATATGCAAAGGAAAATGTGATGTTAAATTTGCATAAGAGGAAGTCATATAATTAAAACAAATACCTTTAAAAATTAAATTATTATTAATAAAAATAGGTTCAAGAATTCAAGTTTCACACTTATCAAGTCCAAGACTAGAATACCACATAGAATGCATTATTTTTAAGCTAGGGTTATAATGAGTGTCTAAAGGAGTACAAGTTGATTTATGAGCACAATTAAGTTTACCATTACAACCATTGACAGGTGAAAATATGCAAATTTAACATTTAGAGTGTCAATAGAAGTTTTTATAGTTATCATTGTCTCAATAAAAGAGGATTATAAAACATTTAAAGTCTCGTTTTGACATTTAATTTGATGCTTAAGAGAAACTATCTCATCATTTTTGAAAGAAATAATTTGCATAGTGTTCTTAAATGTTTTTAAAATGGATAATTTGAAATCCATTACATATTCTTACACAAGTTATAATATTAAAAAAAAATTATAAAAGAAAGCCAATAATATTATTAAAATACTTATGTGTAAATACTAATATTTAGATCAATTAACTTTAAAATGCAATTCCACACCAAACTAGGGTGTTTATAACATATGAGATTATAATGCAAATAATAAAATTTTAATTTTATCTATAAAATTAGCTTACATTTGATATAAAATCATATAAAAAGTTTTAACTAAATCTAAATAATACATTTATACTAAACACATATGAAGGATTAAATAAACAAAATTTCCAAGTTACTAATTCATGTGAAAATCATTAAATAAAATGATTTTGCCTATGTAATAAAAAGATTCTAACATAAAATAAACATTACTAAATAATTTGAGATAAATTAAAACTAATAATTTGCCACATAGATTAAAATGTTGGTTTATGTGAAAATCATTAAATAAAATGATTTTGGATGTGTAATAAAAAGATTCCAACATAAAATAAGAATTACTAAAGAGTCTGAGATAAATTAAAACCAATAATTCACCATATATATTAAAAATGTTAAATCTTTCCAAATATTTGGATACCTATAGATAATATATCTTCTTACAATGTATTTACCTTTGTTTGACATAAATTATCTATAGGTATCAAAACATTAGTTGTATGAGTTTGGTTACAGATCTGTAAGAAGGTATTCAATAGTCCTTACATGTCTAGTTATTATTCTACAAGTTTTTTTCATTTGAGGTAATTATTTTCAAATCATTTACATAGTTTTTGTGTTGGGTGTCTTGTATTTATTGATTTGTGGTGTTACAACCCGTTTATAGGCTTCTATGACATTTTTAGGCCTATTTAGGTTATTTCAGTCCTGTAAAAGAGGTTTCTTGGCCTTCTCAAGGTAAACATCTCCCTTCATGATATTCCACAACATGTTTCTTTTGTTTGGCCTCCAAATTGATCTTATAACACTCAATTAACCTACATATTGCCAGTGTAAATTTATGGGAGAAAATATCTTGATCTACAATGAAGTCTTTGATAATGTTTTTAGTGCAAGAGTTAGTGTAGAGATCATGATTAGACATGAAAAACCCCTATTAGTTCATCATATCTATGTAATATTTGTTGTCAAATACATTGGGTGAGTGGATGTCTAACATGGTGGTGCTGGTGGTGTTTGATGTAGGACACGTGACATACAAGTTTTTGGTATAACTCTTGTTTAGGGTTGAGTCTTGTGTGGGATATAGCTAATTTGAGAACAAGCTATAATAGCCAATTCCTATGGTGTGCCCTCATATGCATTAAAGATCATAGGGTAAATTTTATTTATATATGCATTTTTATCTCTGTTTCAAGTTTTTTGGTGCCAGTTTTGAAATTTGTAGGGTCTCTACGTCTTTCCTTTCTAATGTTATGGTCCTCCCAATGCCAAGAAGCTACTAAATGGTTTGTGGTGACCTGTTCTATCTTCCCCTCTTGGTGGTGTTGTTGATCTCTACACAACCTTAAAAAGGCATTTTGAGGAGTTGTTGTCAAGATTAGTGTCTCATAGCCTATCCATTATGTACAAATCAAGAATAATAACTTGATAATGGTATATACAACCTAGTGTTTTCCCTATGGAAGTGTACATCTTTAGTCCTAAGAATTTTCCTCCCTTAGTGGAGCCATATACCAGCCAAAAAAACATGCATAAGGATTATTAGGTTCTCTAATAACCTAAAAACACTCCACATCATGTTTGTGGTCTCCACCACATTCCAATGTAGACATTAATCTTACTTTCAAATTTAATTTAGTAGCATTTAAAAAATTAGCATTTTATGTTTTCTAAATACAAGTCAATTTGGGGAAATTGTATTAAGAGTGATTTAAGTGTTTAGATAGACTTGTTTTATCATTAGTCAAAAATGAAAGGTGAGGCTTAGGTTGGCAAGAGGAAAATTCCCCCTCAAAATCTAAACCATCGCATTCTACATTTTGTGTCAATTCTATTGATTGGATGGAAGGCTACCTTACCCTTTATTTGGTAGATACTTTTAAAATTTTAAGTGAAAGTTCATTAAATAGGTCATTAATGATGGGAAATGTTATTATACATAACTTTTACTTGGTAACTCATATTTGAGTGCCTTTTTTTGCAAAAGTGATTTATTTTTTATTCTCATTCCATCAGTCCTATTTTTATTGTAAATGCACTAAATTTATAAAGTGTTATATTTAGGGGGGTTACCTATGATATGGGCCCTACTACTTAATACATTCTACTTCATGTAATAATTTATCACACATGGATACATTTCCATTTGTGTCACACATCCCCATTCTAAGCATGCATTATCCCTCATCACTCTAGAATTGATTTCCCACTTGGACACATTCTTAGCTATGCCTGATATCTCATTCATGAATATGATTTAAGGGTTCATTAAAATTTTTACCATATAGTCTTGAACTTCCTTGGTGTCTTCTCTCAGTCATGATGGATCCATTTAAGAGACTCCATGGGAGGAAGGTTGGGTCTATGCCAATGGTCCTTCTTGGGAAGACCAATTATGTTTCATGGCATGTGTACATGGAATGTTCATCATGTAACAATACCTTATTCCATTATTATATAGATAAATTCTTGTTGCTATTGACCTAGGTCAATATGATTACTAGGCCAACTCTTATGAATGTGCCTATAGTCACTTATTGATATAATTTCATGGGATCTACACCACCATGTGGATCACATAGAGTGTCCCTTCACTATTTTTAACACTCTTCATAGTATTTTTGGGAATCCTACCATGACCTACATCACACTTTATCCTCCTCTTCATATTGTCTCTATTAAGACTTTTATACTCTTTCCTCTTACTTCTATTTATTATCATGATACATCCATAGTCAATAATGCTCTTCCTTCTATGGAGCCCCATTATAGGATGAGATTATGCCAAACCTTAGTTGTCTCATTGTAGATTCTACATACATTCCTATGCTAATTGTTTCTCTTTTAAAGACTTCATAGACTTAAATTTTAGAGGAATTTACTAATTTTAGTGGGAGTATGCACATTGAGAGTATCAAAGACTCATATGTTCTTATGGAAATTCATCTTGCATATTTGAGTGCTTCATTTGTAGACTAGTATTTAGTTTATAAGGTTATTGAGCCTTGATATCCTCTTCCCATAGACATTATTTTAGTGAATGTTCCATGTCTATCTTCTTCTATGGTTGTTCTCTCCCCTTCATTGTATGCTTCTTCTTTTCCATCTTCTACTATTAGTCATATGATACTTGATCAAACTTTAGCACATTCAATCACCATTAGGGAGACATTTGAGCATTTTACATAGATATGAATCATGACTCCTACTTACATTGAACTTGAGTTGTAATTCAATATTTTGATAGCTTGGGGTTTCTATATTCCAAAAGGAAGAGACATAATTTGTTATAGAGGGATATATGATAACATTTTTCATGTAACAATTTGTACTTACGTTCTCTTTTTTCTTTGTGGAGGAACACATCCTTCATGTTTAATAGGATACCAGGGATCATAACTATGTGTTTGGGCACCTCATTAGGCCTCATTGCTAAGACCTAATTCTCTAACCCACTTAAGATACACTTAAAGGGGGTGTTGGTATAGACTTTTGTCCTATAGGTTTTGTCTACATGGTTCATTATAATTTCTTAGGGTCTTAGATGGCTTTTGGTCATTTAGAAAGATTATTCCCACATTCACTAAAATTTGGGGTTTTAATCTCTCTCCCACTTATATATGTACCTCTCTCCCTTTATGTTGATCATCCATAGTTAATGAAGAATATAACTTTATGTTATTTGATTTTTGGTAATATCTCTCACCTACTTCATATGTTTCATGTGTGAATTAGATCTTGTTGAGAGGTCTTGGAGAAATTTGATAGAATGGCCTTAAGCCAAGAAAACATCATAAGAATTCAATATCATGACAAGAAGAGACTAAATTGTGTTGTATTGAAGAATGTGAGAGGATAACAAAATAAATGGATATAGGATAGAAAAAATAGATACATGAACAAGATTTATGTGTACACGTCAAGTGTGTTAATAATCTTATAAGTGAGTAAGATGTGTGTGCCATAGAGTGGAGGAGTTACTTGTACAAGTAACTTTTGAATCCTACAAGTGGACAAGAGAGGTGAGAGACACTTCATAATACTAGGATAAAGTGAAAATATAAATATAATAAATGCATATGTAAACAAGACCTAGGACAAACCTAAACTAGCTTATTATACCCCAATAAGATTAATTATACAACATTTTGACCCTTAATTATTTTAATGAAACATCATATTTATTCTTAATCATTTATGGTGACTCTTTCATACATGATATATAAATTTGTCATTTATTACATGCTACTTTTGAAACTTAGTCTATCACACATACTTACTCATGACTATAGTGTTGTATCTATAGTAAACATGAATATATACATATACATTAGTCATCATAGCATATAAAGCTTCATAGATACATATCTAGGGTACCATATACCCTCACACCACAAAGATACCAAAGTGAATTCATTACAAAAAGATAAATATAATACAAAAATTAAAAATTAAAAAGCATTCATAAAATCTATGTGTGTGTGTGTGTGTGTGTGTGTGTGTGTGTGTGTGTGTGTGTGTGTGTGTGTGTGTGTGTGTGTGTGTGTGTGTGTGTGTGTGTGTGTGTGTGTGTGTGTGTGTGTGTGTGTGTTTATCTTATTCATATGATGCATATCATGCATATTTTACTTATCTTAGAAGTTTTATTATATTAATGTTTTTCACATATGATTCTCTTGATATAATTTGAGTAGGTGAGATGCAAGATATTCATATTATATATGGTTATGTACTGATAGCACTCTAATTGATTTAACCAAACAAAATCACGTAAGATAAATCTTGTGCCCATTGAGGTGGGTCCACAAGTATTTTATTAATCAAAATTAAAAAATTACATGAAAAGGGTACCAATATTTTTTTAACCCTTATACATAGAAAAACATGTATTTATAGGTTTTAGCCATTACTGGTAAAACCAACCAACCAACCTACTAACCAACTCTCATAGGAATTCCACCTGAAAGGCAATTCTAATTATTAACTCAAACATAAATCTAACTTAATAAATCTAACTTAATTTATGTATGGGGGTATATTTACAAAAATAAAAATGACCCATTTACATTTATTTAATTTAACTTACCAAAATCCTAAACTAAGTTAAGACTTTAGAACAAGTCCTAACAAACCCCCTTATGATCCAAAGTTAGTTATTTGGAAACATGGCAAGCATTTATAGATAGTGATATTTTACATTCATACATTTTGTTTTGCCATGAAAGAATCAATTCTTAGACATCTTTATTTCATTTTGATTATCAAAGTACAACTATGTAGGAGCAATCTAAGAAATTTAAAGATCTTCAAGAATGTGATTTAAATATAAAATTTATCTATAAGCATCCCATGTTGTGATGTATATTATTCTAATGATGAATTTTCCACTATATCCTACTTCTTACAACACCAAGAAATGGTAGTTGAACCCATATGCATAGTGTTTCTTGTTGTGGACACTCTATCATCCACATATCTACTAAAATCTACATGACAATATTCTATAAATTTGAAGTTCTTATTGTGGCAGTACTCAAGGCCATATGTTTTCATTCCTTGAAGGTAATGATGTACTCTTTTTACTGCAACCAAATAATTTGTCTAAGCTCATGAATAATTCTAGACAAAATTCCAACTAAAAATGATATATCAAGCTTGGGGGTCATCAAATATATCAAACCTCCCACTAACTGTATGTATTTATTTCCATCAAAAAAGGAACTACCATCATCGTTAGACAATTTCAAGTTAATTTCCATGGGAGTGAGGGTAGGTTTGAAATCATTCATGCCAAACCTATTTAATAACTCATAAATATACTTAGTTTGTGGAATGAAAATACTATGCTCTTTCTAAGTTACTTTTATGCCAAGGTAGTAGTGAAGAATTCCAATATCTATCATCTAAAACCCATATTTTAATTCCTTCTTCATAGACTTATTATGGGTTTCATCATTGCTTGTGATAAACAAGTCATTGACATAGAGAACAAGAATCCCCAGTTTATTACCCTACACTTGAAAAAGAGAGTATCATCAGATTCACTACATTGAAAGCCAATTATCTTAAAATATGAATCCATTTTTTCATATCGATCCCTAGGTGCTTGTTTGAGCCCATTCAGAGCTTTGATCAATTTGCATACCTTGTGCTCTACACCCAATTTATCAAAACCTTGGGGTTGTTTCATATATACTTCTTCTAAATCACCATTCAAAAAATAACTTTTAACATCCATCTGATGTACTTTTAAACCATTCTATGATGCTAAGGTAAGAATCATATGAATAGTGTGCTATTTGGTAGTTGGTACAAACATTTCCTCATAATCAATACCCTCTTGTTGCGCATAAACTTTCACAACAAGTCTTGCCTTATGGTTATCAATGGAGCCATCTCATTTATACTTAGTTTTATAAACCCATTGCATCTTATGGGTTAAACATATGGAGGAAGATCAACCAAAAACCAAGTATTATTGTTAAGTAATGCATCATATTAAATTTGAATTACCTATTGCCAAACATGTTAAGTAGAAGCCTCTTCAAAATTAGATGGCTTAGTGGAAGAAGTATCAAAAACCATTGCATAGTTCACCTATTTATGAGAAATCCTAGGACCTGTTAGACCAACTTCATTTGATTTCAAGTCATAAAAAGTACTTATAACCCATTATAGATACTTATCTAAATTATTTAGATCAGGAACACGAAAATTCTTATCATGTTCATCATTCAAAGGAAGACTTAGAGAATTTTCAACATTTTCAAAGTCATTAACCTCTGAAATAATATATGAAGGAGAAGAAATAGAAGGGATATGAGTCTCATACCATAACCTCTAATAATTTCCATCATTAATCAATCCTTTATCATGTTTTACAATCTTCATCTCTAACCTATCAAATTGATAATCAATCTCTATAGTGTTCATAGTACCAAATTCATCAAATCCCACATCCTAACTCACCATGAATTTGCCTATATCTTGTGCAAGTAAATGATACCCCTTTTTTATTTTTTGAATATCCAAGAAAGATGCATTTTTGAATCAGTGTTTCTAACTTAGTTCTATGTTCATTGGGAACTATGTCAAAACAAAGGCATCCAAAAATTTTCAAGTGTTTACCTTTTGGTTTAAACCCATACCAAGCTTCATATGGATTTTGTCCCAAAAGTGTAGCTATAGGGGACCTATTTCTCAAATACACTACAATACCTATGGCTTTGGCCCAAAACTTATCATCAAGTTATTTATATTAAAACACAGCTCATGTTTTTCCCTCTAAAGTCCTCTTCATTCATTTAGATACTACATTCTATTGTGGAGTATAAGCATTATTGTATTGTCTATGAATGTTATGTTCCTGATAATAATCTGAAAAGTCATTTGAAGTAACCTCACCACCATTGTTTGAATGAAGAGTGGCCAAGTGTAAACCTTTTTGTTTTTCAGCTAAGTCTAACCAATAAAAAAAACTTAATGAAAACTTTTGATTTGTTTTTCATGATAAATACCCAACTCATCCTATAAAAATCACCAATAAACAACACAAAATACCTATACCCTCAAATAGATGAATTCTTCATGTCACATAAATCACTATAAAATAACTAAAAACATATGTTAGCTTTCCATTAAGAATTCTTAGGAAAATCTTCCTAATTATTTTTTCCCAAATCACATGATTCACAAAGAATACTATCTTTGTAAAAATATCGTAACCCACTCACCATAACATATCTCTACAATACACTAAAGAGTGAACATTCAAATTTCCATAGTGGAGATGCCATAACTATTGCGTAGACATAGTACCTATACCTATATCAATAAATGCCACAAGTTCCATTATGGGAGGAATCACTTTACAATGTAATCTAGCCAAATTTCCATCCTCATATGTTGGATACATAATTTTGTATCCATCCTTTACTGAATTGATATAAATGAGACCATTTGCAAGCACAATTTGATAAACTTTCTTTTGAATAGTTACCAAGGAAAGAATATGTTTTTATAATGTGGGAACATAACAAACATTCTCCAAGTATTTGATATATACATTGTAAATTAGAATTTGAATTGAACTAAGATCTTGTGGAGTATGCATAAACTTATCTACCAAGGATACTGAGGAGAGAGAAGCTTCTTTGAAAGTCCAATAGAAGTTTCCTAAATGTCATGTGTTTGGTTACTCTTGTATATAAAACCCATATATGTGAGCTCATCTCTAGCCTCATATTCCATATAATCAATGTTACCTAAAGCAGTGAATACAAATTCATGAGCAACATTGCTAGACTCATCATAATCATTCTCAACATAGCTGAGTTAAACTTAGTCACTTTTTATGGCCTCTAAATTTTCTCAAAAGAAATCCTACATTGAGATGCAATGTGACCAAATTTCCCACATCTATGACACTAAATGTCTAATATACCTCAACCTATGCCTCTATAAGAGTTGTGACCACATCCTCTATCACTCATCTCATTTGAATGAGAATGGATAGATTGCTTATTTGAATAACCTCTACCTCAATTTTGAAATATACCTCCTCTATAACCTCAACCCCCTTTATAACTATTCCCTCTATTTTTTTGTTGAGCAAAAGAAGATGAACTAGGCTTGAAATTAAAAACATGGGCTTACTCATTTTTATTGGATTTATTAGGGAGAGAGAGGTCATGGTGAATAGGTAACTTAGCCAATTTATCAAAAGTAATGCCTATGATCTTGTCATAGATATGAAACATTTCTACAAAGTTCTTATAATACCTAGGTAGTCCTTTCAATGTAACAATAACTATGAGATCATCATATCATTTTCCAAAACCAACCTTAGTGTATTCAATATCAATATCATTCAACTTAGACATGTACTCTCCCATATCCCCATCTTCCTCTAATGACAAAGTAAATAACTACATATGGATGTCTATCTTTTTATGCAATGTAACTATGAGGAGAATTTTCAATATGCATATAAGTATCTTGAGTACAACAACACTTGATTAAAGCTAGGACCTTAGAGTCACATAGATTAAAAACATCAGGTTTGACTTGTTTTGTAGGTAATTTCAGATTTTCATTCTTTACAACATCCAATAGCTCATTGAAAACTAATGAATCTTCCATCAAATGTTTTTGTGAATTAAAATCCACTTTTTGCTATTTTAGAGTAGTCAGTTTTTAATCTTGAGCTTGTTTAGTGGAATCTGGTAGTTATGATTTAAGCCTCCTTCTTAGGGCCCCTTTTTGCATATTTTGCCTAAGTATTGGCTCCCTTTATCTATCACCATGTGGCATCCCAGTGATCATTTACCACAAAATATTTTTCAACTTTCCAAGGAGGAGTGCTAACATTCCACATGGCAACCAGATGCTCTTTGGGGCCAATTTTCCTTTGTCAAAACATGAAGTGGTGTCACTGGCTATGGATTTGGAAGGGGGACCCATAATTTTAGTTGTAAGGAGGCACATGGAGCTCTCCACATGGCATCATGATGATTATTGGGAGGAGTTTATTTTTTATAAGATTTCAAGTAGTGTTATTGGATGAAAGATATAGGCAGGTCCCACTACATGGTAAAAAGGGAAGTAAGAAGAGCTCTCCACATGGCATCACATCACTTGTCTAAGTCAAGTTTTTTATAAGAACTAGAAGTTACACCATTTGTAAAATCAAGTTGGTCCTCATTTTTAATAACATAACAAAGGTAGTTATATATATGAACACATGGTGACACGACTATTCTCCTAAGCATCATGGCCATCACAAGGTGTTATATTTATGCCATATTTGAGATATAAAGATCAATTAAACTCATGAGCCAAAGTCCCTCATTCTATTGTAGTGAAATCATCATAGGTGTAAGCATCAATATTTATAGGTATCACTCCCATAATAGACTAATGGGCCTATATAGGTGAAGTTGTTTTCCTTTGTAAGGGTTGGTTATCAATTACTTGTAATTTCTATTATTTTTGAGAGAAGCCATTTATAATATTTCTAGAATAGAAGTATAAGTTGTTAGTGATTTTTCATTCTATGACATTAACAAGTGCCCCTCATGGGTAAGATTTAATGTTTTGTATTGTGTCACTTGAGGCCTTTTGTACTATATTCTCCACCTAACAATGAAGATGATGTGGTGTTCTATGTCAAGTCAAGTGAAAATATATTTATGTTTGTTATTTTTCTTCTTTGCTTCTACATTATTGATTATTGTTTTCATTATAGAATTTATTTCATGATTTATTCTCTTTTAATAGTCTATAATGTTTGAGGATTAAAGCTATTTTATGAAATTTTAGTTTAATTCTTTAAATATCTTGGTGCATCACCTTAGTCTATTTTTGTTCATGTTTCTTTCCTATCCCTTTTCATCCCTCAAATAAAATTAAATATCTAACTTATAAAATCCTAAATTTTTATTTATATATTGTAATTTGTTCCCACACCTATAAAGCTTCCCATAGTAAGCAATTTCACCTGAAGTAAAGGTTTTATGCATCAACAATTTTTCTTTTCTAGCACACCTAGTGGGACATCAAATACTAGTCTACCTAACTAGGATCTCAAGTTTATGAGCCAAAGGCCTATTACAAGGTCAAAAAAATGATGAATCTAACTTTTCTAAGACCACCTCTAGGATATCCAACTTTCTAAATGATCATGGGATCAAACACTATTCAACAATAATAATATAAGGCTATTTTAACCCTACCAAGGAATTTTGTAGCATGGAATAGTGGTATCCCACTTATTCCTCTAGTTCCCCCAACCACATGGGACCTTATTCCTTAAAATACCCTAAATTAAATCCGTAAATTCTCAAGGGAAGATTTCAATAATGAAACATAACATATTCAAGATGTTATGAATGTATGCACTATACATTATGTCATGCAGCATAATGTTTCCCTAAGGCTACTATCCACTTCCTTTAAAGGATGAGATCTTGAATAGTATCAATATTTGACACCCAACTCCATAGACACCTAGGATGAATTGGGGGACAACTTATTTGAATGATTCAATGATAAGGCATATCAATCATCTCTCCTATAATAATTGATCATTATTAAAATATCCCTACGAGAGGCTATTATTAAATTCTATATCAAGTGTGATAAGACATGGAAAAGGATTATAATAGTGGATCAAATACTTTTATGAATGGAAATTATGTTCTACCTTAAGGCCTTTAACTTAGATATTTCTATAATGATTTAGTTGCTTAGAGGCCAAACATTATTGGACATGTATGAACTAGTAATAAGAGCTAAGAACAACTTGCAAGAAAGCTCCATCCTTAGCAATCAATGTTAATGATCCCAAAAATATAAATTCCATAATAATAATAAGTCCTAAGTACCTCACAAGCACCACCTTCTATGTATGTGTATCCACCCACATAGGCAATCATATTTGCTCTATACTTACTAGCTGTAGAGATGAATGACATGAAGAGTAACTTGTGAAAGTTCTCCAATGAGATAATAAACCTCAAAATTTAATAGGATATTCATCCAAAACCCCATTTCTAGAGCTACCAAGAAAGGAGAGTACCATACTAGTAGAACTAGTACTAAGAGAGGTAAAGGCCAAATCACTAAGCACCAAAACATCAAATGCCAAACCATCAGATGTAACCTATAAATTAGATGGTTCCAAATCTTGACCCCTTACATACAATATTAGAAAATAAAAATAAAGAGTTTTTTTCTATCCAAAATAACTTGGAGGATGATTCTAATTAATGGTGCTTCCCATGCAATGATTCATATACACCCCATAATTACCTAAGAGGTAATCTATAATAGAAGGTTATCAAGCAACACTGATAAGGAAATGCACCTAAGTCAACCTATGGATATTAATACCTAGGGGTTAAGAATGTTGTCTTAATGATATAGATGAAAGAGATGACCTAAAACAATAAGAGTAAATATCCCTAGAGCATGTGCTTTTCTCCTAGGTAGAAGGAGAAGATGTAGCGTATATGATCAAAGTTCCCATGTATAGAGATTCTCAAGTCCAATATGACTATTACACATTCTATAAGAAGAGATTGGATGAGATACCAAAGGATATAATGAGTCCCAAAGTGACTTATAAAAAAATTATAGTACCCCAACCTCCACCTCTAACATATTAAAAATGGAATGAAATAGTGAAAAAAAGATAAGAGACCCTAAGGTCCTACCTCTAGGGTCATATAATGTAGTGGAGTACCTAAAAAATATTCTAGCAAATGTTTCTCTCTAGGATGTCTTATCTATCCTTGATCAAAAGTATCTATTAAAATAATCCTTAGAGTAATGAGGGAAACACACATGAAATGCAAAACTAGTTGTGGATTCCACATAGATAAAGGGAAAGAAAGCTAGCATGAGTGTGCAACACTAGGTACCATCCACATTAATCAAATCCAAAGAAGGGTTAAGTAATTTTAAACATACCGCATTATATTTAATTCTTATAATGAGAAATAATCTATTGGATAACTCCATGATCAATTATAGTGCTAGCATAATGATGATGCCTAAGCAGATCACAAATGTACTATAGTTATGGTATGAGCCTTTGAATAAAGGATTGATGAAGTTGTGTGGAAATGAGGTTAAAAACATAGGCATCATAGAGACTCTTCCCCTCACATTATATTTTTGTCCTAACATTACTATTTTACAAGAGGTTGTATTGATAGACATCCTGTTAGTCTTTAGGCTATGTCTATCAAGAAATTTCACCATGAAAATAGGTAGATACCTATCATTGGATTAGTCCCGTTTAATCCTAAGGAATAAATATGGCTTGAAACTAAAATAAATATCTAATCCATTAAATAAGGATTAGATAGTCTATGAGGTTATGATAAATTATAAGTATCACACACTTTTTTCTCTAAGACAAAGATGTATCACATAGAGATGCTTGAAGAAGAAAAAGTGGAAAACACATGAAGCTCAAAAGAAAAGGTCCTTGTCAAATAATTCATCGAGAGTGATTAATTCATGAAATTTTATTCCACTATCCTTATAACCTATTTAACCCATGATGAGGACCATGCCATCCCTGAGGTCATGAAGAAGAAAGAAGAAAGACTATAGATAAAGTGGGAATATAGCACAAGATGAAAGACTATATATAAAGTGGGAATATAGTTGGTGTATCCATCTAAAAAAGAGACCCTTTAAGCCTTCTAATTCTAATTTGCTTGCACAAATAATAAAGTTGAATATAAAGAACTAGTCCATGGCCTTAGCCTTACTGAGCGGATGGGCATAAAGTAGTTGAAAGTATTCAGTGATTTTCAATTAGTGGTAAGATAGGTGAGAGGGGTCATAAAACTAAGGAATGTGTGCATGATGTCCTACCACAATCAGATATGGGATTTTATTGAGATGTTTAAAGCTTTTGACATTCAGATCATCCTTAGGGTTGTGAAAGTAGAAGTAGATAAAATGGTGATAATTGTATCCCAATTTGACCTAGTGATGGACTTATTCACTAATGAGAAATTGGTATGGGTGATAATTAGATTCATCATTCCCAATAATGACAAAAAGTGGAAAACATTTAAAATTGATGCACAAATTGCCATGTTCTTATAATAATTTTGTGAGTTCGTAGAGAAATTATAACTAAAAATTAAAGAAGCCTATGGAGATCAAATTATGTAGTTAAAAACCCAAAAACTATCAAAGGGGTTTATCACCCTAGAAAATCTACTTGAATCTAATGATGAAAGGAATGATAAATAGAAGTTTGTCATAGATAAAGGTGACTACTTCAAACTTGATGTCAGAAATAGAGGAAAATTGAAGGTTGGGAAGGAAGTTCTTTGAGAGGATAAAGAGTGGTTGATTTATTTTTTTCTAAAAATATGAAGGGGTCATTACATGGACCTATGATGATTTTATAGGATATGACCATGAGGTAATTTAGCACACCATAGACATGGTGGAAGGATGCAAACCTATCTAGCAAAAGCAAAGGTTGATTAACCCAAAAATTGAATCTCTCATGGATCAAGAACTAAGGAAACTAGTTAATTCAAGAATCATATACCTGATCAAACATTCAACCTGGATATCCAATCTAGTTCTAGTTCAAAATATGTGTGGAAAGATCTGACTATTAGATTTTTGGGATTTGAATAAAGCATCCTTAAAGGATCATTGCCCCCTTCCCTTTATAGATTAGATCCTCCAAATATTATTGGGTGCATAAATGTTATCTCTATAGGATGGATTCTCTAGATATAATTAGGTATGGGTAAATAAATAAGATCAACACAAGACCACTTTCACCACAAAGTGGGGGATCTTTGCATATACAAAAATGATTTTTAGCCTCTCAAATGTTGGGGCTACTTTCCAAAGAGATATAGATGTATATTTTAAGGGCTTGATAAAAAATATCATCTTTATTTACCTAGATGACCTCATCCTATTCTCCAAAAGGAAGGAAGAACACTTTGATCAGTTGGAGAAGGTCTTCCAGAAGTTCTAAAAATTTGGGGTGTTTCTTAACCCTAAGAAATGTGTTTTTGGAGTCCTACAAAAAAATCTACTTGGATACATGGTATCAAAAGAATGGATCACCATTGATCCAAAAAGAGTAAAGACCATCAAAGACTTATCTTTATTGATAAACAATAAAGGGGTTTGATCTTTTTTAGGAAAGATCAACTTCATCAGTAGGTTCATATTTTACTTCATAGGATTGGTGAGACCAATGATGTTGATTATAAAAAATTACCGAGACTTCAAATGGACCCCTAAGGGAAGAGAATAATTTGATAAAATCAAAGATGTGATATCCACTACTCTAGTTTTGGTCAACCCTAAATTCTTCAAAGATTTCATCATGTATATCTATGGGAGTGAGCATAGCCTAGCGACTATGTTAACTCAAAAGGAAGAAGAAGGGGGAAGTGAGTACCCAATCATGTTTTATTTAAGAACCCTATTTGGGTATAAAGTTAAGTAATTTTTTTTAGAAAAATAGGCTTTCACCATTATCAAGGGTCTTAAAAAATTTAGGCACCTTATGTTGGGAAGCAAAATAATGGTGCAGATAACACACTCTAGCATCCACAAATACATAATGGAAGGAGAGATCATAAAAATTTGGGATAATTGGATGACCAAGATCCTTGAATATGGTATTTAATTAAGGCTATCCAAACTACTAAGAGTAAGAGGAATCTATCAATACTTATCTCATTGCATATATACCCTAATGGAATAACATGACACCTCAAGAATAGTTTTATTAAATCAATATGAAATCAATGAGTCATAGGTTATTTATATGACCCAATAAAAGCAAAATAGTAGGTATCTTGAGTCATAGTTTTTTTCCTTTTGAATAAGTTTCATTGGCAAAAGTAGCTCATCCCATGTTCATGTGTCCTCATCTTGGATCTCCTAAATTTTGAAACATTCTCTGAAAGATCATTATTTATGCACCTCCTACCATTAATATTAGACTCCATATTACATTATTCCCCATAAGGATCAATATAAATATCTTGTGAGTTTCTCCTTGAATGTGTGTACCTCCCTTGATATTTATGGAGCACCCAAATTCAAAAAATTTGATGATGATCATACCTAGGAACATTGGCTAATAAATACCCCTCTCCTCATCTAGCCAAACACTTAGATGCATCAAGAATTCTGATAGCTTTGACAAATTGAGTAGAGCATAAGGAGTAGAGAGATTCAACCCAAGAATTGTGAGAGTTTTTGAGTTGAGGTTGATATCTAGTGCCTTAATTATAATAAAGATTAATTTTGAGAAGAATTCATGAGATGGAGATTTCTACATCCTTTTCAGAGAGTAGAAGATATCTAAAAAAACACATAACCCATAGGTCAAGTGGTCCTGGTGACCTTTCCCAACAATATGCAGTAATCAAGTCATATGCTTCCATCCCTTCCTTACCAAACAAAAAGGTGCCAAATGTCAATAGAATAGCCAAAAGGTGTTATAGAGACCACATGCTAGTCACAAATTACATGAATCATATCTAGACCCTAAACTAACTAAAAATCCCAAGAGTTTGAGAGAGGGTGACCATACCCAAATGATTGATAAGGTTTAGAGGAATAACCATGATTCATTTAGATATAAAATTTATAACTCAATACTGACATAGTAAATGGTGCCACATATGTACCCACTCCCAAATATCATTTCCTTCTATGCAAAGAGGTATGATGCCAATAATGGCATCATTACAAGTAACACCCATTTTAAAGTGGGGATCAACATGGATGCCATAAGGGAAATGATTCAACTCTCAAGTGACCCCAAGGCTGACATTTTCAGCATGGAGGGCCTATAGAAGGTTTTAGATACCTAAGTCTATAAGGTAGACTTCCTCAATTTCATCCTCAAGAGCAGCTACATAGAAGTGCCTCCTCTACCCATCCCCTTTGCAAGTTTCCCTATGCAAGACCTGAAATATGCCTTGTCTATGTTAGCTTTAATATTTAGGATGCATTTGAATGCCAACATCATCAATTTTCAATTAGGCGTGCTCTTCCTCCTAAAGATGATAAGTAAGGAGGATCTGTATAGGATATATTTCATAGATGCCATTGCACTACCATGAAAAATGAGCTGGTGAAATTTTTAATTTTGGGTACCTTTTGGTATTCCTCCTTCACCTCATCCTATTTTAGTAATCCAAATTATTATTTGCATACCCCACCCTCAACTCCTTTGAGATAAGCATTATCCCTAACATGGTAACCCCTATCATGATGTGGACACACATCTTATCTATCACATATGATTACTATGATTTTTAAAAACTCTTTTCATCCCAAGTCCTCATAAACCTTAGCCAAGAGGCCATTACATTAAGGATGACAAACTTGTAGTAATTGTGGATCACCAAAAGTAAGATTCCAATTGAATGGTTCTTTGGGAGCCATTTCACCTTCATTTAGGAACATGGATTTAAAGATGAACCCTTATATCTCCCATGCCTACTCATGGATAGGACCTTAACCCTAGATTTGGCTCACCAGATCAATGTGGTTGACATAATTTATAGCACAAGCTGTAAGAAGGCCGTATATGATGTCCCCTTCATAAGAGGAGGTATCATAATGGTGAAGAGGTTGTAAGATCACCTGATCATGGCCAAACTTATGGAGCTTAGCATTGACATGATTGATGATATATAGAGCTACAACCTAGTCAATCACATAGCCTCCTTGAATATCATAGGCCCACCCAATCATGAGCCCTAACCATACCTTGAGTAGTGGAGGTTACCCACAAAGGATGACCTAAAATATTATTTGGATCTATTTTAGGTCTCATTGGACACCCATAAGCCATGGGAATATTTCTATGATGTGGTTATAAAGTTATAACATTCCAAGAATTAATAAAGGGGTTGAGGGCATAACTCACCCAAAGATATTGGAGCCAAGAAAAGATATACGCCTATTGGAAATATTGCTATGAGATTGGAAATATGTTCTCAAATTTTAAGAATGAAGAGAAAAATGAAACTTATTAAAACCTCTAATATGATCACCATCCAAAAGAGGCCCTGGTATAAAGAAAATTCTCTATTAGAGAAGAAGAAGAATAAAAATACACCTTGGGTAGGGAAGATAGGGATGTGCCTCTAGAGAAGGAAGAATAAGTCATAGTAGTCTTAAAGCTATCGACCTAGCCACCATCTTTATACCCTTACCCTACCAACCTATAGAAAAAATGACCTCTTTAGGGCACCTTATAGTGGGGTCATCTAAGCCTAAGTTACTTAAGGCATAAATATCTATCCCTCTATCAAATCCCCCTTAGAAGAAGGTATGATTTTCCTAGCCCCTTATTTCCACCTCTACCTCTTTCTTCACTCCTTCATCTCCCTTCATAGTTTTACTCAAGGTTGTGCCACTTTCCACTATCTAACAAATCACTTCCCTAGATCCACTCTCTCCTTCATCCACCTAGCCTATCACACACTACTTTCCTCTATAATCCTAATATCTTCTCATGCACCTTTCTTTACTCATCTTCCCTCATCATATGCATCATCTTCCATCATGGTGAAACCAACTTCTACCCCACTCCATGGCCTCCCACCTTTCTCTCCTTCTACCCTCACCCTTCACCCACTCACCTCTAAGGGAATAATGTCTATTGATTCACATTAGTAAGTGAACTTTCCATTTGGGCTACCCCAAGGATTCCCCTTTGTAATGAAAAAATTTAGTCATAAGAGCAATTCCATCAATAGATAAAAAAATATGAGGAAAGACCAAGAGGCTTGGGTAGATAAGAGGAAGGAATAATAGGCCAAGGACTAAGTAGTACCTCACATAGAGTCATTCTTTAACTTGGTACAACAATCTCTTATGATTGTGTATATGGCACCTTAGGTAGTCAAGTCCCAAGATTAGATGTAGTTGGGGGGCTATGTAATATAAGCCATCAACCTCAATCTTAGTTAGACCAGACCCATTAACATGGTTGAGATAATGGAGAAAACATAAAAGTTCATCACTATGGACTGTATTAAAATGGGCCAAAAATTAGAGAAGACTAAGCTGTAACTTACCAAGGTGAAGGCTACGGTAAACTACCTCAACATTGAGGCTAAAGCAAAAGATGGGGAGATTAATAAATTGAGGTCTAAACTTTAGAGTTGTATCTCTAATGAGAGATTCTAGGTTAAAGCCAATCTATGATTGACTATAGAGGCTAAGCTATAAGAAAAGGATGAAATTGCACATACCCATTAAAATCTCTTAGATTCTAATTGGGCATATCTACAAATTTATTAATATACATAGTAAGAGTCCTTGTTTAAGGACCAAGAAATACTAAATTTGAGGAATGACCTTGATTCTTGCTCCTAGTCCACAGAGATCCTCCCAATTATTCAACAAATATAGTATCTTATTAGGAGAGGATCAAGGGCATGGCCACAAACTTGAAGCCAACACTCAATTTCATAATAGACTCATAAAGGCTAAACTCCCAAGTAAGCAAGTCCATTGGCCAAGTCATTGCCTTCGTATACCCCAAAATTTCATGATTCATAGCTCCTTATCCAAAATATTTAATGCACTATGGATGAGAAACTACAGGTAGCAAGGGTGATTGATTGAATTAAGTGGTGG
Source organism: Torreya grandis (assembly GCA_037957365.1). Classification (NCBI taxonomy): domain Eukaryota; kingdom Viridiplantae; phylum Streptophyta; class Pinopsida; order Cupressales; family Taxaceae; genus Torreya; species Torreya grandis. Next base: position 104,050 of record JARHVA010007654.1, on the reverse strand, counting down.
TGAAGGTTAATGAATTTTTGAGCTATAATAAGGCAATTACCAAGTATAAGGGATTTATAAATACCTTTAAAAAGGTGGTTAAAGATAAGAGGGGGCACATTGAATAATTAGTCTAATTAGGACTCCCCTCTCCATTCTTGGATAACAACACCATACTTCTAGAGTATAAGATCAAAGAACTACTCGAGTAGAATCAAAATGACTAGGCCATGTTCATGGTTCTTGATTAATCACCAAGCATCTCTAAGGTGGAGAAAATATTATAGCCACTTGCCCAACTAGATTTCTAAACACTGGTTGTAGTTCAAGGTTTGGGTATTATCTCCTTTAAGGAAATCATAGATCTAGACAAAGACTTTGAGGCTCTCAATAAGAACACTCAACCTAAGGAGGAAGAGTGGGCACCTTTAAAGGAAACCCTTCAAAAGTTATAAGTTGCAAGCCTTCCTCCTTTTTCAAGAATTTTACCTTGACTGGTCTATGAAACTAGTATTTTTAGGTTCTCTCATATGCAAACATATACCCCTATGAGTTTCCAATAATCATGATCCAGATCCACTTTTTGTTATTTTGGAACAATCATCTTTTAGTCTTAGGCTTACTCAAGAGAATCTAGTAGTGGTGATTTTAGCCTACTTCTTTCTAGGGCACTTTTTTACATATTTTACCTAAGTATCAGCTCCCTTACACTATTACCATATGGCATCTCAATGCTCATTTACCACAAAAAGTTTTTTATCTTTCTAAGGAGGAGTACTAGCACTCCACATGGTGATCAAATTTTCTCTAGGGCCATTTCTCCTTTATCAAAAACTAAAGTGGCACCATTAGCTGGTAGATTTAGAAGGGGGACCCACCATTTTAGTTGTAGGGAGGCATGTGAAGCTCTCCACATGGAATCATATTGAATATTAAGATGAGTTTATTTTTGTCAAGATTTTGAGCAGTCATTGGTTGATGGATATGGTTAGGGATCACTACATGGTACAAATGGAAGCAAGTGGAGCTCTCCATGTAACATCATAACACTTATCTAAGGTAGGGTTTTTTATGTTAGAGATAGGAGTTATTTCATTGGTGGAACTGAGTTGGTCCTCATTTATAATGGCATAATAGAGGTAGTTTTAGAGATGGAAATGTGGTGTCATGATGCTTATCCTAAGCATTGTGGCCATCATAAGGCATTGATGTTGTGTCATATCTGGGATCTAAAGATCAATTGCACTCATGATCTAAATTCCCTCATTTATTTGAAATGGCATCATCATAGGTGTGAGCATTGGGATTTCTAGGTGTCACTCCCACAAAAGATCATTAGGCCTATATAAGTGGGGCTCTTTTCCATTGTAGGGGTTGGTTATCGATTACTTATAATTTCTACTATTTTTTAGAGAAGACATTTGTAATAGTTCTAAAATAGATGTAGAAGAAATTAGTGATTTATAATTCTATGACTTTAATAGGTTCCCCTCATGGGTAAGATTGAGCATTTTGTATTACACCCCTTGATGCCTTCTATATTCTATTCTACACCTAAAAATGAAGAGGATGTGGAGTTCTATGTGAAGCTAAGTGAAAATATATCATTTATTTTATTATATGGTATTTATTCTTGTTCACATTATAAACTGTAATTCATGCTTTATGATCCTGTAATAGTCTATAGTGTTTGAGGATTAAAGTTATTTTATGCAATTATAGGTTAATGTTTTAAATATCTCATCACATCACCTTAGTTTTTTTTTTTCACATTTATTTCCTATCCCTTTTAATCCCCCAAATTAAATTGAAGATCTAGCATATAAAATCTTAGAGTTTACTTTATAGACCACAATTTTGTCCCACACATATAAAGCTTTTCATAGAGAGCTATTTCACTTGAAGTGAAGGTTTTAGGCATCAACAATTTATAATTTGAATAATTATAAATGATTAATCTATCACCAATTGAAATAAAATTTTAAATCTTTGGCATCTTGAAATGAAGAAAGTGCAACAAATAAAAGTAAGTATGACAAATGAAAGAAACAACACACTCATTGATAGCACTTTGCACAAAACAATGATTCTATAGGGTTTTTTACTTAACATCTAAGTATAACAAAAAAATAAGATTTTTGATGGGTTTTGCACTTAACCTCACCAAAAAATTAGATGATTACACCTTTATTTCACCATATATACACCTTTATTTCACCAAAATACAACCATATTTCACCAAAAGCACAAGAAACAAACTTTTATTGCATTTTTCCAAGTAGTATTAATGATTTTACAATCATATATGATTTTACAATCATATATGATTTTACAATCATATATGATTTTACAATCATATATGATTTTTAAAATTTGTAAAGCATAAAAAAATATTAAAAAAAGAATATTCCCTTTCAAAAAGCATATACCAAAAATAAAATATTCTTCCAAAAAGGAGATTGGAGCCCTTGAGCTCTTTCTTTCAAAGGTTTCGATAAAATAAGCCCTTCTAATTGACCTAAGAGCATTCACAAGTCATAAAGATAGAAATTTACATATAAATTGGATTTTTTATTTATGGAAATAAAAAAAATTACTTGGGCATTGTAAAATTTATTTATTCATGAAAGATTTTGGTAATTAAAACTCAAACTCTTGCATAGCTTTGATTGGGACCCACACAAACCCTATATTTTGAGAAAATTATATTGGAATCTTTACAAAAAATGAAATTATTATTTTCCAAAGACTTCCAATGTATTTAACAAACATCGAATGCCATGGATACTCTAGAAAAAATATGAAACTAGCTTTCCACTGCTCTAGGCCATACAAATCCATACTAGACTGTACTATTTAGGATTTGCCTTAGTTTAAGACTGTTAGAGAGTTTTTTTATGAATAAAATATTGTTTTAGAATGATGGGGCATTGAGGAGGCTATACAAGTTTAGTTATGGGTTGTGCACCTCAAACAAATCTTGGATAACATCTCGGAAGGGTTTGAATACTAGAATTTGTCTTTTTAGCGAGTTAAACATAGGGAAAACTGAGTAGATTAAACATTCAAAAAATGGAATCTATACTATCTAAACAAAGAAATTTTTATCTTGAGGAAAGCTACATAAATGGATATTTAGGAAGGAAAATATGGTTTGCAATTCACAGATGATCAAACTACAACCTTCAAAATCATTCCAGACTATTGAAAATTAATTGGTTGGTGGTTTTTCTACATAATAGTATCAATTCCAAACTATAATATTATCTTATGGTTGGTGGTTTTTTTACATATGTGGTTTACACTATTATATTAATTGAATATTATTCCCTTCACATCACTTCACACTTTGGAACATAATGTTCATCATACTTGATATATACATGATTTACACAATTACCCATCAAGGGGAAAGATTAAAATTACAAAACATTACATAATTAAAAAATTCAAAAACATTGTTTTATGCATCATTATATATTAATATATGTTAGGCTATTTCATATCCATGATTTACACGTGATTTTAATGGGTTTTTAAAAGTGGGTGCTAAGAAGATTCATAAATTATATTATAATGGACTACACACTATTTTCCCATATCTTGAGAGGACATTTTCATAGACAACATGTCCTATATTGGTATTATTGGCATACTTTATATTTTTAATGATGATATCTTTCCTTGATTTTTATTTATCATATTTAGATAGATTACATTGACTGTTACATCTCATTATAATACCCGTGTGTGTGTGTGTGTGTGTGTGTGTGTGTGTGTGTGTGTGTGTGTGTGTGTGTGTGTGTGTGTGTGTGTGTGTGTGTGTGTGTGCGCGCGCGCGCGCGCGCGTGCACGCACGTGCGTGCAAACATTTACGTGAGACCTAAGGATGCAAGGGAATATATTCAGTCAAAATTACTTAGGGTTCTCACCTAGCCTACCCCCTTTAGCATGCTCAAATAATAACAACAAGAATGAACATGCCTAAACAAAATAAAATAGTTTAATGTGCCATGCATGTAATGGCCAATAATACCAACAATATTGTGTAATCCTAGTCATAATAAAATCAATTCATGTGTCATGCATTTAATGACCAAGAATACCAATAAGATATATAACATAAGGCTCATGCATAAAACCATATTTGAAATCAAAAAAACAAAAAGCTTCATAACAAGACCAAAAGTGGAATAAATCCCCATCACTGGAAATAGAGAAGGAGAAAAATCAAAAACCAAGTAAAGAAAACCAAATAATGGTAACATTCTCTAGAATCTAAAAAAATAAAAATTAATTGAGACTTGAGTGACTAATATTGTGATTGTCTAGGGTAAGAATTCATAAAACCTAATATCTCAACCTAAACAAAAATCATATAGGATGGGGACCATATCCATTCACATTGAATTGATCAAGATCACAATTAGCAAGTGAATCAGTTTATTTATTATTCTACTAAAGAGGATGCAAATAGATAATCCTATCCAAATTTTGTTGAAGACATGGAATTTTGTGGAAAATTATTCAAACTCTCTAATCCTTGGAAGTATTAAGGTCTGAGTTTAATTGAACCCATAACATAAAATCAACAACCAGCTAAAAGTTTTTCCACCCCACTTTCCAAGCTACTGTAAGACCCTCCACAATAGCATGTAACTTGGCTAATTTATTAGTAGATACACCAATTCTAATTGGGAAAAATATAGTAATGGAATTATTATAATTCTAACCAATACATCCAATGCTAGCCTAACTATGAACATGGAATACATATAAGGGAGGTTAGTCTTGTGTTAGTACAATAAAATAAAATAAAAATAACACACTAAATACCTACCACCTCTAACCTAGACACTAGGTAGAGCATAGATAACAAACATACAAATGAATACAGAACTAGAACACAAAATAAATTATTCTTATACCTTATTTGTATATCCAAATGGCTTGTTGAAGTGGCTTGCTTGGTTTGTGCATCAAGAAATGTTCATCAATGGAGCTTCACTTTCTTCACCTTTCCTTGGTACCTTGGCTTAGCTGATTGGATTATAAACTTTTCATGGTAACAATACTTGAATGAATCTTGTGTATTAAATCTTGCATAATAACACTACACTATCAAATCTTAGAGATAAATAGGTATGGCCTTTTATTTATAGCCTCCAGAGTTAACTCTCACCCAAGGTGAATTAAGGTTGAGTTTAAACATGGAATGAGTTCAAACTAGCCTTAGGTGAGTTGAGGCTAATTACAATTGAGTTAAGAAGTCATCATGTAATTATTATTTTAAATTGATAGGAATGGCTCTCAAATTATATATTTTTAGCTATTTTGGGAGAGCTTGAAAAATCATAAAGGTAATGATGAAAAGGTTTGATATTTTGAAGTTTGGAATTTCCATATTTAGATATTCAATAATTACAAATGGATTATTTAGATAATAATTTAATATGGTTTAATTATATATTTCAATTTGATTACCATTTTAACTCTTTTAATAATTTCTCAAGTGTCCCACTTAATGAGTCCATAGGCAAAACTATCAGTTATTATGTCGTAAGGTAACTAGGTTTGAATCCATGAGAGGTTATTATTGTGTATGGGATAATATCCCAAATAGGTATGCCTCAACATGATTTAGAGCATTAATTAGTGATTTTCAACTGAAATTAGTATGTTTTATGATTTCTATGATTAATTTGCATTGTTTGGTAAAAATTAGTCGAAAGCCAATTGTGGCTGAAATGGGGTGTCTACAGTTTTTCCCCTATTTAGGAAGGAATTACAAGCTATAATAATAGTAACATCTTCTCAAATAATGAAAATTTCACGTATGCCTAATGTCCCAATAGGTGATGGATGAGCCCTAGATGCACCCTTGAGGGAATGATTAATAAATAAGGTCATTGATCAGGCCCTCAAAAAAGAAAAAAATTATACCAAAAGATAAAGGGGTGTAAAAAATACTAATTTACCCAAAGGTGGATATAATTAGTGTCATATTAATATTCCCTAGTTGGGAAAATAATAAGTATTATTTTCCCAAAGGTGGTTATAATAATTGGCATAAGAAGGTAAAAAGATAATGATTTGCCCAAAGGCAGTTATAATCATTAGCACAATGAAAACATGCCCCAATTAGGTGAATAGAGATAATGATTTACGTAAAGTTTATTATAATTATTAACATCTAGAGATATTGAAACATAATTATTTTCCCAAGGGCAATTATAATCATTAGCATAATGAAAATGTGCCCCAATAAGAGAATGATAATGAATTTCCCAAAGGTAATCATAATCAATAACATCTAGACAGGTCAAAACACAATGATTTTTCCAAAGGTGGTTATAATCATTGGCATTACAGGTGGGACAATATGGAAAATTAGAAAAGTGGTCCTACATACTGAATCCATACTCATGGAGTAAAAGTAACCTGGTAAGAGGAGAAATATGAATTTGGGCAACCTACTAGTATGGAAATGCATGTCCTAACTAGCAAGGATTAAAATTTATTCATGATTTAATTACTCTATATTTGGGAAATTATTGGGATGGATCAATTTTTTTTATGTGACCAAGGAGAAGTATCATGACTTCATTTCTTATAAGATTTATTGGGCTAATTTTTTTTGTACCACTTGACAATAGGCATCATGATATAAAACATCATGATAACTTAACCAAAATATGCATATGGATTGGTACATGATCTAATAAATAATTGGAAATAATGTACTGATCACAAAAACCATAATGACATTTTTGACATATGAATATGGATGGACTTAAGTATAATGCACAAGGAACTAGCTAATGAATGCATATATAATAAAACAAGGCATAGAAAATAAATAAAACAAATAGGTAAACAAATAAAAAAATAGGAAGAAAAAAAATGAATAAATAAATATCACAAAAAACATCAAGAAAGACAAGATAAGAAAACAATCAAAATTAAATGAAACAAACACAAACAATGGTTAATTAATCACAATATTAGTGCAAACAGAAGATTAAAAAATGACATAAGGTTTCCCCTAGGCTATAAGGAAATAATGATAGACAAGATGGAAAAAATTACCCATAGGATATATGAAACACCAAAAAAACAACCAAAATGTGGGTAATATAAGAAAATAAAGTGGTATATGAGTAGACTCTAGATGCACTAGGCAAATGGATGCTTCCTACATAGTTTCATGAACGCAAGTTCCAACATAAACTTCAGGAAAAATGTAGTTATCCTAGAATATGAGATAGAAGAAAATGAAGATAAGAAAATATTATTTAGGTGTAGAAGAATAATTGGAATGGTCTCACAAAATATCAAGAGCATGAGAAATGGTTGCTCTCAAAATGGCAAGAGCATAAAACTTAAGGCCAACAAGGATAGGGAAACTAAAGGGAAATTGGTTACTTGTAAAATAGTTAGGATTCCCAAGATCCTGAAGTAAAATAAATGGTCAAAATTAAATTAAGTTGTAACCAAGGTAACTTGAAATATCCCATGTATCCAATGTTTCTTACATAGTCCACAGAAACCTCAAGCCGATGTATTCCTCCCAGAAATGGGAGGGAAAAGGAACAAACTAGTTTAGAAATAAATTGAACAAAAAAGATGTCTCATCCCAAAAATTTTGATGGATTTATATCATGTGTGGATATTCTAAGCTAATTTTCATGATTTGGATATTTAGGATTTTATATATCTTTTACAAATGTTTTTGAAATTTTTGAAGCATCTCAATTGAATTGAGAATGATGAGATAATAAATGGTCTAGCTCAAAAAATGATAAAAGCATGGCAAAGGGGTGAATAATCTACCCTTAATATGATTTTAATAGTGTTGACATAGTCCCATTATGACCTCAAGTCACTGTAGTTCCACCTTATAGTAGAGGAATCTGACTAGGTAGTATCAAGTTCATAAATTAGGCAAATGGCACAGTACAACAATAAGAATGGAAAGGTGAATTGGAAAATAATGATAAAGGTGTTATTCCTACTCTCTTGTCATCGACATAATTTGCCCTTATAAACTAGCCACATACCCTTATAAAGTGGCCACCTAACCTTATAAAATGGTGACTTGTGTCTATGCCTAGTGTCTCTATATTGTCACTCCTCCCAATTGGCCTTGAAGAGTGGTAATCTACCCCTATAATACTACTCTCTAGGCCTGAGGTATGGTTAATGCTACTATTGCCTATGGATCCACCTGAGTTGGTCCCTCTACTAGGTCAACATCCATAGGCCTTTGGCCTCCATCTCCTAACCCAAAATCAATACCTATGTACCTCCCTTAAACTAGGCTAGATAATCTACCATCACACCTACATCATCTCTAACTCTATCTAGTAGCTCCTCATAATCTAGTACCTACTCCTGAGGTTGTGGCACTAGCAAAAAAAAATTGGCATCCTCTCTCTTGTAGTGGGGAAAATCTAGTGGAATACCTTGCTAAAAGCTAAACTAAAATCACACTCTCTCCAAAGGGATAAGATCCATCTCATGATCTCATCTACTGTAAACCCATCTCCAAATTTTTAGTGCATAGGTATGCCTTAGGTAGCCATCCCACATAGGCCAAATCCTATAGGGTCTCCATACTATATCACCTAGTGACAAACTCTCTAGAGCACCTTGACACCACTTTAAATCTCTCAAGCCACCACTAGCTCCTATAATCATATCTCCTATTTTCCATCTCAAAAACTCAACCCTATAGTCTATCTAGAGATATCCATCCATAGGTAGACCCAATAGTCTTAACACACAAATGTGCTCATGTACCCAATAGTGTAAAACAAATCCAACTCTAATACCATAACGTCTATGAACTCTAAATCCCCATAGTTCCCTATAAATCTAGACCAATATCACCTATCCCCCTATAAATACCATCTCCCTAAATATCAACTGTACTAGTACACCTAGTGATGTATAAGTGAACCTCCCTCCTACTAAATCTGGTAGAACAAAAGAAGTCACTACTAACTACATCATCATCAAAATATTCTTCTCTTTTAGATCTCTCTCATACAAAGTTATGATGCTAAAACTACCTATATAGAACTATGCATGAGTCCTATTAACTCCATACAACCAACCCATCAGATAGTTTATCTCATCAACCTTAATATGATAAATTAGTTCCCCTCAAATTAGTAACTAGGTGATCCTAAGGACATCATCTAGCAAGATACTCATCTCTCCATTTAATAACCAAAATATGTTAGTTGTTAGATACCATCTCTTAATGAGGGCAACTATCATGGCTGCATCTCTTGGTAGATGCCAATAATGATGCATCACCCCAAACCCCACTATCTCTATGTGATGCCAATCCTCTACATTCATCACATCCTACATCTCTATGAACATATTACTTGATCACATAACTAGATCCACTCCCGAGCCTACAAAAAAATAATCCCATGTATTAGGTATCAATGTACAAATAACACATGAAAATTTTTCATGGTTCTTACAATAAACCCAACTACCTATTTCTCTTATAAACACTTAACCTCTCCTCAACACACAACATAATATAACCAACACAAACACTATATTACTATAAATATTAACTCAAACTGATCAATTCAAAACCTATATCCTTAGAAGAACCATAACCCATTCTTTACCAACCATTTATACTCTTGTCAATTATTCAAACTCACCCCAAACCACATTATTCACCCCTATATTATTTAAGCAACCACCCAACCATCCTTCCTTACCATTATCTCATAAAACTATCCTATATAACTAAGTTATGATAACATATTCACAACCACCCTAACACTAACACACACACCTACCCCCTCCTCGACCATCGATGGATCCCTCAACCATAAACAATCTCCTTGGGGGAATTTTAACTCACCAAGTTGATCATCACTAGTCATATTAACCACCATTGGTCACTATTGGTACTGTCAATGGAAAGCCTCGACCCCCAACCTCCTTTCCCATACGATACTTCTAAAACTAGCTACTTTCCTATCATTTCTACATCACTCTCACTACCCCTTACCCCTCCCCATTTAAACATAGCTTCCAAGAATTCTCCTAAACCCTTAAAAAAATCACACCATAAATCCCTATGTCATGAGGCTACCACCCACATCTACCCATTTTATGCATTTCGCTCATTTTAATCCTTCTTATTTTAACATAAATTATTTTTCCTATCAATTTCATAATATAACCTACCACATTTAATGACCGGTGGTGTCATCTTAGTCCATGCCCCACCACTTACCTATATGAATCTCCCACATCTATCTCAACTCCACTCAATTATAACCCTAATCACAATCACCAAATCCCTTCAAAATGCCTCACCACATCCAAGCACCAGCTCATACTATTTACTCAGACAATACCAATTGCTAAACACCAAGTTGCTAATAAAGACAAATGTTTATCCTTTTGCCTTTTTATGAAGGTTTTAGGGTTTTTATCCAACCATAAATGGTTGGCTTTAACTATCACTTATCAATACCCCTAACCTTTCCACCCTAATCGATGATGGTTACTTAACCATCATTGATTATCCCCATCACCGATTAGGGATCCCTTTCTTTTCAACACTATCTTTCTCCTCCTTCTTTACCACTTAGAAATATCTCTACTTGGGGTCACCCATTACATACCAAAACATGACCTATTTGGGAGTCACCTTCTCCTTTCACCTACATATAACTACATTAGGCTTGAATTTCATATTGGATTCATTATCCATTGGACTATATAGGTAGCATCCTCTTACCTCAAGCATTAGGAGTCAACTCGACCATCCCTACCCAACTAATAACCCAACCTATTTCTCTTTACCTATCTTGACATTGATATCAACCTCTTCTCATACATTGTTATGAATTTGCTTTGGTTATAATGACTAGTTTGACCAAATTTGACATGTTAGAACTTTTGTATCCACACATTCCCACATGTGTGACTTAAACATTTGTGTTCTTCTTAGGAGCACTTCTTACCCTAGATGCTTAAGTAAACACCAACCCTTTCTAACACACCTAATGAGTGTCACATAATGAACTTTGCCTAATGCTAGGGATTGGTTACCTTCTCACTTATCTTAGGACATTACCTTATTGGTCCCAACATGGTAATATTAGTATTTTCATGCTCTTGGATCTCACACTTTGTTTCCATCTATACATGGTAATCTCAATAAACTTGTGACCTCCATTTTACCTTTTGTCAAACCCCAACCTAATTCACCCAAACCTCATTGATTCTTGGTTTGAGGGGGAACACCTCCTCCCTCCCACACTCAAGGAAACTGGACCTAGACCTTGACCAACCACCTATTTTTGTTTCTAAGCTTGATTAAAGCTACATAATAAAAAGGGGGAAAATGTAGACATTTGAAAACTACATAATAATAGTTTTTGATGTCATCTTGGCCTGTGGACCCCTAATTAACTCATCATCTAGTTGACCACCTAGTTTACTAGCATTATGTCAAAAACCTTCCAAAACATGTCACTTCATTTATGACCTTTTCACCCATTTAATCATGACCCTTAGACTATCACCAGTTAGGGTAACCATCAATGGTCACCCTAACCATCGACAAATGGGGTCATGAAACCTACCTCAAGCTTTTAAATTAGCTCCAGGTTTGTTAAGAAAAACATCCTCCATAATGGAAACTTGCTTTAAAACCATCTTTTAAAGACAAATTAAAATAGGCAACTTCATCCCCTCTTAACATAGCAACTTTCCCTCAAGATTCTCTCTCCTTAGCAATTTTATGCTATAAATACAGGGATTTTGGGAGAGTTATGGATCCAAAAATTTGCATCTACATTCTCTTATTCTCTTTATACAAAAATCTAATATCATAAAGCTCTATCCACATGACTTTTGAAGATAAGAGTACTTTTATGTTGTTTAACTCTCTTTAGGTTTCAACTATCATCCACTTAGCATCATATAATTATGATTTACTAGTTTTAGCATTTTATTCTAACATTTGACTTTTTTGTCTTGATCATTGTATCTACACCTCCTTCCTTATCCATAGTTTCCATATCCCTCATTCTATCCCTTGGTTACCTCATCTCCTCCATCTTTTTAATCCTCCAAAGACACCCATAGGAAACTATTAATGGTGATTTCAACCATCGTCGATTAGTATATTCATCACTGGTTACCTTGAATACTAATGATCACTATCAAAGAAAATAATAGATTATTATTTTCTCCTAATTTTAGCTAATTAAACCCCTATTTTTGTTCCTAACTTGTCTGTAGACTCTGCTCTGATTCTCTAGACCTAACCTTAATACACTTGTACATCATATCTTTTATCAGGTATGTTATTTATCTTCTTGCATATCTACTTTCTTATCATTTGAATGCATGTATATTTATTATATAATTTTCAACTTAATTATCTTAAAAGTTGATTGATAGCCTCCTAGAAATCCTTGTGCTTCTTGGATCTATCATACGCTAGGTAGTCCACTCAACCCACCATCTAACAACACTCTCTTCTAGTCTTCTAATGATTTACAGGTTATCCTCCTTAGCTAAAGAGGATTTACCACATTCATCTAGATCAATGTGCACATTATACCATGTATTCATCCACACACCTTAGTACTCACTTTCTTTTATCTAATTTTAGAACTAAGAAATGAAAGAAATAAATTGAAACACCACCCTAATATCTCTAACTTGAAATAAATTCAAATAATAATTTAAACAAAAAATTATGCCAATCACAAATATCATCTTCAAATGAAAACAATATTATATAATAATCAAATGATCAAGCTACCCATTCTATTTCAATTACATCTTATTCAAATTTATAAGATGTTGTGTTCCAAAGATCTTGGAATAATGATTAAATATACATAGTTTGAATAATATCAAACATTCACAGTTATCAATCTTCTATTGAATCAAACAATAAAAAAAATTGACCGTATAAACTGAAAAATTATCCAAAATTCAACCATTACCATTAATTTACCCATCCTAAATAATAGTTTTAATCATTTGATCAAATTCAATCAATTCTACATAAATTATTTATGTCATAATTCTAATTTCAAAATATGCAAGCATCAAATACTATCAACTTATTTAAAGTATAAATTACCATTGACTACATAATTATTCACAAAATATATTCTTATTTGAAAAAATTGAAATAAGTTTCAAAATATTAATGCAAGCAATAGGAACAAGTTTAATAATTATATTACCAATATTCTCATTAAAATTCATGTTGAGGCCTAGCTAAGAAACAACATAACAAACCTTAAAATATTTCTCAAGACTACCAAACTATGTAATAACTCAGAATACCTAAATGTACTAAATCATGAAATAAATAAAACCATGTGTTTTTCTACTATACATAGAGTGAAAAATGTTGATTATTTTATTCATTTCATGCCATAATATGTTACTAAAAAAATATTTGTCTTTCCTTTGAAAACTAAAAATAAACATTTAATGATTAAATGAAAACAAATCAACTTTATTGTTTTTGTATAAGCATTCTTGTAGAGGGTTTTAAAAATCATGAGCTTAAAATATAAAAATTCAACCTTTAATAAAATAAAATAGTTAAACATAGATATTATATTTAAATGGACAAATTGTAGTTACAATAAAGAGCCCAAATATTTTATGCATAGTCATCTTAAAATCTTGAAAAGAGCATACACATACATGGAAAGGAATATATGTATTCTTTCAAAGGATTGATATTATCATTACTTCATGTGACATTGAAAAACTAAAATATAAAAATGGTAGGGTTTAAATAAACCATTATAACTCAGTACCATAGCATCAATAAAAACTTTAAGACTCATTGAATACAACAAGATATAACTTTATATGTTTACAATTTGCCATAAATATTTTAATAAAATCCAAAGTGAATGTTTATAACTTGAAATAAACTCTTTAAATAAAACCCAAGTGAAAAAATAAGTGTGTATATTAATTAAGATACAACTAGAAGTTCATTTTGTTTTCAGACCAACCCCAAAAATATGCATGTAGAAAAATTATTTGTAGTATCAACTTCTTTGCATGAATAAAATTCATTTTAATTAAAATACATAAATAACCTCATTATATTCAACCAACACAACTTTCATATATAAAAAATACATGTTAATGAACAAATAAATACTAAACTACAACCTTTTGATCATTAAAACTCCATTTTAAAATAACAACACAACCAATGATAACTTACCTAAATAAATACCATTAGTATTGAAAATGAAATTATTTTTATTGAAAATATCCTTGTGCCACCCAAAGACCAAATTGTGTATCTTCACTTCTGAAATGATCTTAGCATAAAATAGCTTGAATGATGAAAACTAAAACTTTTATGGTGCATTAGTTTCCCAAGAACAACCACAAATATGGTTAAGTGATGTGTCCACCAAGGTAGTGGATGGTGGATTCTTCCAAATTGGTTTTCCAATTAACAAATACCATTAAACATTTAGAGATACATTTATAAATGTACCAAAATTTATACCAATGAAACCACCAACTACTCAAAATGAGGTAGGGACATAATAGTAAATGTGCAGATTGTTATGTACACTAGTGAAATCCCCTACCACCTTAGCATTTAATTCAAACAACTCATATTAAAATATATTTAAAAATTAAATGTTTAAGGAATGACCATTTATGTGACTTAAAATACATCAATATATCAACATTTAATATTCCAAAGTGACTATATTCTAAAATACCACTGCCACATTCATTACTAAAACAAAGATTAATTGATGCCCAATATATTAACCATTGAAATGACAAATACTCACCTTTGATAAATGGTATAAATAGAGAATGCTGATGTTACAGATTTAGATTTAGGTAGTAATTAAAACATAGGTAACAACATGATGTGAATTATTACCATTTCCTTATGAGTAGTGCTATCAACTTACCAATACATGTGATAACATTACCATTTATCAAGGTAATGAACTATTCAAAGCCTCTTTAAAACCACTACCAATGGGAAATGGCATAAATATATGGCTTTGATCATGATTATGAAATATCCCTTCTATTAATGATTAACATTCCCCTATATCAGAATGGGGACCCTCCTTTTTCTCAATTCTCAAAAGTGCCCAAGATGTCAATCATGTTAAATCATTTGAATACATATGAATTCAATTTGATTTACCATTACTTGTGCTTCTAAAATTTATGGGTAATTATTCATATTTAAATAAGGATGGATGCTTATAAATATTTAGATTATTTTAAATCTTATTCAATTTTTATTCTATAATGAATTAGCGACCTATGATGGTTTAATGATGTGCAGACAGGATTTTGCTAAGGAAATATGACTAGGATCTCTAATATACATGAATGCAACAAGATTCATTGGATATTATTGAAAAAACTTTGTGTTATTTTTAAGGAATTTGGTTACAAATTTTTTCTTTAAATTTGTTTAAATTTATTAAGGTACGATACAACATCTTCTAGAATCTAACTTAGTTTCTCACTTGACCTCACAGGATGTCAAATTAAAGTTACAATTTATGACACCTCACATGATGTAAAAATTTGGAATAAGGCTTAAAAGGATAGGTTTACACTTCAATAGGCCCCATAATTCCTTAAGGATTCATTGTATCCCATGCAAGACACCTAGATCAAATCTAAAAATTTGTGATCTACATGTCATCATCTAGAGGGCTCACTATGAAGCTATCCATTAAAATTTAAATACTAGGGCTACATGTTAGGATCTTAGCCCCAATAAGTAATCTCATTAAATCTAAGGTCACCACATTTCCACACTATATTTCATCCATCTAAAGCCTATGAGATCTCACAAGGTAAACATCTGGGTTGCACTTGAGCCTTGTGATCAAGATTTGATGATAAATAGCTATCTAAGGTGCCTTATAGGAATGACACCTGAAAAGAGAATTAAAAAAGTCCTAAAAGAATGATGCATGTCCCCTTTAGGACCACATGATGATGCCACATGTCATTCCCATGCCTTTTTTATCCAAGATCCATGAGATCACCTCTGAGAGGGCTACAAATCTCCACCCTAGCCATCTAATCAATGCTAAGTTATTGATAATTATCTAAAACCCTTCTAAATGAGACATAGAAATAAAAGTTGTGATTTACCATGAAAGTGACACTTGGAAACTAAAGTTGTCATTATCTATGATAATGATGCATGTCATTATTTTGGCCAATCATAATTGAAAATCACCATTTGAGAGCTTGTTAGGAATTGAAATATGCCATGTGGTGACATATAAATGAGCCATCATGAAAAACTACATTTTGAGAGTCTATGAGGAAATCAAAAGGTGCCACGTGTTTGGATTTTGAGCCAACTAGGAAACTTAGTCATATTCAAGCCTTGTGAGTGCCTATTTATATCTGAGGTGGAATCCACATTTGCAAAGATGAAAAGATTTAACTTTAAATCTAAAAATGATGGAAAATAAAAGATGAATTAAAAGATAAATTTGAATTGTAGTATAATTAATTTCCAAAGGTAATAGTTTGAAGTGATTTAAAATATATGAAAGATTAACAAGCTTGCCATTTATAAAGCACAAACTAGGATCACCATCAACATTATATTAATCAGAGTGATATTTAAAAGGATAAATAATCAAGGATATTGATATTTTCATTTCAAATTTATATGAATTTACTTTATATGTTATCTTTGCCCTCATAGTTTGACAAAGCTCAAGACATTCATAAATTACACTCCCAACCACCATTATCAAATATTGAAAGTTGCATAAGAATATAAAAAATGTTGATCAATACCTAGAATATTTCAAGATATAGCAAAAGCATGTCCCTCTACTCTAGGTAAGAGAATTTCATTTGGTAATGATGACTTTCTATTCTAGAATGGTATTTCCATCATCTTCAAAGACATTGAATTCATTCTTGAGGCCATAACATCTAGTGATGTGTACTACAATAGCATATATTTAAATGTATAAGTAGTTAAGGTAGTTGATGAGGATGAAACCTTGCCTCATATAATATAATTGGATTATTATACCCTCACCATCAATGCATTTGATCTCCACAAGGCCACAACTAAGCCAAAGGTCATGCCATGTGTTAACCTAGTTTATGGTATTTTTGGGAGGTCAAAGTGTGAGGATGGGATGCTTAAGCTAATATCCTAAGGGATACCTATTTATTTCATATTAAGATTGATCTTAAAGAATTATTATGACCTTTACTCTCTATATATATAGTATAACCAAATCATCATCAACAAATGGTATGAAGTGTACTCCCTAGAGGTCTTGGCTTCATGGGTGACTGACCCAATGGGAGATATTATCATGGATGACCAAGGAAAATTTCTCATATAAAATTTTAGAAAGGGATTCAAAATTTTCCCCACCCTCCTAAATATATTATTTAGAAATCCACACATTGCTTATGTGGACATAAGGGATATCCCATTGTTACAAATCATCCTAGAAGACTAGTAGATTCCTCCACTTGGGGAAATTATCATCAATAATTTAGTATATGTAATCTATGACACTTGAAATAATGGTTCCCCCTTCTTCATGATGAGTTTATTCATAGATTTAATCTATGAAACTGATCAACTGGGTCATAATTCATGGTCTCTTGAGTATTAAGAGGTTGTGTTTTATCTCTTCTCTACAGTGCATATTCATAGGTTTAAATGTAACATAAGAGTGATTACAGAAGAGTTCTACCTAGTGGTTTATATGTTTATCACTTAAGGTGAGATATATAGGATTACCCCTACATTCAATAAAACCTTGAGAGATATCCGTAGATAACGGTCATACCCAGACTGTACAGTCATTAGAATAGGAGTAATGGTAACCCTTCTTACATTATCGATGTTTGTGATAATGAATCTAGATAAAGAAGAGATGGCCTATAAATTTATATATGGAGTTTATGTAATCTTAAAAAACAATAAGAAAACATCGCCCCCATAAGGTTACTTACAAGTTAGGGGAGACTAGAATTACTAAGTGGTATGAAATTATTGTATATTTTAGGCATAGGGATTCATACCTATTACCTAAAGATGAATTTAGACTAAGGGATCCTAAAAATTTCATTTACAATCATCTATTAAAATTAAATAAAGACTTATAAATGGATTACAAGCATTAAGAAGAATTTTTTGAGTGGATATCCAAAGATGCTTTGAATGATGAGGTAGTACTTCGTAGTGATGCAAAGAAGAACATTGAAATAGAAATGAGACCAGATAGGGAGAATAAAAAAAGAGGATATCATTAGGTCTCAGCCAATACCAATAGATGGAACATGTTTTATTATAATTATGAATAATGGTAAGATGATGAAGAAGGCAATGCTATTCTTTTTAAGAATAGGCCAATGAGGCCTCCACAAATTGCCACTTCAAGCATCTAAGACATACCTCTAAGATTTGAGCAAGGAAGATCTATAATTAATCATGGCCCCTCCCAAGGGCCCACATTAATCTTTAAATCAACTATGGTAGCCATTATAGATATCATATGTCAACTTGACCCTACTACCATTGACCTTGAGGATATAAAACAAGGCATTGAGCTCTCTAAAGAAGAAGTGTAGGCACTAGCTAGGAAGAACATTGAGGTCTACAAGAGGAAAATGGAACCTATGGTCACTATAAGAGGAAAACTAACCCCTCCATCAGTTTCTCAAGTGACTATATATCCCACTAACACACTACAAGCTACCATTGGAGCACTGGCTCCTAATGTAAGTACCTTCCCACTACCTTCTTTTCTAGTTATAAGTACATCTACTTTTGCTTATGCTTCTACATTTATTACTCTCACCATTTATCCCCTATCGCCTTCAATATCATCAATATCTATAACTACCACTACCTAATCTTTAGTTGATACTAGCATAATCTAAGTTGGTAGCTTCTTAGGATTCACCCTCAACTATTTCATTTCTCATGCCACTTCAAATATTACTTCTTCCTAGGAAACCAAAATAAGTGCATCACTTTCTATTGGTTTCCCTATATCATCAAGGCCATTAAGGCCCATTACAAAACATTTCACCTTCCTAAAGCCACCTTTGCCTACATCCCCATCCAATATTACTATGGCTACAAAGGTGAGTGTGCCTCTAAAATCACCTTCATTTATCCTAAATATGGGTCCATCAAGAAATCTATTTGACACACTTGGGTAGATATACCTAAAAAACTTGACACACATTCCTTTTATAGCTTTAGCCTCTACCTCGACCCTACTACCTCCATTATAGCCACCTCTAATAAAGTCAATCCCTATTATTGTCCCAAACTGGGTCAGATATATCATACTAGAAAAAGAAATAAGAGAGACCTTAGGTAGTCCTCTCTGCACCTAATATTTGCATGAGATTTGAGGCTACTATAGGTACAATGAAAATAATGGTGAGGAGGCAAGTTAAGTAACCCTAGTCTAGCTCAGATGTGGCCCATAAAAGTGAAGAGTCCCTCTTCACTTTAACAAGGAAGAAGAAATTTGGATCAAGTGAAGTGGTTGAGTATGTAGAGGACCCTGTATCAAAAATCTAAGATAATATAAAATCCATAGCGGAATTGATGAAAGGCATGAAATAGGAGATGAAGAGACTGAGAGGACAAGCATTGCCTACAGTGTTGAAAAACACTACCATTTGGGTAATTAACTTAGTCATCAATGTATTCAATTTATACAAGGTCATGAAGATAATGTAAGAAGATGGGACTCTAAAATATAATGTGGTCATTAAATATGACTAAAAAGTTTCACTCTATGATGCCAAGTTGGTAAACCTGGCTAGAGTTGCAAGGAGCAAGAGGTTCCCATACCTTAAGGTATTTATACTTGAATACATCATCCCACCACAAACAATATTAATGAATATAAGGATGATATTGAAGAGGTGGCTAGAATAAGTTAAGGATGTAACTGCATCATTAGAGAAGATAAAATTCAAAATTGCCATATTGTTGAAAGATGTTATGGTCACTAGGGTGACCAAATTTGATGGCAGATTAATGGATGACCAAGAATTTAGGGCTCAAATGAATGTATTTATTACAAAGTTATAGTGGGACATAGATAATGCCAATATTTCCACTGAAGTAATGAACATGTGTTTTTTTCCAACTAGAGGCTAGAGAGAGCTAAAGTCATTGAAGAGGCACTAAGGCCTATACTTGTGGAGCATGGCATGATTATTCAAGAAACATCTGACCTATTTTATCCCATGATCCTATATTTTAACCAAATTGACTAGTAATACTTAGCATGCATGTAATTTTGGACAAGGGAATAGGTGAATAAACAAAGGTAGCAACAAGCTAGTCAACAACCTCCTTTAGTTCCTTAAGGAATATTCAGCTTTATTTTGTAAATTCAAATTTAGAATATTTCATTGTAATATGTGGCATTTTAGCCACTTGTATATATTTTGGCATATTTTAATGGGCCCACTTGAGCTTTAATGGGAATATTGAGGCTTATATATAGGGGTATTCCTCCTCATTGTTAAGTAAGAACAATTGTTATGGGATTAATGTAAAAGAACTAAAGAATTCATAAGATTATCTAAATGCTTTGTTGTATGTTTTGTAGTTTTTAATTTTGATTATTTTAGATAATTAATTATTTATTTTATACTAATTATATCCCTTCAAAACCTACTTTTACCATAATCTATAACATAGCATTAATATCATTATATACATCTATTGGTTTTAGTTTAACACCAGGCTAACAAATCTACTGGTTTATGTGCGCTATTTTATGTTATTTACAGTTGAATGTGCTTATGCAATTTAATGTGAATGAGTAACTTTATTGTAACATATAATATTAGATATATGAATTTCCTTTCCTTTAAAGTCTCAATTTCATTCTTTTATATTTTAGTAATACACTAGGGTTAGTGAATTCTAGTTTTAGATGTTTTTGTCATAGAAGTTTAAAGAATTGACACCTTTAACCATCTAAAACAAGCCTTATTTTATACCTTACCATAATTACCTTTGGATATACCCTATGAGTCACTTTATTTTATCTCATTATCTAAATATTCATGTTTTACATATGCTTGGGAAATAATTTGCAAAGTTTAAAATAATTTCACAAATATTATCAAGAAATAAAGTGTTTCTACGTATAACCTGTTGTCCCTATAGTAGGTTCTACTTGAAAACTTACAAGTGGTGGATATATCTATATGATTTTTATATTTTTAGTAGTTATTGTGTAAAAAAATCAATCCTTGAGTCTTATATGACTTAAAATTGAGTTTATTACTTCCTCCCATTCCCTAGTGACACAAGGAGCACATTAAGTGCATCAATAAGAAGGGATAGATGGTGCTAGAAGAGGGACCCTATGTAATTTATTACATGTATCTCAGTGAAATTATAGTTTAATTAATTAAATATATGCATAATTGTTTCAAAGTACACAAATATTACTAAAGAACATTATAGATCTGCATTCTTTGTATGAATCTTTGCATTCTTTGAAGGATTTCATTAAAGTTAGCATTCATTCATATAAATTTGGTAAATAACTAGATATTTGCCTAAATTTATGAAAAGATAGGTTAAATATCATATTATTTAGGCATATTAAAGGTTATTTTGATCATCTTTACAAATATTCATATAAATTTGGTTAATAATCTATATATTTGTGACAAATTATGTAAAATTCAGTTGCCAAGACATCACTTATACTGAATCTAGACATTTAAGATCTTGATTGATCTAATTCACATAGGATTAAGTAAACCTTTGAGTAGATTTATGATGAAAGATGTTTTAAAATACTCAATTACTCTTAGATTATTAAATTAGGAATGGGAATGCTTTGGAACACTATTTTGACACTGATCTTTATAGGCTAACATTTGGAACTAACAATAGTTGTATAGGTATTGAAAATTTTGAGGTTTCAAATCTTGGATCCTCATAGATAAAGGTAAAGATAGTTGATTTGAGGCTTTTTATATAAGAAGTTGATTGATATTTGTAATATTTGACACTTGTGAAGCTACCATTGAAGTGATTTTTATCTTTGGTTATTAATACCTATTTTGCATCTTGGAATGACCTAGGATTAGAATCAGATCTTGATCTAAACCCAAGGTCCCTTTAACATCCCTAGAAACCTATAATAAGGCTAGAGCAGACAAAGGTAAATGTAGGAAGTCTAGGACCTAGCCAAATTCCCCATCTAACAAAAAATTTCCACCCCTCTTGCTAATCATGGCATGGTTAATTGACTCATCCATTTATGTCCCTAGAATTATGCATGATCTACCAAAAAACCCAAAAAAATATTTGACTCTCTACACCCCCATTGATAAGGTAACTATTGAAGATCATCTTTGAGGCTACTTAATGTAATTCATGATGGCATGGCTTACCTTATTTATCCCTTTACATTCTGAGATGCAACATATTATTGGTTCATTAACTTGTCAAAAGATTCCATCATAGGATGAGATCAATTCAACGATACCTTTATTGACCAATTTGGTAGGGTAGTATGCCTAGGATTCATGTACCAATAATTCACCACCATCAAAAGAGACATAAAGGAATGAATTAGAACATTCAATGAAAAGTTCTAAAATATATACAATGTGACATCCCCACCCTATAGGCTGGTAGAAAATCTAGAATTAAAAATATACAAAAATTTATTAGACCTAATGATAGCTATCTTCATAAGAAGAGCCTTAAATATTGACATGGTACTTTTAGCATATACTAAATCCATCTATATTGATGAGAAAATACACTCATAGGGGCATCCTACCTTTGTTATACTAAATAATGACCCAATACTACTACTCTAAATGTCATCCAACATGAATCAAAATCTACCTACATTAAACTATGTAGCAAGGATTAACCAATTGCCTTTAATCCATGCTACACCCAACTAATAACTAGGATTTTTCAATCAAGAAAATGTTAGAGCACATCCCTAGAATAATATTAGTCAAGCATTGGTACGTGTAAATAACACCAATGTTTAAATTATGACCCAAAATAATAACTTAGAGCCTCCAAAGGGAGAATTAGATTCAATACAAAGAACTATTCAGAAACTCATTAATGATTTCTTAGATATTAAGAAACAAATTGGAAATACTAGTGAGAGTTCCAATAGAAATTATAACTTCCATAGATATAACAGATCATTCAATAAATATAAAAATAATAACAAGCCCACTTGAGATATTTACCAAAGATCAACATTTATGATATAGCCTTACCCAACTAGTGTTGATTACACAATACCATAAACTTGGAGAAGTAGACTACATTGAATTTTATCGTGCATTCAGAGCCAAATGGAGGAGTTCAAGATGAATCTCGCTTATTAAAGTAATGCTAAAGTATCTTACAATACCAATGATTCTTATAGACCCCTAGAAAGAGTCCTCATGGTTGAGACCTATGATTTTCCCAGTTAAGATGAAAATGAACTTTTTAACAATACCAAAGGAAAAACTATGATCTAAGAAGTAAATATCAAAAACCACCTCTAAAAACTTCCACCCCACCTAATGAAATAGATACACTTCATGATGGTAGGATAAAAAATAATACTCCACCCCTAAAGGTAGGGAAAGTTATCTAATAATAGAATCCCCTTATACAACATCAAAGGGTGGATATAATATAGTAGAAGATATGAAAAATATCAAGGCAAACATAACATTGCATGAACTCACTCAAATGACTAAACATCATGATTTTATACTAAAATCATTGAATGAAAAGCTTAGCTCTGATAAAGCTAAAATGGCTCATGCAAATGTGGTAATATACAAGAGTAAGCATGAAATCCCACTATTTTTATTGACTATAAAGATTTTTGGTTAGAATATTCATAATTACTTGCTATATTTTGGTACTTTAGCTAACATTATGTCTTTAGGAATCTATAAAAAATTAGGATTAAACCTAATAAAATAAAAGAAGGTAGTGGTGTAATTAGACAAATCAAGAGTGAAAGTAGTGGGTGAATTATTGAATATTCATATGCAGGTCACTCATGAGCCCTGAATTCAATAGTTCATTGACATTCAAGTCATTGACATACTTGAGGCTTATGGTTTTTTATTGAGTCATGATTAGACTAAATACCTAAATGGATATATGTCCATTAATTATTCCCATATATGTCTAACTTAGCATGATATTCTCAATAAAATTAGGATTGACCAAGAACCCAAAATGAGATACACAATAATTGAATATAATGCCAAAAAAAAAAGGTAAATTACCAATCTTCTGACTTAGGTGTTTAAACTTTGGAAACCACTAATGTTGTTTTAGATGACAAGGTGAAAGAAGAAGGCAAAGATCCTTAGACATTGCACTTTGATGGTGAACAAGCTAAGTAAGGTTTAAGCATTGGAATTATTCTACCAAATCCATAAGGGAAATGTTATCCAGCTTCTTATAGATTATAATTTGCTTGTACTAATAATTTATAAAAATATGAAGCTCTTATTTTAGGACTTCAATTTGTAATAAAACATAAGGTAAAGTAACTATTATTCTATGGTGAGTCAAAATTAGTTGTTAATCAAGTTAGGAGTAGATATCAATGTAATATTTTATATTTAAGAAAGTATAAATTCATAATTTGGGATTTAATTGAGTATTTTGACTCATTTAAGATTATTTCCTTGCCTAGGGAGTAGAACCAGTTGGAAGATGTTGTAACTTCAATAATAGCAAGCCTAGTGCCTCCAGAGACTTTGAACTTGGAGTTTACTATGAAAATAATTTCATGGCCTTCTGTGCTAAACAATATTAGTCACTTCCAAGTTTTTGATGGTGATAAGTAGATAATTGACTTTATGTGTAATTATGGCATATTTAAATCCCACATTATTGATGAAAAAGATAATTTTTTTATGAAAGTTTCAAAGGACAATGAATATGGTGTAATCCAAATCAAAGAGAACTAAATCCCCAAGGTCATGATCTCCTTAGAAAGGATATTTGACCTAGATAAACAAAGAACTAAAGATAAACAACCCAAGATGAGCAGAAAATATTATAAGCAAGTCAACTTGGGAAATTCTAAGAATGAGTAAAGTGTCAACATTGGTCTAGTTTACACTAATATAGAGCTAAAATAATCCACTACCATTTTAACCGAGTTCAAATATGTCATTTCCTAGTTGAAAACTCTTAAGATATTTGATACTAGTGTGACTACTCATAATATCCCCTTGAAAGAGGCCTATAAACCCTTCAAGAAAAGATAAAATCTAGTGAATCTAGTACCAGAACCCCTACTTTATAAATAAGTGAAGAAATTTCTATATGTAAGGATAATCTTCCCCATACAACACTCAACATGGGTTACAAATCTTTTTCCAATCCAAAAGAAGAATAGAGAAATTAGACTCTTTATCAATTTTAGAAACTTGATCAAGTCCTTAAAGAGGACAATTATCCCTTGTTATCGTTGGATGAAGTCATTCAGTTGGTGAGTGGGTCTAGAATGATGTCACTTCTTATTTTCTTAGGCTACAACCAAGTATTAGTGAATAATAATTATAGAATGAAAACTGCCTTCACCACCAAGTGGGGAACATTTGCATACAAACTAATGCACCTCAGATTGATCAATGCAGGAAATTTTTTTTAATGAGCAATAAACCATGCATTAAAATAATTAATAGGTAAGTGTATCATTATTTACATGGATGATCTAACATTTTTTTATAAAAACATAGGTGATAACATGATGCATTTATAACAAGTGCTAGAGAAGTGAAAGAGGTATGGCATTTCTTTAAACCCTAAGAAAAATATATTATGTGTAGCTGAATGTAAACTTCTAGGACATATAATCACCTATGAAGGTATGACTACTAAACCTAATAGGATGAACATAGTTTAAAAAGTATAAATCCCTAACAACAAAAAAGAGTTGAAATATTTATTTGGCAAGATCAATTTTGTAAGAAAATTTATCTCTTGTTTTTTAGATATCATAAGACCACTCAAAATGATGCTTAAGAAAGATGAGAAGATGGAATGGACTGATCAAGTAAATAAGGATTTTTCAAAACATTAAGTATGCTATTATTCAAGATCCTATCCTAATAATTCATGATTATAGCAAAGAATTTTATCTATACTATTTTGATTCTAACCACACTGTTGTTACTATCTTGACATAGAAAGAGGATGATAGAGAGAACACTATATCATTCATGATCACCAACTTGAAGAATGTATAACTTAACTCTCATATTATATATAAGAAAGCCTATGCCATGGTAAAGGCCATCAAGAATTTCAACCACTCAATCTTGAGAAACAAAACATATGACATAGTATTTGTTATGGATGTCAATTTGATGCTAGTATAAAATGAACTTGGAGAATGAAGATGGAAGTGGATGACCAAAATCCAAGAATATGATATAGAGATAAAATCTAATTAGTTAGTTAGAGGCCAAGCTCTAATCCAACTTATTACAAATACTAATCCACCCATTAACATCTTATAGGTTAAAGTTGGTTAAGTGTCTAGTGGTGATTGGTACAAGGATATTGTTCACTATTTGCTACATGAAATCTATCCCCCACACCTTAAAATAGATAAAAAGGGACCTCATGCTAAGATCATCTCATTTTATGATTAAAAATGGAGTACTCTATAGGAAAAATTATGAGGGGTTCTATCTAAGATGTGTTTCTAGAATTGAAGCCATGGAAATCATGAATAATTTATATGACAAACTGGGAAGTGGTCACCCTTTAGGGTATACCACAAAACACAAGATATTGATAGTAGGATATTATTGTCTAACCATATTCAAAGATGCCCATGCTCATGTGTGAACATGTCATCAATGTCATGTGTTTGATCATTGAGAGACAAAGGCAGTCATGCCTTTGTAGCTAATTACTAAAATAAGTCCATTTGCAAAATGGGGCCTCAAATTTTAAGGTGTAATCAATCCTAAATCCTCAATTGGGAATAAATTTTTACTTACTACCACATATTATTTCACTAGGCAGAATAAAGTAGTGGCCACCAAGAATAGTAGAGTAATTAATGTCATCAAATTTATAGAGTAAAACATCATCACTTAGTTTGAGATGATTCTATTTTTAGTATGTGATAATGTCCTAGCCTTTATGTTAGTTGAATTCACTGAGTGGACCTATGACAACCAAATAGTCATAAATTTTACTTCAAACTATTATCCTTGGGGTAATGGAGTTATATAATCTACAAATAAAAATCTGATGAATTCCATCAAGAAATCTATAGAGAAAAAACCTAGAGAATGATATTCCTTCCTGAAGTATGCTTTATGGGAAGACAAAACTATATACAAATAGGTGCTCAAAGCATCCCCATTCCTACAGGTATATGGGTAACAACCTATTTTTCTTATCATACTAAATTTCTAACCTGTGAGTTTATGGCTAGGTATATGGAGGATGATAAAATATTATAGTCTAGAATATTGAACATCATTCAAATGGAAGATACCAGAGATGAAACACTAAAGAGTTTTAGTAAGCATCAAGATGTTGTAAAAATATGGTTTGATAAACAAGCCAAAGTTAGAGTGTTATGTATATCAAACTTGGTCCTAATATAGGACAAGGCCCATGAGAAGAAAATAAAACATGATAATTTCACTCCTCTTTAGATTAAACCATACCAAGTGGTAGACATACTGGGTGAAAATGCAATCAGGATCAAATGCATGCAAGGGAATAACTTAACCTTGCCAATCAGTGGGAAATATGTGAAGTATTATTCATCTATTTCTCTATTGAAAATTCCATAAGGATATTAATATTTTTTATATTTAGATTATATAGGCATAGAGTAGATTTTTTCCCACTTTGTTTTCTTGTTTTTTCTTTCTCTCTTTCTTGCTTTGCTTTTTTGTTATATTATTTCTCACTTTTTGCTTGTTTTTTTTTTATTTAGTGTTGTACCTTAGTAATAAGTCCTTTAGACAATAATTCATTATCTCAATTTGTGTTAGTCTAGTCCTAAAAATAGGAATAAGGGATTTGTGTTTTTAAACATTGGTCATCTAAAGTTTATAAACCTCTAACAATGTTTTAATTTAAAAAATTGAGGTAGGGTTAATTGGAAGTTAGTTTCCTCATGAAAATCCTAAGTCATTTTAAGAGTATAATATAGTTTATATGAATGAACATTTACTTGAACAAGTTTTTGAATCTATGTGGACCATCATACTATGACTTAAATTCACCAAATAAATTTCTAGGGTAGGACTTAATATCTAAAAGTGAATTACATCCAGGTTATGTCTTAACAAAACCTTAGACTTGGCTAATTCTAGTTCCCAACCATTTTGGTTTATGATTTTAGGTATAAAATAAAAAATGATACACCATGAAGTGAAATCATAAACTGTTATCACATTTTATGAATGGTGATTTACGTAATTTCTATGAGGGCTATAGACACCTAGTTGTTAGTAGAGCAAGGCCTAGAGTGGAGACAAATGTATCTATGTTGGGGATATGGACATTTGGCTGGTATTAGAGTAATTCCTAAGCCATCCTCAACTAAGCAATGTATAATTATATAAAATATAAAAGATGCTTAAGTCATTTCATGTTTGATGTCTTGAAACTCAAAATTTATCATTTATAAACCTAGTGGCAATGGTTAAGGAACCTCAAAGCACACACATATTATGATTGTCTACAAGGTCTCAAAACTATTTCAAGCATATGGGATTTCATTAGTTATAAAAAATAATTTTGATGCTGACTGAAGATCATAATGAGATAACTAATTTTTTATGTCTTTTAACAAAATATCTAGATTCTAACATTTTGAAATGTTTCCCCATAGAGGTCGCCATTTGTTGATGATCAACATTCCCATATTCTCAGAATGGGGAGCCTCCTTTTTTTTAATTCTCAAAAGTGCCCAAGATGCCAAACATGTTAAATAATTTTATTGCATATGGATTTGATTTGATTTACCATTACTTGTACTTCTATAGTTTTTGGTTAATTATTGATCTTGCAATAAAGATTGATGCTTAGAAATATTTAGATTATTACAAGTCTTCTTCAAGTTTTATTTAACAATGAATTAGTGACCATTGATAGTTCAATGATGTGCAAATAGGATTTCACTAAAGAAATGCGATCGAGATCTCTAATATACAAGAATGCAACAAGATTTTTTGGGTCTTATTGAATTAAAATTGTGTTATGTTTAAGGCATTTGGTTGAAAAGTTTTGATTTAAAATTTTCTAAATTTGCTTAAGGCAAACTATAACATATTTTAGAATTTAACTTATTTTTTCACTTGATCTACATCAAATTAAAGTTATGGTTTATGATGCCTCATAGGATATCAATGTTTTGACTATGGATTAAAAGGATTGGTGTCCACCTTGTTGGGCCCTGTAATGCCTTAAAGATTCATCACATCCCATGTAAGACACTTGAATCAAATCTTAAAATCCATGAGATATGTGGCATCATCTATAGGGATAAAAAAGAAGATAGATATTAGAATTCAAATCCAATAATTACTGTCAAGATCTTATCCCCCAAAAATAATTTCATTTAATCTAAGGTTACCATATGTCCATGCCAATTTACATCCATTCAAATCCTATGAGATCTCACAAGGTAGACATCTCAGTTGAACCCAAGCCATCCAATCAAGATGTGATGATATAGAGTTGTTTGAGGTACCTTATAAGAATGACACTTGGTAGGATAACAATAAAATCCTATGAGAATGATGCATGTCCCATTTGGGCCTACACCATGATGCCATATGTCATTCCTATGACTTTTCTATCTAGGATCCATGAGATTTCCTTTAAGAGAGATGTGTATCTTCAATCAATCTATATGATAAATGGAAAGTTGATTGTAGTTACCTAGAGTTATTCTGAGGGAGACACCTAGAAAGAAAATTTATGATTTCCCTCAAAAGTAATGCCTGGTAAGGAAAGTTATGATAACTCATGAGAGTAATGCATGGCATTCCCATGACCAATCAAAATTGAAAATCACCATCTGAGAGATCACTAAGAATTAAAATATGTCATATGGTGAGATACAAATGAGCTATCACACAAAGTTTCATTATGAGAGTCTGTGAGGTAATCAAAAGGTGCCACATGTTTGGATTTTGAACCAACTAGATAGATTAGTCATATTCAGGCCCTACAAGTACCTAGCAGATTTAAGGTGGCAACCGTGTGTCCGAAGGTGTAAATATTTAGATTTAAAGATAAAATTGATGGCAAATCAAAGATGAATTAAAATCTAAATTTGAATTTTGGTGTAATTAATTGTTAAAGGAAATAATTCAAAGCTATTTCAAATGTATGCAAGGTTGATAAGCTTACCATTAATACAACATGAACTAAGATCACTATTAACATTACATTAATGAGATAAATATTTAGAAAGGATACAAAATCAAGGCTATTCCTATTTAAATTTTAAATCTATATGTATTTACTTTCTCTATTTTCTATGCTCTCATAGGTCAACAAAGCTCTAGTCATTCACAAATTACATTCCCAACCACCATTATCAAAGCTTGAAAGTTGTAGAAGGATATCAAAGACATCGATTACTACCTAGAGTATTAAAATAGATGGCACAAGTAGGTCCCTATACTCTAGGTAAGAGAAGTTCATTTGGGAATGATGACTTTCTATTCTAGAATAAAACTTTTGTCATCTTCAAAGACACTGAATTCATTCATGAGGCCATAACATCTAATGATGTGCACTATTGTAGAATATATTTCAATATAGAGTTAACTAGAGAAATTGATGAGGATGAAACCTTGCCTCATATAATCCAAATAGCTTCTAATATCCTTTCCATTAATGAAGTCAATCTCCATAAATTTGTAGTTAAGATAGAGGTCATGTCATGCATTGACCTAGTTTATGGTATTTTTGGGAGGTCAAAGTATGAGGATGGGTTACTTAAGTCAATATCCCAAGGGATCCCTATTAATTTCATACCAAGATTTGAGAAGTATTATTACCTTTCCTCTCCATAGATAGAGTATAACTAGGCCATTATTGATGATTGGTATGAAGTGTATTCCCTCAAGAAGGTCTTGGCTTCATGGGTGATTGACCCAACATGAGATGTTCTCATGGATGACCAAGGAATATTTCCCATATAATAATTTATCTAGGGAGTTATATTTTGACCTTGACTTCTTGAATAGAATATTTTTAAATCCACATATTGCCTATGTGGATATAAGGGCTATCTTGTTATTGTAAATCATCTTAGATGACTAATGAATTCCCCTTCTTAGGGAAATTATTAGCAATAATTTGGTATATGTAATCCAAAACACTTGAAAGAATGGTGCCCCATTATTCATGGTGAGCTAATTGATAGGTGTTATCTATGAAACTACTCAAATAGGTTATAATTCATGGTCTCCTAAATGTCAAGAGGTTGTGCCTCAGCTCTTCTCTTTAATGCATATTAATTAGTTTAGATGCAACATAAGAGAGACTGAATCAGATTTATACCTAATGGTTTATAATTTGATCAATTAATGTGAGATATATAGGGCTCCCTTTAAGGTTAGGCAAACTTTGAGAGACATGGGTAGCTATTAGTTGTACCTAGACTGCATAGTCATCAAAAAAGGAGTAATGGTCACTACTCTTAGATTGCCAAGGTTTGTGATAATGAACCTGGTTAAAGAAGAGATGGCTTATAAAATTTTCATGAAGCTGATGGAGTATTAAAAAAAAAGAATAAAATATCACCCCATAAGGTTATTTATAAGTTGGGGATGACTAGAATTACTATGTGGCATGATATTATTGTAGATACTAGGTATAGGGATTCATAACTATTCCTAAAGATGAATTTATACTATGGGATCCTAATAATGTCATTGCCAATAATATTTTAAAATTCAATAAAGATGTATTAATGGATTATAAGTATCAAAAACAATTTCATGAGTGGTTATACAAATATTATTTGAATGATGAGGCGGTGTTCTAAAATGTTGTAAAGAACATTAAACTAGAAATGATGTTAGATAGGGAGAAGAAAAAATAGGATATCATTAGGTCTCATCCACCACCAAAACATGGGAGAATGTTTTATGATAATGATGAAAAAGGGAAAGATGAAGAAGAAGACAATGTTCCTCTTGTTAAGAACATACCAAGGAGGCCTCCATAACTTGCCACTTCAAGCATATGTGACTTACCTCCAAGATTTGAGTAAGGAGGATATAAAAGTTATCCTAGCCCCTCTTAAGGGCCACATTAATATCTAAATCAGCTATGGGATCCATTATAGAGAGCTTAGGTCAAGCTAACCTTGATACCATTGACCTTAAGGAGTTGCAACAAAGCATTGACCTCTCCATGGATGAAGTGCATGCACTAGATAAGAGGAATATTAAGAAGGTATACAAGAGGAAAAGGGAACCTAAGGCCACTGTGAGAGGATAAATAACCCCTCCATCAATTTCTTAATTGATTACAGATCCCACTAACACACTATAAGCCACCCTTAGAGCATTGGCTCCTAATGTAAGTGCCTTCCCATTACCTTCTTTTCCAATTGCATGCACAATTGCTTCTACTTCTACTTATGCATTTATTCCTCATACCATTTATCCCCCATTGCCTTTAGTAGTTTAAATTTTTTCAACTACCACTACCTAACCTTTAGTTGATACTAACATAATCCAAGATAGTAGTTCCCTAGGATTCACCCTCCCCTATTTCATTTCTCATACCACTTCAAATATTAATTCTTCCTAGGCAACTAAAATAAATACATCACTTTATATTGATTCTCCTATATTAGTAAGGCCATTAAGTCCCATTTCAAAACTTTTCACCTTCATAAATCCACCTTTTCCTATATCCCTATTCAATATTACTATGGCTACAAATGTGAGTATACCTCCAAAATTGCCTTCATTTATCCTAAATATGGGTCAGGAAATAACTTTATTCATCACACTTTGTAAAATAGACCCAATAAATTTTTTTCCCATTCCTCTTATAGCTTTAGCCTATACCTCAACCCAAGCACCTCCATTTCATCCACCTCTAATAAATCCAACTCCTACTATTGTACCAAATAATGTCAAATATATCATACTAGAAGTAGGATAAGAGAGATATCAAGTAATCCTTTATACACCCTATATTGGCTTGAGATTTCATACTAATATAGGTATAATGAAAAGAATGGTGAGGAGGTAGGCTGAGTAGCCCCAATAGCTCAATTGTGGCCCATGAAACTAAAGGGTCCTTATTCACTTTAACAAGGAAGAAGAAAGCTAGCCCAAGTGAAGTGGATGAGTATGTAGAGGACCCTATATCCATGGTCTAATCTAATACAAAATTTGTAATGGATTTGATGAAAGTCATTCAACATGAGATGAATAGATTAAGAGAATAGGCATAGCCCATATTTCCAAAAAACACTACATTCTAGGTAATTAATGTAGTCATCAATGTATTTACTTTATACAAGGTTATGAAGATAAGGTAATAATATGGGACTCTATAATATAATGTGGTCATTAAATATGACCAAAAATTTGCAATCTACGATGCCAAGTTGGTAAACCTGGTTAGAGTTACAAGGAAAAAAAGTTCCTAGACCTTAAGGTATTTCCACTTTAACACATCATCCTAGCATAGACCATAGTAATCAATAGAAGGAGGATATTGAAGATGTTTCAATAATAATTTAAGGATGTAACTACATCCTTAGAGAAGATAGAATTTAGAATTTCCCTATTATTGAAGGATGTTATGGTCACCAAGGTGACTAACCTAAGAACAACTTCATGAATGACTAAGAATTTAGGGATCAAATGAAGGTTTTTTTTTCAAGTTTCCAATAGGACATAGCCAGTGACAAGACTTCCACTGAGGTAATGAACATTGTTTCTTTTGCCAACTAGAGGCTAGAGAGAGTTGAGGCCATTGAAAAGGCATTGAGTCCTATACTTGTGGAGCATGGTAGGATTTTTAAAGAAAATCTTGACCTATTTTAGCTCATTATCTTGGATTTTTAGCCAAATTGATAAATATTACTTATCATTCATATAAGTTTGGATAAGGGAAGAAGTAGAGAAATAAAGGCAATAATAGTAAGTTGGTTAATAGCCTCCTCTAAATCCTCGAGGAATATTTGACATTTTTCATAAATTCAAATTTAGAATATTCCATTATAATATGTGGCATTTTATCCACTTGGATATATTTATGAATATTTTAATGGGCCTACTTGAGATTGCATAGGCATTTTGAGGCCTATATATAGGGATATTTCCCCTCATTGTAAAGGAGGAATAATTGTTATAGGATTAATGCAAAAGAGCTAACGAATTCATGAGATTATCTAAATGTTTTGTTGTATGTTCTATAGTTTATCCTTATCATGATTTTATAGAATTAATGGTTTATTTTATACTAACTAATTTAGCAATAATATCATTATATGTATCTATTGGTTTGAGTTTAATAATAGGATAAAAGATTTGTTGGTTTATGTGCTTTGTTTTATCTTATTTACAGTTGAATGTACTTATGTAATTTAATGTGAATGAGTAAATTTATTGAAACATATGCTTTAATATATATACATTTCCTTTCCTTTGAAGTCTCAACTACATTCATTTGGATTTGAGTAATACACTAGGGTTGGTAAATGCTAGTTTTACATGTTTTTGTCATAGAAGTTGGAAGAATTGACACCTTTAACCATCTAAAGCAAACCTTCTTTTTTATCTTACCCTAATTACCTTTGGATCTACCCTATGAGTCATTTTAGTTTATCTCATTCTATAAATAATCATGGTTTGTTTGTGTTTGGGAAATAATTATAAAAGTTTAAAATAATTTCCCAAATATTATCAAGAAATAAAGTGTCACTACGTATAACCTATTGTCCCTATAGTAGAGATTGGTTGCAGACTTACAACTGGTGGCCATATCTCTAATTTTTTATTATTTTCAATAGTAGATGTGTAAAAAACTCAAGCCTTGAGTCTTATATTATTTGAAATTGAGTTTATTACTCTCCCCTCATTCCCTAGTGACATAGGGAACACATTAAGTGAAATAACACTTTCATGTTAGTGACACATTCAACAATTTGAGAACACAATATTTGAGTCACCAAAGTTACACAATTGAGTGACATAATATAATGAGATGTAAATATATCATCAATACTAGAACCTATTGTCAAACACAATCATGCTTGTAGATTAAAAAATATCAATATTTTGAAATTAAGAATCATGATTTATAGCTACATATTGATTATAAGCTCTATGAAAAAATATCATTGAGGATTACAGTTTATTAATGTGTAAAAATGTCCTTATGATAATTTGATCAACTTATTATATTTACATTTTTAAATAACATTACAAGTATTCAAATCAATCAACAAAACACAAAGTCATATTAAATAAGAGGCACAAAAAATAATTTAGAAATGAATGTAAACAAGTTGAACCTCATAAACAATTTTAAATTCTATGGATTAAGCCATCATATGTGAGAATAAGATGATTCCATATTTTTTGAAAAAATGGGTACTAAAATTAGCTATACCATTCACAACCTTACTAGCCAGTTTCACTTTTCAAATTGGGTTACAAATCAAAATTGTGAATTTTAAAATACTTAGGAGTGTGATCCAAGTAAATAATTCCCTGATCAGCTATGCATGAACCCATTTAAAATTTTAGAATCAAGGAGTGAATTTTTTGGTTACGATGGCATGAATAATAATAAAGATAAATTAAGAAAATTTAGGATGGATGAAAACCAATGCATTAGCCTTAAAATACTAGATTTGAAAGCAAATTAATGTTCACAACAACATATTATCTAGTACTTGTTATTTATAAAATATTAATCCAACTTAACCAAGTATTCAAATCTTTGATAAATTATACTTACAATGATATCATAGATAACTCATTATTTCCTTCAATAATAATGAAATTCCATAGATCTTAGCAAGAAACTAAACTCAAAACAAAACTAAATAAGAAAATAGAAATAATACAAAGTAACAAACCAAAAGAAATAATTAAAATATAAAAGAAAGGGGAGCTAATTGAATACAAATTTCAAATGATGACCATTAAACAAATAAAGAATCCAATTGTCATCAAGATATTGTAAATGAAAGGCATTTTTACCAATAACAATGACTATTTTATATGGGCCAAACCAAAGTGAATTAAATTTTTTATTCTTATTAGGATATTCATGATATTTTTCCTAGTATGACACAAAATCACTAATTTTAAAAGTATTTTTTGAAACCATTTTATCAATAAAATATTAATTTTCCCCTAAGCCTTTTCTTATTTCTACAAAACAATGGATTTAGTTTCATTAAGGTCTAAGAGATCATTAAGTCTTTGTTCAAAAATGTTACTATCTTTCCTAAGATATTGTACATCAATTATAGAAAAAGTAATTTGAATATCTATAGGTGAGGTAGCTTTGAATACATAGGCCAACATAAATGGAGAATAACTTGATACAACTTTAATTATAGTATGGTCATCCCATAATGCTTAAAATATTTAGACATGCCAATCACATTTATTTCACAAACCAACTCTTTCATATTTTAGATCATATTTTTATCGTTGGATTGAGATTATTCATTCCCTTGAGGATAATACTTTGAGTAATGACTATAAATAATCAAATAATGTCCTAAAAACTCCAAATAATCATTAGAAATAAACATAGGATCATTATTAGATACTATTTCATAAGGAACACCAAATATTGATAAATTTTGATTTTATAAAAATTAAATAACTTTAGCTTTAACATAACTTTTCATATCTATGACTTCAGGTCATTTGGTAAAATAATCTAAAGCAATTAAGATGTACTTATGGGAAAATGAAGAAGAAGGGTGAATCTCTAAAATTAAATCAATATCCTATTTATATAAAGGTTTTTTAGGAGTAACAAGGCTCAAAATAATAGTGGGTAACAAATCTCTACCAGTAAAAATTTGACATGACATACATGATCAAACTAACTTGCATGAATCTTGAAATAACGTATGTCAATAATAACATGCATGTAAAATTTGGTATGGAGTAGTTTATGTTGTGTAATGTCCACAAGAGTTTCCTTCATGACATTCAATAATAACCTTATTTCCCATTAAAATATATCTAAATTTAATTATATATGAGATTAGTGAAATAAAAAATAATTTATCAAAGGATACCTAGTTTTAGTATCTTTCAAACTTAACTCATGTATCTAATAAGTCTTTCCTCATGATTAACATCATGCTAAGTAATACCAACACCTATGGATTTTTTAGTGCTATTGACATAAATAATGAAAGATTTGTTTGAATAATATTTAAAAATAAAATATAAATTTCAATGGATTATTTTAAATTATTAAATGATGAATTTGAAATTACATCCCATATATAAATCTGATTTTTATTTAGTAAAAATTATAAGGGATTATATTTATCTGTAAAATATGAAATAAATTTATGTACAAAATTGATTTTACCAAAAAAAGACAATACCAAATTAATATTTAGAAAGTGGTAAATATTTTATATTCTTTATACATTTATGCTCAATTTATATGGAATTATTAGAGATGATATGACCTAATAAGTTTCCTTCAGTGTCTCAAAAAACTAACTTCATGGGATTATGAGAGATACCATATTTTCTACATGTAGTGAAAATATCACATAGATGATACATGTGAGTCTTCCCCTTTTTATAATTCATAGTAATATCCTAAAGGTAGACCCAAATAATCATTATAATCAAGTCATCACATGATATATTCATATCTCTCTTAAATTTGGCACCTTTGTTCATTAAACCAAATGACATTCTTTTAAATGAAATTGTTCCTCTCTGCATAGTAAATGTGGGTTTGTGTACATATTCTAGGTTTAAAAATATATAATTATAATTATAAAATCCATAAATAAGATACATCATTTAATACCCTACAACTTGATGTAAAATATGGTCTATACTAGATAAAGGAAAGTTAACTTTAACACTTTCTCTATTAAAGTATCTAAATTCTATACATAAACAATTGTCACTATTATTATTTCTAACATGTACTAAGTTAGCAACCCAAAATGTGTATCATATAAGAAAAATGAAACTACCATCTAACATCTTATCAAGCTCCCTATTGATAGTGTCCTATAATAATGGGCTCATTCTTTTAACTTTTTTCTTAACAAGTTTTATACCAGGATTATCAGGAAAGTCATGTTTCGTTATTAATGTATCATTACCTTTTAGTTCATTATAGGAACAAGAAAAAATATCCATAAATTATTTAAATAATTTAGCAAACTAAACTTTCTCCGTAGCAATAAATTGTATTCTTAATTAAATAAATTTAGGATCCTCCTCAATGTCAATATTAATATCGCACTAAATATTTATTAGGACCATATTCGTGTTTATCATGATCATAACAAAGAACCAAGAGATTGGGTGAAAAAAACTATGAAATGACTTCAATATTTTTAGGTTCAACATATATTCCTTGGATTAAGATATGATGACCTAATATAATTACCTGATATACCATCATTAGACCTTTTTCATGAGTTAAGAATAACTGGTGTTGTTCACACCTAGTCAACACTTTATCTATATTGGTTAATAATTAATCAAAATACTCCCTATCCACTAGAAAATCATCCATGTATACCTCAACATGCTCATTGTTAAGATCAATAAATATAGAGAGGACTGGTCTTTGAAAGGTGGTTGGTGCATTGCATAAGACAAAGAGTACAAATATCTATAAAAATGTCCCCAAGGACATGTGAAAGTGGTTTTATCTTAGTCTTCAGGAGATACTCTTATTTGATTATACCCACTGAATACATGTAAGAAGGAAAAGTACTTACTTGTAGCTAGATTTTCCAATATTAAGTCTACAAAGGGTAAGGTAAAATAGTCTTTCATAATTTTTTTATATTAAGTTTCCTATAATCTATACATATTATCCAGATTACTTATTTTTTAGGTATTATCACTAGTGGTTAGACCCATTTAGTATCCAATATTGGATATATGAATCCTACCTACAATAGTTTTTCTATTTTAATTTTGACCATGTCTCTTACTGATGGATTTATCCTTCTTTGAGGTTGTCTAACTAGTATATTTTTTTCAGTGTAGATATGATGGGTGCATAAACTTGGATGGATTCCTTTCACGTCATTGTATCTTTTCATGACTTTATTAAACCATATTTATTTCACTTTTTGTTATGGTTTAGTTATGAACTAATTAGGATATAATTGTTTGGATTAGTGATGTGATATAGTTATATGATATATGTTTGATCCATTATTTATTGTTGTTTAGAGAGTTATTTGATATGATTTTCATTACAGTATGAGATATTTATGATTAGTGAGTACTAATTTATTATTCAAATAAATTATCTTATTACATTTAATGATGTTATTGTATTTATTGATCCTATATAGTAAATATATTGTTAATGGTCTATTATGACTATAGGTACTATATATGAGGTAGGATGGATCTGAATCTAATTAGTTGGGTGAGGATGAGAAAGTTAATGAAAATAACTAGTGAACTTAAAATGGAAAACTGATCTTTGACTATTATTAATGCTTTAAATTATTTTTATATGTATATTTTATATTATTGAATGTTGTCATTTATTCAATTTGATTTCATTAATGAGTTGATCATAAGTCAGTTTTAAATCCTTGTTTTTTGATTTCTTTATTCAATTGTTGTTTTTGATTCTTAAGTCTAATTCAATACTTGTCAGCTTTTTGACATTGTTTTGTTCTTTGAATGCTATCTTATTCATAGATGGAGTCTTGTTTATGTTTGAATTCT
The DNA here is from genome assembly GCA_037957365.1 of Torreya grandis. NCBI lineage: Eukaryota > Viridiplantae > Streptophyta > Pinopsida > Cupressales > Taxaceae > Torreya > Torreya grandis. The sequence continues at coordinate 64,012 of JARHVA010007654.1, read as the reverse complement.
TGAGTGACTTGATTACTAGTCACAATCCTATTTTGTTTTATATTAAATGCATTAATAATTATTATGATTTAAAGGCATTATAAAATATTTGAATTCATCTTATCATTATTTTTTAATTATATTAAGGGTCTTTGTTGTGGTATGGGAATCTTGGTGCATGCATTATGAAACAACCCTAATTTTTTTCTTTTTAATAATGAAACCCACTTGTGTCTATAGAAAAATTCACATGAAACTAAAGATAAATAATATCTCAATAGTTTGATGAATATCATAACTATGTTCGATCAACCCAGGTACTTAACTAAGCTTAATGAATCTTAAAAGATTCTATTAGGAAGCTAATTATTCATATTGGATATGAATATTTGGGTGTATAAATTTAATCCACATAGAATCATAAAATCCACTCTAAATATGAATCTTTATTGTCTTCTTTATAGGATCATTTAAAACCCTTAACCTTTCTCAAGTGCCAAGACTAACATTATATAACCTATAATAAGTGCCATCAAGGATAACTTGCTAGTTCTCAATCAAGAACACTAGACAAGCACCTACAAGTACACATGAAAATTTAGGTTAGAAAGTATATTCAATCATCATACAAGGAGTAATTTAACTTCATACTTGAATGAAAAAATTAAGCAAATGACAATGTCATAAAATGGATTAATTCACAAGTAATTCCAATCAATAATACATTATTCAGTAATGAGAATATTTGCCAAGAGAAGGATTATAGTTCATTATATGTAAGAGGGTGTTAACACATTTATATTCACTCCCATTATAAATAATATATATGGTAGCACCAATTAAGAAAAACATCACATAATAATCATCAAATTTGACTAATGACAATCTAGCATCCATAGGTTAGATGCCAATTATGAGAAGTGGTTCTAAATTAAAATTAAACTTAGGCATATTATAACCATGAAACTTGTCCTACCTGTTAGGATTAAATACCTTAATCTCAAACTTTTGTTTCCTTACACATATTTGTCATTATTACTCGAAATCAATCCTTAACTTGGTCAATAAATAGGAAATTAAACACATACATGAATTATTTTTTATTATTTCCACCACTATTATTCAAGATTGAGATAAAAACATTAAAATAACTCATTCATGGCCAACCATCACATATGGTGTAATACACACCAAATATAAAAAATAGTTATGACTAAATATTAAATGCTTTTTAGGTAATAAAAATAGTGCAACCCATCAAGGATTCATAACCATCCTTGAATTTAATATGATTGCACCAAACTGTAGTTTAGGTTTCTAGCATAATAATGAAAAAAAAAATAGTCTTAACCATAATCTCAAATTTATCACATCCACTAAATTAATTTATACATCTTACCATTTACTTCATCATCAAGAACATGATCAATTATGGGCCCAACATTAGATTGTGGCTAATTATCACTTCCCATATTATCTATGAAAATTTTGTCATGCTTCTAATGGACTCATGAATTAAATAACATGGCTTGAATAATTCATTTTCAAAATTTAATTACTAGGGTATATTTCAATGATAACCATCTAAAATGGAATAATAATCCCAAAGAACAACCATAAACTTTCTATCCAACCACTACATAGGTTCTCTTCTTCATTACACAAGTAAATAATATTCTATTTTTTAAAATTTCTATCTAGGTAACTTACCATAATAAACCCAAAGGATTGAAAATAAAATTAAGTTTCTACTAGTTTATGAATCCCATGATTAGGATAGTAGATCCAATAAAATTATAACAAATCATGTTAGCATATAGAAAATGGACAATACATGGAGATTAAACTATCAACAACCCTTGTATAATCAATCAAAGAATTCAACTAATTTTAATAATAAATAAATAACAAACTAACCACTTATGCATGTGCACACACACACATGCACACGTGCGCGCGCACACACACACACACACACACACACACACACACACACACACACACACACACACACAATTCAACTTGCTCACTTCTTAGAGAGGATGATAACATCCTTGTATAGCCCTTAAAATCAATCCAATGAATTATATATATAGCTGAAATACTAATTCATTAAAATGTTGTCCAAATGTATATATACAAATGAATGTAAAATGAAATACTTCATAAATACCACAATTAATCTATCTAAATTCATTGATTAATGAATAAATCTACCATTTAACCAACCCAAGGAAATATATAATAGTAATGTCTAACCATTAGCATGTCAAACAAAAGAGTGGCTTGAGAAACAATCATAAATCCTTAAAGAAATTAAATCTCATTATAAAATAATCATGTTATTCACTATATTCCAATATACAATTACAACATCAAGAAAACTACCAATAGTATTCCAAATCATATTTTAGCCTTCATGATTCAAATGGGATATAGAAAGATGTGCAATCATATAGTAACTAATTTTAATAAATATCATACTACTGGAGTGAATTACAAGTAGAAGCATGATTATCAAGAATACAGACAACACTATGCAATTGTAAATCACTCACTGAGATCTAAGCAAGGAAATCAATCCACATGCCCAATCCTATGATCCCATCCATACAATTTCCATAACTGCCCCATATATCAGCTAGATGGTGGGGCTAGGTAGCTGGGTTTTATAAGGGACTATAAACATGCAATAAATTATTCTAAACCATGGTCCAATTTGTAACCTCAATAAAAAAAACCAAAGGAAGGTAGACAAAATATAACCAATTTAAATGGAATAATATATCATAATAAAATAGACCAAATAATTGAAATTAACTTTCAAATCTATGTAGTCATACCAACGCAAAAAATCAGCCTTTGAAAAAGTATGTAAATCTGTACTACACCATAATCTTAACCCTCACAATTGTATGTAGAAATCATACAAAAAGTATACTCAACTCTTAAAATGTATGCATAATTATTTTTGGCATTAAAATCATACCTTTTACATGTAAAATTAGTCATACACATGTATATTATCAACTCATAAAAATGTAAAATTAGTCATGCACTTATATATACTCCATCATACATATGTGTGCATAAATCATATAAATATAAATATTTAACCCTAGTTCTAGTAGGTAAAAATCATTGATATAGGGTTATAAATTTATCCCACACAACAGTGTATAATATATCATAAAATGCATAGTTACTCAACCTATTCAATGCATAAAACCCATCCTTAAATGTATGTTTTCATCCACACAAGGAGAGCATAACCAACCATTAAATCAATGAACAAAATGTAAATTTTCAGCCATGCTAATTCATGTAGACATTTTGTCAAACAATTAGCATGCAAACTTATATTTCTAGTCATAGTTTGGTATGAAGACATTGTGTCAAAAATTTGTCATGTAATATTCAAAAGGAATAAAAATCAGTCACACAAATGTCTATTTCCATCCATAGTTTGGTATGAATACATTTTATTAAATAGTTATCATGTAACCTTTACAAGGTTTAAAAAATAGTCACACAAATGCATATTTCTAGTCATAGTTTGGTATGAAGATATTTTTTCAAATAATTGTCATGTAACCTTCACAAGGTTTTAAAAGTATTCATGCAAATGTATATTTATAGCCATAGTTTTGTATGAAGGCATTTTGTCAAACAACTATTATGTAACCTTTACAAGGTTTAAAAATCAGTCCTACAAATGTGTATTAAAATTAACCATTCAAGGTAAGTTTTCCATATATAAAAATATTGATCAAATAACTATTAAATGCATGTAATAACTAACCCATCAAGGCAAATTTTCCATCCACACAAGGATTGTAAAACTAGATATTAAATGCATGTAATAATCATCCCATCAAGGTATATTTGTAATCATGCTTTTAGTGTATGAGCATCCATATAATTACATGATTTTATCCATGTAAGTATGTACGTAACAGATTAATCATGAAGGGTTTTATAATTTTAACCATATTTTGGATATGTAAGTCCATTCACATATGGTTTACCCACATAACTTCATAACCATCTATCCAAGTGTGTGTATGGATTTTTCTAAATATGCATCTATAAATGAATGAAGGGACTAATAAACTTATTACTTTTTTGAAAAATGGAAATAAAAATATATACATCTTAGTTGAAAAATATTATGGATGCCCTTGGTTGAAACTTTCATTCATTCCTCTTTCCATGCCAAACCAAAAAATGGATAAGTATGAGATCTCCCATTCACTTTCCTTCTCTCTTAGTCACTCTCCTTCTTTACCACTTGCCATTCTACATTTACATGGACTCCAATGTGTTTACATGGCCAAAAATATCCTTGCCAAAAATAAAATATGCCATTCTCCTATTATGATAAAAATATATTCTAAGTGAAAAAATCATTTTTGGCCAAAAAAAATGTTCACACTCATTACATGATCAAAAATTTCCATGTGGGGAAGTATCCCTTGGAAAAAAATCATGCCATTATTTCTCTCCCACTTTCACATGTATTTTATAGAAACTGTGCCACATTCCTACTTGGGAGTAATAATTAATTAATTTTCCTCTTATTTCCAAGCAATCCTTATTCTAAGACCCAACTACACTTTCATCCTTTCTTGACCCAGGTTAAGCCCTTGGATTTTAATAAATGACATGGTAGGGTTTTTAATTTAAGTACTTTAATTTGAATTGTTTTAATTTTTGGGATTTAATATTAATTCAAATTAACATGCAACCCACATAAGCAACAATCATGTCCCAAGTCTAGGGTTAAGTCCTAAGGGTAAAAAACTAATACAACCAAGGGGACCAACAAATGAGGGTGTATAAGTTCCCTACATAATACTTACTAAAAATGAATAAGATATAACCAACACACAAAGTGGCCAAGAATAAAAAAATCCAAAAAGATGAAGATGGAAAACACTAGTCAAGAACACAATAACAATAAAAAAGATGACTACAACAATGCAAGACTCAACCAATGGCTTATAATATGACATAACCAAATATTAACTATTGGTGTAAATTATGACATGATAATAATTTTATTCATGATTGTCCTAGTTTTTGAATTACACCATTGAGATTAGCTCATTACCCTATTCCTACAGCCACATAAGGGGCATCAATAGTATCTGAACAAGGTGCAATTACCACTAATAAGTAACAATGAAATATGAATAGGGTAATATATAAGCATGAATAAAATAAAAAAGTAAAAACTTTTTCTTTAATGATAATTAATGATAATAATACCATTTAATCATTTTATCAACATGACATCTAAACTAGAATAACATCTGCATCACATCTAATGTCAACTAGATTTAAGAAAAACATGCTATAAAAATATCACAACATCTAAAACATGTCATAAATTTGGGTCATTACACCCTCTCCCTCTTAAAGAGGATTCATCCAGGTGACTGATCAAATAGCCAAAGAATAATATTACCTGAAAATTACCCAACTTACCAAGTAGCATTCTTTCACAACATTTTCAATTGTCCATGGTGACAATGCTCAACCTTACCTTGCTATCATTTTCATTATTAATACAACCAAATATTTCTTTAACTCAGGTCAAAATAGTGTCTTTTTAGCTTATGTGTCATATTTGTGAGAATATAATGAAAAATATGGGGTGTGACATATACATCATTAACATTATATGACATAAGTTTTTAAACTTGATTACATAGTTTATGTTTTTATACCTTAAAAGGCCAACAATTATCCATCATGAAGTTTTTTAATTTAATTCCAACTATGTATACTATCCATACATGTTCTTACTAATGAGCTCAGAATATGACTCATTATTGACATGTTATTTCCCTCAATTCATCTCTCAAAGGATATTATCTTATGCAAATCTTAGATTGTTAGATAGCTATTACATGGAAAATAGATACTTGTCTTGTTTATATTGAACCAAAGACTAAACCTTTAATTTTTCATTAATGTCTAATACATAGCATGTTTTAGTGATTTTTGTTGTGAAAAATGCTCAAAAAGAAGACACAGGTGATGCATAGTGAATGTACAATTTTGATCTCCATCCAGCAGAACTATAGACTCTGTAGGCTTGCTTCTATGGACTCTACATGCTTATTTATATGGACTCTATAGGCTTGTTTCTATGAACTCTATAGGCTTATTTCTATGGAATCCATAGGCTTGTTTTTATTAAATCTATAGGCTTGTTTCTATGGACTCTGTAGGATTGTTTCTACAGACTCCGTAGGCTTCTTGCTACAAACTCTGCAAGTTCATTCCTATCGACTCTGTAGGGTCAATTCCATGGATTCTATAAGGATGAAGCTACAAATGGGGAAGCCGGTAGCTAGATAGGATAAGAGATAATCATTCTAGCTAGAGTCAAATAAGAAAAATATCCACCTACTATTTTTTAAGATTTGCTTTTGATAAAGTTGTATATATTTGGATCTTAGGACTATTATAGGATAGTATATTTATTTCATCAGAATAATTGGATCTCTTGTAAATACAATCTCCTCTCTTTGGATGAATGGATTGACCAAGGAATCCTATTTCTTTGCATCCTATTTTGATTTGATTGTATTAGTATAAAATGTATGACTTTCATCATTGAAAGATATTAGATAATAAATATAGAAGATAGATACGTACAAATATATTATAGGTTTCAAATAGATTGTAATCATTTTAGTTTTATGACTTATCACTTCAATTTTTAGCATTGATTAATCTTTGTTCTTGAGTTAGAGAGGAGCAAGGGCCCACTCTCCTTGGAACTAAAAATTATGTACGGTATTTATGTTATATTATATTAAATCTTTGTTATAGCTAGTTAGAATCTTGTTAATGTTTGCATTTATTCATAAAAACATCAAAACAAATTCACAGTTTAAAATGCATTTTATTATTCCAAAATCATTTCCTTTCTAAGCAAAATGTGTTTTCTTTTATAGTAAATGTGTGAAGCAAGTTTCATTTTATTAGTTAAGAGTGTGATTTTACTATATACACAAGCGTAAATAGGAGTGTGATTTTATGTTCAAGCAAAAGAGTAAATTGATTTGATTTCTTCCTTTTCAATATAAGAGTGAATCAAGTATTTTATGACACATGTCTTTCCTTAGTTAAAGTTAGAATAGGACAATCAAACACCCCCATAAGTAGACCTATAGATCTACCATCATATACCTTACTACAAATAACTTTGGACACTAGTCTTGGTAAATAAGACATCAATTAAACATTGATTAAATAAAGATTTAAATGACACTCATCATTTTTGGTGCCATTTTTGGGGATACAAGGTGTTATTAAAGTAAGAATTATTGGTCTAGAGTAAAAACTATAAAATCCCAAAACAATTCAATAAATTGATGTATCATCCTAGAGATTATAAAGGACGATTCATCCCAAAATTCCCACGAAGAACACAAGTTGAAACTCCTTCAACATCTCTGAGTAGTCAACCCAAAGTTACGAGTGAAACATATCTACAAGAATCTTTAGAAACTTGGATAAGAACTAGGCCATTGCCACAAGAAAGCCCCATAGGACAAATTCCTCAGGATCAATCTCTTTTAGGAAGTCATTATTTATAAATTGCCAAGGACTTAGAAGAAGCATTTCAAAAATACATAGCTGAGGAAACTTTTGAGAAATTTGAACAACCCATAACTGGTACCACAAATATTTAGTGGGAAGATCATCCCAACTTTGAAACATCATCAGAAGAAGAAAATATGGCTCTCCAACAAAATACGCAACTTGCACAACCAAGAAGGACTTTTTCCTTTCCTATTATTGCAAATCCTAATGATCAAACTCCCAAGAAAAATAATTCACTAGCTAATATGCCAAATTTTTGGGGAAGATCTACAAAATATCCTAATCAATTCCTATTTAAGTTTAAGGTACTATGTCAAACCTATGATTACACAATAGATAGCCAAAAATTAAAACTATTTCCCTCTACACTTAAAGATGTAGGTATGAGATAGTTCATGGGTTTACCTAGTGATTCTATTAGAACATAGGATGACATGGAGGCATAATTCTTGAACAAGTACCAAGATTACTGCCGAGTATGAGAAAAAAGAGGATTTCTTCAAAATCAAATAGAATGAGGATGAATCTTTAGAGGATTATTTGGATAGATTTATGTTCACTCATAAAAGAATGAATTATCCACTCACTGAAGAAGTTCAAAAATTGGTTTTCTTAAAAGGGTTGGATGAAGATATGAGAGATGCCTTAAATTTGATGAGAGGTGGAGATATAAATAAGTTGGCCTTCAATCAAATTGATAAAATTTATACCAACTACTCTCAAACAAAACCTAAAATTAAGAGAGGAAGGATTGGGAAATCTAATGAAGTGGGTAAGCTAATGGAAGAATTTTCCAATTTAAAGATGGATATTCTAGTTACACTAAATAGTACTTTAGATGGTCTTCAAGCTAAGGCAAATGCAATAGAACCCTTAGTAATTTACTATCCTAAGTGTAAATAGAAACACACCCTTAGAGACGACCCCTAGATAAAACCAATGTTTCATCAATTGGAATCTATGATGCAATAGATCATGATACCAAACATTACACCCTTCTACCTATCTTAAAGAATCAAATGAAAACACAAGTCTAGTCCAGTGAAGAAGTAAATTATATCCAGAGACAACTTTGCCCCACAAAACTAGGCTCAAGGATAGTTTAATGAAAGAAACCTAATTAGTCCACGGATGGCAAAATGGAATGATTTAGTTCCTTCACCTTTTTGGAATCAACCCCGAATTCCATCAATTCAAAATCCATGGGTAGGACAAGATTGGATTCCAACACCCCCAAGAAAAGATTAATATTGAGGTACCCTTACTACAAGCTATTAGGGATATACCTAAATTAAACAAGATCATCAAAAACATTTGTATCAAGACACTTGGGAGGAAATCAAAATATCTAAGAACCATTCATGTTGACAAAAAAGTTTCTAATTTATTAACAAGAAAACTATTAGTTCCAAAAGATGTAGACCTAGGAAGCCCAATGATCACAGTCACAATCAGAGGTAAATAAATTCCTAACATCTTGGTAGATTTGGGAGTAGAAATTAATGTAATGACAACTGATACTCTCCATATATTATCTCTTATGAGAATGTAACTTAAAACTACCATTCTTCAAATGGTAGACCAATCTGTAACTAAACCAGAAGGGACTATAGAAAATTTTGAAGTAAAAATAGAGTTTTGGGAGTATCCAATAGAATTCATGGTCTTAAAACCTAAAACAAAGAATCTAAGATATCCCATAATCCTAGGTAGACCATGGTTGAATACTTTAGTAGCACTAACTGATTACAGGTTAGGAGACATGACCATTTCTAATGGGTTAAAATCCAAATGCATCTCTTTGTATCCTCCTACAAAACCATCAATAAATCACATACAATAACTTTGGGTGGATGAATCAGACAACACATCAAACAAAATGTCCTAATTAGCTATGATCATAGTTAAAAAACACTTAGAAGAATTAAATGGAGACATATACCTAGAATCTATAGACTCTACCAGTCTGAAAGTTATGGACTCTACCAGTCTAGAATCTACAGACTCTACCAATCCAAAAATTATGAACTACCTCAGTTTAGGATTCTTGGGTCAAATAGAATATTATGAAACCTCCACTTCTACTTCTAATGTTTCTTCACCATATGATCATGGATTTATTCAAGAAAGTGTGTGGATATTGGCAAAAAAACAACAAACTCATTTCTTAGATGCATTCCATTATTCTTTGGCAAGACTAATTCCTCCTAGAAAAAAGTTTGTTGATAATGTAACCATGTTTCATAAGCTAATTCCTCATCTATGTCCTCTAAACTCATTGATTAGTGAATTCAAGCAAATAGAATCCAACTACACAAGCACAAAACCAATCATGGTATTACCTAGAAAGATTTTGAACATTAATAGTTGGTTAACAAATGAAGAGGAAGATCAAATCTTTGAATTACAAGAAATACATACGAAGGCTTTTGGTTGGGATTATACCAACATGAAGGGAAATCAACCTAGCATATGCACTCATCACATTTACATAGAATCTATCAAACCGATCAGACAACCAAAAAGAAGAATAAACCATCATTAAAGGAGATAGTCAAAACAAAGATCCAAAAGATATTGAAAGTTGGGTTTATTTACCCCATCTCAAATAGCCAGTGGGTTTCACCTTTGGTAATTATGCCCAAGAAAAATGGAAAATTAAGGGTATGTGTATATTATAGAGAATTGAACAAAGCAACACTAAGAGATTATTTTCCTCTACCTTTCATTGATCAAGTTATTGATAACTTGGTAGGAAAAAGATATTTTTATTTCCTAGATGGTTTTAGTGGGTATAACCACATAATGGTAGTAGCTAAAGATCAAGATAAAGCCACATTTACCTATCCTTGGGGTACTTTTGATTACTGAGAACTCCCACTTAGTATCTGTAATTCTCCATCCACCTTCTAAAGGGTAGTTCTGGTAATATTGTCTAACCTTACAAATGATTGTGTTGAAGTATATATGGATGATTTCACCATTCATGGTGAAACTTATGAAGAGGCTCTTACCATCTTGGAAAGAGTATTGATCAAATGTGAAAAACATCAATTATCTTTGAGCCATGAGAAATGTTTGTTGATGATGGATGAAGGAATAGTGTTGGGACACCATATTTTTGTAAAAAGTAATCAAGTAGATCCAAAAAAGGTTAAAATAATCTCCAATTTACCCATTCCATAAACACAAACTAAAATTAAGAGTTTTTTGGGACATGCTGGTTACTACAGATGCTTCATAGATAATTTTAGATAAATAGCCACCCCTATGTTTACCTTAATAATAAAAGATAATACATTCAAATGGAGTGATAGTTGCCAGTAGGCCTTTGAGACCATCAAAGCTAAACTTGTTACTACTCTAATATTGCGAGGACCAAATTGGACTTAGCCATTCCATATATATGTAGATGCTTCCAATACAGTAATAGGAGTAGTACTTAGACAAAAGGATGAAGAGGGTAACATGTATGCTATATATTATATTAGGAAAAACATGACACCTACTAAAAGAAATTACACCACAACTGAGAGGGAATTCCTAGCTGTAGTCTATGTAATTAACAAATTTAGACACTACATAATAAGTTACAAGGTATTTGTCTATATAGACCATTCATCTATTAGATACCTTTGCAACAAACCAATTATGGGAGGTAGGATTATTAGATGGTTGTTACTCTTACAAGAATTTGATGTTACTAATATAGATAAACTAGGAAAGTCTAATGTGGTTGCTGATTTCTTGTCAAGAATGAACACTACAGGTGAAAAAGAAATAGTGGAAGATGACTTTCCAGATGAACAATGATTTTCTATTTCATCAAAATCTCCATGGTTTTTTGATATATCCAATTACCTCACCATAGGGAAGTTTCCTCTACAATTTTTACAAAAAGAAAAGAAACATTTAATCAAAGAAAGTTCTTTTAAATGGATTAATGGAATGTTATTCAAATTTGGACCTAACCATGTGTTTTGTAGGTGTGTGATAGATGCTGAAGCTTATGATATCATCAGAGCTTGTCATGATGAACTAGGAGGAGCTCATTACTTAGCTCAAAGAGCCATACATAAAATCTCAGGAGCAAGATACTATTGGCCTCACCTTCATCAGCAAGTAAAAAGATATGTCAGACACTGATGCTTGTCAGAGAATTAGATAGCCTACTCTTTCAATAGAGATGCCTCTGCACCCTCATCCTAAATTGGTTATATAACCATTTGAGAAATGGGGAATTAATTTTATAGGTCATGTAGATCCTCCTTCTAGAGGAAAATAATATCTCCTAGTATGTATGGATTATGTGACCAAGGGGGTAAAAGTGAAAGTATTAACTCATGTAAGAGAAGAGATGGCAACTAATTTCTTATATTTCAAAATCATGCAAAGATTTGGTGATCTAAGGGAGATAGTCTCAAATCAAGGACCACAATTCATGTCAAACATGATATATTACTTCATGCAATTATATCAAACTCAACATAGAAAAACATCTCCATACCATCCACCGGCTAATAGGCAAGTTGAAGTCACCAACAGAGAATTGGAAACCATTTTAAGAAAGGTTGTTAATTCTAGTAGACAGGATTTGGAAAATAAGGTATTATGATTTGTTTAGGCCTATAATACTACTTGGAAAAAAATAATTGTATTTTCACCTTATGAATTAGTTTATGGTAAGAAGCCCTTATTCTCTATTGAATTTGAATTACAAACTTTGAAAATAGATGTAGAAGTAGGGATTGAATTAGAAGAAATATAGAAATAAATATTCCTACAACTTAATAAACTTGAAGAGATGAGGATGAAAACACTAAAAAAAATGAATTGGTACAACATCAAAGAAAAGGTTGGCATGATTCACATATCAAGTAATGGAAGTTTTAGAAACAAGATTGAGCACTGTTGTTTGATTCTAAATTTTAATAGTTTAAAGAAAAACTACAAATGAGGTGGTTGGGACCTTATCAGATTGAGGAGGCCTTTAAAAATGGTTTTGTTAAGCTAATACCTATTGATGATAGAAAAAGAGATATGTTATTCAATGGACATAGATTAAAGCTTTATCAAAAACCTCTCAATAAAGAAGAATTTGTTCAAAAGGAAAAAGATCAAGTAGCCTTTCTAGAGGACTCTGGTTCTTCTAGAGAACCTACTCCTTGATCCTACATATGATTAAAAAAATAAAAATAAAAAATATATCAATAGTGAAAATCATTCAAGGGACACTATTGACAATGCATGCCCAAAAAAAATAGATTTTTGGTTGGTTATGCATTAAAAAAAGGGCTTTGGCTAGAAAACCAGAAATGGCTAGCCAAAAGGCAAAAAAAAATTATAAGAAAAAAAATAGAGTATCTCATTATGTCATTATAATTAGACCTATTGACTAATCCATACAAACTTATTTGTGTTGGACAAATGGCAAGCAAAGAATACATCTAAGGTCAACATAAGTAAGACATATATTCTATTTATCTATGTTTAGTTAACTAAATATCTTAGATTTAATTAAGATTTATTTTATAGAGATGACCCAAATTGGAACCTTCTAAATGAAATGACATGACACAACCATAATGAAGAAGCATGCAAATGAGCCACCAAAGGTGTATGGATAAGTGTGTAGCTTTGGTATAATCAATTCTATCATCAATAATGATAATGATGGGATGCCATAAAAAGGGTTTTTTAAAATGAAGTGATAAATTGATGTCACTATCAAAGTGACACATCATCATTTTAATAAATTCGTATTAATGTGAGAAAATGACTGGCACACTTCATAGAAATGTTTGGCACTTAACTGTATCAAGTCATCATATCAAACTATGGATTCATGTAGCTGTGGAGTTTCATATGAACTATTTCATTTCTATAGACTTCAATAGAAGCTGGATTATAAATCCTCAATGATTGTTGCCTGCAAATCCTTAGTGATTATTATCTACTAACTTCAATAGAATATTGGTATAAACCCCAATTGGAGTTAAAGGAATAGATTTGTCTATAAATCTACATAGAAATGGGATAGAAAACAAGATCAAAGCCGAAGAATGTAGCATATTTTCACAAAGATAAAGCTTCTATGGTAGTGTTTAGAGCAAATGGCTATCTACCTTTCATTGAAAAGTTCTAAGGTTTCGATGAAACAATGGTAAGTGAATTCATCACTAATCTCATCCCTAAATTTTTATTTGTGAAAGGCATTATTATTCCTATTTCAACTCAAATTATAAGCCAAATCATACAAGTTCCAGAAGAGGTAATAAGAGCTATAGGTAGAATTTCATTTAGTGATTTAATTAGTTAGTTTAATGGTAATGAGTAGACTAGGACTTCATGTCTAATATATTTTAAGGGGAAATCAAAAAGGATTAGTAGAAATTCACTTCTTAAACCTTGAAAAATTGTAGCTAAGTGAGTACTCAAGTATATCATTTGTGAGGGGAAACATAGTCTTTTAGGAGGAGATGCCATGAAAATGTTAATACACCTTAAGCACGGGAGACAAAACCCTCAAGATAAGATCAACCTCCCATCCTTCTTATATGGTGCTCTACAAATTATGACTAAAATTCCTAATGCTACTTTTAAGCACCATGGCCTGATTCACCTAATTATCCAACATCACTTCCCTCAGTAAGGACAAGAGGTCTAGGAGGAATTTTAGAATAGTATAGCACAACTTCTTAATCTACCTACACACAAAACCTCAAATTTACCATAGGAACATTCATCTCCACCTACTACATTATTTGAGAAAACAACTCCAAAGAAGAACTCACAAATTGTAGTCTCCATAGAAATCCCTTTTTCTTCTTCTTTAAGAAGAATCACAAGGTCTCAAATCCCTAAAGTTTAAAGGTCCCCATAAGAACCTCATGAATCTATAGTGTAACAAATTCCCTTGATAGGAAGAATAAAATTGAGATGAAAGGTTGCTATAGAACCTAGGAAGACTGAGGGTTTGATGGTTGAGAAGGAAAGCCAATCGAGTGTAGCTCAAAGAGTGACTAAAATAATGAGAAGGCTAATTCTAACAAATGAAGATGAATAAGAGGTTGTAGATATTATGGATATTATTAAAATAGTATCTCATTCCCTCATACATCAAAATATCCCTACACCTATAGATGTTGAAGAAACTCCTTTTGAAAGGAACGTTGTAATCATAATGGAGGAGCTAATTCTAGAAGAAGAGCTACACATGGTAGAGGAATCAAGTATGGTGGAACAACCACCTATTTCAATTAAAACTGAAATAGATAAAGGGAAAAATGTATGCACAAATGAGAAAAGAAAATCATCTAATCTAAATGATATTATTATGGAGTTAACCTTGTAGCTTTTTCAATCTCAAGGTCTAGAGCAATGACAAAAAACTGACATTGCTAACTTGATTAGTCAATTACAAAACAAGGATCATCTCAGCTCATTGTTGGTGTAGAAATTAGACACAACATCTACCAATCATGGAGTAGAAGTTCACATATTAGAGGAAATAATAAAGGAAAATAAAAGTAAACAAATAGATCTTTGGATATATGTATAAAATTTGAAGAAGTAAAATATAAGATTATAGAGTTTGGTAAACTCTTCCAAATCACCTTTTGATGTTACACCTTCTCCTCCTAAGGTATCTGTTGACCACATTTTTCAAACAAGTTATCTAGGTATTCCTCCCTTGTAAATACTACATAAAATTGAATAAGAATATTCCATACTTAGATAGAAAAACAAATATGCAACTTCTTCAAACAAACTCTTGGAAAATAAAAAGAAAGAATTAGAAGCTAAGGTCCAAAATTTAGAAGAAAATTTACAAGATGCATGCAAATTAGGGGAATCTCTTTTGGTATGTAGGAATCCTTCTCCTGCATAGAGTTTGTTTTTATTTAAAAAAATTTATAGATGGTAGCTTTTGAGGATCTGTTGTCATCTTCCTTACAAGATTTTATAGCCAACAACATTTTTGGAAATTTTCTATAGTGTTGAACCTGATCAGTAGGGTTTGCTTTATGAGTTTTATTTACATGATTTGATCCTAAGAGACCATGAGCACAATAAATTTTTGATAAACCTTCATTTAGGAGAATTTTAACTAAGGGCATTACATTCTACATTTAAAAATCAACCATCATGGAAAAGCAAATTTGAGGACTATAAAAATCATACTAAGACTATGGGATTGTGTGTCAGACTAGCCTTTCATATTCCTAGATTGATCATAAAGAATTTGAACTATGCTTGTTTAAGTGATGAGGTTAAAACACATTATTTATAGGATTTATATGATTGTGTTATTTATTTTGACTTATTTTCAAGATAGAGTTTTGATTTAGTGGTGACTGTAAGTGTAAATAGATGGGACCAACTTTTAGTACCTCTTAAAAGATGAGAGGTCGTGTCTCCAAATAACTTAAGATGGAGTATGAGGAGAGATTCCTCAATTTTGGAAATCTTAATAGAGGTAATAAACTCTAGGGGAGAATAGAAATGGATTGGCATGAGATATAAACCCCCTTTGTTAATCATACCTATTCCAGGATGGAAAATTTGGGCTCCATACTTAGAGGAGTAATTCAATATATGGAAGCAAATGATTCAAGAGAATTAGGGGTATACAAGCAATTCAGACAAGCATATAATAGATAAATTTGATGAATATGATTTGAGTCAGAGTGTGGAAAGTAGATTATAGAGATATGAATGCCAATAAATGTTTACAATAGGACTTGCAAAAGGTAAAGCCTAGGGGAGATGATGAGCTCAAAATATGACTCATTATTGACATGTTATTTCCCTCAATTCATCTCTCAAAGGATATTATCTTATGCAAATCTTAGATTGTTAGATAGTTATTATATGGAAAATAGATACTTGTCTTGTTTATATTGAACTAGAGATTAAACCTTTACTTTGTCATTAATGTCTAATACATAGCATGTTTTAGTGATTTTTGTTGTGAAAAATGCTTTGGAAGAAGACATAGGAAATGTATAGTGAACGTTCAATTTTGACCTCTATCTAGCAGAACTATGGACTCTGCAGGCTTACATTTATGGACTCTATAGGCTTGTTTCTATGGACTCTACAGACTCTACATGTTTTTTTTTTATGGACTCCATAGGCTTGTTTATACAAACTCTACAGGCTGGTTTTTATGGACTTTGTAGGCTTGTTTCTATAGACTTCATAGGCTTGTTTCTATGAACTCCATAGGCTCATTCCTACTGACTCTATAGGGTCAATTTCATGGATTCTATAAGGATGAAGCTACAAATGGGGAAGCTGGTAGCTAGATAGGATAAGAGAGAATCATTCCAACTGGAGTCAAATAAGGAAAATACTTGCCTACTATTTTGTAGGATTTGCTTTTGATAAAGTTGTATATATTTGGATCTTGTGACTATTATAGGATAGTATATTTATTTCATCAGAATAATTAGAACTCTTGGAAATACAATCTCCTATCTTTGGATGAATGGATTGACCAAGGAATCCTATTTCTTTGCATCCTATTTTGAGTTGATTATATTACTATAAAATATATGACTTTAATCATTGAAATATATTACATACTAGATATAGAAGATAGATACATACAAGCATATTATAGGTTTCAAATAGATTGTAATCATTTTAGTTTTATGAATTATCACTTTAGTTTTTAGCATTGATTAATCTTTATTCCTGAGTCCAAAAGGAGTAAGGGCCCACCCTCCTTAGAACCAATAATTGTGTATAGTATATATTTTAAATTATATTAACTCTTTTTTATAACTAATTAGAATCTTGTTAATGTTTGCATTTATTCATAAAAATATCAAAACAAATTCATAACTTAAATGGCATTTTCTTATTTCAAAATCATTTCCTTTCTAAGCAAAGTGTGTTTTCTTTTACAACAATTGTGTGAAGCAAATTTCCTTTTGTTAGTTAGGAGTGTGATTTTACTTTCCATGCAAGTGTAAGTAAGAGTGTGATTTTATGTTCAATAAAAAGAGTGAATTTATTTAATTTCTTCCTTTTCAATAAAAGAGTGAATGAAGTATTTTAGGACACATGTCTTTCTTTAGTCAAAGTTAGAATAAGACAATCAAACACCCCCATAAGTAAACTTCTAGATCTACCATCATATACCTTACTACAGACAGATTTGGACACCAGCCCTAGTTGATATGACATCAATTGAACATTGATTAAATGAAGGGTTAAATGACGCTCATCACTTACCTTAGTATAAATTAACAAAACACTTGTGAAATTAACTATTTCTAGCCATCTGTGTGGGTATTTAATAAAAAAAATAAGAAATACAAGTATTCCAAGCTATAATTTTTAAAATTTAACTTAACACACTTTCTTATAAGAGTGTTATCACACTTACAATCATGGATTACATCCACTGGATCTGGTAAGGATTAAAACATTCATAAATTTTTAATTTAGTTATTGAATTCAAAATTAGAAGTTCAAGCATAATTTTTTTTGGTTCTATTAGTTTTATCATATTTTAAGGAGGCCTTACTACACACAACCTTTTAATTTTAGGATATTAGTCAAAATATTCAAGTTTTCAATAAAATCCTAGTTTTAAAATGAAATTCTTCCATAATATGCATTATATAATGCACTTAATCATATCTAAATTCATCACAAAATATCATAAAAATAAATTAAACATACCATTATGACTACTTCTCTTTCAATCATTAACCATTCATAAGTTAGTCTCATGTCCTGCACCAACAACATGGAACATCAAAGAAGCCATTCTAGGCATTCACATACAACCCCAAGATTTTTAGTATATTTTCCATTTATTGTGACCTCATGATGTTATAAGGGTACCAATACCACCATATAATAATCAACCATCTGAGGCTATTCACCTGAATTTTATCACTCTTTCAAAGAGTTAAGAAGGTACCTAGGCATTTTTTTGCACCGCCTGATTAGGACTTCAAATTATTCTTTTTGAACATAAAATCAACATACATTCTAGTCATGATTTTAAATTAGAATATCCCTTTCTTGTATACACAAAAATAAATACCTTATCCATATCATATTTTCCCTTATAGGCTAACACATGCATTTGTTTTAGAAAGTATAGCCTTGTTGATTCTACACACCAACTCATAAGACCAAATAGTGCTTCATAATAACTCACTTAAACTTTATATTACATAATGGATACAAATTAGTCAACCAAATTAGCATATACAACCAACAAACATAATAAACTATGTATATAATATCCAAATGTTATTTCACAAGATATTACCTCTACACCATATAAGGGTGATTTAACCTTAGAAACAACCATACCCAATCAATAAGTAACATATTATTGCTGAGATATTCTACTCAACTTAATACCGCTCATCAAAAGGGTGTCATATCAACTCAAAATTTCTATATTTGAGCTTTTATCCAAAACCAAGTGTACAATAGATCACAATATTTAATTTTCAATAACAAAAAATATCATTTTAGTGCTTCGTTTAACATAGTTTTATCATTCTATAAGCAAAATCAACCACCACCACAATGGTGTTCCAATTGAAATATATTGAAAACATCAACCATGGAAACTTATCCCTTACTAAAGTCATGAAGATAAGCATGCCATCACAAATTTTATAACTATATCATGGATGCCATTAATAATAACATTTACGCACATTTTAGTATAGCTCTTGAAACTAGATATTAAACATAACAAGTGTGAAAATACCATAGTAAAAGTTATTGACAAACATATTAATCTACCAAAATATCCCTTCAAATTATCATAAAATAATGAAAGCATAAGTCAAGCCTTAACATAAATCTCATAGGTATCATCTAAATACTACCTAAACTAGCCAATCAAAATATTATACTTAACAAGCTCCAACAATTTTTTTAATCTTATGATGGTTAAATAAAACCATCATTTAATACAACATACTTAGATCTAGGGATATTTTATATCACATTTTCCCAAGGAATGATGTATTCTAAAAAATCTTGTTATTATATATCCATGCATCTGAGAAGGTTACTAACAATTATTTGTGTCTCATGGATTAGATTTCTGACCATGCCTATTTATAAAAATAAATCCCCAAGCTTTATGACTTGCCCAAACAAGTCATTCATATTCAGCCCACTAGACCCTCCAGGATTGAGTCACACCCTTGGACATCCCAAATATCTCATAACTTAGGGTCATAAGATGACTTACCCATGCAAGACATCAATGCTTATGAAGGCATTCTCTCCTTATTTCTAACAACAATCTTTTATCACTATTCTTCCAATTGACTTATTCCAAAAATTCAATGGTTAACTATCAATGCTTGTTTTGATACAACATAGATTTGGGAAAGGGTGGACTTATCCAAGGATAAAGTTGAATACATAAAAAAAATGATTCACATACTTATTATATTCCATACTTTTTAATTTATAAAATAACATACTAATTTATTGAATCAAAAGAGGCTAAATTCTTATAATAAGATAAATATTTGATTCAACTCAGGATGCTCCATCACAAGTGGAGATCCCAACATTTACTAATTTACCCAAGTAAGTCAAATAATCTCACCCTATTTGGGATTCCAATTTTAAACCAAGCCATTGGTCTTCCCAAGGTCATAATGTCCTAAACATATAATGATGACTTGTCCATATAAGTCAACAATAGATACTAAACATTATTTCCTTACTTCCAAGAGTGAAGCAGTTATCACTATCATCCTATTGACATTCCCATATAAGTCAATAATCAATAAGTTATGCTTTCCCTAGCACAACTTAATTTTAAGAAGGGTTGACCCAACTAAGGCCATGGGTAGGTATCATAGTGTTATTACAAAAAATTGTAGATATCCACACACATTCATTCTAAGAAATGCAAGAATTTTCAGCACTTTAATATTGTAGAATAAAACAATGTCTTATTTAAATCAAGAGGCTCATAAACATGCTTAAATGAAATAGTTCAATAGTTCCATGTTAGCAAAAATACTTATCAAAAATATTCTTAGAGTTATAATTTGGTAAAATCTAATGGTAAGTACAACATGGTTTAGTTTAGAAATAAAATATTCCTTTATGAGAGTGAAATATTAATATTTTCCCCTAAAAATATTTAGAGCATAGGCTCCACTACTAAATGAAATAAAAACAAAAACATTTTATTTTAAGTACCAAGATCCATTTGTGTCTATGGTTAAATTCCCATGGCACTTGAGAGAAACAATCTCTAAATAATTTGATGAATATGATATCTATGTTAGGTCAACCTAGGTACTTAATTGAGGTTAATGAATCTTAAATGATTCAATTAGGAAACTAATTATTCATAGGAGATATGAATATTGAAGTGTGTCAATGTACTCCATGTACACTCATAAAATCCACCTTAAATATGTCTCTTTATGGTCTTCTTGATAGAACCATTTAAAACCCTTAACCTTTCTCAATGCAAAAACTGACATAATATAGCCTATGATAAGATTCATCAAGGACAACTTGCTAGTTCTCAATCAGGAACACTAGACAAGAACCTAAGAGTATAACTAAAAATTTAGGTTATAAAGTATATTCAATCATCATATGAAGAGTACTTTGACTTCATACTTGATTGAAATAATTAACCAAATAGTGGGTTAATTCACAAGTAATTCCAATTATCAATACATTATTAAATAATGAAACCATTTACCAAGAGAATGATGATAGTTCATTAGTTATATGAGGACATGAACACCTTTACATTCACTCCCACTATCAATCATATACATGGTAGCAGTAAGTTTGAAAAGCATTGCATATAGATTGTCATATATGACCTATGACAATCTATCATCCATGGGTTATATAGCAATTATTAGAAGTGGTTATAAATTGAATTTAAACTTAGGAATATTATAAAAATACAACATGTACAATCTATTAATATTAGATAAATTAATATTTCAATTTTGGGTCCTTTCACCTAGTTGTCCTTTATATTGTTTCTTAAATTCAATCCTTAAATTAATAAATAAATAAAAAATTAAACATATACTTTAATTAATTCTGATTATTTCCACCACTATTATTCAAGAATGAGATAAAAAGATCAAAATAATTCATTCATGGCTAAGCATCACATATGGTTTAATTATCTACACACCAAATCTAAAAACTAGTTATAATTGAACATTAAATGATTTGTAGGAAACCAAGATAGTGCTACTTATATGCAAAGGGAAATATAACTGATCTATAGATCAATCTTAGCTTAGAGAAGATAAATCATACTTACACTTCTAATTATTGAGACATTATATATTTGAGGTCTTGACCAAGATATATCTGCTAGACCTAGACAAGGGATATCTTACCATAATAAAATCACTAGGGAGGGTTCCAAAGCCTCAATTCAAAAAAAGCTATGAAATAACCCTAATTAGGTTCTATGTTTTCATATTCACAAAGCATAAATAACAAAATCAAATTAAATTCTAATCTAGTGCTCACCAAAGCTTGTGGCACAAAGTGATGGTAATAAACATTAAAAGGAAACATGCATAAAAGACATTGATGTGAAATCCAAATGCATGAGAGAAAAGTACAAATGCATATTTATCTACTCTTATAAAGGAGGAACAAAGTTAGGAATACTTACTATTGAAGATGAACCTCTATTTTCTCAAGCTCTCCTTTAGCCAAGGTGATTTGCAGGAGGTTTTTTTGTATCTAAAGATGACAAGGATAAACAAAATCTAGGTTACACAACCCATCAATGAATCCAAAAGACTTATCCATAAGACAAGATCTATATCTCTAGATAAAGTATGAAACCCTAAGATATGATCCTCAAGGAGAATGGTGGATAATCATATGCATAATATATATCTATCTTCTTCTCTTCTTAAGAAATGATGAAATTAATTTGTATATATAATGAATCTAACCCTAGTCATATCTTAAAGTCTAGTTGATAGGGTTAGCCCAATTGAATACGTACTATTATCAATAAAAAAATAGGTCATAGTCTAGGTTGGCCATGGGTGGATTTAGACTCTAAATAAGTTTTCTCAATTAGAGTACATGGTTGATGGGGTCCAGAGTGTATCGTAAACCATCAAAAACGAGTTTAGGCTAAGGAAGGGATAATAAAGGTAGAAAATGACTAGAGGAGGGTGAAAAATAGGAGGCAAATATTAGTGGAAATGTTTTTAGGAGATGGTTGTGTAGGTAGAAATTGGTAGTATAGGGACAATAATCCTAAAAATCACCAATAGTCTACCCACCCCTTTTTTGGTGCACCCCTTAAGGCATACACTTAGAGAGATTGAGACTCGACAGGCTCCTATAGGAGAGAAATCATCAATAATTGATAATGTTTGAAAAAATTATGTGTATACATATTCCCTACTTTAATCTCATCACGTGTCATGTATCTGTAACATGAGATGGTGTTTTGGGGAAACAACATACCAACACACAACATAGAAGCTGAATAAATTACAATAAAGATCAAATAAGATAAATGAAAGGATTTTTAAAAAAATATGTACCTTTACTTACCTTAGTGTTGTTGATATATAAGGAGATGTAAGAAATGTGAAGGTGTTTAATGTAGGGAACATAGGTAAACTTGTAGAAATTTTTAAAAAAGAGAAAAAAATTGAAATTTTTATAGCATAGATATATAATAGATGAACAAATTTTCTACAATTTCAAGATTCCAAAACATTTTATGAATCATAAAAAGAGATAGTAGAAACAAAGATATGATCAAAAGATGAGATCTTGTAGTAAATATTTGAAAGGTAAATAATTTTCAATAGTAAATACATATAGAGGATGTCCATGCATTATTGGGACTTCCAATATGAGGGACACTAGTGATCACTAGGACACCGGATGATCTGGAGGAGAGGTGATCACTAGCCCAATGGGTGACATATTTAGATAGGATATACCCTAGATTGAGGGTCAATTTGTTTGACATGTATATTCCATAGATTTTGGACATTTGGAAGGTCATGATTGGACTTGTGACAACATGATTTTTTTGTCACAAGTTGTATGGCAAGGTATTATTGTATGTGATAGCCTTGTGTCAATCCATTTTGGATTAGGGATCACTTTACAACTTTAAGGTTGTCATTTGGGTCCAAATAATGTGTGATATGTATGGTATATTATTAATAGGGTATAATACCATGGGGAATATTGTTTTATTGAGTGATTCTATATATGAAAGGTCTTTTAAGTATCAACTAACTAGGTTTCCCTGTGTAGTCAATGATAGGTTACCTTGAGTGTTGAGATGGAGGCAATATAATGTAGCTTAGGTCATGCCTCATGTGTTAGAATTGTATACTATCACATTAGGGGAGATCATGTGGCATACCTACATATACATTTATATTGTATGGCCTATTTGGTTGACCATTATGATATGTATGACATGAGTGTAGATCATAAGCCACTATACCTCATGGCTAGAGATGTATCTAGTGGCATGCTTGCAAGGTCAAATTATAATCCCACACCTAATGGATCCTCTAGTAGTGCTTACCTATTAAGCATGACATGGTAGAGAGATGAAGGGGAGAGGAGGAGTATGGATAATGGTGGAGATACCTATGATTAGGCCATGACATGTTATACCATAGACTGGTTGAGAATGACAAGTGACTTGTGCAGGAGATGACATGGATGTGTATGTAGGTACACAAAAAACACCATAACAATAACCACATTAGGAACCACCATATAAAAAAACAATGAGCACCTTAGCCATAAAATAGATGGAGGCACCACTAGTGAGAGTAGGCATACATGAGGGTGATAATGTAGGATGATCCAACAACCATCCTAAGACATAACTAGTCTATAGAGATACCTCTTAGGAGAGGATCATGGCATACACAAGTGGTGACTCCTATATTTTCACTAATGCAAAGATGATCCATGGAAGAATAATTTGAAGGATGAGTAGATAGAGATACCATGCTCAATGGGCAAGTAAAATGGGAGATAGTGGTTGGTGATATCGGTACTAGTGATAAATGTTGTGATTTTAATTTAAGATTTAATATAGAATACTAGTTGCATTTGGTTGTAGTAGAGATATATATTTTAAGATATATATGTGATATATTATCTCTCTAGTTTTAGTTTGGAAAATCTAACAATAGAGAACATCATATGGGGACATCTAATTATGGTTTTGCACCATCACATTTTAGATGAGGTGCTACATCTATATGTCCCCACAACTCTAGATGTTTCTTTGGTACCATCTACCCTAACCCACATAGGCTAGTTTAGACTAGTGGGGTAGGTTATGATGTAGTTTTAGGCATGTGGGGATGGATTGAAACCAGTAGTATGGGTGGTAGAGGAAGGGGTAGATGATTGGCAGGCCTTGGTTAAAGAGAGCGCAACACATATGGATATCACTATCCATCTTGGATAGGTGCAAGCTTAGGTGGCCAATCTATAGGGATATGTAGTAGGTTTGAGATCTTTAACTACCTCATTATAGCATACCATTCATAAGGGGTAGTTATAAGCATCTATGGGAAATGTGGCTAGGCCATATGATAGGCAATACAGAGAATCTCCATATGACTAGAGATATTTTATAATTTGTACTTTATATTGTATAAAACACATGATATATATAAACATTGATTTTGATAGTGGGATTTGATCTCATGTTTTTTATTTGGTTATGGATGTTGATGCATGGATATATTTATTTTTATCACATGTATTTAGTTATTGTTGTATATGTTATGGGAAATATATGTGGGGTGTTTTCTTTTCAAGCATTATGTGATACACATGCATAGTTAAAAAAAAGAGGCAAATATGACTTGGAAAAGTATAATTAATCAAAAAATAAATGTATAAAACACTATGTCACAAGGGGAAATGTGTAATAACAAAAGATGAATAAATATAATAAACCACAAGATGGTAAAAATGATAAAAAAATGTTTTTAAACCATGTAAAAGATTTGTGCTAAATTAAAACAAGTAAAATCACACTATATCACATTGGTAAGTATGAAAATAATGTAATAAAATAGAAGGCACATGAAAAATAAATGGTATAAAAATAATAATAAAAAAATAAAAATAAAATAAAAATAAAATAAATCCATCATAATAAATCACATTGGGAAGCATAAAAGAGAAATAAAATTTGAAAAATGAACTTAAATTGATCACACTAATTCAAGCTAGGAAGTATGAAAAACTTAAGAAAAATAGTCTTAATCATACATGCAATTGGAATATAAGAATATAAAAGTGAAATATAAATGGAGTAATAATAAAATATACGATATCAAGATGGGAAGAATTTAAATGACGTGTAACTCATAATCAATCACTACTTATCTCAGATTTGACATATGTAATTTCATTGTGACTTGGGTATTGGAAAATTTTGTGAGGAAGACCTAGTCTTATCCATGGTATTACACTAAAACTCATAAATGGAACACCAAAAAGGTGGAAATAACTAGGAAAATATAGTAAAAATAATGTTTTTAATGGTAATTTGGTAATTTGTGAGGAATTCCTAGTCATATCCATGGTCATACATTGCAACTCACAAGTGGAATCCCTGGGGGGGAGTGATCAATGAAAAAAAAATTATCAATGGAAAATATTACTATTTTTATAAATGAAAGAGGGAATTTAAAAATTCCAACATAGGTGTCTATGAGAAGACCTTAGAAAATATGAGGCATGCTAAAGACATAAAAAAGATATTAAGTGGATAGTGACCATCAATATACAAAGGATACATGTTCTCAATAAGCACAAAGCTATATATGAAAATAAGTGATATACTATTATCTACTCATGTTGCTTATTTGTATAAAAAAATAAAAAATAGACCTAACTTCCCAAAACATGTTCCCCATTCCTTAAGAACTCTTATAGAGTCGTCAGTGTACTATGAAGATTGGGTACTTGTGTGGAAAAGTAAGTAGTACTAAAATATTTTTTTAGTCTCCTTTCCCAATCTACTCACTTATCACACCCCAATATAACTTGAATCTATCATGAGGCCAATTGTGGAGTTTGATCTTTGATTAGATAAATGATATGTGCTTTGAATCACATCTTTTAGTGTGATTAGACTTTTAGAATTTTGAATGTTGCCTTTTGTATAATTGCCTTTTGTTTAAATGATTTGACTTTTGAATTTTTATGGCGTTTAAGATTCCTCCTCCATAAAGACTTGGAACAACAAACATGAGGGACAATGTGATACACACGAATGAAAAGTAGACTTTAGCAAAAATAAGATAAGTATCCAAAGACATGAGTAAATAAAACACTTAGGCTTACCTATGAACCAATATGTTATCTCATGTTTCAACCATGTGTATGCTTAGTTTGTGAAATTAAATATAAGGGGAATTAATGGAGATCTAAGGTGGACCATTAAAAATGGATTATAATGAGATTAATTATTTTCTAACTATGGTAAAAAGAAGCTAAGTATCCAAAGACATAAGTAAATAAAACACTTAGGCTTACCTATGAATCAATATGTCATCTCACATTTCAACCATGTGTATGCTTAGTTTTTCAAATGAAATATAAGGGGAATTAATTGAGATCCAAGGTGGACTGTTAAAATGGGATTATAATGAGATGAATTATTTGCTAACTAATCACATAGTAAATAAGGATTACTAAAGGGAGCAATGTTTGTATAACCTAGTCACAATAATGATTATCCATGTTGTGGAGATAAGGTATCAAAAAATCATGAGAAAATAAAAATACATCCATGGAAATAAATGAAATCATAAAGAGAATCATGTAATCATGAAAATAATCCATAATAAGGAAATAAAATTACACCATAAATAACATATATTGTGAAATATAAAGAACCACATAATATAGATAAATGAGGAAATAATTTCACATAGAGTTAAATGATATATAAAGTAGATAAATATAAAATTACAGAACACTCCTAATCCAAAACTAATAATAAAGTGAAGGAACACCATGTTGTGTTCATAAATACTAGTAAAGTTATCCACAAACATTATCCTTAACATTGTATTCAAGGGCTTGATGTATTGGTGAGGTACAAGTAGTATATACTCATCAACCCAAGTTTCACTCCCATTGAGTAAATGAAGACTCTTTAAACAAATGGCCATGTGGACACATTGAGGTATGGGTTACACTTCTCCTTATGGACTAAGAAGAACACAACATGGCATTTTAGATGCGAATCATTTGGTAAACATTACAAACCTAGGCCTACCCATATGTCCCACTTTAAGAAGGTGCTCCCCCATTGCTCTAGTTCATATCTCTGGTATATCAAAAGTGTTTATCCTAATATTTTTTGTACTCAAGGGCTTGGTATATTAGTGAGGTACAAGTAGTTTGTACTCATCAACCGAAGTTTCATTCCCATTGAGTGCATGAAGATTCTTTTAATAAGTTTCTATATGGACATCTTGAGGTAGGGGTCACACTTATCCTTATGGACCAAGTGAAACATAGTGACATGTTTTAGATGTGAACCATTAAGTGAACATTAAGGACCCAAGCCCACCCACATGTCCCACTTCAAGAAGGTGTTCCCCCATTTCTCTAGTTCATATCTCTTATATATCAAAAGTGTTTATCCCAACATTTGTACTCAAGGGCTTAGTCTATTCGTGAGGTACAATTAGTTTGTGCTCATCAACCCAAGTTCCATTCCCATAAAGTACATGAGGATTCTTTCAACAAGTGGCCATGTGGACATATTGAGGTAGGGGTCTCATTTCTCCTTGTGGACCAAGAGGAACATAGTAGGGCTTTTGGATATGAATTGTTTGGCAGATATTATGGACCTAGGCCCACCCAAATATACCACTTTGATAAGTTGGTTTCCCATTACTCTAGTTCATAACTTTGATATATCAAAAGCATTTATCCCAACATTTTATGGAATTTAAGGAAGTAGTATATATTGGGAGGAAAAAATGGATCATGAGTGAGAAAAAGAAAAGCAAGAGAAAAATAGCGATAGGGATTTTCAAGTAGGCAAGGTTAGTAGGAAAGAAACCCTGAATAATGATTTGGTTATTCCTAAAAAGATAGTAGGTTAGATAGAATCATGCAGATTCACATAGACTCAGATAGTCCAAAAAGAGAAAAAAGAGGCAAATAGGGTTTCAAATAATATTTAAATTCCCAATATAGTGGATGCAATAAAATTCCATCATAATACAAAATTATTCCACTACCTCATAGAAGATGTAGTG
This sequence comes from Torreya grandis, assembly GCA_037957365.1. NCBI lineage: Eukaryota > Viridiplantae > Streptophyta > Pinopsida > Cupressales > Taxaceae > Torreya > Torreya grandis. Next base: position 35,093 of record JARHVA010007654.1, on the reverse strand, counting down.
GTTAACATATCTATAACCAAGAACAATATGGATCTGATAGGTAAATTCCATGGTCCTCATCCAAATATAGACATTTTAGGAATTAGGCTTTGAGTAAATGGTCACCAAAGGGTTGCATTGAAATCTTAGCCATGAGTAGGGGTTTCTTCTTCATTTAGTTCAATACCCAGTAATATTTTCTTAAATATTTAATGGGAGGACCACGGTTCTTAGGAAATATGGGACTTTTCTTGAAAAATAGACCCCTACTTTTAATCCTCTTAAATAAAACATCAATGTCATGCCTCTTTAGATTTGTTTACCTAGACTACCCTTGGAATTCTATGATATAGAGGTGTTAAAGGGTATTTATAATTAAATGGGATCCTTAATATCCGATGATGGAGCAACAAAATATTGATTTAGACTTACTTGTGCATGGTTCTGCATTAATGTTCTATGAGGTCAGATACTTCTAGATTTCATCTTTTTGCATTCTAAATTGGTTATTTGGAAACATGATATAGAATATGAGAACAATAATTATAGATGTATAAAATTATATACTATGGAAAATTCTTCTATTCATCCATGCTCAAAAAAATTTAACAAAAAATAAGTTAAAACAAAGTTGGTATGGTTAGCAAACAAATTTCAATAATAAGATGATAAAAATTACAAAAAGAAGAAAGCCATCCAAAATGCAAAGAGGTAAAGATAGAAGATAATATTTAGCTTCTTATAGATAAGGAATTTCTACAATCCAAATATATTTAATAAGAAGTTGACAAAATTTTATGAGAAGAGAAGAGATATATAGAAGGAAAATAAGTTGGGATGAAAGATACTTCTGAGCTAGATCCAGCCAAGGAAATTCTTCAATACAACCAAGAGAAGGAACATATGATGTTAGGAATATATTTGATTTAGATTAATATTTAAATTAAAATAAAAATACCATTGGAAGAAGGTCAAATACTTGATGCTATGGATGACAATAATGGAGAAGACACACACTATTTAGAGAAAGAAACCAAACTATAAGGTATATTAGATAGTAATGAGGAAGAAGATGTAATATGTTCAGTGGAAGAAGTAAATATAATGAAAGAGGAAGATAATTATATTTTAGATAAATAAAATAAGACTTTTCAAAATAAGGATATTAAAGCTTTGGATAATATTAAAAACATAAAAAATTGCTAATCAAATTTAAAGCAAAAGTGACTTCAAATATACCTAGTTTAAGATGCACAAGAAGCTCAAAGGCTACCATGGATGTGGGAAGTATAAAAAAGAAAGGGAGTCCTGAAAATACAAAATATAGGGAGAAAAATACTAAGAAGGAACTAGCAGAAGGGACTTAAAGGCAACTATCCTTTACTAGTAGTAAAAACCACTTAAGTTTTACAAAAATCTTCTCAATGATAATATTCAACAGAATGTTCAACCACTTCAATAAGAGGAATAATTCATCTTGTAATCTATCCATACTAAATTAATAAGTTCTCCTAAGCTTCTCTCCTTATACAAGCCAGCTGATATGAAGGATCTCAAAGGTATTGTCTTCTTTATGGATGGAGATAAGTCTTCAGGTCCAGATAGTTTTCTAGTTTTTTTTTTTTTTTTTTTAAATTTATTGGGATATTTAAAAAAATGATCTTCTTAGGGTTGTCAATAAATTCCTTGATAAACGAACTCTTCTGAAGGAGTTAAACAATACTTTCAAATTAGTGCTAATAACTTTAAATATTTTAGGCCTATAAGTCTTACTAATACATTGTATACAATTATCACTAAGACTTTAGCTTCAAGAATTCAAAATTTGCTCAATAAGATCATTTATATCCAATATGGAGGCTATATTAGTGAAAGAAAAATTCAAGATGGGATTGTGGTTATTCAAAAAGTAGTCCATTCCATGGAAAAAAGTGGTAAAGCTAGAATGATTCTAAAATTGGACATGAATAAAGCATTTGATATGGTCTCATGGAGCTTTTTCAATAAATTCCTTGCTCTCTTAGGTTTTGATGAAAAATTTAGAAGTCTTGTCCAAGAATGTATATCCACTCCAATGCTCTCTATTCTCATTAATGGTTCACTAGTAGGTTCCTTTTCTAGTAACTATGGTATTAGACAAGGTGATCCTCTTTCACTCTTTCTCTTCATTATTATGGCTAAAGGTCTTAGTAGAGTTATTTACAATGCTATTAGAGAAGGCAGTTTTAAAATTTTCAAACCTTCAAATCTTGTTAAAACTCTATCTCATAAATAATTTTTTGATGATATTATTTTTATGCTCTATGTCTCAATGGTAGAAGCTATGAATTTGAAGAGAATACTTACTCTTCATGAACAAGTTTTAGGTTAGATTATCAATTTTAACAATAGTTTTTTGTAATTTTCCAACACTCCATTGAAATTCCAACACAAAATCTCTAAGATTTTTAAATTCCAAATAGGAAATCTTCCTACTACTTACCTTAGCATACCAATCATCTCTAGTAGATTACATTTAGTGGTTTAGAATATGCTGTTAGAAATATTTCAAAGGAATCTCTCTCATTGAAAAGGAGCCTTGCTATCTCGAGCCACCAAGTGCCTTCTTATTCAAAGTACTCTTCAAAATCTACCACTTTATCTAATTTCATTGTTAAAGATTCTTTCCAGTATTATTGACAAGATTGAGAAGATTCAAAATCATTTTTTATGGTCAGGGGCTAATAAGCACAAAAGATATCATCCTATGGTGTGGGAAAAAGTTTTCCAACATAAATCTTTGGGTGGTTTAGGTTTAGATAACTTAAGATTAATGAATTTATGTCTTACTGCTAATATGTGTTGGCATCTTATTAAGGAAAACTTATTGTGGACTGATGTTATTAAAAACAAATATCTTAATCATTTGGATATTTCTGATTTTCTCTCCATTGATAATCTACCTAGTGGCTCCTCTTTTTAGAATAATCTTGTTCATTGTAGATATCTCATCTATAATGGAATCTAATAGAGGCTTGGTAATGGTAATCTAATATCCTTTTGGAAGGATAAATGGTGATTTTCATCTCCTCTCTCTTCATTTCCTTAAGGGAGGCCTTTATGCTATCCTCTTTCTTCTATCTATGGGGTTATGGTGAGAGGTTACATCAATGTGGACAACTCAAGGAAATCTTATAAGCTTTTAAGCATGCAAGAGAGAAATCAAGAGTTATAGGTCCATCTTCAAACCCTTCAAAATAATTTACATCATGTTTGCATCATTTCTAGCGAAAAGTAGTATTAAATAATGTGGATAGGCACTAATCATGAGGATTATAGTGTTAAAATGGGTTACTTTCTTCTTAATAATCAATTTGAGCTTGATTCTCTTTGGAAGGATGTTTGGAATAAGGGTCTTCTTCCCAAAAGCAATATTTTTCTTTGGATTTTGGTTCAAAATAAATCTCTCATAGTGGACAACTTAATCAAAATAGGTTAGATGATTACCAATAGATTAATTTTATGTAATAAGCATGAGGAAATGATTAGTCATCTTTTTAGTCATTTTCCTTTTGTAACTAATCTTTGAAACAATGTTATTGCAAGTTTCAGTCTCCCGTGGGTCATACCAAGCAATATTCAAAATTATTTACAAAAATGGAAATCTTCTTTCATGAGAAAAATAGTTAAAATTCTTGGGAAGTTATCCTTTCCTCATACTATATTGACCATTTAGCATGAGAGGAATAACAAAATTTTAAAAAAAACTTATAGCAATACTAACCAGGTTAGTATCATTCTTTTCTCTAGGATTAGAGAAAATCTTTCCATTTATAAAATCAAGGAGGATCATCAACCTTCTAATATTGAAGAGGATATTTCTATCATATGGAAAATTTCTTTAGTTTTAAACACTTCTAATATGAATAAGATAAACTACAGGAAAAATCTAAAATGGAAAAGTCCTCTTTTAGGTTGGATAAAACTTAACTTTGATGGAGCTTCAAAAGGTAATCCAAGAATTGATGGAGGTGGAGGAGCCTTCGAAGATAGTAAAGGTGGTTTCATTAGTACCTATTCTAGTAACATGGGAATCCAAACAAATATTTATGTTGAAGCTCTTGCTACTCTATGGTGTCTTCACTATGCTAAAGATTTGGGTATTGATAAGCCTCAAATTGAAGGAGATTCTTTAAACATCATAATGTGTCTCAATAACTCCTTCACTCCTAGTTAGACCATTAAACATTTTATTGATGAAGGGCTTATGATATGTAATTCTCTTTTTGAGACTAAATTTTCACATGTCTATAGAGAGGGTAACCAACTTGTTGATCTCTTAGTAAATGTTGGTGTTCAAAGTAACCAACTCCTTAAATGGATTGATTCATAAATCATGCTTAAGCACTTCATCATAAAACCTCATAATGAGATAAGCATATGTTAATTTGGCTCATAAATACACTTTTTTGAGTTATGATTTAGTTCACTTTGGGATGTGGAGATTAATCATTTCTAGGATTACGAGTATCTCTCCCTTCATTTGGAAAGTTCATTTCTATCTCTAGCTTCCTTAGTTTTGTCAAAAAAGGGTATCTTTGGGTTTTAGTTTTAGTTTCTATTAGGATGGGAAATGAACATCTCAAAACCAAGGGTACCTTCAACAAGGCCTGGGATAAGGATAAAGTGTTATGGGAACATATGTACATTAGAGGGTTTGTAAATTTTCTCCACAGGGTTAGAGGGTATGACTCTCACATTTACCAAAACTTTTATAGGAATTATAATGATATAAGAGTCAATATCAGAGGTAAAGAGGTCACTATTACTAAAGGTCTAATATTATTCATCATAGGGCTCACTATTGAAGGTTATAATTTTTAAGGAAACCATTGAAACAAACAACATGAATTGGACACTTTCACTGTGGGGGATGAACAACTGACTCTATACCATGGAGGTTTGTTTATAACCTCTCTACCTAATCCATTTAATGATATTTAAAGGATCATAATGAAATTCCTAACTTTGGATAGACAAAACCATGATATCAAAAACTTCTATTTGGTTTTTTTGAACAACTTTAGGCACCGTATTTTAGTGAGTTTGTCATTCTTTCTTCTCACTTATATTAAATATTGTATTAAAAAATTGTAAGTTGAAAATCTAGATGCTCCCTCACACCAAGCCATTATTTTATGATTGCATCTCCATTTCCTAAACTTAGCCCCAAGAAGCAATCCATTTGTTACCCCTCCACCTGAGAACCCCTTCCCTTCTTCCTCTAAACATAAAAAGGTAAGGGAAATTTATAAAGATTTAAACAATAACCCTAATAAAAGGGTTTTTCATAGTCACTCAAAATAGGGGAACATTTTGGATTATGATAAGGCTAATGCAGTCTACAACCTTCTTTCCTTGAGAAACCCTTATGATCAGGACAACCTCAGTTCTTTCCATAAAGAGTTGTACAATCTCAAAACATTGGTCAATGATTTCAAAAAAGAGATGAATAATCTCAAACACAAGTATACAAATAATATTAAGTAGGAAGATTGTAATTAGGATAACATCAAAAAAATTCAAATTCAGATTCATAATTTGAGTGAGAAGGTTAATATTATTTATAGTAAGTTCATTGGTTTGGATAATGTCACTACTAGTATGGTGGAGATTATTGGTACCTAGGATACTATCATTAGTGATATTTATATTTTTTTATATAATGGAGGTAGAGGCAACATTTATAAACATTATGGAAAGCTCACTAATAATACCATTACTAGTAGGCTCCATAACATGCATACAAAAATTAAAGAGTTAAAAGACACCCTCAATAGGCTTCACAACTACTAAGGTATTCTATTTTTGAGATAATTTTGCTTATATTCTACTAATTTTTGGTTTATTTTGTAGTAGATCTATTGGTTTTTATGATTAAGCTATCTCAAACTAGTTTTCTTTAATTATCTAGGTTATGACCCTTTTGTAACAAGGTATGGACCCCTATCGAAAAACCAACCTTTACCCTTATCTAAAAAATATATCTACTAGATATTTCTGAAGTTGGACCCTAACTATATCAAGGATCTCATTGATCTTCAATGAAATATAAGAAAATATTGTTTTAACTAAGAGGGGGGAGGGTAAATCAATTCCCTTAAAATATTCATTCAATTTCACTTATCATCCATGAAACATTAATTTAAACACATACATTAACTAATGCATAAATAATTATCTACATATGAACATGATATATGTGGTAAATCCTCATGGGGGAAAAAACCCACTAAAACATAGCTTAGAACACAATCTTATAATCAATGAATCAAGAATTAGTGAGGCACTAATCCCTCACTAGTCAAGTACCAACTCAACTAAGCCTTTAGCAAGAACCAATTTATAAGGAAGCACCAACCCCTATGTGACTCAGTACCAACTCAGACACATAGAACCTCTAATCACTTTTTGACACCTATTTATCACTCAACTAATTATGATCACCTTATTTTTCTCTTCACACTCTTCTATATCTCAAATAACCTATTAGACCTCTTTGCTCAATTAGCCCTCTTCTTGATAGATTTAGGTTGTATGACCTTGATTATAATCTATAGAATCACTATTATAAATTTAATACATATTAAACACACCTAAATTATTATATTAAATACCTATACCTAGTTTCTAAACTATTATTTCATTCATTCATCACATCAATATTCCTACTTGTCAAATTAGGCATATTAGATCTTCTTATAATTGACTCTTAGTTTCACATACCTTGGTCAAACATAAACCTAAACATAGTTGTATAACAATTTTAATATATTAATAAACATGTTTCATAGGATATAAAACCACTTCATAGGTCAACCAACACTCATAATGACCAAAACCACCATTAGGCCTAATAGAGACCTAATGCAATTAGCCCTTCTCAAAGCACATGTTTCATATTGACCACCTTGGAACATATTGAGTGCCCAAAAATATATTAAAATTTTCAATAAAATAAAAATTATACCCCTTATAATCTCTCCTTATTTACCCAACACCATTTATATCATTTCACTCCTTGAAACACACCATTAGGCATACTCACAATTAGGCCTTCTCACTGCCAAAAAGTCTATCAATCAAAATTGAAATAAAAAACCAATTTGATAAAACAAAAATATAATTAAATAACATTTATATAACATAAATTATCTCAAATTCATCACCATGTGATTTAAATAATGTAACACAAGGCTTAAATCCTCTAACTCACTCTTGCAACATGACCACTTAGAACTGCCAACTAGCTCAAAACCCAATCATTATCATTTGACCAAAAAAATTATAAAATAAAATTTAGTGACTATAAATTCACTAATAATAACCTAATAATACCCAAATAACATCTTAATGTGCATTATACTCTTCAAATCTTGTAAAATCACCTCAATCTCATCCCTGTTAGATGACTAATCAAAACTATCAAAAGACTTCAAGACACAGTCATGAAAACAATGACTTAGAATACCTATGTGAACACTTTTATGAAATTAAAATTAATTTATATTATAAAAAAATATTTTAAAATAAATATATTATAAGTTACAATAGCAATATTGGTCTAATAGACCAATCTCATGGCTTCACTATACATAAACTTTGCTATATTAGACAAGTCAGTTTGGGAGTAGCTTTTTGATGTATACAATGATTTAAAAATATTATATTTTATATTTAAATTTTTTATATTTATTTAAAAATAACCTATTGTAATTATATCCATCCCTAATCTATGGCAACATATCCCCAATCTCATTTTCACTTTTGCCTAGTTTTTCTCACTATCTACCTCATTAGGTGTTTTAGTAATAGGTCAACTTACACGACTAGTTTAGAATATTTAATGTCTAAAACATGATCATAAACCACCATGGGAATTATATATAAGTATAAATATTAAACTTACATCCACTTATCAAGTTGACTTGGTCAACTCTACCTGTTATATCAAATTTCCTAGAAACATGGCTTTGATTGTAGGGTCCACTCACTCATCTATCATACCAATTCCACTTGGAGGTACCTAGGAGGATTATTTAAATGATAAAATTATAAAAATATTTTATCCAATTCATTATAATCAATTTATATCAATATATTCCATATCAGGTCATTGTTAGGGTTTTAGAGATAGTTAAGACCACCTTATAGTCTTAATGATCATTCATAAATCTTGGGAACTTAATCCAAAAACTAATTCTTGGAAATTTTAAATAGGATCCTTACCTAAATTATATGGACTTATTAATATCTCATTAAAAGGTTTCACATGCCTATGATCACATGAAACTCCTTAGGTTGAGAACCCTTCATTATATACACACAGGAAACCTCAAAACCATATTTCATGCTTTATTCTTCAACTAAGGACCTCACACTTCACCAAAAAACTTGATAAAAATTTTAAACCTTTTTCAATGATAATTTTTCCATTCATTCCTTGGGAACTAAAATGCATACCCTATTTTATCACTAGCTCTCTCTCTTTTCTTTAGGCTTTGGATATGTAATTCATATTTAGCCTTAAAGTAGACATTCTAGTTATTATCCAATCACTTTCCACCTTAATAATATACCCAAAATACCTTTCACATTATCTACCACTACTTTTTATCCTTCATATGTCTTTACAACACTTCATGGTACCTTACTAGGTCAGGTAAGATCTAGGATTAATTTAGTTGCATGTTTAGGCTTAAGACCTTACCACTGTAGGTTTACCTTGAAACTTTCCTTAATGTTACAATAATTCATATGCATGTTTGGGAATCCTTAAAAATCCAATCATACCTATGTGTATCCATATTACCATACCACCATCTTCATACCCTCTCATAATGTTTCTTCATGTGATGATCAAAGTCATGACTAGGCTTCTCAAGATCTTGAAGCTTGACAACCAAACTTGAAACATCCCTTGAGGCTTCAACACTTTGATCATATGTATTATATGTTCCTTATATATATATATATATATATATATATATATATATAATTCTTCACGCATATGTTCATGATATGATAATGCTCCTCAAGACTAGTGATAAATATTATGCTTACCTTATATCTTGATCTTGACTGTGTATCTTAATCTTGACCTTGTATCTTTATCTTGACCTTAAAACATGCTAATAACCTTAGAATAATTACCAAGTTGCCTTTAAATTATCTCTTGATAGAGAGATAATAGGTTTCTTTCAAATTGTCTCTTTTCATAAGACTTTCTTGCCACATACCACTTGACCATGCATGACATCAACTTTGACCTTGAAATTATTGACATCCATCTTGACCTTGACATAAATGAAAACATCAATGCCACAACACCAATAATAAGAACATACCTCAATAATATAACCCTTTTTAATTGATGTCAAACACTCAAGAAAAGATTATAATTCTCATCTCTCCAAGTTATATCTTCTTCAAACTAACCTTTCTCCCAAGATGGAACTTTATCTCCCTTTGACATTAATGACAAAGGGTCATCTCTTGACAACTATTTGATCTTTGGAATTAGAATAAATAGAAACACACATTTTCTCTCCTAACAAGATCATTCTCTATCTTTGATAAAAAAACAACACACACAAATGATCCCCTTAAGATCATGCATACCTCAACATATAAAAAACATGCAATTGTCAACAACTAAATAAAGAAATCCTTTTTGAGAAAGCATCTCTAAACCAACATTAACCACTTCTCAACATAGAGCTTTTTTTTAAACTCATGAACCAAATAAAAATATCCCCCTTATACCAAACATCCTCCATGATTTTAATCAATAGATGAGTGATTCCATGAAGCCTAATGGAGTCACCTCTTATATAGGTACTAAAACAACATAAACATAAGATATTTCTAGATCTCCATGTCCTCACTAGACTAAAATTTGTTCATGATCCTCTTCTGCTTGGATAGACTCTTTGGATTGAAATTTTCAATCTCAATTTGAACATCATTTTGATTTGGTCTATTTGTCTTGACTCCTTCATCCATAACCTCAATGGATAGGGATAATTCTTGGCACTCCTTTACATCTAAACTATGTTCCACCATGGCAAATAGTCCACTTGGAATTGAAAATTGGTCATCATTCACCTTAGATACCTTTGGTTTCCATTCACTATCTTATATTACTTCTTGAACTATAGGGGCCTCAACCTTCTTATTTTCACTCGAGAATCCATTTTTACAAAATTTTGTAATATGACCAACCTTTTGACAATTGAAACACATTATTCCTCTTGATGGAAATACACCATTAACCATACCTCTTGACTGATGATTTCCTCTTTCTTTACTATTAAAATATCTTTTAATGTATTGTATATCATGAGAAATATAACAAAAACTTCATTCATATCCCTTGATTGATGATTCTCCTCATTTTTATTTACATATTCATTCTTGGAGGGTCTTGTATAATGACTTTCTCTATGACATAATTGGTTACATGAATAACAATAATCATTGAAAACATTATCATAACTTAGTACATTAGGTTGCCTGATAGGATTACTTTTCATTATGCTAGCACCATCATTCTTTGATTTAATATTGAACTTTAAGTTCTGGTTCTCCTTGATCACATTATTATTCTTCTTTCGGTCTCCATTGAAACTAAGAATATTTTGACATTAACAATCTTTTGAATACTCAAAATATTATCCAGATCATTTATACTATTTTCAAACTTCACAAAGCACTTCACATTACTTGATGTCTAATCCAAATTAGTTCTCAAGGAATCCACTTTAGCTACATACCTGGCACATTCTTCTTCTTTAGCCTTTAGGCTTACAATCACAATCTCAATTTTAGTTTCCACGTATTTGACTATTTCTTCTTATTTCTTGGAGTTGTTGCTCAAATTATCTTCAAACAAACTAATTTTCTCCTCATATTATTTGACAAGATAACTCAGCAAATTATTTTTATTAGTCACCATTTTCAGTTCTTCTAGAGCATTCATAAACTTAGCCTCAAATTCTACCTCATCTTCTTCATCTAAATCACAAAAAATACCTCCAAACCACAAGGAGTCTTCTCGATTTAAAAAAAATTCTTCCTCAGCCACAAAGATAATTTCATTGACATCAGGACCAAGAACTTCATGGTCACACTTAGATTCACTTATTTCACTCTCATCAGATGAGTTTTAGTCTTCCTTGGTGTAAAATCTTCTTTTTTTCTTGAAAGACTTTGTCTTGTCATCATAATTTATAAAAAAATTATTGCTCTCTTATCAGACCTATAGGACTTATTATCATCATCATGATCTTAATCATCCTTTTTTATTATGATTATGAGGGAAATTTTTGTCAAAGTGTCTAATTTATCCAAAATTAAAGCACTTGAAAGGAAGCTTACCCTTGTATTTACCTGAACCAGTTTTCAAATTTCTTAGAAACATAGATATCAACTCATCATCATTAGTATTGTAAATATTATTATATTTGAATTTATTACCTTGTGTCTTCTTCTCCTTTGAATTATTTTCTACCTGAAATTTAACTTACTTCTTTGTATATCTTCCTTCACTTGTACTCATCTCATAAGTTATTAGGGTGACATGAAGTCCATCTATATTTATCTTGTCTAGGTCTTGCATATATTCAATAGTAAACACTTTATAATCAAACTTATGAGTTAGAGATATCAATACCTTGTTAAAAATATTAAAATCTTTCACTTTTTCACCTAGTCCTCTTATGATGTTGATCACTTCATCAACCCTCAACAAGTAGGCTACAATGGTCTCATCTTAATTCATCCTTAGGATTTCAAACTATCTTCTATGGGTTTAAAAATGATCCAAATTGACCTAAGATTATACCTCATGGATAGTATTCAACTTTTCCCACATATATTTGGAAAACACACATTTCATCACCTTCACAAGATCTACCTTTGATAGGCCACAAAGATTACCATTAATTTCTTTTGAATTATTGTCACTAGCCTTCTTACCTACTATATTTATAGGGGAAATATAGGGTTCAACATATATATCCAAAAATAATTACCATACATCATGAATATGATAAATAAAATATTTTCTCATCTTGACACTCCAAAAAGCATAATTAGATCCATTGAATAATGGAGCCTTACATGTAGAGAAAATACATTATGCTAGACTAGCCATATTCACTTGATTATGATCTTATTTAGGATATTAGGCATATTTCAAAGGAGTTTATTTAATATGAATTATTATAATCATATCTACTGAGAGGGTGGGGTGAATCACTTCCCTTAAAATAATCATTTAATTTCACTTATCATTCATGAAGCATTCATTCAAACACATACATCAACCAATGCATAAATACGTATACAACACATGAACACAAAATATATGTGAAAAATCATAATGGGGGATAAAAAAATAAAAAACTTATTTTATTATATTAATATAATAAATTAGTAAATATTTAGTGAGGCACCAACCCCTCACTAGTCAAGCACCAGTTCAATTAGGCCTTTAAAAAACACTAACTTATAAGGAGGCACCAAACCGCTAGGTAACTCAGCACTAACTCAACCACCTAGAACATATGATAAATATTTTAAACCTTTTATAATTTAACTAATGATGAACATCCTATTTTTATCTTCACACTCTTCTATCTCTCTCAAATAACGTATTAGACCTCTTCGCTTAACTAGCCCTCTCTTTGAAAGATTTAGGTCATATGACCTTGGTCATCATATGTATAATAACTATTATAACTTAAATAAATATTAAAAACACATATATGATGGTATTAAATCCATTTACATGGTTTCTAAACTTCTATTTCATCACATTAATATTCTTAATTGTCAAATTAGGCCTAGTAGAACTTATTTTTATACTTGACTCTTGCTTTCACATACTTTGGTTAAAAAAAAACTTACCCATACTTGTATCACCATTTTAATAGATAAAAAAACATATTTAATAGGATAAAAAACCACTACACATGTCGGCCATGAATCATAAGGACCAAAACCACCATTAGGCCTAATAAAGACCTATTGTAATTAGGCCTTCTCAAAGTACACATTTGATATTGACCACCTTGGAATATATTTAGTCTCAAAAAAATGATAAAAAACATAAATAATAATATAATATCACCTTATGTATCTAACACCATTTATCTCATTTCACTCCTTGAACCACACCATTAAAGCTACTCATAATTAGCCCTTTACACTGCTAGAAAGTTTACAAACCAAAACTGAAACACAACCAATTTTATCAAAAAAATATACCATTAAATCACATGGATATAACCTAAATAAAATCATATTAATAATAATGTTATTAAAACACTACAACATAGGGATTAAAACCTCAAACTCACTCTTACAATATGACCACTTAGAACTACCAACTAGTTCAAAACCTAGTCATGATCATTTAACGACCAACATTTGTATAGGAAAATTTTATGACTCTAAACTCAATAATAATATGATAATATAACATTATAAAATATTAATGTGTATTAAAATATTCAATTATGTTCAAATCACCTCATTTTCATCCCTACTAGATGACAACTCAAAATTATTAAAAAAACTTCAAAACACAATCATGAAAATAATGACTTAGAATACCTGTGTGAAAGATTTTATGAAATTAAAATGAATTTTTATGATATAAAAATATTATTAAAATATATTTAAATAAATATATTATAATTTCCAATAATAATATTGGTCTTATAGACCAATCTCATGGCTTTATTGTATGCATACCTCACTATATTAGACAAGTCAATTTGGGAACAACTTTATACTATATACAATCATTTAAAAATATTATATTTAGTATGGAAATGAATTATACATATTTAAAAATAAATAAATTAAATTTTATCAATCCTCAATCCATTTTAATATACCCTTAATCTCATTTTCACTTTTGCCTTCTTTTTTTCACTGTTTGCCTCACTAGGTCTTTTAGTAATAGTCAACTTCCATGACTAGTTTAGCATATTTTAAGTCTAAAAACTGATCATAAAACACCATGGTAATAATATATAATTATAAATATTCAACATATATCCATTTATCAACCTTGACTTAGTCAACTTTGCCTGTTATAGTAAATTTATGAGAAACATGGATTTTTTCTAGGGTCCACTCACTCATCTGTCAAAATAATGCCACTTGGAGGTACTTAATAGCATACTCTACATGTCCAAACAATAAAAATATGTCATAAAATTAATTAAAATCCATTTATATCAATATCTTCCATATCAGGTCATTGTTAGGGTTTTAGATAGGGTTAAGACGACCTTAAAGTCTTAACGATCATTCATAAACCTTGGGCCATTAATCCAAAACTAAATTCTTGTATATTTTAGGTAGGATCTTAAAAAAACTTCCATTAAATTATTAGGTTCTCAATAAAATATTTCACATTATAACAAGCACATGAAACTCCTTCTCAAGTTGAAACCCTTCATTCTATGTACATAGGAAACCTTAAAACCACATTGCATGCTTTCTTATTCAACTCATAACCTAAAAATTCACCAACACACTTGAAAAAATATATCAAACCTGATATAAATATAAAAAAAATAGATTAAAAGTGGATCATGATCTCCAAGAAAAGTAGTTCAAGGAAATTTTCATAGGTTTAAATGCTTAGGTTTTGATGGATCACATGGTGACAGGCGAAAGTGAGGGGGACCTAGATGGGTTAGAGGTAAATATTTTCAAAGAATTTAAATATATTAATTATTATCTTAACCATTTATTTAATTAATCTATTTATCCATCTGGTAATATTGGTCATGCTCAATTTTTTATTATTGATTCCTGGGTGGGGAATAATCTTGAATCTACATCTTTCTCTAATAAAATTGGTGACCCTCATTAAAGTTTCCTAGGATGCTAAGCTTAAAGGTAAGGTGGGATAATATAATGAGGTTTTTAAAGGTATATATTTTCCTATTTTGAAATATTCAAGAGGCTTTCACATTGTCATGCTAGATCATTTGAAAAACAAGGCTTCCTTATGGTGGACTTTGTGTTTGGTGTGTAAATTTTTGGGACTGCATCCTAATATTGAGTGGTTCAGATCTTGGGAAAGAATTAATTATAATTTTAGAGTATATTTAGATATTTATTCTCTTATAAATGACTTTTTATTTATTAAATTCACTAATGATGAAGATAATGCATAGATCATAGTAGGGGGGCCTTGGTTTATGGGTACATTTAGACTATTTTTAAAGAAATGGAAAACAAGATTTTATCCTAACCAATAAGATATTCATAAGAGGCCTATTTGGGTGAGGCTTCTAGGTATTTATCTTGAATATTGGGATGAATATTTATTTATCAGTATTGTGAAGACATTTGGCAATCTTATTGCCTTTGATTCTCTAACTAAATCAAGAACTTGTATGGTGCATGCCCATTTTTGTGTAAATGTAAGAATAGATCAAGAATTACCTCCTTTGGTTATTTTAAATTCCTTAAATGGAGAAAAATTCAAAAAAATGAATATGAATATTCTTTATTCAAATGTGATGGTTGTAGGAAGCTAGGTCATATGACCAAAAATTTTGCTTCCTTTATAAAAAGGGAAATGCCTTTTTTTTTTAAAAGGATAAAAATAATTAGATGCAAAAAATTAATATCAGTTCAGATTATATTTTAGTAAATCATACTCCACCCTATCTAACTCTAATTCTAGTGAAGGAAATCATTCCAAATTCTGCTTCCTAAGATGATTCTACTTTAGATAAAGTGCCATTTTTATCAAAAATAATTACAAGAGATATGCTTAGATCTTCAGAGGAAAAAACATTGTACAAGTAGTTTTTGAATAATTTGTTCATGAAAAAGAATAGTTTCTTATATCAAGAAAAGGTCTAGATCAAAGGTATGGCATTCACATGATCTTGGCATTCACATGATCTTGGACAAATATATACAAAGTTTTAAAATACTACAGATATTTAATCACAATTTTCTTCTCTTGTGATTAATAACCTCTTCCAATGTTTGGAAAATTTGGAGAAAGGTGAAATTGAATATATTTCACTCACTAATTTTTCTCCAGTATAGAAATCTATTTCTCACCTTGCTCAAAATAATTTGGGTTTGAATAAGGATGAAACGGATAAAAAAAAGTTTTCTAATAAATATTATTAGCATGCACTTATCCTAGCTTTAAATTGGATTAAAGTAGAGAGGATAATGATACTCTTTTATCTAGGTCTAAGAATCAAGCATATACAAGTTCACCTAATAAAAAATGAATATATTCTTTAGTTAAAACAAGAAAAAGTAAAATTGAAGATGAGATAGCCAATGGTTATCAAACTACTCTTAATCTCAAACTAAGTAGAGAATCCATTAGATAGTGGAATGAATAGGATCAATGAAAGTTATATCCTAGAATATTAGGGGTTCGAATCATTATAGAAAACATAAAATATTTAGAGATATAAGGAAGTCAAATCTACCATTTATTCTTGCTATTTAGGAAACAAAAATAACTAGTAATATTTTACAAACAACAAAAAATTAGCTTTGGAAAGAAGCTATGTTTGATAGTGTAGGATAAAAGGGTGCTTATGGAGGTATTGATACTTTTTGAGATGATAAAAGAGTTAAAGTTGAAATACTAGTTAAAAATAAAAACTATCTGGTGTTTTTATTTACTGATCTCTCACAAGATTTCTCCTAGATTATTTCTAATATATATTCCCCTAATACACTTAAGGGTAGAAGAAGATTATGGCTAGAACTAGTGTCTTTTATAAATACTTGTAAAGCTTTTGAATGGATGCTAGTTGGGGATTGCAACACCCCTATTTGTGTTAGAGAAAAAATGAGGTGTCCAATATTTATCTAAGAGTATGGAGGAATTAACTAAGTTTATTATTTTTAATGAGATTTTTGATATTGAATTAAGAGGTTCTCCATATTATTAATCTAACAAAAGAATAGGTGATAATCTTATTAAGACAATATTTGATAGGGTTCTAGTTTCCTTTGAGTGGTTCAACATTCAGGATTTCTATTTATCTTATCTATCAAGGATTAGGTCTAATCATAATCCTTTGGTGCTTAATATTATTTTCAGGTTCAAAAATCAAAATACTCCTTTCATATTTGAACATATGTGGTTTACTCACCTAAAACTACCAGCAAGAATATCTAAATGCTGGAATGTGCAAGTTTTGGGTACAACTATGTTTAAATTTTCTCACAAATTAAATAATGTCAAAAGGAAAATTTAGGTTTGGAATCAAGAGGTTAATGGTAATATATTCAAATAAAAATAACTTACTAAATATGAGATAAATTCTAATGAGGATTGTATTATTTTACAAGGTCTTAGTGAATAACTACTTTAGCAGGAGTAGAAACTAAAATTAGATTATCATTTCATTCTAAACTATGGGGAAACTTTTTAGAGACAAAAATCAAGGGCTACTTGGTTACATGATGGAGATCAAAATACAACTATTTTTCATTTGACTACTCTAAAAAATAGAATTCATAATATAATTAATAAGATTTTTGATGAGGATGGATCTCTTAATTCAAATCTAGTTGTAATTAAAGAGAATGAAGTAAGCTTCTTCAAAGATTTGTTTTCTTATAACTCAGAGCTAGCTAAAGAGTTAATTCTAATTTTATTTATTTCGTTCCAACTCATAATTATGATATAGATAATGCCAAATTATTGAGATATGTAATAAAAGAAGAAATAAAGGTAGTTGTGTTTTCAATTAATAAAGACAAAGCATCGGGTCTAGATGGGGTTTTAATGGCTTTCTATCTATAATATTGGGATATTATTAAGAAGGATTTATGGGCTAAATTTGATATTTTTTTCCTCTAGTAAACTTATTAGAGAGATAAATAATAATTTTATTGCTCTTATTCCCAAGAAAATAGGAACTTCTCATTTCAAGGATTTTAGGCCAATTATCATGTCCAACTCTGTATATAATTTTTTTAATAAAATTTTGGCTTTGAGGATTAAACTTTTTTTAATAAGATTATTTCTTCCAATCAATGTGGATATGTCTTGGGAAGACAAATTTAGGATGGAATAATTTTTTTTCATGAAACAATACATTCCTTGGTAGAAAGTAAAAAAGATGGGGTGGTGTTCAAGGTTGATATGGCCAAAGCATATGACAGAGTGGACTAGATTTTCTTGGATTTAGTTCTAAATAAATTTGGTTTCCATAAACATATCATAAGGTTAATATATATTTGTATTTCAATGACAATGTCTTCCATTATTATTAATGGTTTCCTAGTAGTTTTTTTTAGAAGTGAAAGATAAATTAGAAATGAGGATCATTTATCTCCTTTCTTATTCATTATTATAGTAGATTCTTTAAGTAGAAATCTACTGAATGTAGTTGAATAGGGTAGTTTTAAGGGTTTAAAACCTATCTCAAGGTGTGTTCTTCTCTTCACCAATTTTTTTTGATGACATGATTATTTTGGCTTAGGCTTCAATAAGGGAGGATCAAGAAATTAAGATAATTTTGGATAGTTATGCAGTTGTTTCAAAATAATTGATTAATTACTCCAAAATTGATTTTTTTTTTTTTCAATACATCAACCCTTATTCAAATAAAGATTGTACATATTTTGAATTTTCAGATCAAAGAACTTCCTTCTATTTATTTAGGCATGCAACTTGTTAAGGGAAATATGAAAAAAAAAAATTGTACCTGCTAATAGAAAGGTTTCAAAGGAAGCTTTCAGGTTGGAATGGGAATTTTATTTCTTAGGAAGGTAAAGTTTCACTCATAAAAAGTGTCTTTAAAATCCTCCTTTTTTATATTATGTAATTATTTAATAATCCCAAGGGGATACATGAAAAATAGATAAGATTCAAAAAGGATTCATTTGTATGGGTGTGGAAGACAATCACAAGTTTCCTTTGGTGGCTTGGGATAAAATTTGCCTTTCAAAATCATGTGGAGGATTGGGTATTAGAAGACTTTCCTTTATGAACTAGGTCTTGGTTTCTAAGCTTTGTTGGAAATTTCTCAAAGAACCCTCTCCTTGGGCAAGTATTTTTTGTGCTAAATATCTAGGTAATAATTCTCCATGAACCTTTCTTTCTGAACATATGACTATCAAAGGTTTTGCTATATGGAATTTCTTTTCCAAAAATAGGGATACTTTTCTTAAGTGTTGTAAGTGGAAGCTTAGGAATAGTTAGAGTATTAGATTTTGGAAGGATCCTTAGATTATAAACAATTCTCTAGAATCTCTTATTTCTTGCTATCATATAGCCCCTTCAATATATTCTATACTCAGGTAAATAGTGGCTAATTATATATAGGATTGTAAAGGGAAAAAATTGAAAACATTTAACCCTTAAAAATGTAGACAATGCTATAGTAATTATTATTTTAAAACTTAATTTCCTTCTCTAGGGTATTTATATTATAAATATATAGAGGGAGAATGAGTTAATTTAGAGTGATTCATTTGATGGAATGAATCAATTTAATGATGGATATTATGAAGCTTCAAAATCTAACAAACAGGGAAATTCCTTTGGGAAAGATTTGGAATAAAAATTTAATTCCTAAAATCAATATCTTTAGTTGGTTGAGTGTTAAAAATAAAATTCTTACATTGTATAATTTAATCAAAATAGGTTTAATTGTCGTTAATAGTTGTGTTATATGTGAGTATGATTGGGAATCTATTAATCATATATTCATTTAATGCAGGTTTACTATCCATGTTTAGGGTTCACTCCTTCAAAAATTCAAAGTTTCTTGGGTTTTTCCTTTAGCTCTAATGGAGGCTTGGTAGGCTTGGTTTTGTCCATTTATTAACAAAGAGCATAAGAAGATTTGGAATTTGTCTTTTTCTCATGTGATATGGGGAATTTGGAAGGAACAAAATAATAAGATCTTCAGAAATAAGCATATCTCATTTTTTAGAGTCTTTAAAAAAAAAATTTCCTTTTTATTTGAAAATTTCAAGAATATAAGGTGGGGAAAAGGGTATCCCTTTTTCCATTTAAGGAAAGAATTACTAAAGATTAGAATATTAACCTTGACAATATTCCTCTAGTTGATCCCAAGATAGCTATGAGGAAATCAAGAAGATGGATGGTTCCTCAACTAAGATGGGTGAAACTTAATTTTGATGGATTATAGTCATATAAAATGTCCAAATTGGTATCTTGAGTGTGGCTTGTGACACCCAATCCATAGTACCCTCTTACATGCTCTCATAACCCTTTCAAACACCTATTTGATTATAACCAGTCATCCATAGACTTATAAGACCTGATTCTAGCTCATCTAGGTTTCATTTCCTATGCTAATTTCATCCCCATAGGTACTAAGCCTATAGGATAGGAGCACTAGGGTTGGTATATAACACTAGACCCTAGGCTGTCCCATTTTTGATGTTCTTGTCTAATCACATTTCAAGCCTAAATGACCATTTACTTCCAATTCTTATTCTTCATTATGTTAGCCTAACACAAACACATTTAACCCATGAACAATAAATATCTATAAAAACCCATTCAAATTTCATTTAGAAGGGGTTGGAAAATATTACAAAAGAAATAAAAAATACAAGCAATACCATTGAGGTAAATTTCCCTATTCTCTACATACAGTCATCTAATACAGCTATGAGCATATCTAAATCCTCACACCAATCCCTAGCCACCTCAAGCATGCCTAATTTATTATTTTAGTATCTACATAACACTATTACACAAAGCACATCAAGTTGGAGAACTACATATAGATTCATCCCTCTTCATAGTATTATTATGTAGGCAACGTGCCCATATAAGGGGTGTGGATACACATTCAGTGCATATTACGCACACTAACCCCCCTTATTTCTCAAGATTTATCAAAGCATAATTAAGTCTAGGTTTTTAAGACTAAATCAACTCTACAAGGAGTTATATAGAATTTCAATATTCAAGATTTTAGAGACAGGCTCATATAGGGACAACAAGTAAAACCCAAAAAACTCAGGTACTTATGAGTGGTTTGGATAAAAACAATAAAAAAAGGACTATAGTACCAGACCTTAGGGTGTAAAATTTAAATTTTCCTCTCTTTTTATAAAACAAATGCTAGATCTTGATTTGTGACACTATCATAGTCCTACACAACAAATTCTAGACCTTGTCTTAGTCGTTTCATCCTATTTTCAGCTAAGTCTTATTTTCTACATATTTATTGCTATTTATAAAAAGGTTTAAAATACAAATAAATTATATAAATTAGTATTTAAATTATTATAATATTATTTACTAATTTATTCAATTCAAACCCTTAGCTAAATTATGAATAAGACTCCAATATTCCCAAAATAGTTAAATTGTTTGGTGACCCTGACTTACTTCATTTGTGTATAAAAAACATAGAAAGCGTAGGGTAAATTATTTGTTGATTTTTATAATAATTTTTTGATTTTTCCTACATATTTTAAATAAAAAATTAACATTTATTTTTTAAATTTACCATAGTAATTTTTAAAATCGTGTATTTCAAACCCTAGTTGAATTTACTAGGTCCTTTCATGCATAAAAACCCTAGCTACCCTAGGGTAAATTCATTCCTAATTTTTCCAATATTTTTTTGATTTTTTACCTACATATATATATATATATATATATATATATATACATACATATACACACACACACATATATATACATATACATATATATATACATACATATATACATACATACATATATATATACATACATACATACATACATACATATATATATATATATATATATATAGATATATCATTTTTAAAAACCCTAGTTATAAAACCTAGGTCCCTTTATTTGCTTGAGGTATCACCTTACATCTAAATTCAGATTCTATATAAAAAAAATGGATCTCACTTAGTTACACATATTTATTTCATTTCTTGAGAAAAATAAAGAGGCCATACTCAGTCCTATCATGTACAAAAAATGGATCTCACTTATTTACACATATTTATTTCATTTCTTGAAAAAAATAAAGAGGCCATACTCGGTCCTATCATGTACATGAATGACGAAGTTTACCATATGTTAGTATAAAGCTTCATTCTTTGCATTTCATGTTTACTTTTCATAATATGTTATGATATTAATAAGGTTACTATTAAACATAGTAAGATCCCTCTCCTTCAAAGCAATGTTTACTTGTATTTAATACAAGGTTTCATTACTTTCTTTATATCTCTCATATGGAATTTTTTTCAAGTTTATCTTGCTAAACATATTAGAAATACCATATCACATATCAAAGTTTTTTATGCAATAATGCACAATTCCATGCTCTCTATCCCTTGCTTTCTATCTCTCATATGGAAATTTTTTCAACTATATCTTGATAAAACTATTTGAAATATCATATCTCATATCAAAGTTCTTTATGCATTAATTCACTATTTCATGCTCTTCATCCGTTGCTTTTGATCTCTCATTTAGAATGCTCTTTATAAACATATTTATATACAACTTATAACTCAAATTTCATGCATTTCATTCCACATACATGATTTCTACCTATATACATATCACTCATTGGCTACTTTTGATTATTTCCATATCACTACTAGACATAATCAAACACTAATGGTTATATCTATCCCTCCTCCCTTCAAAATTTGTATATCTAACTCTTATCCCATACCAACTACCAACTCTATACCTATAGTAGATCATGTGGTACATGATATCACCAAAGTTTATGAATATATGCATGTTGATTACACCCATGACTATAGCTTTATCACTCAAGTTAGCACCCCTCTTGATATAGTTTCAGTTCTTGAGTTCCTTCAATGATTAGATGTTTAAAAATATGTGTTGTATGTAGCCCTTCATAATACTAGAATTCCTATTTCCATTGAACTAGCTTATGTTGCCTCTATCCTCAACATAATGCAATGAAATGAAGAGTATATTTCCTTTGAGAAATAATATTTACTCCTATGTCACATCATTGAACAACATCTACCTCTATATATTAAATTAATAATTAATGATATAGGGGTAAAAAGAGTGTTCATTGATAACAGTTCAGGACTCAACATTTGCAACATTTCTTCTCTTAAATGTCTTAATATACAACTTCAAGATCTAAACCATTCTAATATGAACATCACAGGTTTTGACAACATTCCATTGAAATTTATGGGTCAAACAACACTCAATCTTACTTTGGGACCTAAAACACTGCCAACTACTTTCCAAGTCCTACCAATTGACCTCAATTATAATTTATTACTTGGTTAACCTTAGATTCATGATATGCCTATAGCCCCTTCTACACTCCATGTTTGTCTAAAATTTAGTCACAAAGGATACATATACACATTACCAATAGACAATGAACCTTTTAAATACTACTAGGTTTCCAAATCTCTATAGAATTATATTCCACACTTTAATCCTGATAATATACCTACACAACCCACTACTCATAGGGTACCCTCAGGCCATGCAACACATCATAAGTTTCCATGTTTTGTACCAACACTAATATCAAATCACTAGTTCACATCCCCTTTTGCACTTAAATGTCTTAATAAGATGGGATATCATGGCAAAGTTTTGGGAATCCATGAAGAAGGAATCATCAATCTTTTTGAGGCATCAACACAACAAAAAAAGCAAGAGCTAGGATATCAAATCACTTTTATTGATGGTAAACCTTCTTCCACCACTTCAAAGAATATAATGTTTTGTCCACCCATTACACTGGTAGACCACACCATTAATCATACTTTAGCATTATCATTGATCTATATTGATCTCATTGATGATATTGTTTCACTAGATA
This sequence comes from Torreya grandis, assembly GCA_037957365.1. Lineage (NCBI taxonomy): Eukaryota > Viridiplantae > Streptophyta > Pinopsida > Cupressales > Taxaceae > Torreya > Torreya grandis. The sequence goes on along the minus strand of JARHVA010007654.1, from coordinate 11,223 downwards.
TGTTCACATTAGATGAATTCTCTAATGATGAATCCCTCTTACAATTTATCAAAACATATGAGGACCTCCCTATTGATATCATAAAAATATATTTCCTAATCACACAAATTACCATGCATACTTCAAAAAAAATCTAGATTCTCCCCAAGATGTACCTATTAATTTAGATGATACTATTTATATAACCCCATACATATTAGATCATTCCACATTACTTAACTAGGAAACAATTAACTTTAATTTTGGAACTATTCAAAATCACCACATTTTTTGGTTATCCACTACCCTATGAAAGGAAGAGGATATAGATATTCATCAACCTTTAATAGATTTTCTAGAACTCTTTATTTGTTCTTACTTAGATATGCCAAGAATTAATACATCTGTAGTAGTCCATTAGATTCTATTATACACAGATGTTAAACCAATTAAGAAAAAAATTCAAAATACATCCTAAGGTGGCTCTCTTAGTCAAAGACAAGATCTAATTCTTATTAGATGTTGGCTTCATTAGACCAATATCACACCCTGAATGGATTTCTAATGTAATCCACATCGTAAAGCCTAGCAGACAAATTTAGTGTTGTTATAATTCTTGAGATTTAAATAAATCATGCCTGAAAGATTATTTACCCTTACCTAATATTGACATGATCATAGATTCCACAACTGGGTATGAAATGTTATCATTTATGGATGGCTTCACTAAATACAACCAAATCAAAATCATCAAAGAAGATCAAGATAAAAACTCTTTTACAACACCTTGGGGTACATTTTGTTACATTTTCATGCTTTTTGGATTAAAAAACACCATAGACACATATCAACATATTATGATGCATGTATTTCATGACTTGATTCACCATACTATCAAGGATTATTTCAATGGTATATTATCTAAATCCAAATAATGATAACATCACACTATTAATTTATGAAAGATATTTCAATAGCTTAGGTAATACAATGTTTGATTAAAACCAAAGAAATATGTGCTTAAAATTACATCATAAAAACTCTTAGGTTTCATTATTTTTTAATGTGGCATAGACATTGACCCTAAGAAATTCAAAGCAATTATCGACATGCCACCTTTCACAAACATAAAACAACCTTGATCCTTACAAGGAAAGATCCAAATAATCTATCATTTTATAGCTCAACTTACTGATAAAACTTAGTCATTCACTCAATTATTAAATAAAGTTACAAATTTTATTTGGGACCAAGTTTGTCAAGAAAGCTTTGACATAATCAAGCAATATCTTCTTAATCTACCTATTTTAGTGCCACCTATAATTGATAGACCTTTCCTACTATATATCTTGCAATAGATCATGTATTAGGAGCACTCTTAATGTAACATGATGATCAACATATTGAGTGAGTAGTTTATTAAATAAATTTCATATTGGTTGGTTACAAAAAAAAATTCTAAAATAGAAAAACTATGTCTAGCTTTAGTTTTTGGCATACAAAAACTTTGACATTACATGGTCAATAGTAAGACTCAAGTTATCACAAAAGCAAATCCATTGAATTTTTTAATTGTAGAACCACATCTCTTTAGTTAAATCACAAAATGGGTCATATTATTAATATAGTTTGACTTAAATATAGTTCTCCAAAAATCAATAAAGGGTCAAATCATTGCAGACCATTTGGTAGCTACACCACTCCTAGAAGCAAATCTTATTAGTGATACATTTATAGATGATTTTACTACCTATTCTACTCAATTCAACTTGGACCATGCTTTTTGATGGTTCTCAATGTGTATCTAGTGTAGGGGTAAGCATTGTCTTTGTCAACCCTTTTGGTCTAATAGTACCTATTACATATCAATTAAGCTTCACCTACACCAAAAATATCATAGAATACAAAGCACTTATATTAGGTCTATTTTTTGCACATTCTCTCCAAATTATATCTATTCAAGTCTTTGGTGATTCCCAACTTATGGTCAATCAATCCAATGATGTCTATCACATAAAAGAAGAACATCTTATCCCATGCCGAAACATGGTATAATGTTTATCATCTCAGTTCTAATACTTTTCTATATAAAGTATACCAAGAAAAGAAAAATGAAATGTAGATGCAATAAAAATATCCACATATTTTATTCCTATCAACATTAACAATGATCAATATATTTTCATAATTAAATGATTGTAATTGCCATCAATTTCTAATGTAGATTTAATTGCACTTTCTATCTTAGCCACTACATGCAATTCCGTAACTCTAGAGTGGTTATCTGATATTTATATTTTTCATAAAATGATAAATGTAAGTTACAAAATAAAACTCCATTATGTAATCATTAGTAGATACCTTTTTAAGTGATCCTTTAAAGAACAATTGCTTTGCTACTTGAATTTAGTAGAAGCCAAAATTGCTCTTACATAGATACTTAATAGTGAGTGTGGTGATCACATTAGTGGAAAGGACATGTCACACAAATTACTTTTATAATGGTACTACTATCCCACCATTGAATATGAATGTTCACAATATTTAAAGACATGTGATAAATAGTAATGACATAGTAACCTATAACATGTACCATCACAATAGTTTTGACCTATTGTCTCTTGCTGACCATTTATATTATGAGGATTTGATATTATTAGAAAACTTAAAGCTAAATCCTTTGATGGGCATAAATTTATCATCATAGCTATAAAATACTTTACTAAGTGGTTTGAATCCATTCCACTTTAATCTACCATAAGGGAGGACATTTGTAGTTTACTCATGGCTCACATTATTTCATGTTTTGGCCTACCTGTAAATATCATTTCCAATAATGGAACATCATTAAAGAACAAAACTATCAAGAAAATTTACACAAAATATAATATTAAACACACATTCACCACTCCATACTACCCAAAGGAAATGGTCAAGTAGAGGCTACCAATAAAACCATTAACAACATTTTGAGCAAAATAGTGACCAAATTCAGAGATGATTGGCACAATCAACTAGCCTTTGCATTATGGACCTATCACACAAGTATTAGTATTCCCATAAGAGCCACTCCTTATTCACTCCTTGATGGAAAAGAATTAGTTTTACCATTGGAATTAGAACTCCCATCTCTTTATGTATCCCTCAAAGGTATTCTCACTGATGACCAGTATCATGAAAAGAGTCTACACCAGCTCAAATAGTTAGACCATACATGTATTGAAGTAGTAGAGCATCTCAAAATATACCAAAAATGTATTTAATGATCCTATAATAAATGAGTTCACACCAAAGAATTTGAACCTAGTTATCTCTTTCTTAAATAGAATCTTAATAATGTTAATGCCAAAGAACAAATCAAAGGAAAATTCAAATTGAATTGGCTAGGTCCATACATTATTACCAAAAATATTAGCCCTAAAGTGTATCATCTAGCCTCATTTGAAGGAAAAAAACTCAAAAATCCAATGAATATTATGCATCTACATAGATTCCATGTCTAGTATTTCATTTCACACATTGTATTGTATACAATTTTTCAAAATTACTTGTATATAACTTTTTTTTTGCTTACTTGTACACAGTTTCTTAGTATTACTTGTACATAGTCTCCTCATTATTGATTGTACAAATATATATATATATATATATATATATATACATTCAAATATATCAAATATCTAAAAACATTCAAATAACTCAAAATACCAAAAACATTTCAATTGTATGCATTATACATGCTTTACATTTCTAAAACCATGTTATAATTACATTTTTTGTTATATTATATTATTTGTCAATTTATCTACATTACCATGCTTCACTTGATACTCTTTGAGTGTGTATAGTGACATCAAGATCCATGATTGCTTTACTCTACCCATTAAGGGAGCATCCTACTTCTACATTTAAGACATACATCAATATATCTACCCCTTGAGGGCATCTTATACATGACTAGACCATCTAGGTAATGTCAGTCATATACCGAACACTCTAGTTATCAGGATGATGTACATTACTCACTAGCTTACATAGATTACTCTATCGACACTCACTAGTATATAACACCCATGTGTTTCTTAGCATATACCTAGTCTTATAATACATGTCTTGAAAATTTTCACTTTTTACTTTGATTAGTTTGATGTGATTATATTTATAGAATATTATATGCTTTCCTTCCCTACTTTACATAGCTAGGTATGATTGTATTTCTCATTTCATATTCTTATGTGTGCCTTAGGACATTTACCAATGTCCTTTACTTGTAATATTATATGTGATTGTGGCCCTCATTCCAACCTAGCTTATTTTATATTGTATGTGTATGTGAAATTTGAATATGCCTTGTATGTTTGATTTCTAATTTTAGTTACATGTGCCCATGTCACTTTTTTACTTATCCCCTTAGCCACTCTTGTATGTTTCTTAAGTCTTGCCTTGTATGCTTGTTTCTTGTTTGATTCTCATTGTTTGCAATGCCATGATCCACATCATGCATTTTATTTCTATCTTAGATGCTATAATGGACATCATGATCTATCCCTATTTTACAACTAATAACTAAAAACTAAAAACTAACATTTTCAATTTCAATTCAGTATACAACACATGCTATTACATTATTATATCTATCTAGGTATACCCCTATTGATCTAAAAATCTCCAATACAAACTATGCTATATCTTGAGACATCATTTTGATTATCATTGTTGTATCATATATTTCATAAACTAGTACACTTACAAGTCTCTTTATTCTGAGGGTAGTCATTACAAAGTCTCCATTCCTACCCTCAAAAGAGGGGGAAACAAATAGGGGTTTTTTCATAGAGATAAGATCTCTTACCAATCAAAAAATTAGTTTTTAGAACACTCAAAATAGTATTCAGAGGTCAAACTAGGTAGAACATACCATAAAAATAGTGACAATTATAGAATAGCCATTAGATTAAATAAAGGACAACAACACCAAACATGGAAAATAATGTCTAATAGTAGGGTGTCCTATTTTCAGTGTTCCTATCCAAACAAAAAAGAAATAGATTTTACATAAATAGGTAGAAAGGTAAGCTTAGTTATAGTTTTATTAGATATAGTTTAGTTCAAATTCAATAGTTCTAGTATAGTTTTTCCCAAAAAATCTAGATATAGGGAGCATCATACATGGCATGATGGTTCTCACTTATAGTTTTAGATTGGGTAGTTAGTATAACTTCCAAATCAAAATCCATGTTACAAACTACAGTGATTGGGGGCAATGTGCACATCACATTTGACTTATTTTCTTTTTAAGTTCAGTATATTACCTAGGCATTCTTAGTAGTTACATGCCTTATTCCATCTATAGGTGTTTGGGATCATTTTAGAGTGGATTTCATATATACCTAAGCTCCACATTCTCAAGTGGCTTCCACATAAACGTAGTTTCTAGTTTTAGAGTGGCTTTCATATGACCCTAATATCTTCCTTCTATAGTGGCCAAGATTGGCCTAGTTTCTAGAACACATTTGGCTATCCATGCCACATTTTTAGATTTTAGAACATTCATAGGCTTTAGGATCCATCTCATATAACATATAGTCATACCTATGTTAGTTCATAACATCACATAGTGGGTAACGATGGAGCCAAAGGTTTAGCTAGCCTTTGTATTCTTGAGCCACCTACTCAAAGGGATTGACAAATAGTCCAAAAATTGATTAACACATGCATGATTACATAGATTCACTTAGAAGGTGATGACAGAGCCAAAGGGCTAGCCTTTTTATTTTTGAGCCACTCTCAGGGAATTAAGCACTCAACTCTATTCACAATATTACTCTTGGTATACCACATACCCAACATAACTCAACATTACTCAACAACACAATAAGTTTTATATTGGTCTACATACTTAATGAGGTGTTGTTATCACTTTATCTTCCTCTCTCTCTTACCCAAATTTTTTAAATTATTATTTTAGATATAATGTATCTAGTAAGATCTGATTTATTCTTTGTTTTCTCTTGAAGATTTACATTTTGAAATGTGTTCTCTCTATGCACACTTATCATCACATACCTTCATGGGCTTCACCCTTATAGGTAAGTTTAGGAATGACTTTTACTTTCCTTTATCCTAGTATTTGCTTTTTTGCATCACTAGAATAAAGGGGGGTTAATGTAGTCATATAAAATGTCCAAATTGGTAGCTTGAGCGTGGCTTGTGACACCCAATCCATAGGACCCCCTTGCATGCTCTCAAACACCTTCCAAACACCTTATTTTATATAACTAGTCATCCTTAAACTTCTAAGACCTAATTTTAGTTTAGCCAAGTTGCATTTCCCATGTTAATTTCATCCCCCAAGTCTCAAGCATATAAGATAAGAGTGATGGTTTTGAAATATAGCATCAGACCCTAGGGTGTCCTATTTTTGATGCTCCTATCTAATCATATTTCAATCCCAAATGACTATTTAATTTCAATTCCTATTCTTTGTTATGTTAGCGTAGCACAAATACATTTAACCCATGACTAATAAATCTATATAAAAGCCCATTTAAACTTCACTTAGAAGGGGTTGGAAAATATTACAAAAGAAAGCAAGAATACAAGCAATACCATTAAGGAAAATTTCTCTATTCTATACATATAACCATCCAATACAACTATGAGCATATCCAAGTCCTCACACTAGTCCTTAACCACCTCAAACACACCCAGTTTGGCTTTTTTACATTTGCATAACACTATTACACAAAGCACATCAAGTGGGAAAACTACATATGGATTGATCCCTTTTTAGAGTATTGGTATGTAGGTAGTGTGCCCACACAAGGGGTATGGATATATGTTCAGTGAATATTCCACACACTAACCCCCCCTTCTTTCTCAATATTGATCAAAGCATAATGAAACCTAGGGTTTGAAGACTAAATTATCTCTACAAGGAGTGTCATAGACTTTTTACAATTGAGATTCCATAGGTAGGCTCACATAGGGATAATGAACAAAACCCAAAAAACTTAGGTCTCTAAAAGAAGTTTGGATAAAAACTATAGAAAAGGAATATGGCACCAGACCCTAGGGTGTCCTATTTTAGTGCTCCTATCCTTTTACAAAACAAAATATAGATCTTGATTTATAACACTATCTCCATCTTACAAAATAAATTCCAGACACTATCTCAACCATTTCATCCTATTTTTAGCTAAGTCTTATTTTTTCTATATTTATTACTATTTATAGAAAGGTTAAACATATAAATAAATTATACAAATTAGTATTTAAATTATTGAAATATTATTTACTGATTTAGTCAACTCATACCCTTTACTAAATTAGGAATAAGACTCCAATATTCCCAAAATAGTTAAATCATGGATCCTCTAAAGGAAATCTAGGACTTTCAAGAGGTGTAGGTTTCATTCATGACCATCATGGGGAGTTCGTTTTAGATTATGAAGGAATCATGGGTTTCTAAAAAAATCATTTTTCTGAAGTTATATCAGCCTTATGGGGAATACAAGTGGCTATTAAGTTAGGTTATAATTACTTGTGTATTGAGGGAGATTATCTTAATATAATTAACTTCCTCAATAACAAGAATGTTGTTGCATGGTCTATCTCTCATATTATAAATGAAACTATTGATATAAGTAGAGGTTTTGAAAAACTAATAATCCAACATACCTATAGGTAGGGTAATATGCTTTAAAACTCTTTTTATAATAGAGGGGTTGAGGAAAGGGAATTCAAAGTATGGAATTAAAAGGAGGTTCAACCCATTTATATAAATTATATTATCACGAAGAAAAAATTTATATAGGGGTCACTTTTTACATAATAAGAGACACATTAGAATATGATTCAGTGTTTATGTTTTAATAATCCTTAGTAATTATGAATTACATAATCATTACTTCCAATGGGATTTTTTTGATAATAATTACAAAAATCTTGGTGATTATGTAAAAAATATTATTAAGGGAGTTTGCATTGATTTTCGATATTGTCCCAGTAAGGATTTGGTTAAATTAGACTATAGGTTTTCAACAATGGGGGGAGATTTGAATTGCATTGAACCTTTGAATTTTTATTCCATTATAAAGAAACTATAGGTGTGTAACATACTACATATAGGGGGCTTATATATATCATAGATCAAATTTTTGGTTATGATTTATAACTTTCTATGTAGTTTGAGAAAAATTAGGTGGATAGGTAGTTAATGTCAAGAATATGTCTATGGAAATCATAGAGGAATTGATATCTAGGGTTACAAGTCCTAATATCAATTATAATAAGTATATCAAGATAACCATAGGTTAAGAGCAAGAAAATTTAGAATTCATGGTTGGGGATGAAAAGCTAACTATGTTCTAGGGTGGATTTAAGAGAGAAGATTTTCTAGTCCCGTATGATGATGTGATGAAATAGATAATTAGGTATGTGACATTGGATGGTAGATATAATTTTTTTCATTGTTATCATTTACCTTTCCTCAATTACATGCATCATAAAATTCTTGTGAATATTTTGTTTCTATATCATGCATTCTCTAGGGTATTCAATTAAGGAAGTGAAAATGGGTAAGAAATCTAAGCCATTATAACATTCTATTATCTTCCTTATTTATAAGTTATTACATGCACAAAACCCATCTCCATAGTCAATGATTGATAGAAGGAAATATTTCAAAGTCAATGTCTCTATTTCCTTTGAGAAGAATCTTAAGGGGTAGTGATAAACCAAAACCAAAAAAGCATGATGAAAACGAAAGGGATAAAAATAGGAAAGAGGAGGATCTTAGTGATCATATGACATACATTTCAAACATTATGATTAACATTGAGGAGGTTTATAATAATTTTTGAATCAATCAAGATATTCATACTAAGGTGGAGTAGGTTGAAAAACAAGATAGTAAAATGGATAATTACATTGCTAATAATAGGGAATGAATGAATTTGTTTTCTACTAGAAGTAAAGAGAATAATTAGATTACTAATAAAAAGGAAGTAATGAAGGATATATGAATTAAAGTGAATAATGAATAGGTACAAGGTAAAATAGGGGATCGTCATCAATAGGCTCAGGTGAATTTTATTTTGGATTATTTTAAAGATATTGCTAAAAACCAAGATAAATATGAGATTTTAGAGGATGAAGTTAATCTTCAAAAGGAATTTTTTCACTAGTTCATGAAGTACCACTCTAGATTGAAATAAGAGGTTAACAATTTAATTAAAAAAGATGGCTTGTATTGTTATCAGGATAAGAAAATTGAAATGGCATCTTAAATTGAGACTTTGTTTCATAGAGTTAATAGGTTGGAGAATGAGAATAGGTAACTCAAAGAAAAGTTGAATCTATTGGTCACTTTTAATAAAATGACTATGCATAATTCCATGCAAATTATGGATGGTTTATCAAGGTTCTTAAACAATGCTAATATAAGTGATAATGATACTGCTCCCAAGAAGAGGCTTAAAGGTGAGACTTCTATGTCTGGAAATGAAGGATCGGTAAGTGGGATGGAGATAAAATTTAAAAGTATGATAAATTAATGGACATAAACTTATGATGAATGGAATAAAAATCATTGATAACTCTTGATATTTTATAATATAAGTTGTGAATCATATATTTTGTGTTATTTTTCTATTGTATGGGTCTAGTGAACTTGAAAGTTCTTACTTTATTTATGAATCTTTTGGTTTATGTAACTAGCCACTGTGGTGGTATTTTAAATGCATAGAGTCCCTCAAAAAAATAAATTTTACCTTAAATAAAAAAATTCCAAACCTTTATCAATTATCATTTATCCATTCATGCCTTGGGAACTAAACCTCATACCCTATTTGATCACCATCTCTCTATTTGCTCTTTAGGATTTTGATCTGTAGTTCATATTAGGACTTAAAGTAAACCTTTTAACTATTTTCCAATCACTTTACACCTTATTCACATACCCAAAAAACCTTCCACGTGCTCTAATACTAGTTTTTATCCTTCATATGTCTTAATAACACTTCATGTTACCTTATTAAGTTAGTCAAGGTCAACCAATAGTCCAGTTACATGCTTAGGCTTGATACCTTACCTCTATAGTTTTACCTTGAAAATTTATTGAGTGTTACAACACTTCATATTCATGCTTGTTCATCCTTAAACATCTAGTCATACCTATGTGTATCCATTTTACCATACCACCATTTGCATACCCTCTCATAAGGTCTCTTCATGTGATGATCAAAGTCATGACTAGGCTTCTCAAGCTTTTGAAGCATGAAAACTAAACTTGAAACATTTCCTTGATACTTTAACATTTGTATCATATGACCTTGTATTCTCCTTAAATAGTATCATACATATGTACACACTTCTTCATGCACATGTTCATGATATGATAATGCTCCTCAAGAATAATGCTCAACAAAATGCTTACCTTATATCTTGATCTTAAACTTGTATCTTGATCTTGACCTTAAAACATGTCAACAACCTTATAAGAATTAATAGGTTGTCTTCAATTTATCTCTCAATATAGAGATAATAAGTTTTCCTTCAAATTTTATCTTATCATAAGACTTCTTTGTCACATAACACTTCACCATTCATGACATCAACTTTGACCTTGACATTAATGACATCCATTTTGACCTTGAAATCAATGACATAATTAATGCCACAACACCAAAAATTATAACATACCTCAACAAATACTTCTCATTGAATCTCCTTAACATTAAAATGTAAGCATGACAAAAGGATTATGCTCATGAGGGCCATCATTCTTAGGATATTCAAGAGAAGGAATAGGAGTTGAATCTATGAAACATGAAAAGATCCATGAGTGGGGTGAGGACCATAGGTGAAGGAGGATCCATAAGTGGAGGAACCATGAGAGAAGAAGTGACCACAGGTGGAGGAACTATAGGGGAGGAATGGGGATCATTCTTACATGGGTGACCTATGAGAAGAGGCATAACATACACAAAAAATGGTCATAAGGTGATCTTAGAGATGCTATAGGAAGGATATGGTAATGATCAATGTGATGGCTACCACATTAGTGTCATAAATAGTATACCTCTCCATATTTTTGGAATATTACTTAGGTAATAAACTTGGGAGGAGGTATATCCTTATATTTAGGTTGAGGAAGATTAAGATGCAAGGTGTCAATATATTGTCAAAGTTTTCAAAAATGAGTGGACGAATGATTAGCTATGTCATGGAAGTAACATATAC